>JAVKLA010000002.1:27643310-27687236 GCA_034782735.1 Sagittarius serpentarius | reverse complement strand
CCCCCCCCCCCCCCCCCCCCCCCGCCCCAGGAGGTCTGAAACCACAGCTGGAAACAACTGGTCCAGCAGCAGGACCTGAGCCCAGAGCCCCACCATGCTCCTGGGGCGACTGTAACACCCAGAAAACACCGAGCCCTACGGTGTAACCAGCAGGCAGAGAGGGGCAAAGATGCACCCCCAGCAAACCAGCCTCAGAGCCAGCAAATCCCTGGGGGCTGCAGAGGGAAGGGCACGGGCTTTGCCCCCCTCCCCGGGCGACCCTGCGCTGCCGCTCCCGCTCCGTCCTGGCTGAGTGGAGCTGGTGACAGCTCCGCTTATTGGCTTTGCTGGGCTGAAGAGAGCACTTTAAAAGGAAGCAAAGCAGTAACATAGCATTAGTTCCTGCTGGAAGGGGGAACGAGAGACGCACATTCCTGCCTTGTATGGGAAATTTGGCCTGCTTGCATCACCCCAGGAGTTTGGGATGAATACTGTACTCTTAGCATCCCATCCTCAGACAGCCCGCGCTCCTACTAGGCAATGCTAAAAAACGCTGCCAGCGGCGGGTGAAGTCACGCCTGGATAACTCGCTGAGGCTCTGAGATAGGGCTGGGCGATGGCCGAGCAACGGCGACTGCTGCACCAAACCAGCCAGAAAAATGCCGGGGTGGGGGATCTGCCCTGCAGTGCGCTTGGCAGCGTGTCCGCACCCACCTGCCGGTGTGCGCCGCGGTGTTTACGGGGATGCACGTCCACACGCCAGCTCACAGATAAACCCCTTGCCCCGCTGGGACGAGGTCTGGGTACAACTGGAGCGGGATGTGAATGACGACCCCAAGAGCCAGGACCCCCCCAGGGAGCGCCCGGCCGGGGAGCGCGTCCCAGGCACTGGAGGGTTTTTGGAGGCAATCCCAGGACTGAGCTTTTGACAACTTGGGAGCACAACATCCCGGTGTCATTTTAGGCCTAATTTGCATGTTCAGCACGGCGCCAAGTGTGTAATTACTGAGCTGCGCAGGCAGTCGTCAGCTCGGCTGTTTCAAAACATTCTCTTTAGTGCTTCACGAAACATAAGCAGACACCTTTCCCTGGGACGCAGCTGCGTGTGAGGTTTGGCCAAGAGAAGCGGTGGGCTTGGGTGGAGGTTAGAGAGGTCCACCTGACCGGCCTCAGTTGGACACATCCAGGGAGACGTGGTCACCTCCTCTACACAGCGAAGAGGGCTGAAATGAGGTCAGGTCCGTCTGGACATGTTGACAGCCAGCAAGAGTTCTTCTTGGCCTCCACATCTGCCGTGCACTACCCAGATCTGTCATTTCTCAGCCCCCCTCCCCAGTCCTCAGGCTCCCCGCTCCCACTCTCTCGACTCCCTTCCTGGCCTCCATGTTCACCCGTGAGCCCTTCCCTCCCTCCTGGGAGCCGTCGGAGGCATCTGCAGCAATATGCTGGGAGGGCTCAGTCACTACTGAAGGCAGGAAAAGCTCAGCCTTGAGGTTCCCCTTCATTCTGTGAGCTTGTGTCCCAGCTCAGAGGTATGGAACAGTCAAGCTCAGGATCCAGTGTGTGTGTAAGCATCCAGGGATGCTCTTGTCTGTGTACAAGCATTTGTGTTGCATGCACGCACAGGAGAGCAGACGCAGGTTTGGGCATGCATAAGGTTGCGGGGGCGGCTGCGTGTTTGCAATGTGCAAGCTCTATGCATCTGCTTGTCGTGTGTATTTTTCACCGAGAGTTGTGTGTCTTCACAGATTTCTGTGCATGGATGTTCACAGAAAAAGGGCCTCATGCACATTTTTGAAGACACATCTATGTCTGGGTGGCAGTCCCATGCCGACAGCCAGCAGTGACTGTAGTTACTGAGCCACGATGAAAAACGGCAGAGAAGACGGAGCATCACCATACATTTGTGTCACTACTAGATTTCTTCTCCCACCAGCCCCATTTCCCCATCCCATGCACCGAACGAGGGCGTGGGGAGGGATGTGACAGACGCCCCATGCTCCTTCCAGTGGGGGTCAGCTGGAGCATGGGTTGTGTTTTCGGCTTGCCTGTTTCTTTGCGCCGGTGGATTTTTTCTTTCCATCTGCTAATGTCAACAAAACCTGCCAGGGCACCTCATCACTGGAGCTCCCTGAGAGCAAACGCGACATACTTGGAGCATGCAGTCAGCTTTTCCAGCCAGTCCACACGGCCGGCGTAAACTGTCTAAGTACCGTCAGAAACCACTTTATAAACTGAGGACGGGAAGGAGATGATTGATGGCTCCACGCTGGACATGACACAGCTTCTACACTTCCCTGTATTTATAATATTTGTGTATTGCCCCTACCTCAAAGCTTGACAGGGCTAGTCCCGTTCACTTACAGATATGAATTTGGCACAGCCTGACATAAACTCCATCGCTTCGGGCCACCAAGGGAGAACCATTGTTATAAACTTTCTCCCCCCGCACCCTGCTTAGCCCCCTTTTTCCCCCCTTCCAGTCGCATTATTTCTTTACAAGCCAGCAAGAACAGAACCAAATGTTTCACATCTGTTCTCGCCGTCCAGCCATTTGCATGAGAATCACGGTCAGTGTTTCAATGAGCACAGCTCGCTGGCCGGCAATGGGGATGGAGCCGGCCACCACCGGCCCCTCGTGCTTCTGCCAGATGTCTGGGCTCCACACAAAAGAGATGGACCCGTGGCGTTAACAGATCACCTTCTTTCGGGATCTAATCGCTCTAGAGATATGTGGGGTGATTTTTCTTTCTGGATGGTATTGCGGAGCTGATCCTCACCCTTGGGTCAATGCTTTTGAACCTCCCGTTTAAGGGCTTTGGTGGCGGCGTTCTAGTTTTCCGTCGTCACCATCACCAAGGGAAGGTGGTGCATTGGCTGGGCTTAAGGCAGGGGTGGTTTTTGTTTAATCAGTCAGTAATGATAATCTTAATGGCAGATCGTCTCCAGAGACATGGCACCGTTGGGAAAGGTCCTTGAAAAACATGCCTGTGTTTCACTGGGAGTTCCCGTTTAAAAAAAAAAAACCCAACCAAAATCTCCACTAATCTGCTCTTTTTCTGCTTGCCAAAAGCATCTTCCTCCCCACCTGCTCTTCCCCAGCATCCCCTGCCCTGCCCCTTCTCCAGGCCTGTTCGGCTCCTGCCCCTGCCCTGAGCACTAGGGCTGGCGGCAAGGTCTGGGGCTGCAATTTTTGGAAGCTTCTTGTTCTCTTTCCAGCCAGGCTGGGCATTATGGGCTGCTGGTAGTTGACTGACACAGCAGTGGATGAAAGCCTCAAGCTGTCGACGTAAGCTGGCAAAAACGCCTTGGGAATTGCAGCAGGGAAGCGTAGCACTGAAGCTCCTCCGCACCACCCGTCTCCCTCCCCATTTAGCTGATGCTCTTATTAACTCTCCAAGCCATGGGGTTCTCCCAGGAAAATTGATGTGTAAAGAGAAGTTTTTAAGGCATTGCGGTCTGCAGGGCCTCTTGGGATAAGGGCTGTGGTGCTGACCTCCAAGCAGCTCTGTACAGCCCCGGCAAGGGCAGCTCAGCCTTGGCATGGGGGATGTTGGATGGCTTAGTGCTTTCAGCTCTGCTGGGACACTTGTGCATCTGAAAGGCTTCAAGGTTGGAATCATGCTTCAAAATGAAGATTAGTCCAGGTAGTAGTTATTGGGTACAGCCCACTGCGTCTACGCACAAGGCTGTGCTGCCTCAGGATGGTAAGCTGATACCCATGTGCTGGCATCCAAGCCCTGCCTGTGCGGTTCACAGTCGTTCCCATGAGCTGGGAATCACCCCATGGGGATATTTGGGAAAGGCAGTGTGGCCCCACGGGAGCAGGCATCTGCTGGGGTCATGATCCCCAGCTGCAACATCCTCCTTTGGGTCTGTCCAAGCATTTAACTGTGTTTTGGAGGATTCCCAACCACAAAGGCAATACAGATTGTGTATCGATCCGGCTCCCTTCAGTCAATAGCTACAAACCACCCACAGCCATGGCAAGGTCCTTGCAAGCAGAAAGGGCTGATCCGTGTTACTGACAGAGGGCTGGGTTGGGGTGCAGCTGCATTAGAGGGGTAGCAAAGCCTCACGAGCTACAATGTGCCGTGAGCCTCTGGCTCATCCTCAGCCCCGTCGGGGTGGGCTGGACGCAGTCAGCCCATCTGAGCAACTTGCACTGACTCTGTGCCCACCTCGACCTCCAGTCCGTGGTACAGGCTTTGAGAAAGGGCATCTTAGCCGCACGAAGGCCTGCATTTATCCACGCTGCAACACCAGCGGTAGAACAAACAACGGCTGAAGGACTGGCACTTTGCTGCTCCCCCCAGCTCTGCAAGCACCGCTCTGTCCATACCCTCCCCTTGCCTGCAGCAAAGCCCCAGCAGCTGTGGATGTGCTGCCCTGGGGCAATGGCAGTGCATGGGAAAACAGGCAGCCCCAGTACCTGCCAGTTCAGGGGCGGCTGGCAGCGGAATGGATGCCCTCAGCACCCCCGGGAGCATCCCCACCAGTGTGACAGTGGTGGTCTGGGCAGAGGAGATGGAGCACAGACCCGGTTTCTCTGCCACCATGCAGAGCTGCCCGTTCCAGTGCTGCCATGGCTGTACAGACCCACCAGAGCCAGGGCTCGTGCTGCAGGATGTGGAGAGTGGTGCAGATTTCCCTGCTCAGATATCATCTCCATAGGGCACAGCTGGACCGGTGGGTCAGAGCAAATCCCTGGGGGGATACATGCTAAGATACATCCCTGTAAGCACCCCCACACTTTAATATCACCATGTATGAAAGACAGCATTGGGGAACCCAAGCAATACGCCTCTGTGTTCAACTGTAAGATGTGGAACAGGCAAGAGGGCAATTGGCATTGACGCCACAAGCTCTATAGCAGGGAAGGAGAAAATTTTGGAAGACAGCATACGTTGCTGGTTGTGTAAGTGAGAGGTGACAGCGCAAGGCTGCAGGTCACCTCCTCGTCCCAGCCAGGGTTCTCTGAGCACAGAAGGTGCTGGCTCTCCCCACGGTGCCGTGGTCCACCCCACAGGGTTCAGGTGAGCAGGTCCACGGCACTCAGACACCAACCACGGTGGCGGTGGCATCTCTCCTAAGGTTTCCCCATCCATCGCAGGGAGCAAGGTCTCACTGCCATCAGCACTCCCGCACTTGGAGCCCGTTCTGCTCTGCAGGCTGGATGTCGCTGGCAGATGCGGGTGCGCAGCATGGCCAGGGACAGGGCTTTCTGTCCCAGCTTGAATGCAAAGGGGAAAGAAAACAGAGTACGCCAAAGCAGCAGAGACATTTTGGCAGGGGGTTGCTGGCGTGTGGCACCTGTGGCCAGTGGCAGGACCTTCCCGGCACGTCCGTCCCTCAGCTGTGCCCTTCACTCCCCCGGCTGGGTCACCGCTGCGATGCACGCTGACCTTTAGGGACAAAGTATTTTTTCAGGCTGCTGCCTGATGGGCCAAAGGTCTGGAAGGCACCAGGGGAATCCCTTTGAAGCTGACATTTCTCAGCGAGCAGCATTTTCTGCCTTTCGTTGGAGAGATGTGTTCAGAAAGGCTCATCTGCGCTGCCAGTGCCTTGGAGAGCCCTCAGCTCACGGGCAAAACGTTGCCAGCTCCAAAAGTTTGTGTGCCTCTTCACTTGGGCATAAATGATAGCATCAAGCTCAGGGCATGGGAGGGTCAGTGTCTGGTCTGTTTTGCATCTTTGTGCTTGCAGCGATGCCATGGGACCCAACCTTCTCAGTGTAGCTGCCCTGGGGTGATGCTCGAAAGGATATGGGCAGGTGTGTGGCAGCAAAAAGCAAGTCCCTGGGACATCTAGAAGACCGTGAGGAAGAAGACAGCAGCGTGGGCATTTCCACTAGTGTCTTAGAGCTCGGGGCAAGTGCTTTTGCTGTTTGGGCTCTGTGGTCCCACCTGCCAGTTCAGAGTCTGTTTTGTCACGTTGCAGCTTGGGCATTTGGAGAGAGGAGGCTGTGGGTGATGGGTCCGCAGCTGTCATGGGTCTTTACCTCCCTCCGCGCTACTGCTGGCAACACCCTGTGCATTGCATCTCCCTTGCCAAGAAAACAGCTCCATCCCCCCACCTGCCTCAGTCCTTGCTCCTTCAGATGGTCTGCATTTCGGAAGTTCTCCTTGTCTTAAAATAAAAGTAGTAGAAGCAGCTACAAGAGTCACCTACTCCAAATTCACGCTGACAGTGATGCTGTCGATGGCCTCCTGGTACCTAAACTCCCCTCTCTTGAGCATCCAGTGAGAGTACATACAGCAGACTGGGAGGCTGCTGAATATCACGATAAGGTCTGTATTTATGTTAAAAAAAATAAATAAGGTAGGTTCTTTGTAACTGATGCTGGCTGGAAGCAGGAAAGAGGATGTGCAGTATATACTTGTGAGCACAAGAGGGAGAGCAAGGAAGGAAGAGAGAGGAAGGACAGGAACGAAGGAAATGGACTCGATACCTGTTTGTGAACTAGGTCAAGATTAATAATGATTTGGATAGTCTTGGCTCCAGGCCCAATTTTACAGGTTTTACAAAGGCCTATATAGAAAAGACAATTCCTGCCTGGAAGAACAAGCAGTCAATGGCTCTGCTGTGGCAGATTTACACAGTCTTCACTTTACACATGCCAGGAGCCCAATTTCCACCCGCATAAACCTAACCACAGGAGTGAGGATTTGCAGGCCCTGGGCTCAGCAGGTTAAGTCAAGGCTCTGGTTTAATCCTACTTATGACAGTCAAGGCAAGTCCTACCCGAGGAAAAAAAAAGCACCAAACCATGGCTTGTGAACTGACTATTTTTATTTCACTGCTTTATATTTTATCTGCATTGCTCTGCCATTCCCTTTCACTGCTGTATTCAAGCAGACATGAAAACGATTGCTCCAATGGCTTAACTGATTAAACAGAAGTGATACAAAAGAGGAGAAAAATTGCATGCTGGTGTTGGTATTTTGCAAGACCAACTCAGCGTTTTGCTCCCTGGATGCAAGAGAGTTTAGAGTAACTGAGCAGAAAGTCTCGTAAAAGTCCTCTGGAAAACAGGGAGCAATGGTGCAAACACAACCGGTGTCTGCCGGTGGCGGGGGGCTGGCGTCGGGCAGAGCCCGGCAGGACGGCCCCGGCAGAAATGCAGTCCCAAGGCAGCGTTCACCAGGCAGCGGAGTGCTGGATAGCCTGATGAGAGGTTTTTGAGAGCTATTTAGCAACACTGAATTGGGACTTGAAGCAGAATTAATTGAGCTCAAATTGCATCCTCCTAGCAATCCGCTAATCTGCTGCAGCAGGAGGATAATGACATCTCAAGAAACCAGCTTCAAAAATTGAAACTTGCCGAGTTTTATTAAACGGGCTGCTTAAAAAGAGGATTAATACTTGCATACAAAATATTTCCATACCAAGACTTATGTTCATACGGGAGTATTTTGCCTCCAAATGGAAGGAGGATCTCAGGAGAATTTGTGAGCTACGTGCACTCGTACACACACACACGCACACACACACGATTACACACCCAAAACCACACAGAACCAAGCTGCTGTCATGTCCCCAAATTACTTTTCTTAAACCGTGTTTATTAGTCCTAGGCAGTTCTTAGCAAGAAGGAACTTTAATAAAAGCTCCTTTCGAGCAAAGACCTCAAAATGCTCTGTAAACAGTAACAAATCATGTGTCACATCATCCCTGGTGACACAGGGACAGCACTGCAGCCTCTGGGAAATAAGTGGTGTGTGGCAAATACACGGCAGAACCAGGAAGAGAAGCTGAAAGTCTTTTTGAGTCCTGCACCCTCTCCCACTTCATTACATTTCTCCCATTTTCTGAGATCTCTGTCACTGGGAGACAGCTGAGAAAATGGGATTTTTGCTCTGATTGCAGTAGGAGCCCTTTGGGAAAACGCCCTGTTCACAGCGTCCACGTGCGGCACGGGGTTTCAGGATTACTGTTCAATCCAACAGCAAACGGGTTGGATTTCTGGAAATAATTCCTCTACCCTCCTCACTCCAGGGTTCCTGTTTGGGTGCAGCTGGCTGAAAACACCAAAAGCCTTAATGCCAAGTGACTCCCTTTGCACTTCTGCCTGCACCTCAGAGCCGCGCTCTTCTCCGCAGGCTGCACCTCGTTCCCTAACATCTCCCTCTTTGCTTAGGTTTCTGTGTTAATCTAGTCAGATGGAGAAGAAACTCTCCACAAAGTCTTATCCGTCACCCTCAATTTACATTTCATTAGCATGGGTACCCACAGCAAAGCAAATAAACTGTAGTGGGTTGTTCTCTCGGTTGCTGTCAACAATATTGTCGTTGCCGCTGACCCAATTAAGACGCATTTGTCAGTGTTCAGTAATAAGATCAGAGCTGGGGCTGAGGTCTCTGTCTTTCACCGGGTGGCTCACAGGCCGCTATGAAATATGTATGAACGATCTTGGATGACATCTGTTTGCTATTTTGCTGGTGATGTTCCCAGCGAGCGGCCAGTCTGGGGAGCACACGCCGGTCCTGGCAGCGTGGGCATCAGGTGAGCCCTCGCTGGTGGATCAGCGGGAAAATAAACTAAACGAGGGCTCAGCCGCTCCGTCCTGGAGCAGGTCCCAGCTGCCGTGTCGGAGCGCGGCCCCGGGCTGGTCCAGCCACATGCGGCAGGAGAAGCATCACCCAGGATGATGTGTCTGAGGCTCAGCAGGCAGCACTGGGGACACCAGGGCCCCAGCCCAGCCCAGGACTGGTTTCCTTCTCAGCAATGTGCTTTTGACTAGCTCTGCTTCTTGTTGTGTGTGAGATGTGTCTCTTCCTCAGGCAGTCATAGGAGAAGGGGAAACGTTATCTAAGAAGCAAATACTTGAAGGATGAGCTACTTCAGGTTTGGTCAAGGCGGTGAAATAACATGGCCAAGCACCAAAGCGTTTGGGCCAGGAATGAGAGTTACGCTGCCGGCATAAATCTGCGCCCTGTGTTCCCATGTATGGTGACCTGGGCAAGGGGAGGGGGTGGTTGGACCCTGAGCCCATAGAAACTGGACCCATGGCTGGGGCTGGCACAGCAGGGGCCAAGCAAGGGGCAGCCGTGGAGGAGACGTTGCACCTCTACTGTACTCAGCCAAATCACCTTGCCGGCCACGGAGTAAAAGTCTCCGTAGCAAATCACAAAATGCCCTGCATCATCCAGGGCTCCCCAAATGTCATCGTGATTGTCTGAGCACTATCATTTAGAGAGGATTCAGCTCACCTTGTTTTAAGTACTTCCCTGAGACCCCTAAACAGGTATTTATTGATCTGGCCTTCCTCTACTGTCTGCAACGAGCAATTTGCACCTAAATCTACGCCTGAGATGGGACATACACCCTAGAAATGCCTTTTTCTCTCTGGGAGCTGTGCTCCCCACAACTTCCCCAGGCTACAACAAACGCCTGCAATGCTTAGTAGGATCCACAGCTTGCCGTATAGTTTATCAATGTTGTTGGATACCCGATGTCTGTTCAAAGGCTTCCTACCTATTCTTTGGTGGCCTGTCCGTCACGAGATGACTGGCAGCTGCCCAGCGTGGGCCAGAAGTGCGCTGTCAGGATCCCCCTGGGGTCCTGCCTCCCCAACACCCTTCAACTCCGCTGTCCCCCTCCTTCCCACAAAGCCCACGAGTGACAGCGTGCTTTAGCCAAGCCACCGGCGCAAGCTCCGACCCTCGGCTGGGTTGCGGGGAGGTGAGGAGGGCGGTGGGGGAGGATCGGTTCTCTGGCCGGAGGAGCAGGGTGGATGCATGCTGTGCCTCGAGAGCCACGCTCACGGGACTAAAGGGCTGCCCAGCAGGGAGGCGGGCTGGGCACATGGTCGGGTAAAAGCCTAGCAAATCCCCCAAATTATACCCTTCCTGCTGCAAGGAGAAAACAGAGGCTGGGCCGAAGCTGTAATTTGCACAGGAATAGCAGGGTTGTTGTATTTATACCATATCATGAGTCTGAGTGCAGCTCATTCCCCAGAGCTCTTGGTACCAACAGCACTTTCTCCTGAGACCCCATCCACAGCCCCTTGGCCTCCAGCCCACCCTCAAACCTTCCCTGGGGTCACGCGGGAGCTGTCAGCAGCAATACACATTAGGAGGGGAGCTAACAACAGAGGTCTGTGTTCCCAAGCTGATGATGCTGGTGACACTCTGAGAGACGTGTTAGCTTGTCATCGGATAACCCTGTCATCACCACGCCTTGGAGAGACGTTTTCCTGCAGGACAAGCCCTGGCAGACCCCGCGACACTGCAAGTGTATGAGGTAGGGGTGGTGCTGGGCTATCAACGTGGGCACTGAGGCACTGCGGCACTGCGGCACTGCAGGGACATGCCAAAGGCCATGGGCTGAGTTGGTGTCAGAGCCAGGACTCAGCTCTGGGGACCTCAGCGGGGAGGGCAGCCCTGCACACTGTGGGGCGTGTGGAGAAATGCAGCACAATGTCCCCTGGCAATATAAAGCCCAGGGTCCTCTTTCTGTTTATCTCAGCCATCATTTGCGTCTCAGGTGTAGAAGGAGCAAATGGACAATGCTGGAGCTAGGATCAAGTGAAGTGACCTACGAAGAGGTACCCATCTGGCTGTTCCTTGGACTGAATCTCCCCGGGGAGCCAGAAAACCTTTTGGTTAAAGTCCTCCCTGAAGCAGCTCTCCATGGTCACTTTTCTATCCAGGACCATGCTGTTAAAGGTGTTCTTCCCCTCACTCCTGAGCTCTATTTATCCACATACGAGTTTTAGGCTTCGATGGGCCCAGGGACTCATGTCTGTCTGTGCGTGGAGGTTTTACCTGGAAAGTCTTTGGTGATGCCTCTGGGGGCTTTTGTGTTTTGAGCACCCACCACAGCAAGCTCTTGAGTATCAGTCAAAAAGTCAGGAAAATTGAAATAAAAAGAGCAAAGGGGAAAGCCTTTCCAGCAAAGCCACTCTGGGCATTTTCCAGGCTTGGCAGGAAGGACCCACCGCCTCTTCCTAACCCCAGCCATTCCATGGAGCTGTTTTAATCAAAGCCCGCACAGACACATTTTCATGTCTGCTCTCCAGCCAGGCACTTCCTCACGGTGACTTTGCTTGCAGTGGAGGGTGCTGCTGCTAATGCTTTGCTCTACCTGAAGTATATGAGGACGAAAGATAAGTGGAAATAATTTTCCACTGAAGGACATCAGTAAAATGCATGAAAACTGCCTGTCTCTAGACCATCTGGCTGCTGATAATACAATATTAATAACCACAGTCAATTAAGCTGAGCCTCCCTCGGGGAGCAGGATTTCAGTTGGGCAATGTCACAAGAATCGATGTAATCCAAGTTCTGATGCCATGGATAGCAGCTGGCCCGGGAGCCCGGCCGCCTGGGGAGGTGTCCAGGCACACTCTCAGCTCTCCTGGGAGATGCTTTGCAATGATCCCTGCAAAAAGAAGTGTTCGAGATGATCTGCAGGTGCGTTGGGAGCCCAAGCCGCGGCACCAAAAGCCTCATGTCTTAAGAAAGCCTGGAGTGGGAAAAACTACTGAGAGGTGATGGTGGGCACTCTGTGAGATGCTGGAGGGGGACTTGGATAAATACACGGGCAGATGGGAGGGGTCTTCCGCTCACTGGGATTACAGGAGCTGAAGGGGACACCTGTTGTGACGATCCCTTATTATGAGCGTGGAGATGCCCAATGGTGGAGTCACAGCTGCTTCAGAGGAGACAAAATTTTCCCTCCTGCCATCACTTGCAAAAACCCTTTCTTTCCTCTGAGCCAAAGCTGCTTCTTTTTTCCTTTAAGGTTTTCAAGGGGTTGAGGCTTGTGACTTGACGGTGCTTTGCAGGCAAGGGAGAAGTAGCCCAAGGAAGGGCTCCCTTCATGCTAAGGACATTTGTCACCTTCTGTCACCACCCGGCAGTGTCCCACACCTTGATGCAGCTGAGCTTTGGCACACAGCCTGTCCCCTCGCAGGGCTCCTGCTTTCCATCCAAGGCTCTTCAGGAGTCCAGGAGCCTCTCCTGCTGCAAGATGGATTTTATTTTGCAGCTCTGGAAGAGTTTCACACCCCCACCCCCACCCCCCGCCATGGGAAATACCAAGGTGAGAGGCAGATCATGCTAAGGATGGGTGAACACTAAGATACTTTACTCACTAGGTCACCCATGATACCCACAAATATCCAGGGTATATATGTGGGAGCAGGATGATGCCCAGGTTCCCCAGTAAAACAACATCAGTCAAACAGCAGCTCCCCGGAGAAGTGGTTCTTTGGCTTGTGAGGAGTCAGGGCTTGAGGTGTCACTTCGGGAAGCACCTCTGCCAGGGAGGATGGTGTTTTCCAGAACAACATCCCTCCAGGATTTTGCACACAGACTCCAGGAGCAAGTTTGTAGTACCAAAAAAATCTCCTTACCATCTCCCAGGCAAACTCCTCATAATTGGAGATACTTGCTAAAATTTGACATGAAAAGCAGAGTAATTTAGCATTTTAAGGGAGCTATAGCTAGGTATGGCTAGGATTTCTTTTTTTTTTCCCCCCTTTTTTTTTTTTTTTGACATTTCGTGACAAATTTGAATTGGGAACCATTTGGCTGGAAAATTCACACTGTGAGAAAATATGGGGCTTTCAAATAATACCTTTCCCAGCAGCAAAAGTTTCATTATGACTGAAAAAGTGTCACATGCTAGTTTTGTTCAAACTTTTGATATCTAAATTTTTGCCGGGTTTGACCCAGCTCCAAAAGTACCGTGAAAGATGTGAAGCCTGAGGGGCACAGGAGACCCTCCAAACTGGAAGGGGTGAGGAAAACTCTCTGAGTAATAAGGCAGCAAATGTGTTGGTGTTTTAATGCAATTCAACATACAACTTTTCTCATTGCTTCTGCCCGTGGAGTTTCTTTGGCACTGGGAAGTGGTGCTGCAGAGAGGCAGGAGCTGACACAACCGGGATTTATGGGGTGGGTGACAAGTCCTCCCAATGCGCTTCCCACAGGGCAGCCAAGGGGGACCTTGTTTTGGGAAGAGCCCGAGGCTTCCTGTCTGCAGGAGGGCCAGGTGGCTTGTGTCCAGCCTCAACTCGGTGGCTGACCCCGTGCAGGTCAGCCTTCTCCCTCTTGCCTAATTAAGCTGTAATTACACACTTCAGAACAGAGGTGCCTTCGTGTGAGCGTGTACAGCATCCACTGCAAAGAAGCTCTGGGCACGGCTGGAGCCATGTAATGAAAAACACATTAATAGTCAACAGGAGCAAACAAAAGAGCAAAACCAGTTCAGGTGAGTCTTCATGTATGCCAGTTTCTCAGCAGTACCTTCCGAGTGAGCTGAAACACCTACTGCAGTCAGGCCAAAGAGCTGTTAAAAAGGAAAAAAAAAAATTGCTTACATTGAAAATATATTGTGTGGTTCATTTAACAACGGTTAAAGCAATTTAGAGCCATCAGCAGGATCAGAGCGAGGGATTTGCTCTGTTTGATCAGACAAATAAGCCGTGACGTTGGACGTCTCTGCCTGCAGAAGTTCAAACGCTGGGGCTTCTTCTGAGACCCCCCCTCTGCTCTGCCGAGAGCCTGGACACGTCCCATGCAGGGACAAGCGTTTCTTTCCCGACCACCCCAGGCAATCTGCTGCTGCTGTGCTGGTACTCTAAAGCATAAGATTGGATTAGGCTTTTCTTCGTTTGCCTCACTCCGAATGTAGTGTTGCCAATTTGTACGATTTTATGCCAAGCCTTGTGATATTTGGGATATTTCTTAGAGCGTCAGTTCCTGGAATAAAGTGATTACAGAAGAACCTCATCGCTGCCTCAGTTATAAAAGTACATTCCTGTCCCACGTTGTTACCAGAAGGGTTGAAACAGGGAAGGAAGAGCCTGTGAGAGGGAGCTAAAGACTCCTCTTCCACCACCCAATTTTGGGGATTTGTATTAAAGATCCTGCACGTTTTTACACAGCGATCTCTGATCTCAGAGCATCTGGAACAGTCCTGGACAAATTTACCTTGGAATTGCAGAAAAATTTTCTACCTGTCTGGTGCATTCAAAGGGGAGCCTCATTTCTGAAGCAGCAACAGAAGGTCATCGAAATGACCCTGCTGGTCCTGACCAGGCTGAGCCCCTCCAGCGTCCTGTCCCTAGGACAGTGGCACTTCCCCAGGTCGCTCTCGCAGCCTCAGTGATCTCTGGCTCCGGGACAACCTGAGCTTTCCCCTTAGACCATCTCCTACACGGACTAATGGCGCAGTGACAGACCCAACTGTGCTCAGCACATCTAGGTGACAATCCCACATCTGCGGAAGGCTCTTTGCTGCGGCTGTTCCAGGAGGGTAAGGACTGCCCAGAGGTGACTTTGGTCTTCTGCAATGAGGGTGACCTCCACGTGGTTACAAAGATGCTGAAGCACTGGGATAAGCTTTATTTCTGATGAACTCACTTCAGTGCTTCCTTTCAGACATCCACTCTTTTTCCATGTCTCACCGGAAAATGAAGCGTCCCCTGTCCTTTCAAGATGAGTATGCTTTTCCTTGATACAGAGTCGCTTGGGTTAGTTTTGGGGGCCACCGAGTTAGTGACCTAAATGATTTTAGCTGATCGCTGTAAGCTTGCCTCTCCTGGCCCTGCCACTTGCGTCCCAAGCCACAATGTCACGCAGCAAATGGACAACGGCAACCTTGGAATCCCATTTAAAGATGAGTCTTGTTATTTTTATACCAATTACAAGGTTATGGATCAGGCTAAAAGGTGTTTAATAACTTGTAATATTTAGGCACACTTGGCTCCCACATTTATTGGGGCTGTTTGTAGCAACATGTAATATGTGCTCACTGTGGAAGTATGTGGCACGCACATAAAAATGGCACAGATGTGCTGAGAGGCACCAGGGAAGCCAGGCTGGCCCGTGGCGTGGGGAGCAAGTGCTGCTGCCTGCAGCGAGGGCAGCGGGAGAAGGGAAGAGAGGGGAGGAACAGAGATAAACTCATACCTCCTGGGCTTGCTCCGCTCAGCTGCATCTTACTTTTACATAGTGTTTTCTTTTGAGGTCTCAAAATCCCATTGCACAATATTGTAAAAATGTCATAAAATATTTTATTGCATTGTACAACTGAAATGCCGCCAAGAGCCTTAACCCCTGAGCTGCCTCCTTCCCGTGGATGCCCAGCGTCACTGATCAGGAACTAGTTCCCTTTGTTTTGTGGCTGAACTTTGAGGAGGATGGAGGGGGTTTACGGGCTCGGAGGTGAGGGTTGCCGGATCACCACTCCAGGGCAGTTAGTCTCTAAGACTGATGGTAGCTAATTCAGGGCCTTCCCATGCCTCTGTCTGGGGCTTTCAGCTTGATCAGAATTAGAGGTGAGATCAGTCCTGATGCTTTCACTCCTCACCTTCTCCCTCGGTGCCAGTCCTGCGAATACCAGTGGAAATGCGATCATTGCTCTGCAGGTACCCTGGGTGCGTCCCACTGTCTTCTTTCATGCTGAAGCCAGCGATCAGCCGTAAAAGGACTTTTGGAAGCACCTGGATTCAAATCACAAAGGTATGGGAGGTGAAGGACCAGCCCTTCCAGTAAGGCCATGGCCGTACGTTGGCCCTTAGGAGGCTGATGGTGCCGCTGGACGGGCAAGCTTGGGAAGTCACTTCTCAGCACTGGGCCTCATTTTCCCAAGGTGTGCATGGGGATAAACAGCTTTATTGACCTGCTGTGTAAAGCTCTTGGAAATTTGCTAGTGAGGAGGCCATGGTATCAATGTTCACGAGACTGACGGTGGATCTTTTGAGGTCAGTGGTGACATGGGAGTGACATTAGACCCATCCCTTATACTGGTGCCCCAAATCAAGGAGCAAATTGGACAAGGCCAACATCAGATTAGGAGGCTCCTGTTCCTCAGAGCAGCCCCAGAAAGAAAACCTGCCCCTTGGAGCATGGTTGCGGAGTCCAGCTCTGCACAAGGCTGGGTTTTCCTTCAGTCGTTTGCCCTGTGATACCCAGCTATGTATCAAAAAAATGGCCACCTGGCTACCCCATCCCTGCCTCAACAGATGCTGTCGTTAACTTGGGAAATATTTCACATCAGCTGGAAAATTCCAGTGAGCTGGGGAGGCCAGAGGCCTCTCCTCCTGCAGATGTTGGGTCTGTGCTTGCCAGCAACCAGATCTTGGCCTGACTTTGTTACAAAGAAAGAGCAAAAAATTAGCCAGCTGTTCTCAGTGGAGATTTTAATCCCTTTTTCTTCCCCTTTAATGAAAGAAATAATAACTCCATGAAAGGCTCAGGCAGAACTTATTCAGGCCCAGGGGAAATTCACCCTGCTCAGAGGTATAGATACCAATTAATTCTCACTTCAAGCCTATTTTGAGTGGTACTTCATGGGTGTAACTCTTTCTGCTGGTGTTCCTACAGAGGTGAATTTTCAACCTAGTTGTAGCCCTGAAGGGCAAAATTCAAACCATGTCTTCTTTCATAGTTTCAAAGAACACAGTGCAAGCAATACCACATTTTCTAGCCTTCCTGGGCTGTAAGTAGGCTGTGGTATTGAGTCATGGGCCAGAAGAGTCCTTAGGGGAAGCATTTATCTGCTGTAATGAATCTCAGGATAACTCTTGATTTGCAGGCTGCATTATGAACGGTGTCTCCCACCCTCTCCCAGCTCCTAAGCCAGACTGCGGTGCCTCGTGTCCCACAGACACACTGTTGGGATTTTAATAAGGGACTCTTAACGCAAATTTCCCTTGAGTTTGTGCTAAACCTCCCATCCCAGAGGCTGGCGAGCCAGCTAAGATGTGCTGGGGAGGAATGCGGGGATCTGCTCATTTGCTTTTCTATCTAAACAAAATGTTTTCCCATAAACACGGAGGAGGAAACCCCACTTGGCTGAGCCCCTTGGAAGAAGCGTCTTCACTGGGAATGTTTATATGTTGCCTCTGAAATCTAAACTAAATCAAATTGGGGCTTCAAGCAGAAACTTCCCTGCTTGTGACCAGTGCCGGGGCTTTGTGCCGTGGAGCACCAGTGCAGCTGGGGCTGAGCCCTGCACCCAGCACAGGGTGCTGCCTGCCCTGCCAGTCTCACCGCAGGCAGCAGAGTGGGCCCTGCCTTGGGAGCTGAGCTGGGGTTCCTGTAAATGAAGTTCACCAGCTGCTCCTGCTGTGGCACAGACCTCCCTCGCGCTGGGGACAGCAACAGCGGCGGCCGGAGGAAGAAAGCGCTAGCTCCTGCTTGCTCTTGTTTAGCGTTCACGAAGCGTCATCACACAGTGTCTTCCTAGTAAACCCAGGGTAGCCAAGAGCCCGTCGTCGTCTCCATGGGGAGCCCAGGACCTTTTGGGAGCTTCGGGGTTTGCCCAGCACGTCCCCGATGCCTGGCAAAGAAAGCAAAGTGCCCGTGTCCCTGGCTCCTGTCAGCCCTGGGTACACCACGAACGCCTCTCCTCTGGAAAAGCAGACAGTCTGTGTTTCCTTCATTGTAAATCATCTGGGGGTTGTTACCTGGGGGTACTCCAGGCTCCACAGACTGGTGTGATGTACAGTCTGGGACTGCCATGGCAGTGCCTCAGTTTCCCTGATGTAGAGCAGAGATAACTGCATGGACCACCTCGAGGGAGCACAGCAGCCACTCTGGCTGGAGAGCACAAAGGGATTTTTATGACAGCCCAAAGCAAAGTCCTTTAGGATTATTTGGTGCTGGGACACTTCCCTGCGTCACACTTTGTGTTAATGACCTTTCAGCTGCCCAATGGTCAGTCACTACAGCAGCAAGAGTGCCGTTGGCACTCTTCACCCTCTCCTCAGATCTATTTCTTCTCCCCAGAGCTGCCAGGAAAGGGAAGAGGGAGATGACTGAGGATTTTCAGCCTCACACCATGAGAACCCACCAGCCTTTTGCTGCTGGACGGGCCGACATGACCGACGGACAGGACTGTGTCCTCTCAAGTCCCAGCACACTGATGGCTGTATCGGCAAAGCTGCAGTTCCCATGTGGTCCCTTATAGCGCAGGGAGTGGTTTGACTGTACAAGCACGAAGCATAGCTGGACCAGAATAGCACATTAGGAGAGCTCTGCTAGTGCTCCCACACTGTTTCTGCTAAGCCGAACGCAGACATAAGCCACTGAGCTGGGAGGCTGGGTTCCCGTTAACATTAGAGGGGATGGACACACAGACTTTAATGCCCATCCGCTGCTAAGTCCTTCACAAAAGGGCTGGATGGTTTTTGCAGTAACAGTTTCCTCTATCAGAGCTGAATGTGTTGTCCAGAACAGCATAGGAATCAGTGTGGATTCTGATCAACTCCTCGGTATTGGTTTCTCCTCTTAGCTCAGCCAGAACAGGGTATCTGAAATACATTTGCCTATCTCTAGCATTTTCAGAAAATTTAACCCCCCCACGGTAACAGCCTCACTCCTGCTCCCCTCAAAATTGCTGAGAAAGAATGCTCTGGTATCAGAAGGACAAGAAATCACTGCTGGGTGTTGGAGCAGTTAGGGCAACCCCTACACATGCTGCAAAGAAGCAGCTAAACATTGTAATAAATGGTGTCATCACCCACTGAGCTTGACGTCCCCGCAGCTGGGCAGTGAGCTGAGACCCGCTGTGCCGCCCGGACCGGCAGCGGCTCCCCCACACAGGTGACAGACCCCGCTGCGGACACAGCCTGCTGGTACAACCGCGTGATACAAAGGTGCTCTAATTTCCAGCAGGAACGGGCACAAATCCATATATAACACCACGGGAAACAAGCACACGAATCCACCCCACTAGCCTAAAGTGCTGCTTAGTCTCAGGAGTGTATTACAGGTGTGTCTGTACTCGCAAAGCAGCGCAAGCTGTCACTGGGCTGGGATGCACAATGCACTGCCGAAGTGCCTGGTGCAGGGTTAGGGTGTTTGTAACCGCTGCAGGGAGGCACTGTCAGGTATTACTGCAAACTCTTCGGAGCAGAGGTTGCCTTTTTCGGCTGTGTAAGACTTAGGAGGACAAGGTCTATTACAGGCGATACGGATGCACACTTACATTCATTAGCGTTGTCTAAAAATCACCTCTGCCTGAGCAGTGCAAAGTCAGTGCCGTGATGCAGAAACGGGGACCGCAGGACACTGAGGGACATCTCCCACCGTGAGGTTTGGTCCCTGTGTTGTACAGGGCCCGTGTCGTCCAACCCCCGCGGCAGTGACAACACGCAACCGGGCAAAACCCACAGCGATGTCCTCGTCTGCGTTCGGGCTGTGGTACAGCGCGTCCTGTCACATCCCACGCAAATGCACACGCACGTTCTCCCAAGAGCACATCTGCCTACAAGAGCAAACACCTCTGCGGTCACCACATCAGCCACAAACACTTCTGCATGCGGAAAAACACTCAGGGACAGCGGCTTCAAAAGGTGAGCAAGAGGAAAATAAAGCAGCTGTAGAAGCGCATAAGCTCCTCCACATCAAACACCGATGGAGTCAGATGTTGTAGTCAGCATCAGTTCCCATCTCCTTTTTTTGCAGTTTATTTATGAAATTTGGGGATGAAAGCAGGGTCCGATATGGGATGCGCACCACAACCCACACAGGTGAAACCAGATGGTGGCAGTTAACACAGGCAAACAGCAACAAGCAACACAGAAATAAACTCATGTTTTATACGAATTCATCAGAGATTCACGTAGGCACAAAAAGGACGGGTCTTCGGGGGGGCTAAAGCAAAAAGCAACATAGATTTTTTGGTCTCTTGCTGTTAACGGCTATGAAATTACACTGGTTTACACCATTCCGTTCTTTATTTCCTCTCTGGAGGTGCTGCCACATGGAAGCAAAGCTGATCAGCAGGCTCTTCGGAGCCTGTGAATTAGAACCTGCTCTCTGATTAAAACGCCGCTGCACTTCGCTCCCCCTCTGTCTCGGTCTCTGGTCATGTTGATGCTGTGCCAAGACCAAACATGAGCTTGTCTTTCATAAAGAATTGCATCTCCTCTTCAGCCCAGCACCGTGTTACTGGTGAGCAGTTCCCATCTTCCATCGTGCGAAGTGAAATGATTAAAAGAGAATTACTGGAATTCCCTACATCTCCATCAGAGATCAGGCTTGGTCACTTGGAAAATAAGTAATGAACGTCATTTGTTAATGTCACTGTTAAGTGATGAATTTTTTTTATGCTTAACACGCCAGGCCTATTTTCTCTTCATTTCCACGTTTGTTTTTGAACCTGCTAATTTAATTAAATCTCTGCTGTTGAGGAGCCATTAAAGGTGACCAACCATGCAAGATACCTGCTGTGGTGCAGCAGATAATTAAAGTGAATGGGATGCAGCTTGGGGGAGAGAGGAGCAGGCCCCTGTGCTGTGCCAGGGCAACACCCGGGTTTATGGAGTTATGCCTCTGCAGGAGGAGTTATAGGATATTTTAACACATTGCACAAGATATTCCAATCCCCTCCTGGTCCAAGGGCAATGCTCTAAAAATGAACCCTGGATGGTTTTGGCCTTAAATACATCTCCCTGCAGCTTTTTTATTTAATATGTAAGATCATTAAGTGTCTCGCTATATGCTAAGGGCTTTTTATCTTCCCATCTAAAGGAAAAACATCTGGAATGAACCAGAAATGTAAATGTATGTCCTTTGCTTTGAGGATCCTCTCCATGCAAAGGTAGGCAAAAGAGCAGGGAGGGAAGGGGAGGCATCAGACATAGCAGCAGAGTGCCCTTTTCCTTTTCCCCTGCCCAGGTATCTCAATTACCTGCAGCTTCGAGACATGTTGTTAGCAAAAATCAGAAAGTGCCGGGGTCCCAAAACCAGTCTCAGCAGCCTCACATATTTTATGTTTTGTTAAGAGCAAAGCGTTCACCTTGTAGACAGCATCCATGCCTCCTCGTAATCCACACCCATGAGGTTTGGTTTTGCCCTTCAGAAGGAACCGAATCCACGGCATGACACAGCACCGCAGGTCAGGGCTCAGGCAAATTTCCCTTCAAAGCCCCATGAGGGACTGACCACGTCAGTCCCTTCGCGCTGTGCCTCCCGCTCCAGCGAGGGCTGTGGCCCCTGAGACACGGCTTCCCGAGAGAGGGGATGCTTCTGCACTGTCCTCCCATGAAGAAGACCTCATGGGCAATTTTAATTCGAGGTCCACCTGGTGCTGGGAGGAGTGAGATGGCCGGGGGCACCTCGCCTGGCAGCGTCCCCCGAGGAGAGCAGGGACACGCATCCCGGTGGCTTGCAGCGCTCCCGAGGTGAGTGTTATCCCAGGAGGACGCTCCCAACTGCCTGTCTTTTTTTCCCCCCCGTGGCAAAATTGCTTCTCTGGGCCGTAAGACCTCATCCGAACGAATGGTTGGTAGGGAATGAGATGGGGTTTGTGCTGTTCCAAGACAACTTTCAGCAGGGAAAGACTGAAATTATCACATGCCGTCTGATAAAAATACTGTTCTCCAGAGCCCAACACGGAGCCGCCGGATGGCACTTTCTTTCCTCACAGCCTGCATTCGGTAGCTGCTTCATTACTTCTCAGAAGAAGCCGGTGATAGCTCAGCCATGCTTCTACCGAGCAGAAAGCCAGACTGCCTCCTGCGGCCCTGCCGCGGCGGGTCTGTGCTCGTTGCTGAAGCCAACACAATTTATCCAGCTATAAAAGACTCCTATCTTCCTATGAGTAGCCGTGCTCCGATTTAAAAGCAGAGGAGCTGTAGCGCTGCCATGCTGGTTTGCAGGTGAAGCTGGGATGTCCAAGGTGGTTTCCCACGGCTGCCAGCCTTGTGCTGCCCTGCCTTACGTGATGTGCTCAGGGCAGCGTGTGCGTGGCAGCATCCCTGCCTGCTTGGGCAAGAGGTGGGGACGCCCCAGGGGATGGTATGAGCTCAGGTGGTGCCGTCGGTGGCCACGAGATCCCAGCTTGGCAGGCTCCTCCAGCACGGACTGTGGCCTGGGCGCTCCAGCAAGGCTGCAAGGCGGCAGCGCCTGTTTTCGTAAGGACAAGCAAAGCAGAAGACCTGTGCGTGTGTCACGGAAAAAGAAAATAGGTCATACTCCTGCCCGGCAGAAAGGAGCGTGGCTGTGCTGATGTCAGGGCAATGCCCCCTCTTTGCACCAGTGCTGGATTTGGCCAAGGCTGCTCAGGAAGTGAAGAAGGATCCAAAATGCAAATGTAAATAGATGCTTTAAAAAGCACTGGAATATATACAAGCTCCAGCAGGCATGCGGAGAGCAGCTGCTGTTTTTCTCCTTGGTCCTCTGCTGAATGTACACATGCACGTTTTGTTGGTTGTAAATGTTTAGAGAAAACAGTTACAATTAGACTGTTTGATGATCACTTTATATCAGCTGGGCACTCGTATGAGAACTGTGGCGGTGATGAGCTGCACACGTACAGCCCAGGCTATCAAAGTCTTTGCCCCGAAGCATGCTAGGCACAGCTTCTTTGCTCTTACATGCTGGTATTTCAGCATAGGTTACAAAGAGCAAACACAAAGCGAGCTGTTGAAATGATTGCTCTTACCTCTAGCAAGAATATCCCTAAGCTAGTTATGAATTCAGTGATCATCTCACAGTTACATCAGGGGAAAAGACTGCTGGCTCCACTGGCAGCAACCTTAGCCCTCCTACTGATCTGCAGTTGTTTTTTTTCTTACCAGCTTTCTTACTAGTTGGAAGAAAGCAGAGGTGGGCTGAAAGCAAAATCTCTGGGTCCAAGCAGCCTTGGAAGCTGCTGCTGCAAAAAAACCCCTCTTCTCTTCCCATCCCTTACGTCCTTCTCACTCATTCAAGAATTACCAGCCAGCTTAGGATAACGTAGCAATTTAAGTCAGTGAGATAGAGAGGAGGGAAGGAAGGTCAATGGGCTGATCTCCATAAAGGTAATGGAGAAAGGCAGATACATCTGTAGCCCTGCCTTAGACTGCTGTCTCCCCGCACTGTCTTAGACATCTAGCACATCTGAAGCTAGATGAGATCATCCCATCCGAGTAGAGAGGTAGTTGAAGATGTGAATTTGGGAGAAAAGGAAAGGACAGGAGAGAAGCAAGAGGAGAGAGGGGGGAAAAAAGTCATCAGGGGCTGTTGCAGAGCCTGGCTGAAAACCTGTGCAGCCTTCCCTGTGCCCCCCCAGCAGCTCTCTGTTCCCCCAAGCAGAGGAGCGGAAGGCACTCCAGCCCTTTCGGCCAAGGCTCTCCGCAAAGAGCTTTCCTCACGTCTCACCCTGGCCCAGGCTGGAGCTCTCCTCCAGCTGGGACAAAGTCAGGCAAGGCAGCAAAACAAACATGTCCTAATTGCAAGTGGCATCTCCTGCTGCGGGTGGTCTCCGGCCACAGAAGCGTGACATTGTCTGGGAGCCCCGCTGCATGGTGGGCAGCGGCGTGGAGGGGCAGCGTCTCCCTGCCTGCGGTTTTCGTCCTGCTGCTGGGTAATAAGGGCTTAACGCGGGAACGGACGCACTGGGCTGTGCAGCAATCAGCCAGGAGCTGGCTGCAACAGTCATCATTAAAGGTGCACAACTGGCTCCCGGAGAACAAAACCTCCGTCTCTCCCACCAGCCCTCCCAGTACACTTTTGGTGCTGGGCCAAGGCATTGCAATTGTTGTTTTGACGGACGCCGATTCAAAACAAGCCTTCAGTCAGTAATGAGGCTTGTTCAAATTGCCTAGGACTCCGTTTGTTCTCCTCTCAATTAATGCTTTCAGAGGAAGAATGCAAATTATTTCCCAAATTGAGGGGCGAGGAGGGGGTGGGGATGAGAGATGAGTGTGGAGAGAGGATGACTGGTTCATCGGAGGGAAGGATGAACCTCCAGCTCTTTGCATTGAACCCAGCTTTGCCTCTTGGGCAGTAAACCAGTTTAATATCCACAAGTGAGTTCATAATTAATAACCTTTAACTGAGTGTCATTAATGAGGAAGGTTAGGGCAAAGTCTAACCCCACCACGCTACATTATAGTGGTGTCCATCGGTCACTAACCGCGTGCGCCGAGCGCTGCTCCCTGGGTTGTAGCTCTCTTCCAGCCTCTGCATAGGCAAAGGGGGCGGCAGCAAACTGCCTCTGTGGGGACAATTAGGTGACATCTCATGGCACCGTGATGCCCTGGATGTGTCAGCAGAGAGGCTGGCTAGTCCGGATACAGAAGTGGGTCATAGGAGAAATTTTTCTGTGGTTAGACGGGGTCCGAAACATGCCAAAGTTGGGTTTCCCCTGCTGGTGTTCAGTCTGGAGCAAACTGACATAAACCTGTGCGTTCCCACTGAGGACTATGCAGATGGGTGCCCACAGGCCACCTCCTCCCACCCATGTCACCATTCACTTGCTGTCCCCTATGCACCACATCTGGGCCACAGCATATGGCCGTTTCTCACTCCTTCCCCTTTTCCTGGGGGTGAAAATTCTGCCTGTTGTTTGCCCGTAAGTTAGTTACACTCGTGCCAAGGCAGGCCGCACTGTGTACTGGCCAAACTTACTTGTCATATGAGAAGACACCTGGAATTGTTTTTTAACCTGTTTTATCAATGGCTTTACTCTGATGAAACATGTCCCCTTACTCCCAATCCCCCCTTCCCCCCCGTCCTGGCTGAGCCAAGAGACCCTGAGACCTCCGTGGGACCTGGGCCAGGAGGCTGGATGCTCTGGCACAGACAGAAGCACTTCTGAGCTTTTACATTTAGGAAAAGAAAAAAGGGCATTTTTGAGCCAGCAGGGTCTGCGTAGAGAGTCCTAGGATTGCAGTTTGAATCTGGGTCCTCAAATTTTATTTGCCCTGGGCTGAATGTGCAGGGCACAAGGCAGGCAAGTGTGCTGCGGGGTGCGGGGCTGGGGCGTCAGGACGTGCGATCGGGAGCCAAGCAGGGCTGAGTCCAGCAAACGGGCCCAGAAAAGAAAGTAGTATCAAAAGGAAAGAATAAGGAGCGCTGTTATGCTTTTGGGGCAAAAGATAAAGGAGTGTAAATGAATCTCAATCTGTTCAGTTCTTAAAACTGATCCTCTTTGAAGGAAAAATAAACAGAGAGTTCTGGATTTTTTAGGTTTATACTTGGTTCCTTATGCGCTCCGTTCTCTCCTTCAGAAATGTTCTCTGCACTCTGTGCTTGATGGTCATTTTCTAATTGAGCAAATGCTTTTTGGTTTTTTTCCCCAAAAATGAAAGCTCAGTTCTCCTGGATAATTTAACTTCTTATAAAATATTGAGAATTAAGACCTAATGGAAAAAAAATGAAAATAAATATTTTATGGCACTCAAAAGCTCCCAAACTCCAGCATGGAAAGCTGTTAGATACTGCTATGTTTCGTTAAAAAAAAAAAAAAGTTTACTGCTTGGAAAAACTCATAACTAATTTATTTGTGCCCCAGGTAGCCAGGGGCAGCAGGCTGCGATGAAGGGAGGGGATGGGAGTCGGGCAGCTTTTAGGAGAAAAGCAGGAAGAACAAACTTTGCCCCCTTAAAAACACCAAATGCCGATTTGTCTTTATTTACACTTCTGCACACACGCCACTTTTTAAAATCCAGATCCTGTGAAAGCCCAGCCCTTGGCAGTAAGATGCTTGAAGGGGCTCAGCCTCCTTGTAGGAGAAAGCTGAGCACTGGGCACGGGCCAGGAGAGCTGCCGCTCGCACGAGGCCAGGCATTGCTGGAAAATCTCCCGAGTTACCTGCTGGTGACGTCTACGTGTCCCCGCTGGGGACAGGGAGCGAAGGTCACAGCCATTGCCTTGGGTTCCCCAGGGAAATGCCTACATCTAGGTGGTGCGAATCCATCCATGTGCATTTGAACATAAAGATTTAGGGATGTTTTCCTGCTTGAACTTGCTAGCACTACTACTGGTTTTCCATTAGATTTTTAAAAATGCAGAAACTGCAGCTTTTGCGAAAAATCCCCTTCCTGCACCTCTACTTGGCTAGCGCCAGCCCTGCCTTTCCCTGGTCCTCGTTCCAGGCTGGGCAAGGGAGCGGGTCCAAGAGGTGACGGCGTCAGGGAAAGGTCAAGAAAAGTTTAAGAAGTGCTGTAATTAGGATTAGCCCATTTTTCTTTCTATCTAATCAATTAGGTTCTCTACGTGGATGCATACGAACCCATTTCCTAGGAGGGAGACTGCAACTGTATGGGGAACGTGGGTTTTGATGGATCATCCTGCACGAGAGCGGCCTCTTCATTGGCCCCTAATAACATCCCCGTGGTACGGCTGCTGACTGATAGATGGCAGCTAGGAAACCCCAGGAGACGGAAAGTGAAGGATATTCCTATTATCTGCAGGCATGTTCAGTAGACAGGATTCCTTTTTTTTTTAATTATTATTTTGAATGTCTATCCAGAGAGGGTTGGTTATAAAGGGGAAAACTGTTCGGCTCATTATCCTTTAATTATTGAAATGAATGATTTGGGCAAAATGGAGGAAACTGAAAACATGGAGATTAAATTCCAGTCCATTAAGCAAACTTAGATTTCCTAAAGCAGTATCTTTAGGGCTGGCAGGAATATTTTTTAATTTATTCTGTCATCTGCGAACAGAGAGAACTGTGTCATTACAGAAAGGACTTTTCAAAAGCTAGACATTTTATCCCCCTGTTTTGCTCTTCTTAGCAATAATCTCCCCATGCCTCCCACCCCTGAGCTGCTGGTTTCTGTTTTAGTTGGGCTTTTATTTTAAAAAAAGTGATCAGTCTGGCATTTGAAAGGACTGCCTGTTCCACTCGTGATCATACCTCACCTCTCCAGAAAAGTGAAATACTAAAACCAAAGCAGGATACAAGGGAAGAAAAAGTTTCATTGTGGTTAGAAAATGTTCAATAAGAAATAATATTATGAGAGAAACGTTTTCACTAAAAATAAACTGGTATTATGAAAATGCCCCAGATGAAGAATATGGACACTTCTGCAATCAAGAAGAGGGCTGTGACATTAGACACGCATCTCTTCCTGTAGCCCCATTTTATTTTCTTGCTAAGATGGGCCAGGATAGCTCTGAGATTGCCCTTTCCCTGCTGATTTGGGCGAGTGGGAGCTGGGCAGCTGCAGAGCCGTGTCCCTCGCTGCCGGTGGCTCCTCGCAGCCCTTGCTGGGACCTGGCTGCCGCCAGGGCCAGAGCCAGGACCAGCATCCCCACACCTCCGCACTGCTGCCCACCTGGGAAATGCACTCATGATAAACGTTATAATGAGGTTTTTGAAGAAGTTTTCCAGAGAAAGGGAAGAGTTTCAGCCACTCACTTCACAATTCCTCTGCCGGGCTGCAGAAACCCCAGTAACGCTGCTGGGTTTTCCTTCCTGCAGTGCAAAGGCACCAGCCTGTCACTGATCTCCTAGAACATCTCTTTGCTGTCACGGAGTCACCTCCCACTCCTCTCCTCTGGACCAAACACCTTGACCTTCCTTGGCTGCTCTCTGCAGCCGGTCCTTCCTGCACTTTGCATTACTCTGCTGCCCTCCAGTCTCTAACTTGTCTCTGTCTTTTTTGATAGTGCTGGATTCAAAGCTGGACACGGTGTTTTGGACGAGACCTCAAATCCGCTAAGAAAGCAAAGAAACTATCTTCCCACATCCCCGAATGAAATGTGATGGAGAATTGGCATTATATTGCAATACTGGTCCATGTTCAGCTTGCGATCCACTTTTACGCCATACTGTTCTTCGGTCAGTTAATTTTGATGTGGTACTTGTAGATTTGTATTCTTCTTAAACGTACCGTTTCACGTTTTTTACTGAATGTTACACTGCTAGATTCCTAATCAGGTACTTGGATTGTTAAGATAATTTTTGTTCTGATAAGGTGTTTTCAACCAAGTGTATATCCAAATTACATCTTTCAGACAGTGATTTCCTCCGGACAGCACTGTCCTAAGTTATGAGAACATCAATCCAAACAGTGTCAAAAGCCTCCTTACTCAAAAGCCATCACATGTATCACTTGGCTCTTATTCCAAAGGAGGAAATTACATTAATTTGACATGTCAACATATATTTAGGTAAAACTGCAGAGTATTTTTAGCGTGGGAGAGTTTTCGTTGGGTTGTTTTGGAGGTTTTTAGCACAGAGCACCACTCTTGAAGTAGATCTAGTCCACAAGACTCCAAAAGTTGGGATAACTCAACAGACTGTTGATACACCAATGAGTTTGTCTGATGAAGATAAGATCTAAATATGTCTTAAATAAAGATATGTTCTCAGTTGTCGTCAGAGTCTGTCAGACTGAAACACCAGGAAGTTTTCAACAAACCTCTTCAGCTGCTCTCCCTGTATAGTTTACCTTGGTCCTTTCCTTTTATCTCCAAAATCCAAACAGCTTGATACTTATCTCATGTGAAGCTAACAGAGTTTCCTTTTTTTTTGAGAGACTTAAGTTCATCAATCGTGTTGCTGTTTTTCAGACACTCACTTTCCTAAGTGGCTACAATAGAAGAGTTGAGTTACGGAGATAATGTTACTACAATTGTTGTTATCTCAAAATGTATATTGCTGATGTTTGGCCTTATTTCCCTTTCTTTCCTCTTTATTTGAAATGTCATAGCCTTCTTATTTCTGTTCATTACATCTTATATCATTATTCTCAACTTGCACATGTGTTTGTGAGGATAGACTTTTTTATGTGTAGCCTGAATCAAATTCAGTTTGAAGCAAGTTGGTTTATGTCTTTGGAAACCCATGAAAGATTTCTGAAAGCCAGACTTGTCCCTTTTTAGCTGTATAACTGGCGGATCAAACATAATGATACTAAAAATAAAAACCTGTTCTCAACAACTCTGATGGGTGGATGAAGATTGAAAACTTAAAAGCGTTGTCTCTCCATAATTACTTTCAATGAACGCGTTTGCCTTTTGCTGAAGACAACCGAGGTGCAAATGCACCTGGAGCTGCCTTTACCATTGTGCCTGAGAAATTTCACTCTAAGAATAAAGGTTATTTGTTTGCAAAAACACAATGCAGTGTCCATGGGATTTTGTTTCTATCAACAGTAAATCATGTGTTTCAACCTTAACAAGTATTTTTACAAAGTAAATTCTTAAAAAATATGATGGACCAGCTCCAAAAGTTGTGAAAGGACCCTTAGTTTCTCTTGTGCTAGCAAACCACTGTAAAAATATATACAGAGTTGAGACAAAGTTGACAATTTTTCCTAACAAGTAAAGAAAACACACTGCACTCAACTCCAGCAATAAGAAATGCAGAAGTTTCATAAGGGTTTTGGATCTGATCCACAGCTGGTAAATTAGAATAAAATATTTTAAACCCACTTCTCCCCATAAGAAGGTACAGACTTTTAAGATCTATTTTTACATAGCTAAATTAGGATGATAATAGTTTCACAACTGTTTCTGATGAAGGGGAACTGACAGCGAGACCCCCAAAATACCTGTTGAAATGCTGCAAGCTCCAAATTTGGGTGCAAAAGATTGATGGAAGCATTTGACCTTCTTTTCAAACGAAGTGGGGGAGGCTTCTTGCGAATCTTTCAAACAATGTCAGTCTGTCAATTTTCAGACTCTTTAATTTTTTCCAGCTGTAAATCAATCATCTTATTAACTCTTCTCTAATGTCTCCCACCAAGTTATCTGGGACTGGCAGCTTGACAAGCCCTTTTTGCGGAGCCATGAGAATAAAGTTTCTCTTGTGCATTGCCGTGATGTCATGGGCACTCACTCCTGGCTTTCACTGATCCTTTTTCACAAAAGCCTCCTTCTTTGCTCATAGCAATTATTCAGCTATTAAAGCACATTACGTTAGGTTTCTTATTTTAAGAGTGATATCACTCCTTGCTTTAATGTCCAGCCGATGGAGCAATTTGCACTAACTTCCCTTGACACCGTGTTGGTGCTCCAGTCCCCAGGTTATGTTCCTGCCTGCATAAAGCTGCTATTGATGGGATCTGTATGTGGAGAAGGCAGAGGGGCTGTGACTGATTTAAACATGTAAGTATGCAATATTATGTACTCACTCCTATGAAACAACATTACTAGAGCCACCACTGAGCCCTGCTTGACAAATTTTTAAACCTTTCCTCCACACCTCTTCATCTTGGCTTCTTAAGAGGATGAAGCTCATGAGCTTTCACGTGTGCGGGCACATGCATGTGTGTGAATGTCTCCTCCCCGCTTCTGGCCCATCACCTGTGCCAGGTTGGACCAAGACATTGCTGCTCCAGGTATGCAGCTCCTACCAGTCCGGCAAAACCAGGTGGCCAGGTTGGAGAGGAAAACATGCAAAGAGAAGCTCGGCCCTCCTAGCAGAGAGCTGCCGTGCAAGAGATGCTCCGCAGAAAGTTTCACTTGGAGCCTGCACCTCATTATGACCCAAAGCACGCATAGAAAATGCTTTGGTGGTCTGTCCCTTGTTTCTCTCCAGCCCATCACCATCCAAACCACATTCAGGGATCCGTCACTGAGCCACTTCTAAGCCTCTGCACATCCATGTGTACGCCCTCCTCCTGGCCGGAGGACGCCGACAGCAGCTGTATCCCAACAAGCAGTACCCAGCTCCTGCCTGCCCATGGAGCCTGCCTGGCACCCACGGCACTTTTTGGGGTGGGGGGGAAGGGAGGTCTGGCTGCTCTGCCCTGCTCACGGTGTCCTCTCGGAGGGGCTGAAGGTGTTCAGCTCCAGCTCTGGTTTCCTTGCAGGTGGTCCAACGCTCAGAAGGCTCAGGTGTATATACAAGACCTGCTATTTATAGGTCTGCTTAATTTCCCAGTTCCACTGTGTATTAACCACAAACCAAGCAAAATGTGCAGCAATCTGTTACTGCTGCTATGTCTTGCATGCAAGGTGTGGAGCTCAGAGGCCACTGAAGGACTTTCCACTGACAAATGCCTATCCGGTGTGGCAAGCAGTGCTTCGGGTTTAAAGAAGCAGCGAGTGCTTAAAACCTGTTTTCATGACCTGATGCAAATGTCAAATGAATACAGATACGTTGATGGTTTGATTCTGAATTTATCATGGCATAACCAGGGAACAAGTACCTACCACGCAATGCAACTTTCCAGTCTCTCTCGAAAGCCTGAGCTTATGATCTGATCAGCCTAAATTCATATGACCAGCTGATCAGATCAGCTTGTGATCAGCCTAAATTCATCATTACTATCTTGTCTCATCTTAATTAAGAGTTAGCAAGGTGAAATTGCTATTAACATGACTGTTCAAAGTGCAATTCACAATGTACATGAGTATGTCAAATAGAGGTGTCACTGTTTGAAGACTACACTGAATTTTTAAGTCCCTGCAGGCTGAAAATAGCAGAAGCCAAAGAGAAACAAGCACTTTTCAAAACGCAATTCATCCAGACCTACAACACTGGGGGTGAATTTCTCTCTGGAGATCCCTTTCCTCTTCACTACCAACTGAGGGAAATGAAATGACCAACTGACTCCGTTAGCCTCTGCAAAGCTGCACAGGCCAGTCTGGGTCCCAGCAACGCAAAGAGTCAGTTTTATACAACCAGTTTTTTTCCAGACTATCTTGGCACGCAGCAGGACAGTGGAGAGAGAGCCTGAAATTTAAGGGTTTCCCTGAAGCATGCAACTGCGAAGAAAATGCATTAGGTGCTATTAAATACTTGGATAATATACTGACGCACCGTGAGAAAACCAGCTCAGACTTCACAGGAAATGGAGCAGAAGCAGCAGAATGGATGATGAAACCTGGGAAGGACTGAGTTGTGGTTACATGTAAAAGAACCTTGGAGAGGGAATCACAAAAAGGGAAAAGGTGTCGTGGGAGAAAGCGGCAAAGAAAAGCTTGACAAGCTGCAAGAACACGGGTTGGAAGGAGACTCATGGGACAAGATGTTATGAAGGTGCTCCGGGATGACAGTATTACAAAGCTTAACCTGGATGTTGGAGCAATCACATGACAAGGGAAATCCAAGCAGAAGACTTTGGTCTGTGTTAGCTCCCAACAAGAGAGTTAACACAATGCTCTTGAGTCTGAGGATCCGTGTTACTCCTGCCTTCTGGGGCAGGACATGAGGCAGCCATTTAGCAGCACATGCTAATAGTGCAGAAAGGATCTAAGCAGGCTGGAAAGTGGAATAACACCCTCAGCTATCACTGTCTGGAGAGCATGGGCTCATGGCATGTAATGCTGCCCTGTGCAGGCTGCCCTGATGGGAACGCTAATGACCACACATGGCCAGAAATTTGCAGTTGATCCCCAGAAATGAAATTAAATGGAACGAAGTGATGCATCAGCGTTAGTGACTTTGCCTTTGGCAAAAAACGTCCAAAGGACTTTGGGTTGTGGAGTCTTCTCTGAGGTTTCCATCTGCATCAGCATTATCTGCTGTAGGATCGCTTCTGCGTGACAGCTACAGGTCTCTGGCTTGTCACCGCTGGGATAAACAGACCCTTTGCAACACACACCTTTTTACTAATCACGTGACACGCTTAATGAAGGCCCTGCAAATTCACAGAAATTTTCATTTGAGAAGAGTCCCATCAAGGAAGAGAAGCCTCCTGCCAGACTGGTTCTAGTGCTTCTTGGCTCTGGGCAACAGCCAGCCCTGCCAGCTCCTTTCAGCTCAAAGCAAAAGAAAAAGAGGAGGGGGAGAAAAACTTGCAACTAAAGAGGCTTTAGTGGCAAAAATATGCTTCAGACGAACCTTTATGAGGCCCCTCTGGACAGCACTTGTTAAAATCCAATAATCACTTACAAAAAAGTCCTATCAAACTGGCAAAAGGGAAAAGCTGGATAAGGAAAAAATTGCATGAGATGGGTTATATATAATCATCATCATCATCAAGGTTTAATGTATTTCCAATATGCACGATAGTGAGGGGAGTAGTTCTCTGCTTTCACACGTTGGCGCAGGGTGGGCTGGAATGAAATAACAGCCCCAGCGAGCCACCCTCGACGTAATCTCTGTAACTGCCATCGGAGGTGGCTGATGGCTGTACAAGAGAGCATCCTGGCAGCTCAGCACTGCTTCAGGCTGTCTGCTCCTACGCGCAAACCTCCGTAGGGAGCCAAAGCTTTTTAACACCCCCCGAACAAAGCTGGTTATCGTACCTGGCACCCACTGGGGCCATCCTGCCCGGCACAAGGACCGCAGCCCTGCAAGGTGGTCCAGCCAAAGGCAGCCGAGAGGGGGAGAGTTAGGAGGGATGGATGCATGGAGCACCGAGTTATGAAACACTCCTTACGCAATGGCAAAATGACACAACAACTACACCTGCTAGTTCACCAAGCCCTAAACACCTCATTTAAAACTTCCTGGGTTTGAGGGGGTTTGCTGGGTTTACAGCACATAAAGGCCTGTGTGATCTCTCCCTCTCTGGGTACCCTGGTTGTCCCAAGGACATTATGGGTCAGCTCTGGATGGGAGAACTGGCAGCCACTTGTAGCCACTCTGTTTTTTCTTTTATTAGCAGACTTTTTCTGCATTGTGCATCTCTGCTGACAGCCTCCAGCTCATGAGAAATGCGAACACTCGTGGTTTCAACCTGATTTGGACTGGAAGCAAAATTAACGCTAAAAGAGTCCCATGAAAAGGAAAACCTGCTTCTCGACCTGCCGCGATGGCGGCAGCAGCAGCAGAGCTGATCTCTCAGAGTGAGGCATAGGCAGCTACTCCCATTTGCAAGTTTATATTTCAAAAGTGGTTGCAGTCAGATGGACAACGAAAGCCAAACAAAATAAATCTCTTGCAAAGGGAATATCTGATCCAGACACACTGGTGGGCCCTTCTGCTAAGGCAGTCTGCCAATGAGATGCCCCAGCCATGGGATGCCCTGGGGACCTGGCCTGGGGACCAGAAACAGGGCTTTTTGCTCCCCATCGGCTGCCCATCAAAATGCCAAAGGCCAAGCAGAAAGCTGCACACACCCAGACAGACTTCCAACAGAGGACACGTGGCCGGGTCTCTACAAGTACAGGGAGGTCTCATATACTGTATTAATGTAGGCACATATGTCTCCTTAGCGTTGGCAGAGGCCTCCCTGTTGCACACTTTCTGACCTGGCAGTGTCAGCAGGTCTTAAAGCAGAAAGTCCAATATTTCTTGAACATCACACATTCATCAACTTTATAGTTATCAGTCTGACAAAGCGTTTGCAGTACACACCTATGGCATATACGCTGCAAAGAGCAGAGCTGCTCCATGTAGGCATAATGGGAATTTCCCCACGATTTCTGAGGTCCAATAGCCTGGACTGCTGGATATCTAGAAGTCAGGTACACCACAGCCCACATTAGTACGGTAGTAAATCTTCACCAAAATTGGTAGTTCACTCACCAAGTTGTTAAAGTCAGCAAGTCTGTGTATTAAGCATGTTGATAACTAGGGGACATCAAGTTTTTCATTGGGACCTCAACACCTTTTGCCTGCTGCGATGTTCAGCAGTTCTGAAAAATCTGGGCCTCAGTCTCCAAAGGTTTTTTAACTTGCTGTAACACACAGGAATACGTCAAGCAGAGGGGTTCATGATAAGGCAAGTGTGATCATCACTGGATGCCATGCAAGGTAAGTTTTTCCATCAGGTAAAAAGAAATGAAACCACGCATTTAAATGAAATAAAACAGTTACTCTTGAAGTTCTGAGAAATCCAGGTAGTAATTTACAGGGTGAATGAAGGTTTCTGCACAAACAATGTTTTCAGAATATTGTTTGTCTTGGAGAAGAAGCGCTCATAAATCTATGGCCTATGCCACTGCAAAAATTATCTCAGTTAATTTCAGGTCCAAATTAATTAATCAGCACTTGTTGCCATGTTAATTAGCCAAAAATGACCTCAGATGTATTTGGCCTTTTCTGGCTACTTAGCCCTAATGGGAGAGTATGCACCTGAGGCAAAACATAGGAATAAATAGATGTGAAGCCTGCTTCCAGCTGGGTAAATACAGCCTAGACTTCCAGGTTCCTATGCTCGTGAAATAAACGGTGCCCCACCAACCTTGCCACTCTTTGCTTTCTGGCCTTGTAGAACATCTATGGCTCCAGGCTTTAAATCGAGCCTTTGCAATGCGTTATTTATGCAGCGGTGGCCTTGGAAAACTTTACAGCTTGGTCTTGGCCCCTCCTAAGGTTATTGCTACAGTATTTCCTGCTGGGAAGCTTGTTCTGTTAGCAATAAACCGTGTTCCAGGCATGCACGGCTGCAGCAGAGCGACCTTTGCAGAGGGAATGCAAAGGGTTGCACACTGAGCACCCGCTGCCTGCAACAAGCTCGCGTGCCTGATGCCAGGTACCTTCACAAGTGAGGTCCCTCCTCCACATAACCCTCTTTCTCCAGTCTCGCTCCTTGCATTACAACTAATACTAAGGATCACCCCTTAATCACCGGCTTGTTCGCGAGACTAGAGTTGCCAGGCCAAGTTTATCACAAGAAAAATGGCCCAAGTGCCTTTCCAGCTAGGGATGAGTGGTGGTGAAGAGGGGAATGCTGATGCCACATCACTGTTTGAAAGATGATTTACATCTACACAGCCAATTCCTGTTGGTTTTCCTAAATCAGATGATGATCTTTTTCAGACTGAAATTAAGGAATCTGGCTTTCCCCTTCAGAAAGCTTCTTCTAGATTAGGACATGAAGATGTATTATGTGAGCTAGCTTGAACTAAGTCTCTGGTTAAGACAAAGACTTGAGAATGCACAAAGCTAACCAGGTCAAGAATATTATTCCTATAGATCTATTATTCTATATAGGTCGATATGCTATATAGGTCTATTGTTATAGAAGCCTTTATTCAGTTTTGTGATTCTTCATGTGCCTAACTTCGCAATTTTCTGACAAGAAAAGAAAAATGATTATGCCCGTTTCGCAGATGAAGTGACTTGCCCAAGGTCTTGAGTGAAGAACCAAACCCTCCCCATCAACATGAACTCAGCCTTTCTAGCTGCTGCATGCACAGGAATCTGGACTTCACTGCAACCCAGGATCATCACAAGCAGCTGGATCAAGCAGGCTAACAAAATACAAATACAAGCCCTCTTTTCTACCAGAGCCCATGATGGGTCTCCCAAAGGCAGTTCAGCCATCACTGAATGCCTCCCTCTATCATAGGGATAAAGCTGGAGGACTTCCAGCCACTCACTGCTCCCATCCTGCTTATGTACAAGCAAGTTACTTTGGAAAGTTTCTGGTCTCAAGAAAGTCTCTGGTTTTGAAAGTGTTTTTTTAATCTACTGGAATATTTTCCTTCTAAAGAAGCTGCAATTCCCACTCTGAACTGTTGTAGCAAAACACCATTTTTCCTATTTTCCCCAAGTCTGTCTGACTCCTACCAACTTGCTTTAAGAACCTTTTCAACTCTGAATCATCCCCAGCTGAAATTGCTTGTTGTTGCTCTTAAACAGCCATTAACATTTCGAAAAACTGTTTGAAAACCCCAAATCTCTCTTGAGTCACTTCCAAGGAACTTTTATGAATCATGGTTTGTATCATACCACACCATTCAGCAAGACATGGCCTGGAACAAAGATATTAATGGGCATGACCAATCTTTAAAATATCCAAGCGAGGAATAACAGTTAAATGTTGTGAAGGTTACAGCTGGGGACGTAGGAAGCCATAGGTGAGCGTATGACTGCTACTTAAAGGCTGTTTTATTTTCTTCAGCTCTTTTCAGCCTGCAGAGAATGAAACATTCAGTGTAGGAAAGGGAATTATTTTCCAAAATTGAAGTCATGCATCTTAGAGTGGTCTTATCTCTGGAACATGACCTTATATGCATAACAACTCAAAATAAGAACAAATGATGTTGGTCCCTCTTGGGATCATGTCAGAGCATGCTATGTTTTGAACTGAAGCTAGTCTGAAATCAGTCACTAAGGCATCTGTAGGAATTCTTTAAGGACTTCTTCAAATGCGGTGAATTTAAAAGCAACATTACTTTTAACTACTTCACTCTTCTAGCCCGTTTCAGCTCATTATTTTGGCAGCACGAGATGCAAAGGGAAGGCTTCTTGCATTTCACATATTCTTTCTAAATAAATGGAGATGCCCTGCTGCTTTTGGAAAGGATGATTATTTTGTTTATAAATTAAAAAAATGCTAAACTGCCTCCGAGACCCTATTCCTCTACATTAATGGCAGAACTGGGGAATGAGCAAAATGGCACCTTCCCCAAATCACCTCGTCTGTCCCCTGTGCAGCGATGAGCCCACGCACAGGGCACAGAGCTGCGAGGGACGTTCTCAGGCTGAGACCTGGCGTTTGGGGCAGGGGCTGTGGGAGAGGAGCACCTGAAGAAACCCCGCTCTCGTGTCTGCAGTCTCCAGTACGTGACCAGAGCATCCCTGGGAGACTTCAAGAGCGAGTCAGGTCAGCTAATGTCGGCGGAGGGTAACTCCCTCTCTTACCTTGCTCACATGTATTACACTTTGGTGCCTTTCACTGCAGGTTAGTAAAGATGCATTATACATGAGCAGCGACCGGTTGGTGGTGTTAGTGCGGGGTAGGGTTACCCAGGAGCAGCAGGTAGAGCCGAAAGCTAAAATTGATCCCAGCCTTTGTTATTTGACCGCCTAATACAGAGTGCTCAAACTGTCCCGTGACGGCTCTATCTTTTGTTTTGGGCTGCCCTGGTGTATCCCCATAGGCTCTGATACCCTTTTGTCATCTTCACAGAAGTTTGGGTCTTTTTTTACTGAGAAGTGCCACTGAATCTTTCCAAGCAATGGGTTAAGGTTGAAATTTAAATTCTAGTTCAACAGGGACCTGTTCATTTAATGGCAAGTTGTTGGTTCAATACTGATATATAGAGAGAAAGCAGAAAAAATAGCCTGACAATGATGCTCAAATGAGGTCGCTGGGAGCAAATCTGGTCAGGCTCTGCTGCAAACTAAACATGAGCAATCACTTCAGTCTGAAACAGTGCTAAATACGTAAAAGACATTTCAAGGTTATTTCTTTTTAAATCAGCGAGTTGAATTCAGCACTAGAGTAAAAGGGAGGCATGAATATCCCCTTTGGAGGCAAGGATTTGGGGGAGGAGATGGTTCTTTTGCCCTGGAGTCGGAAGCGCCTTCACTAAAAGGTTGTTTCCTCTGCTGAGGGGCACAAAGGTGCTGCTAAAATAAAATGAGGAGGAAGAATTCCCCCCAAGGGGATTATTGTAAAGGGAGGGGAAGTGTTTATGCACACCACTTTTTCTAGCCCTGGTCATGATGACAAGATAAAGTTTGAAAACTTGTCCCTCAAAAGCTACAACCCAAAAGGGAAATAAAAAGAAGCCAAAGATACAGTTGCATTTTCTACTATCTCAACGTTTAGGAGATTGACATATGATTTTTGAACGCTCTGAGCTGGCAATATTAATAAAGCTGCTTTCATTGTCAGCTTTTCAATGTCAAGTTCATTGAAGCAAGGACTGGAACTGAGCGATTCTCTTTCCCAAATGCATGCCCTAACCACCAGGCTGGAGAATCTGCCGTATGCTCGCTTTCTAGCTGAGTGAATGCTGAAAGAGCCCATGCAAGAGAAACGCCGCAGTAGGAGGGACCAAGGGGTCTCTCTCCCTCATATGGCGATCAAGAAACTGTCCTATAGACCGGAGCTCAAATCCTCTAACATTTGGGCAAGTGAGCATTAATTACTGATTTAATGTTGGGAAAAAGGCTGTAGCAGCAATAACTTAAACCTCCAATTACTATGGCGTGAAAAGAAAAGGTTGCTTTTCAGGTTGCAGCAAAACACAATTGTCTGGGTTTTCACTTAGAGGAGGGAAAAAAAGCAAACAGGCAAACAAACAAATTACCGCAGACTAATCACAGGCATAAAAAAAAATATCACTTCCTCTCTCCAGATGGAAAATAGAGTATTTGTACAGCCCATTTTCAGACTGCTTCTTCCCTTTGAAAGGCCATCAGAGAACTAATGAAAAAAACAAAGGCAAAAGCTGTATCTGGTAGTATCCTGAAGACCTACTGCAATCTTCAGAGAGTCTGGGACAGCAAAAATACACTGTTCCTGGAGACCGCCAGACTTCCCCACCTGCATCTCCCCCATGATTTCTGCAACATCTTGTGGAAATGGCACAGTAGGAAGAATGGGGCAATAGGAAGGAGAAAAGCTCTTTTCCAGGTCTAGGTATTTGTATGTACATAGGTGTATTTTCTGAAGCCCCAAATCAATGAATTGGGCATGTTACCCATCAATATTAGTGAAAACATCCTGTGCGTTGTATAAAGTCTACATTAGCTCCTGCCCTGAGAGTTGGTTGAAGTTAAAGCTGAACCGGGTGTGAAGTCCATTCACACCAACAGGAGTCTCAACTTTAGTTTCTGGACCTGGTCCTTAATAGGAACTGAGCAGAAACCCAAACCCCAGCTGTAGGACTCCTGTCCCCTCAGCTTCTGTGAGAGGGAAGGGTGTCACTGGGTGTAGCGGTGGGAAGCCATCTGCTCAGTGTTCATCCCCCTGGGCATGCATTCGAGTTTTGAGGGTTTAACATGAGCATGCCTCGAAGGAGAAGCCCTGCCAACCCCAAACAAGGGTTTTGATCCCTTCCCTGCCAGATTCTGTCCCAGACCCTCTCTGTCAATGCCACGAAGAAAAATAATGAAGGTGGACAGCATAGGCGACATCCGAAATTACCCCGTTTAACGCATCTCCCCAACGCTTTCAAGCTCTGGAGAACCAACCACCCAGACACTGAGCTCTAAAATGGTTTCACCCCTGTGCAGCACACATCACGCTACAATCTCATGTTCCCTTCTCTGAAATACATAAACCATATGTTCACCCTCAGCACAAAGGTGACTTTAATCCATGGTGCACATGTACAGGCGGACAAAGCAGCTCACTGTTTTTGTGCGCTATCTGGAGGGAGGCACGCGCGTGCCAAACACATCAATCCTCCAAGAAGCGAGTGTGCGCGGAAACACCGAGTGACACAGGCAGTTAACTATTTAGTGCACACCGCTGCAAATGTCTGTAGGACTGAAGGGCTCACACGTGCCCTGGTCTCCGTGTTTGCTCCACATTCCTTTGGCACCCCTTGTTGCAGGTGCACTGCTCAGGGTTTCATCCCAGTACAGGATGGGCAGCATCCTCCTTACTTAAGTATAAAAACTTGCATCTCCTCTTGCTTCTGCTTTTCAACTCATCACCCAATTGCCTCAACCAGACAGGTGGCAAACATCCCCGCTTGCAGTCCCACAGCCCCGAGCTGATGCTCGGCCCTGTGTCGGCTTTCTCAACAAATCTGTGGCCCAGGCACCCTGCACCAAAAGGGTGTCAGGTCATTCTCCATCTGAGAGCCAGGGTATGACCTGATCCAGGCTTGTGCAGCCCAGAGGAACCCTGCCTCATAGCAATTGCCATCTTTGGGCTATTTTAAGACAATGCAACTGCTGCCCATCCCATATTATGCTGCAAAGTGAGTATGAGTGATGACAGTTGATTATGTCAAGCTGTGTGGCGCTGCACGCAGGAGAGCAGCCTCAGCTGCGTCCCTTCCTGCCCCCTCCGCAAGATGAAATATTCCATTTTCATCCCTCTTAATTAAAGTGGGTAGCATGCTTACAAGGGGAAGCCAGAGGTTATGCTCAGCAAACAATGGTCCACTCAATTAAAATGCTCCTAGGAAACCCAGAGCAGGAGAGTCAAGTGTTTTCATTTTTCCTCCGCCGCCTTTTATCCAGACTTGATTCTGCTTCCACAAGACAAGTCACATCTTTCTCTCGCTCCTCTTTCTCGCTTACACCTACCCACTGCAGAGACCAAGCCTTGCCCAGAGCATACACCTTGATGTAGTAAACCACTCGCCTGGCAAATGCTTCCTGAAATTGTCCCAGTAAGGCAGGAGCCTGCAGCAAGTAACAAGTCTGACTGGTAGCTGACCATAGTCTAATGAGGTTTCTGTGCACAAAGGGGGAATTACTGAATATGCAAAGTTTTATGTTATAAGGATTCCTATTCAAGAGTCACTTTTGAAGTGAGAGCAGTGTACTGCTTTCCCTCTTACCTGCGGGTGCTTAATAACGACTTTGGGTTATTAGATGAGAAAGAATTTTTAACTTCTAAGCTGCTCTTCCCCAGTGTTGCAATTCTCTTGCACAAGCTGGCAGGGTTGCATTGCAACCTCTTCTTCAGCCATGTATCAGGATCATCTTTCATTTAAACAAGATAATAGATTTCTAGCCAGGTTGAACAAAAAAGCCAAGTTGAACAGGCTTGAAACATCAAAACACTTTTTCCTTGATATTCTCAAGTAAAAATATTTCTGACATTTCATTTGGAAACAAAGCTCTGTTTGAAAAGATAACCATATTTAATAATTTAAAAGGGAGGGAAAAAAAAAACCCCAACAATCAAGCACTGCATTCTGAGACAAATTAAATATTTTCCTGACCCCCAAAAAATCCCTTAAAATATATATATATTTACAGTTTTCTTGTGGGAAGCAAATTAATTTAAGATAAACTCAGAAAGAATCTTATCTTGGGAAGAGGGTTATCCTGTGAAATGAAAAGTCATCTGTTTGCACAGTCCCCGTCTCCAGCATTTGCTATAAGAGGGGTTGCTTCTGCCAGTAAAGTTTTGATAAGCTACAGATTGGTAGAGAGCAAATGAACAAGGCAGAGATGGACTCAGCTGACGCAAACCCACGTGAGAAGCCAACCAGAACCTCATCAAGCACCAGATGGAGGAAGGAGAGATGGTGTCAGGACAGTGGCACAGGGGCTCAAATCAAATTGTTCACAGGAGGAAGCAGCCGGCAAGAGAAGACCTTCAGTGCCAGCGTTCATCAGATCAAAACTGCCTTTTTTTTGGCTGGCTGCTGCTCCCAGGGCTGGAGCGGGAGCTAAATCCAGGGGGAAACCTTCTCCTGCCACCTCCCCCAGTACTGCTGGCAGAGCCGTTGCCTTTGTGGGAAATTAGGGATGGGATCAAGGAGCTCAGGAGTGATTGATACCTCTTCCTGGAAGACCAGAATTCCAGGTCATCTTGCCTACCTGGGGGCTGGCAGTTCATTATAACGCTAACAGCATGAAAGCCCCAAATCTCACTCTTTCAAACTGTAATCCTTTATTACCCCCTGTCAAAAACACCCTGGGACAGTTTCAATTTCTCCCACCTGCTCCCCATTTCCAGCTTTGCCTCGAAAGCACAGGGCAAAACCCAGTCCGAGGTACAAGTCCCATCCTTTTGTCTGTGCTGGGGCAAACTGGGTGTTCCTGGTGGTGTCAGCACCAGGTGGGCTCTTTAGTTATAGGAGGTTGCTAGCCAATATCCAAACCTATGATATTTTTATGTGCATACAAAGTGCTCCCCCCTACGCACACCGTCTAGGGATTTTATCCTCCCTCAGGCTCAGAAAACTGATGAGGGTGCAGTGAATGGCGGGGGGGGGTCTCCTGGGGCCAATTAGCAGAGATTTGGGTAGCATCCAGACACTGCTGGGGGATCACTGAAAAGGCTCTGTCTTGAATTTACAGCCTGATCTCCTCAATGAGCCGTTCGCTTACAAACAGGCACACACACAGTGGATGCAGGGGGACTTTGATCCAAAATAGATTTTTGTTTATCCAGACAGCAGGGCTCGGGCACCAGCAGTGGCAACTTGCATGTGTGTTTGCATTCAAATATATTTCAAGCAGTAAAATCGTCCCCGGCGTCACGGCTGGAATGCAAACAAAGCGCTGAGGCTGCCTTTGGGACAAAGAGGGGGTGCTGCCGATGCCTGCTGCAAGAACCTTGTCGCCTGGAAAGCTGTATGCCAGGGGTGTCACCAACTGCGTTATCGCCTTGCTGGGACGCATTTTGCATTTCTTTGCCTATGCAAACAAAAGCAGGAAGCGATGAACATCAAACAGCTCTCTCGCTGCGATGATGGCTCCGCAGCAGGTAGCGGGGTGAAGGGAGGTGTGCCAGGGGCTTTGCTGGAGCCCCAGATCGCTGCCAGGGCACAACGATGGAGAGTAAGTGGGTACCTGCCCTCTCCTCTGGAACGAAGGGGACGCTCTTACACGAAATCTGGTTGGTTGCAAGAACAAGCTGCAAGTGGTGGAAGACTGCCTCCAGTAAAAGCTGACGATGCCCCATGTGCTGCCCAAAACTTCCCTGGAAAATGAGACAATTTTTTCCCCTTTGTTTTTCGGCTTGCAGTGATGCTTAGGTGCTTCTTATAACTCCAGAGAAGAAAACATTTTTCTACAGAAGCCTAATGTTTTAAAGGTGATGGTATGTTTTCACGAGGCCAGGAGGGAAACATTTCAGCCACAACTAAGAGTTTGCCGTCTAAACACATATTTGACCAAAAGAGGGCCCTTACCACAGCTTACAGAGTACTGAGTACAACTATTCGAAGATCCTTTTAAGCATCACATCCCAAAAGCCTTTCTGTCCACAGCAAACTTCAGCACAAAGTATGCAACCTTCAGGGACATCCCCAAATCCTGCCCTCACCCCAGGCACTCCCCCCATGCATCCTGCCGGCCTAGCACGAATTAAGGGCTGGATACAAAGACTGAAGTTAACAGAAACACTCTCAACTTCAGACAGCTTCAAACCCAGTCAGGCAGAAGGAATATCTGAGTTTCCACGCCATGACCAGGGAAAACACCGCTTACGTCGGAGCAGGCAAAAAGCGACAGTTTACTTGCAGCAATTGCATCAGCCTAAAGTGCAACCTGTTGTGCAAGAAACCGATGGGAAACATCCACTTCGGCTCTTCAAAGGCATCCCCACCGCTGTACACCTTGTCCTTTTGATTTATGCTTGCATGGGTTTCATGTGATGTGGCAGTACTTTATCAGCTGGAGAACCCTGCACAGGTAAATAGCTCAGCCTTACAGAAGTAAACATGTCAACCGGTGACAAGCATTTCTTTCATTAAGGACGAAGCGACTGATGTGGTTCCAATTGTCCTGCTCTGGGTGGAGGAGGCACTAATCCTATTATCAGTCATCTGCAAGAAACTGGATCACCAGTCTGAACGTGGGCCCAGGTAACACCGGAGCCGTCAGGTGGCAGACAGGCACATCAGGAGCAGAGGTTTAAAGCTGCCAGACAGGTCGGAGGTCTCCTTGTCGGACCGATCTAACCTGGTGTCGTGGTTTAACCCCAGCCAGCAACACAGCACCACGCAGCCGCTCACTCGCTTCCCCCCCACCCAGTGGGATGGG
>JAVKLA010000002.1:27632456-27643210 GCA_034782735.1 Sagittarius serpentarius | reverse complement strand
ATACTGAACTGAAAACACAGCGCTGTACCAGCTGCTAGGAAGACAATTAACTCTATCCCAGCCGAAACCAGGACACCTGGTCACGGACAGAGGACACGGCTGCTTGTTGCAGAGGTCCTGAAGCGCAGTTATGCTTCAGTCGTCTTTACACTGACCCCAGGTTTCAACTGCAGAAGCCATTCCTCTGAGGATGGGATGACTTCTCTGAAAATTAACAGTAATTTGGAGTTAAACGCGCCCTCTAAAGAAGCATGTCAGTCAAGTTTAATACCAGAACACCACAAACTTCAACTCCAAGGTACTGAGAAACTGCTGCAACCCTGTGCACAGAGTACTCCTGAAGACACTGAACTGTGAAATGCTGAACTATACCGTGCATTTGCCGATGTTTTTTTAATTACGTGCACCATAGGCAGGGCCATGTGGTCCCACAGACCACTCCTGGTGACCCCACAACGACGTGAGCCGTCACGTTTTGGTGGGTACAGTTCCTACTGCACCCATCCCACATGGAGCAGCTCCTTCGCCCCCGCTTCACTCCACGGCACAGCCAGGCACTGCTCGCTTGTGGCAGGAGGCTGGGGCAGAAACGGGCTGGCCCCGTCATCCGATATTGATATGACGAGTACTTTATGCAAGGGAAAAAAATTATTTTCTGTACCCTGACCAGAAATAAACCCCAAATCCTCCATTCCTGGCCAATTCAACGCAAAACACATCATTAACCTAGTCAAGAAGCGTTCAGAAACACATTAATCTGCATTGCCTGATAAGGACTGGAAATGTCCTTGTCCCCAGACCTTGGCCGAGCTCCCCATGCCATGGGTCCCTTCGCTCTGCCCGACCCCGCAGCATAGGGCTCTCGGGGTTCACCGCCGGGACGGGGCCAGCTGGGGCCTCAGGCCACCGTGGCACCGGGACGTGAAACCGCTCGTCCCGGGGAGCAAAGGACAGGAAATCAATCTGCCATGAGAGACACTGCTGCACTTTGGGCAAACTAAAATACATTTCCAGTGTTCAGAACAAACTTTGTATTTTAGATATTATGGAAAATGTTTCACAAAAAAAGTTTGGATACTAGAATTTTTCATCTCTTGGAAACTTACACTTTTCTTCAGCTTTGCCATAAAAGAGTTATTAAAGCGCAGAGTTACTGAGTCTCTGGGCTTGCTTTCTCCAACTACCACCAATTTTCCGCACGCAGCCCTTTCTCCCTCCCCTTGCCATCCAGGCCAGCTCAGGCTCCCTGGGAACAGGGCATGCCGATCAGAACAGCAGAAATTGCAATTTCTGATGACTTAAGGATGGAAACATCAGAACAAGTACATGTGAGAGAAACTGAAATGTTAAATTTTAGAACAAAATAAAAGTGTATGTTCCATTTATTTTTGTTGCCAAATTCTGCAGGTATTTCCTTCCTTGCTAACCCTTCTCACAGGTAATCACAGGAGTGGTTTTTGCTTTCTTCTGAAGGTTACGCAGCTTGCACTAGATGAACGGAAAGGGTGACTGTGTACCGTGTCTTTGAATTTCTGCTGTTGGTTATGCCTGGTTAGGAATAATTACACTTCGGTAATGGTTATTACTCACAAGTTCCTGACCCACTCCCTCAGATGCAGCTCCACCTTCCTGGGTTTTCTTGTCTGGGAATTGCTCTGGAGTAGGGTTTATAACCTTGACAGACGATCTCCGCCACAGAATGGTCCCAGTGCTAGTGTTACTTCTACCAAACTTAACATAAATGCTACCAGGAAGGCAGAGGATAAAGTGAGTGTTGCTGTGAGGTGCGAAGGCGCCAAGTCTTTCCTCCTGCCCCAACAGCAGCAGCTTCACGGCCCAAAAATAAGCAGAAGTCCTCTCCAGGATGGGGATACCTGGGTGGCTCTTAGAGCAGAGGACATGCAGAGCTGGGGCAGAGCAACAAGCAGGTCTCCCTGCTATTACAGGGCCAGGTTAAGAGATGAGGTGATGCCGTCACTCGGCTTTCCTTAAACGTCCTCAAGCCACCAAATAACCCAGTGTGGGTTATTGGGAGATGCACTGAAAGAGGATGGTAAATCCTGGACAATGACACAGCAGAGCAGCCCAGCAAGGGGAGTAGTCTTAGGCATCAGAAGGACAGGTGAAAACACCTCCAGGATGGCTGAAAAAGCTTGTTCGGCCTAGTTACTCCTCCGTGTAACAGAGCTCCTAGATGGCTCAAGGTGCTGGAAGTTGTTCAGTCTGGCTCCTTCAGCATCTCTCCAGCCCTTGGGATACAAGAGATTTGAGCTTCTACAGACTGATTAAATAGACATCATTAACATTTGTCATCGGTACACTTCAGATCACGGTATTGGAGACCACACGTGGAGCAGAGGCAACAGTCCAAACACTAAGCTAATGGAGAACTAAGGAGAACTATGCGTTACTCCAATAAATAGCATAAAACTGGAAAAAATGTTAGAGAATCAACTTCTATCTGAAAACACAGTAGGACCTAACTCCAGAGGTCTGTAAAATGTTTCAGCTGCAACTTTTTCACTTGAAAAAAACCAGAAGGAATTATTTGGCTTTTCATCAAGATGTCAAAATTAGTGGTGAGACCAAAATGACTGCTTCTCTTCCCACTCAAGGCAGCAGTAAAAGTGCCACTGCCTGAAGGGCGGCAGCATCCTGAAGGGCCTCCTTGGCCCAGCACACCCATTACAGCTGCTTTATCAGGGAGCAGCTAAGGTCTGTGCTAACACTAACGACCCCCTTGGAAGCTGCCAGCTTGGGAAAGGAGTGACACCATCGCTTTGGGATGAAGCCAAGCAGAGAAACGCATGCCTCGGGCAGGATCATGGAGCAAAGTGGATGTCCCAGGAGCTCCTGGCAGGCGGCTGGGGCTCCTGGTCGCCCCGGTGGGGTCTGGCTTGCCAGAAGGAGCACGCAAGTCCCGATGAGGCTCCCGCAGCCCCAGCCCCGGGCACTGGCACTAATGAAGCTGCCTGGCCCTCATTCCCTTTCTCTTTTCTTTTCCCAGGTTGGAGCACCCCATCCCACCAGAATGCACTTGAAAGAACAAGATACTTCCTTTGTACCGGGAAACAAATGATGATTAATGTGTTAGTTGTAATTAATCTGCGATGACAGATTAGCAGAGCAGTGGCAGTGTCTTTTGCTGCTGCAGGAGCCAGTGCTGATAGGACAGCTGGTGAGAGGGGACACCAAATTCAATTTGCTCCTCATTTGCATACATATGACAACCATCTGTGCTAATAGCACTGCAATGTCTCTATTAGGCTTTCTTCTAGTGTGCCAGCTCACCTAGACTCCAATTAGGCCTTTAAGCGAGAAAGCTTAAAGCATAAATATTTGCAGAGGGGAAGAGGTGGCTCAGCAAGCCGCTGCGTTCCCTTCCTGCTGAAGGCTGAATCCTCTCCAAAGCCTGAGCTAAGATGCTCTGCTGCCATTTAGGACCTGGTAACAGGATGCTGAGCACAACCACCAAAGTCCACCAGCCCCACGTTATCCAAAAATGATTTGAGTCATGCAAGAAAAATCCAAAGGAGCTGCAGAGGCTGACTGAAAGCTAGTCTTGCAATGGGGACGAAACTTTAACCAGTAAGGGTGCATGTCTGCCCTATCTTTTCACCCAAATTTGGGAGCTTTCGGGCTTGTAAACATAAAAGTGCTACCCCCAGGGGTGAAAGAACAAGGCTGTTTGCAGCCGTGAAGAGGTACCGTATGGGAGGTCACTCTGCAAAGGTTGTCCCTTGCCTGGGTTTCGTCTGACACCAGTTACCAGCTGCTATCGGAGCCACCGTGCACATGCGGCATGAGCACACATCTGGCTCAAGCTACGAGCGTGCCACGGGTATTTGTTCCAAGCGGCCATTTATTTTTGTACATGCATTTCAAAAATAGCCATCCCAGTCTCCCCTGAAAGCTAATTAGGGAACCAGTTAATTAATGAGCAGGCTCACCTACCCAGTTCTTCCTGTTCTTCCCATCAAGGTGATTTCTGCAATCTTGAGTTTGTTTCTTAATTTGCAGCCCTAATACCTCAGTCCCTCCAGAGCATTCAGCGAACGGAGAGCGCAAGGAAGGACTGGGCAGGAGAAAGGACTGGGCAGAAGAAAGGACGCTACAGGAGCTCCCTGTAACCACAACGGGGGGTGCAGTAATGCCTGCAGCCAACCTAGAGCTGGGGCTACCGCTCCAGGCACTGTGTAGGTCCCTCCAATATGACCAACTGGAAATCAGCCATGGCCTGTGAAGTAGCAGCCACTTCTGCAGCTATCCAAATTGGTACCTGCGTATGGTTCAGTGCTGCATGGAGAGATTTTTCTACATCCTGACCAGGAATCAAGGCCGAATCCTGCATCCCAGGCCAGTTCACAGCATGGCACTGGGTTAGCCCTGCTGCGACCACACTGCTCCTGGTCCCAGCGCACTTTCGTGAGGCATCACCTAAAGCATCCATGTGTCAGCTAGAAACTGTCACCCACAGACTGGACTGCCTCTGTGCTGTTTCCCCCCATCGCTATTTCTCATCTCTGCAGCACAACCTTTGCAAGATATTTTCATTGCCAGGTACAAGAAAACCAACAGAGTCCCCATCCAGGTCCTGCTGCCCCCTCTGCTTGATCAGGGGGATGTTTCCATCACAGGGCATTAGGTGAGCAGCAATGTTTCTTGCCCAGGGGCACATTAGGCATCCTACCAGGAAAGTCTTTAGCACCAAATATTTTTCACTTGTGTTTTTTTGGTTGGTTTTGGTTTTGATTTTGGGTTGGGTTTTTTTTGGTGGGGCGGGGAGAGGTTGGTTTGTACTGGTGGGAAAATACATTTCCCTTCTAAGTTTGAATGGGTTTAAGGTTAAAGGACAACCCATTAATCTACCACTACCCATGCTTCCATGGGACCCCCAAGGCTGTGCAGATTGTTTGGAGACTGCCTGTGCTCCTTCTCCTGCCCTGGGATGTCAGACCGAGAGAGGGACCTGCATGCAGCCCTCGGCTGGGACAGCACATCCCTGCCCAGACACTGCCAAACCACCCTGGCAGCTCATAGCTGGAAAGTTAATCTGTGCACACAGCCCTGGGAGAGCATGTGAAGGGCTCTGTAAGCACTAACTGGGCTTAATTAACCAAAGGCAGCGCAATCTAAAGAATCACACTTTACACATGGAATCTGCAGTTTAAAACTGGCTGGGCTGTTATTTACTTCTGACATCCAGCAGGGACATAGGGACCATCCCCTGCTTGCTCACACACATCCATCTCTACAGGAATGGCTGGAAGTTTTAACAGGAGCTTTTTTTCGCAAAACTCTTCTGCCCATGGAATTGCTTGTTGAAGACAGCTGCAAGCAATGCCAAGCAATTCACCCATGGTGAAGCGCCAGGAGCAGTGGGCAGCTGAGATGGGGCAGGGGCGCAGGCTGGCCTTTACTAGCCAGTGCCACACCCTAAATGTCACCCTTTATCCCTGCACAGGGCTCACCGAGCCCAGGAGAGCTGTGCTACCCCAAGCCAGCATGCCAGAGCCCACCGGTTCTGCAGACGTTTGTGCTTACCACTACTGGGAACCGAGATCCTCAAACATTTTTAATTCTGATAGCAATTAGGCATTGAAATACCTTCTCCCGGTGCGCACGTGGTTTTTCTCCCGGGGGCTTTGGCATCACAGAGGCTCTGCACAGAACCTCTCCCTCAGGTGAACAGCAGTTTTATCACCAGCAGGGCTTGAACCTGCAAAACCGAGCATCAAAACGGCTGTCAGCCAAGCTAACAGGGCTGCTCCAGCTCACACGGCCCCAATCCTCCCATCAGCTATGAGGCTGCCTGGCAGGGAGTCATGCTGGTGGGTTTACCCTGGAGAAAGCCGCTCCCTGCCTTCCCCGAGCCTGGTCCTGTCATATCCTGAAACCACCGAGCCAGGTTTGGGCCCCCCCATGTCACCCAGGGGTCCTGCAGCCCTGGGGTCGGCTCTCCTCTGCACCTGGAGGAGCAGAGCAGAGGGGAAGAGCACCAGGTGCCTTTGCACCAAAGGCTCAGATTAATTAAGGATTTTAGCAGCGTCTGGCACTGCCCGGCTGCCCCTGAGAAGCTGGGCTGCTGGAGGACCTGTCTGCCGCCGCCGCCACCAGTGCCCACCGGCGCAGATCCCTGTCCAGAAACAATCTGGGCAACGGAGCAGGCAGGACAGCGCTGAGCATCCCCTGCAGCCCCCCCAGATCCCCTTACAGAAGCGGCGTTGCCGCAAGGGGTGAAGGACTGTGCTCTGCAGGACCAGAGGACGCCTCCATGGAGAGCGTTCCCTGGGGCTTTGCTGGCACAGCTGCTTTAAGGGACATCAGCTCTTCTACCACAAAACACAATTTCTGATACCAAACCCTAACACAAAAAACAATCAGAAACTCATTCAGGGGCCTCTACAGGCGTACATGCAGAGTTCAGGTGTGCCAGGCCATTATGGTGGTACTTACATCTGTCTGGGGGGGAAACTCCGACTGTGTTTTAGGGAAAACCGTTCCCCACCTCCGCTCCATCCAGCACAGGGCACTGGTTGTGCAAGGCGGGCGTTAACGGCTGCTCCCCTAAGCGCGTACAGCCGGCACATGCTACATTACTGTAAGGCATGGGGAAGAAAAGAAATAGAACTCCAAGCCCTGAAATGCTTAGTTTAAGCCCAGAGAAACCAAACCACATACACACCTACCCCGTTTCCATCAATTAAGCATGGGCCAGAAGTTTACAGAGCAAACATAACAGAAGGATACTGTAATTGTTCCAAACCCAGGTATTAAATAAAGCCAAAACTTCAGACATAAACCAGCACTTTAAAGAGAATAAGATGTGAAAATATGTAATTAAAATCTCTAGACCACCTTAACTTTGACCTCCAATGATACCAAGCATGGTACAACAATGATCGAGGCATATTCCTCTCTGTGGAGACCAACAGGTTAAATATTACTCATGTTTGTGCCTACTTAAGCCACGGAGATTTTATCCTGAAAAAAGAAAACCTTGCCCTCCACAGACATATGTACAGTTTTCATATTTCTGAGGTTTTTTTATAAACGATGAAGCAAAAGTTTTATATTTTGCCTTTGGAAATAAAAAATATTGGAGGTTCAAGTTTAAAGGAGAAAACTTTCATTACATGCTTTTTATATATATATAAAAAAAACCATTTCCCAAACACACTGCCTGTTATCTGCACTGTCTGTGTAGACGGACTGATAGTGCTTCAAGCTAAAACCAACTGCAGAGTTTCCTGACCTGACAGTATTAGCATTACATGTTTTATATTTTTGACCACTTTTTTTTTTCTATTATTGATCCGGATCATTAACTACCAGAATGTTAATTAACAATGTCAGCGTGTAACTCAAAAAAGACCAAATAATGTAGCAGTCCTGTGCAGCTGGTGTAAATTAGTTAATTCACACGAGTTTTTAATGTTTCTTAAAAAAGAAAAATATTGAGGCTCAAGGACCAGGAGGGGATGGAGAAGCTGCCACATCCACTGCTATGCTGTATCTATATGTGCTGGGTTGCCAGCAGGATTCAGCTGCAGCTCCCGAACAGCAGATAAGTCACTGGAGAAGTACAGCCATAAAAAAGAAAATAAGCAAGGATGTCCTGTCAGGGAAAGCGGCCCAAAGGCCAGGGTTGTGTATGTATGTGTATGTATGTATGCAGGTGTGAGCACGCCGGAACTGCACGTGCACTAATTTGGAAACATTTTGGAAATGGCCAGTTTGCAAGATTTGCAGCTGAAAAAAATAGCTTCTGCAGTCATATCCTTGCAGTGTCTTACCTCCTGAGGGAAATATTGCAAAAACCCCAACATCATGTATTTTCTAGGCCAAATCCTCAACGCACACAACTTGAACTTCACGGACGGCGGGCTCCTTTGGGAGCCCAACCCCACACCCGCCTTTCTGCACACCTGCCCTGCAAGGCGGCCCATTGCAGAGCACCCAGCACACGCCACCCGCAGAAGCATCTTTTCCCTGGACTATTTCTCTGAGCCATCAGGACCACCCACTGCGCACGGAGGCGACGGGGATGGGACCCGGCTTGGCCCCTCCATCGTGCCAGCTCTGGCCAGGCAACTGCCACACCTACATGGGCCAAACCGCAGCTTTTTTTTTTCCCCTCTCCCCAGAAGCAAAGGCAGCTCGGGGGGCGGGGGAGGGGGGCGGCTCAGCTGGTGCAAAACCAAAGGACCAACCTTCCCTCTTTTCCCTTTTTTGCACGCACAAGTACAAATGATGAATACACAGCTGAGAGCTTGCAGCCATGCAAGAAGGGTGCTGGCATAATTAAACACCAGAACAAGCACGGCACTACCACCGCCGGCTTTGCTCGTGCCCCCGTGTTCCCACCACGGCCGAGCGAGGAGCTCCGCTCCAGAGCCTGCCCAAAGCCCTGCTCTCGGCAGACTAATTCGCCAAGTTAAAACACGCGATCCCGCCAGCGAGCTATTCCCACAATTAATATAAGATGTCATGCTCTTAAGGGGTGAGTTATGTGTATAGGAAGGAAGACTGATACAATAAATAACGCAGTCCTCCCGGTGGCACTTCTGCTCTCATTTGTGAGGAACATGCTAATTACCCTTCGCCAGGGAGACTCCCTCTGCCCACCAGCCGTGGTGCATCTTGATGGTGTTAAGCACGTCTGTCTGCTGCTTTAATCATCAGCAGCTCCACGCTGTCACTAACACTTCCAAGCCAAACAGCGAATAAATGTTGACAAAATTCTCCCTGACACTTGCATTCAAAAGCTGCAAAATTCCTTCTTTGTATCTTCGCTTGCAAGGGACAAACTCCGGTGAACCCTGGCAGACCTGGCTTGTGAGGGTGACAGCCAGCAGGGCCAGGGCACCCGCAGCAGGAGGGATGGGACGTGGGATTTGACAGTGCCCTCTTGTGCAAAAAAAAGCAAAGCTTTTTTATTTTCCCCTTCCCCAGGAGGGAGGGAGGATTCAGCACGCATACTTGGGAGCCTGGGGGTCATGTCACCACTGTCACTGACTTTCCTCATGGCCTTGGCTGAGTCATTTTGCCTCTTCCACAAAAATTACACCATGCACAGGATGGACAAGGGGCAGCTTCAGAAGATAATTCTCTTTTTTTGCCCAAGGAATGCTGCCACATCAGGGAGAAGCTAAAATAATCACCAGGCACTGAATGATTCATTGCTCCCGGGACCGTCCCCCACACCGAGGACGAGGCAGCCTCTGTGGTAGGTCCCATGCAGACGTCTCTGCCCCCGTGATTACAGAGCCTAATTGCAGCCCAGAGGCATGCCTGGACTCACACGGCGTGCTTCAAGGAGACGGGGGGCAAATCTGTTCTTGGGGAAGCAGCAGAGGAATTCAGTGTGGTTTTATTGCTGCGATGAACAACCAAATGCGCTGAGGAAGGACCAGGCATGGTCAGCTCAGGAGCCTGGGACCTGCCGGGGGGGCCAGGGTGAGCACGGCTGACATTTTACCAGCCGTCCTGCAAGGGGACACTTGCCACCCAGTGCTGGTACTGAGCCCAGAACTGACCTCTCCAGCCCAAACCTCCTTCCCTCTTCCCTTTGCCGAGCAGCTGTTAGCCAGGATGGGCTGTGGGATGTCCTCTCCAGGGTGACACGCGTCCCAAACCCTGAGCCATGAGCATTTCTGCAACCAAATAGGAAACTCCCCACTGTGCTGCTCTAACTGTGCCCAAGAGCTTGCAGAAAAATCACACCCATGCTCATTTTAAGAGCCCAAATCCCTGATCTCATCCTTCCCCTTTAGGTACCTCCACCGCCTTCAATACTGCAGAAAAGCCAAATGCCTGTAAAGGCAAAGGACAGAGCCAGAAGCAGCTGCATCAGCCAATCCATCTCCATGCGCCCTCCAAAAATCTCCTGGCTCCTTCTCGGCCCCGCCAGCCCGCAGGTGCCTCCATCCCGCTCCCCTTTCTGCTCTCACTGGTGCTCGCCCAGACGGACGGTCCGATTTCCCCTTCCCATCACTGCACCCCATAATCTAGTTTCTTGGACACAAATTAGTCAGCCCCAGAGCTGTGTTAATTAGTGACTCATTAATTTTTCAGTTCACTAGTTGAACAAGAAAAACCATTCGCATTGTAGACACCAAAACTTGGTTTCACCTGAACTGCAGCATTTCGTTCTCATTTCTTAAAGCTATTTGGAGATGACATTTCAAACAGAAATGTCAGTTTGAAAAAAATCACTCCGGAAAAAGTTGAAATAAAGCATTCTGACTTCCTTAAGTTTCGTTCCACCCCCCATGTGAAGGGGAATGGACTACAAAATGATTTGATGAATTTGACCTGAATGGAAGAATTAGTTCAGCTGATTAAGCATTTTTTTTTTTTTTTCCAGAAATCTGTTACATCCCACAAATTTATCATTTATGCCATTGTTGCAAATGCAGAATTAGTGTTCGGAGCTGTTGGGGAGAGCTGCGAGGGATCAGCTCCTACTCTGCAGGCCAACGTATACCGATTTGTTGACACATATGCATGTCCCTGCCTTGCAGGCAGAACCGGGGTACGCTGCTGTCTGGTGGCCCCGTCTTACCTGCCGCCACGGCGCAGCACAGCTGGAGCAGCTTTCGCCTCTGAAACAAGGGCCTGAGCTCTTCTGAAGCCAGAAAATTGCTCTGAGTGTTCCCGATGGCCAGGACTTTGTTGAAATATTTACTCAAGGCTTAATCAGGCAGGTCTTTTTGTGCTGCGACTAGCAGACAGGTTCAAAATCTGGCCTA
>JAVKLA010000002.1:27568535-27632446 GCA_034782735.1 Sagittarius serpentarius | reverse complement strand
AAATGAATGCACAGGTCAGTGAAAGACTTCAGACTGCTGCCACTGCCTCCTGGCCCTGACCACAGGCAGAGGAAAACTGGGTGGCAATTTTAAGGAAAATCCTTGGTTTTTTTCCCTGATCTCCAAAAGGTGACATTCAGAAAGCCTCAATGACCGAACACCCATCAAGCAGGGAAGGAGGAAACTGGAAGAGTGGAGAAGAATGTCCCAGTTTTCTTCTCATTCTGTGTAAATTTGTGAATTGGCAGCATTTTGGTGAGGTGCAGGCAGCCCAGCGTCTGCGTGCACCTCCCACGACCCTCGGCTGAGGGGAATCCACAGCACAAGAAAGGGATTATTACAACTTCCATTACTTTAAGTGGCCTAATTTCTCTTAAAAGCTCTTCCACCAGACGTTTTTCCTGTTGCAGCTTGCCACAAGTTCACACCGTTTCCTCTGAGCAAGAGAAGGCCTCTTTGAGTTTAATTCTGCCAGCACGGCACCGATGCGGGAGTGCGTACGCTGCGATCAGCCTAAAGCAGCCTTCCGAACACTATCCCTCAGCGCAGCATCCCCCGTAGCAAAAAAGTGTCAGGTGAAAGCTTGGGACTTGGTGGTTTAAGGATTACACTGCTTGGAAGTTTGCATTTCTTAAAAGCACAGTGCATTTCCTGACGGCTACGTCTGTTCCTACGCGCCGACTGACATGTCACTTGATCCATGATAGCCAAGAGCAAGTACATAAGGCTGTCTTTTGGTGAGACCCCTCACAGGGGAGTCAAGGCTGATGGGTGACACTTATGTCACAACCATACCGAACCGTCATTTTTGGATATTTGGAGAAGATGAAGCCCTGGTTTGGTTTTGTAAGTCAAAAGAGTCTCCTTGGGGAAATTCTCCATATAACTGCTCTGTCTCATTTCCTGAACAACATACTGTGAAATCAAAATGGTACAACTGGTTCTGGATATTAATTACAACATACTCTGTTATTTACTGCTTTTAAAACTCCAGACGCTGCATTCGCCAAATTGCACAAGAACATTATCTTATTTAAAATGGAATTACATGTCCCCATCCCTTGTGGTTTGAAAGAAGAGCACCCACAGGAAACGAGCACATCCTAAATGTTCAGAAACTAAGTAGTAAATGAAAACCCACAAACTTATTGTGTCTAAAAATACATATTTTAATTTTAAAGCTGGCCCCAGGAGTTTTCGGGCTGACTCAGGGCTCTTTCGCCTACCGCCTTTTCATGTTCCCAGACTGGAGAAGAGGCAGTACTCTCCCCCTTTCCTAGGGGAATTCACTTTGGGTTTTGCTGTTTCCAGTTACTCACTTAGTCCTGAAGATGGGTGTGATAGAGCTGCCCCTCCCGCACAACCCAGCCATGCGCTATACACTAGCCTGGATCATTTCCCCAGTTCCTACAGCAGGTAGATCTACTGCCTGCCTTAGTTTCAGTCTCATTTCTTTTTACTCAGTCCTCCAGTTTCACAGTCTCTGGGTATCTGCTTTTATCCCTGTAATAAATTAATCTCCAGGGCCATTTCCCAGTCTTATATCACTTCGAGGCACCAAGCTCCATCCCTTCCCAAGTCTGCTCCTCCGTCTCCCTCGTGATGCCCTTCCGAGCTTTTAGTCACTTGCACTCAAACTTTTAGTCCTAACTTTCATTTTTTAAAGTTGTTTATGACTTCTTCAATTTAGTAAGACGTTACTGAACGAGGCTGGAGTTTGTCTTGTCAGCTTTTCCAGCAAGGTTATAAATCTACTTGTGAAACATGAATCCGATGAGAGGTTTGAGGAGTAACAGGCCTTTAGTCCTAACAGGCTGCAGATGCCTGTGCCTCCGGATCTCAAATGAGATCCATTTTAAATATAATTTATTTTCTCTGGAATGCATAACAGGTGGGGATACTGTGGGGATTCTTCAAGGGCAGCGAGCGAGCTGTGCCCAGAGGCACAGGGCAGCCAGGACAGCCTCCCGCAGCCTTTGCTGGTTAAGGTGATACTCTTAAACCCAGGCAGCCTTAAATCCCGTTATCTCACATACAAAAAGCATGGCCTCTGTCCAATAGAGGAACATGGGCCAGAGCGGTCAAATGGCATCCACGGGCTGGATGAATCCCGTGAAACCACACTATCCAACCTGCTGCCTCCACCACAGAGGAGACAAGGCAAAGCTTGTCACAGAAGGCACAAGGACCCATCCCACAGCAGGGGAGATGGGAGGGGAAGAGCGATCGAGGTAGGTCTCTAACACATGGTAATGGTTACCCAGGTTTTGGCCAGAACGTGCCGACAAGATCACACTTCACTGAAGACTTCTTAATGGGCAGTTACATACTCCAGGTAGCAGCAGGACAGGAGGACCCCACGCCGGAGTCTGCCCTTGCCACAGGAAGGATGCACTGGAAATTAGCTGTAAATAGTCCCTCAGCATCCATTTTTAATGCTGAAAACCAAAGCCCTCCAGTTTACCACATATCCAGAGCTCAAGGTTAAGGCAGCAGCACGCAACTTGCCTGTGAAGCTGGGCCATTTTCTCAATGTGGATTTATACATGAAGCAAAAGGTGATTATCTCTCACAGTCCCGCCACAGCTTCCCCCGCTGGATGCAGCCACATCCAGCAGCGGGCACTGCCATCATCCCCAGGGAACCTGCAGCATCCCCCGCTGCCAGCGCCTCATCCAAACCCCAAATACCCGCCCCTTCACAGCACAGAGAGTCCAACCTGCATCCCATTACCCCTCAGCACCTCTCATCAACTATGCCAGAAAGTTAAGGAACTAAACGCTCTCCTGTCATGTTACACCATTACGCGCCACAAAGAACAGCCAAAGCCTGTCCACTGTACTTTTACTGCACCTAAAAAACCTGGGATCTAAAGAATATATTCTTCAGCCCCACCTACTGGCACCTTATCTGTTAGCTCTTTGCATATGCAGCAGTAAAACATCTCCGCGCACACAGATGCGGCTCTCCCCACAACAGCACCCTGCACCCCGACACCGCCCCTGAACATCACAGCTGGCTGAAGGAAACCCGGCAGGGGCTCTGACAATGAGCCTTCAGATCTCTCCCCATTAAAGCATGTCACCATGATCTCTGTGGAGAAGGGACGTGGACAAAAGCCGTAAGTTAGGCAGGGACATAAAGAAAGAATAACCTTTGGACAAGCTTTTCCTGAAAATGCAGCATTTCCTTGGAACTGAGTCCAGTGGGGAGAGTTATTATGGGAAGATTTACTTCCACTGGGATGCCAGGCTTTTAATATCACCCTTTTAAATAATGCACATTTAAAAAGGTTATTTTACCCTGAGAAAAGGTTAACGCTATTGTTAGTTCTCTCCTGCCTGTCCTGGATCAAATGCCTTACGACACCCACCAGAAGAAGAAATAAATGTGGTATTACCTGGCTGGGGCACAGCTGTGTCAGGCGACGGCAGTGGACGAAGGCCAGAAGTGGGGGAGCCACGATGTGCTGTCTTGCTGCAGAGTTTCATCCTGGAGAGGTCCTGGTTAAGGGGTTCAGCTTGGCTGTTGGTTCAGGTTTTGGCTCCTCTGAATTTACCATCTTGCAACGCACCCTACACCTGGGCAAGAGACGTGCAAACTGCACGTCAGCTGCTGCTTGTTAGGGAACATCCACCAGTGGCCCCAGCCCACCTGCAATTCAGCCTCCTGCTCTGCCCCCTCCTCTCCCAGCAAAGCAGCTGGGGTTTACACAGAGATCTAGCGGAGCCAAGCCAGCTAAACGGCCTCGGATGCTCACACAGACCATGGCTGCAGACTCTCAAATCTTCGATAAACTACGCTGTAAAGTCACAACAGTTTATTACTGACACCCAGCAAATAAAAGGGCATGAGCATGCAATGGGAAAGGTACTTGGCTCAATACTTTGCTGCATGCTTGAACACATCCTCAGGAGACTGCAGTGAGCAGGCCACATCAAATCCATTTCCTTCCCTTGCACTTTCCCAGTCACCTCACCCAATCCAATCACTTTTGTTTTGTCACCATCTGGTTTCAGTTTATTATCAGCTTGGTCACTGGTTCAGTAGTGCCACTGATAAGTTTGCATTAGCTCTGACGGTTATGTATTGAGGGTTATTAAAGCAGCTGGCAGGTATATCAATCCATCAGCCATGCCCCTCCTCTCCCTCAAGCTCCTTTTCCTCCTCCCTTGGCCCCGGCAGCAGGCAAAGGCAGGGGCTGCAGTGGTGTAAGGCAACCAGGGATGCCCCGGGGAAGGGAGTGCCATGCTCTGCAGAAACAGGAGCAGGACAGAGGGAGAATTGCAGAATTTGAGTTCCCAACCTTCCTCTCCTGCTCTGGGCACCAGAGCGGACAAGGGGCCCAGACGCGGGAAGGACACGCTGGCAGGATGGAGCCAGGAAAATGCTCGGGAGATGCTGTTTTCTGATAGAAAACCTCATTTTCCTAGACTGGCGCTTATTTGAGCATCTCAGTCTAATTTTTCCTGATTTTTCTTCTCTCTTCCAGAATGGCTTGGGCAGCCCTGGATGCTGTGTGCCCAGCTACCTGCTTGCCAGGCAAACACAAGCTCCGGGGACTGGGGCGGGCTTGCTGGGCAGCAGAGAGCAGGCAGTGGGGGACACACAGCAAGAAGCAGGTCTGGGGGCAGAGGCCCCCCCCCCCCCAGCCTGCAGCCAGCACAGCCAGGCACCCCCGAGAGCCTTTTGGACCCAGCAGATACAGGGCACAAAGGCTCACCTTATCAAACAACAGTTTTCATCAAGGCAGCAAATATGTGCTCAGGGCAGCTCCTGAACCTCACGCAGCACCAGAGAGCAGCAGGGGAAACCACCGAAATACCCGCTGCGTCTCCAGAAATCCAGGGGACAGCCAGGCAGGTTTCTGCAGCACCGCGCGCACCTACAAGCAGTAATGCCAGCAGAAGTGCAACAACTAGGAGCTCAGGCTAGAAAGAACTCTAGAGCAGTAATGTTTACAACTTGCACAGGCTTGACTATATTCCACACAAGCAGGTAAGCAATATGGAAACTGGAAAATAAAATAAAAATTAGAAGAGCTCAGAGCAGGTCTAAGGCTAGCACCCCTAAAGGGAGAGTAGGGGCTCTAACTCAGCTTTAATAGCTGAGGGTGCCTCCCTGCCCCCGGCTGAGACCCCTCAGCCTTTAACGAGCCCTCTAGAAATATCCCAGGCAGGGCTATGTCTCTTCTCCTGCTCTGGAAACCTCAGAAGAGCCAGCAGTATGCTTCTCCTATCCAGCAGTTACTGTATGCTTGGCTCTAAAGAAATCCTATTTTTTATTACAGGGGTGTTTAATAAGTGCTAATATTTCTGATGGATGCGTGGCCCTTGCACATAAGAAGGTCTGCCTCAAGCCGCTCTCAGCTGATCAAGTTCTGCAGTAGGCATGGCTAAGGTTGAAGTTACCGCCGTAGGGAATTGCGAGGTGACTAGTCACAGCCCTCAGCCAGCCTCCGGGCCCTACTGCTGCTTGCAAAGCACAGCTGGTGCTACAAGGATGAAGGAGGTTTTGAGAGCCGGTTCTGGGGTAAACAGCCCAGGAAGCGGCATGTGCTTTTGGACAGTAGGACCTGAGATGGTGACTGGTGCTTTCAGAGAAGAAAGCTAAAACTAGAGGAGAAGCTTGGTAGTTGTGTCACTCCAAGAACCAGAGCAAGCAGGGAAACTGGACTTTGCTGCTTACTATAGGATGAGGTGATAAAAGGAAATTTTTACTTTAAGAAAGCAAAAACATTGGGTGAAAAAGATGCTTTTCTGCAAGATAAAGTGTTCCTGGATGAAGCAATCAACACAAATGATTTTCTAGCTTATACCATCAGGGTTAAGGCTGGTGCCTGCAGTGGAAAGCGCACCAAGCTGCAGCAGCGTGAGGCTCAGGCAGGGCTGGAGTTAAAACCTCCGTCTCGCAAGTCACTAAAACCTTGGTGCTCGGAACTGCCGGACTCTGGTTTGGTGCCACGCCAACGACTGTGCCATACAACCTTGTATCTGCAACTGTGCACCGCCTCGTCGTGCTGAAATCCTGCAAAACGTGCTGACCGGCTCCATGGAGAAGCCTCTGCTTGGCCAGGCCGTGGTGCGTCTGCAGGAGGGGACCAGGGGTATGCTCCAGGCTGAAGGATTTCGGGTGAGTCTGGATGAATCTCTCAAGTGTGGGCTGCTGTAGCTGTGAGCTACCTCAGCTCTACTGCTAGTTAGCTAATGAGTCTCCTCACTAAATCATTAGCTCTGTCTGCTCCCTGTTAACCTTTTCTCCCAATCTCATCAAGAGATATGAGGAAACATGCCTCATATAGAAGGGGAAGGTCTATCTTTTTATTCTTTGATTTACGGATGTACTAACCTGCAACGCTTTCTGGGATGAAGTTTTTCCCCACTATAACCCTACTGTCTTTGGCAATATTACAGCTGGGAAAAATTTATCTCACTTAGTGGAAAAAGGTGGCCTAGGGAGGAAGGGAGGGAAGGACTTGCTGATTCTAGCCCTGGGATTAGATTTCTTCAAGCAGGAGAAATTGATAGATGGTGGATTTATAAGGGATCCACTGGGAACAACACAGTCAGCTATGCAGTGTGCTTTGCAATCTGCAATCCCAGCACATTCTGCAGCTCACGTGTCGTTTAACTCAAATTTAGTTTACTTCAGTGGAAACTTCTCTTTGCATTTGGACTCGCATACAGCGGCATCATATATACCTGTGAGCACACAACTGATGAGCAAAGGGGAAGACTTTCGCTATTGAAATGGGTACTCAGGAAGTGTTACAGTAGGTGCTGCTTTGTGCTCTGTGTGGCTGTTGTGGCTTAGCTGATAAGGTCTGCTTGCAGCTGCAGTGACTTGACTGACTGTCCAAAATATCTGCTTGATAGTTCTGCAGCCTGCTGGAGCAGGAAAGGACTCTTGTCTCTAGTACATCTTTTAGGATCTTAGAGTTGTTTTACAGACTTTACTTGGATTTGCCTCAACTAACTTCCAAAGGCTTTTCATGCAGCGTATGTGTCCTAGTCATACCATAGAAAGGAATACGTTTAAGACTGGCTGGTTCAATAGTTAAGCTGTGGTCAGATACTTCAGATAGGCTAAATCATTCACTGGCATGAATCAGCACACCTCCTTTCAAATATGAACTTTGCTGCTTTACATCACTCACCCTTTTTTGTGAAGTTTCTTTTCTTTTCCTTCCCAAGCCCTGTGGCTTCAGCCTGGACCCGTATTCGTAACTCTAGTGTACAATAAATCTTTTGCCGTATCTTTTGCCTCTCTTAGAAACACCTTGTAGCAATGGTCTGAGCAAATGGTTATGGAAAGATATCCCTGTCCATTCAGTTGTTGTCCAAGTTCAGCAGGTTCCAACCTGAAGCAGTAGGTTTGGGGATGGTTACACGAAACCCAGCTTCTTACTCTCTCTCCCCTTGCTCCATGGCAAGCAGCGCTGGGGGGTTTGCACCCCTGAGACCAGCATCACCTGATGTGGCTGGAACATTAGGGGCTATTTGGTGGCACACAGAACCGTAAGATGAGCCCTTAGGGGATGGCTCAGCCTAGTAAGTTGTGATTGTCCAGGTATGCCTCAATGCTGACCCCTGGGAACAGGGGTAAATCGTGCAGAGAGCAATTTGATCAGACCTAACCCCATCAACAAAACCACACAATAACGTTAGAGGAAAGCAAAGCAATGCAGGATTAGCTGCCCATGACCTGAGCTTGCTCTGTGTGTGTCTCATTCACATGAATGAGGCGTTCGTGTTTGCCTTCCGCGGTATTTGGTTTTTCTCCATCTGCTTATCTGCCTGGGAGAGCGGTGCCTTGCAGGGATGAAGCGGTAGGATGAGGCTGTAATGAGCAGAGAGACTCATCAGGGCTGTGGAGATCAGTGATCCCAGGCTAATGGGATATACTGCCCCAGAGCAGTGGAAGGAAATGCCTTCCCTGCTCTGTGAATATTTCCAGGATTTTGTAAGTTTCCTCCAATTGTAGTGACAGTAAACTGACAGCTTTTCTAGAAAACTAGGAAAAAAACCTGAATAACTTACCAGGTGAGAGCTCTCAAGGGCTTTAGGTAGTGCCATGAAGGTGGATGGATAGATGTGTACAAGTGCACAGCCACAAGCCCGTGAGCCCTTACTGAAAGGTGGTTTCCCCGGTATGACTGACTGGGCTGTCTGCAGCCTTAGAGCCAGAAGATGATTACTATTGTGATCCGTTGTCTTAAAATTTAACAAACCCTATACTGGGAAGGACTTTGACTTCAGCACATTGTGTGAAAAGGTCCTGGTGTGGCAGGAGATGTGTAACTCTTGTTATTCCTCCTAATAATCTTTTCTTGTTGTTTAAATAGAAATGAAGATGAGCACAACATTACTCAAAATGACAAATTCGAGGACTAATTTCTAATTCAAGACACTTTGGGGTCTGATAGTCCCATGGAGATGTGCGGTCCTTTCTGACCAGGGAGTCCTGTTCACTTACTGCTAGCTGGCCTTCAAACAGCTGAGTGATCCTAGATCACTGAAAGGAGATAAAAATCCAGACTTCTAACCACATTAACTCAGGATCTCAAAGAGCACGTGGGATATGATATTCCGTGTGCAAGGGTATCTTTGTTCAGTAGTCAAAAGGTTTTTCCATCCCTGGTCAGTAAGGTCCAATGCAGGCTTCATAATACGGCTTTTTAGCTGTCTGAAGTTCTCAACTCACTTTGTGTAAAGCCCTAATTCCTGGGGTCCTGTGGGCATTCAGCTTTTCCTAATTCTCCTAGTAGGAGAGGAAAGCTAAAACGGATGCTCAAGTGCACTGCCTGGAAGAAGATAAACAACCTGCTCCCAAATTTGTGCTAACTTAGAAGTACAAGTTTTGTCTTGGCTTGACTCCGGGGTCAGCGGTGTTGGGCAGAGGGTCTTCACCCACACTTAGCAGAGTCAAGCTTTTGAGTTACACTTGAGGCAATCACCTGATTTATTACTGGGTTAAAAAAAATCTACCTACCACAGTGTCTGGCAGGGCTGTGTGCTGATGAGGCTAGCAAGTCACATCCAGGGTCTGGATTTGAAAGAGGCTGGTAAAGAATAAGATTCATAACTGTTGTAATTACACAGACTCGCAGTGGGGTGATTAAGACCTCCATCTGGGAAACAAAGCTGACCTGCTAGTGTCCAGCCGGCCCTGTGATCGCTGGGAGGCTGGTGGTGTATGCTGTGAGGATTCACTTTTCTCATGATTTTTGGAAAGCCGGTCCATCACCTGAAGTTGTTTGCACCTGCAGATCAGCCTGATCGGTTTGCTGTGGTGGCTTGTTACTCTTGTTTGATTGCTCTGCCGAAGGTACGTGTTTGGGCTGTATCACCCTGACGGGGATGAGTGCAGAGAAAGGAAAAAGGGGGATGCGAGAATACTCAAAGCAGCATTATGGATGCAAACTGAGGCAAACATGAGGGCAACTCATGCAGCTCACGACGCAAGCATGAGGACATGTCAACTGAGGGATGAACGAAATTCCAGCCAGCTGGGTAACTGCAAAGATCAGCCATGCCTAGGGAAGCCTGGCATCTCCCTTTGCGCTTTGAAATATCTGCTGTACCTGGCATTACCTTATTTTTCTGTCCCTGCTGTCCCTTTGGCAGGGTGTGCCGCAGGCAGCTGGAGCATCGCTGGGTGCAGTACTGCCTGACAGGGTCTGGTAGCACGGGCTGCCTGATGTTATTTTGAACAGACACAATCTCCTTAAAAAGTGAACAAGGAAAGAAAATAAGATTATTTTTTTCTTATTACAGTTAGATAATCCACTGGAGAGCAGAGCTTGGGGGCTGTGTGTGATCGGTGGTGGGAGTTGCAGTGTATGTGGATTTAGGGGGAACAGGGAGGGAGGAGCCCCCTCCGAGGCTGCAGGACACCTCTGGCTCTTTGTGGCTCTGCAGGGGCTGTATCCCAGTGTGATGGGTGTCAGCTTTGCATGACAGCAGCCCTCACCCCATGTCTCCATCCCACCAGCTCTTTCCAGCACCGGGAGCAGACCTGAGCACGGATGCCCAGTTTCCCGTGCACACTCCTCACGAGTCAGCTCCCGCTGGTCCAATCCTTTCTGTCCCCTGGAAGGAGGGGAGAGGAGCCAGGAGAGGGACAAGTGAGATGGGGCAGAAAGGAGGGAAAGAGGAGCAGTATTGCAGCAACGCTCACAAGGGGAGAGCAACCACTCCCGTTGCTCCGCAGCACGGTGCTCTCAAGGGTAGAGCAGAAACCCTCCCCAAAAAAAGCTTCGCAGAGCCCCATACTCAAGCAAGGCCACCCCTTCCACGCTTCCCACCACCAGCGATGTCAGGGAGGACATCGCCTGGGCTCTGTCCCCGCGTGCGGGGCAGTACCTGGGCAGCGCGGGGAGGCGAGCTGCTGCCAGCGCAGCCCAGCCCAGCAGCTGCGGAGGTGTGAAATGCTGACACGCCAGCTGCCAGCACCATTTACATCAGCAAGATTGGTCTCTTAGGACAATAATGGATGTAGGACAAATGATGATGGTGAGCTGAAAGTGCTATTACTCATTATTGAAACTTTGGATTACTCTCTGGCCAGTGCTAAAACTATAAAGCCGGCAGCCAGTGGACAAGCCCTCGGTAACCTCTGCCACTGAACTAAAAGCTTTCGGAGGGGGAACAGAAGTGCTATAAATCTTATGGGTGACGTTTAACATTTGTCAGAGAAACACTTTGGACTTATTTTAATCTCTTCTTTTCGGAGAGTTCATCATAACAAATAACCAGTGCCGCAAACCCAGCCAGTGAACCCCCGCCTCTCCCGGCTCCAAATGGAAACTCAAAGTGGCCCCTTAATAGAAAGGGCAGCTCTGCTCATTGGTGCCTCTCATGCACTGTGTGGTCTCCCAGCCCTTCCTAAATGGATACAGTCCTTGCAGTGTTTACACGTGCTGCCTGTTATTGCAATGACACCGGGGCCTGCAAATGTTTTAACTTGATTTTTTTTTTTTTTTCCCCAAAAAACTGTCCATTAATCTTCCTCAGCGCTTGGAAGGAAAGTAAATTATTTACGGTGCGGATGTTATAGGGGATTGTTCCTGCATTAACATTTCATTTGGGAGTGTTAAATCTGTCTCTCATGCTAAGTTAGGGATTGGGTTTGTCAGGTGACTTGTCCAGAGATGAATCCCATCCAAGCACACATCCACCAGCGCATCTTCCTCTGTCGAGTTCCTTCCCTGCCATGGAAGGAGTGCCCTGTGCTCCAAGTGAAACAAATGCAGGGGCCAAGGAGAATAATGTTATAAAGTGTATTTTTAAGCTGTAAATTTCTGTACTCACCTAAGTGAGAAGCAGTCTCGGCTAAAAAAAAAAAGGATTTTGTGCTAACTTCTCACATATGGCTTTGCCAATGCACTGCCATTAGCATTCCTGCTATTTTTGTCCTGGCTTATTCAGGCCATGCTGTTCTGCTTGATGAGAGACTGTTACTGGTAGGTAAATCAGTCAGTAATGCATTGGATCGTATTCTTTAAGGCTTGTTAAGCCTAATTTAAAATTAATGTGTCAGAAAAGAAGTGACCCTTGTTATTGTCCCCATGGTATCCCAACGAAAGATGTATTTGTGTTCCCTGTGCTTGGCTGTCCTGGTGGCTGCTCCTCCCAGACCCCTTCCCAGGCGTGAAGGGGGCAGGCTGTGTCACAAATTAGAAAGGCACCATTTTCCCAAACTTTAAAAGTTCGGGTATTAGAATGAGTTTTAGACATACCTGTAACCACTATATTAAAAAATAAAAAACCCCCCCACCAAAGTCCTACTGCAAACAGCAGAGCTTTATCCTGGGGGAAGCTGTTAGAGGAAAAACACCACCTAACAAAAGCCGCCTCGCATTTCTGAGCGCAGCGTGTATCTGAGCAGCTGCCGTGGAATAGCCAGTGAGCTGTAAATGCACTGGCTTTTGTACACGCATTAACTTGTGTTGCCATATGCCGAGCATCAGGATTTCCAGGCTGTCTTCTGGCCATCCTTGGCACACTTGGGGCAATGACTTTCCCTCCCTCAGCCACCATTAACCTTTCTGTGACTGCAGTGACAGAGCAGGTTGCAAAGTGCTCTGGGAGCCTCTGCTGAAAAGTGGTGGGTAAACATACTGTAGAAACAGCATATACTTAAACCTTGACCGCCACCACTTCCCTCCTACACGTTAATGTATATTTGGGGGAAGTGCATGCACAAATAAAAGCCAAACTGCGATACCGAGGTGCCTGCAGTGTGTTCTCCGGAGAAGAAATGTTTGAAGAGTGGGTTGGAAAGCAGCGGTTAGAAGCAGGCGGGCTGGGAATGCCTGAAGTTGGGAGCCTGCAGTGGGTTTGGCCAGAGAGGATGCGTCTCTTAATGGAAGTATTGATTGTCTCAGAGGTTCAGTGCTGCCAACCAACCTGCACATATGGTACCAGTTTTATTGATATATGAATAAGATTAAACATGACACCTGTGTCAAACGAATCCCTTGGTACCATTTAACTAACGCTTAAAGCAGCTGCTTTTGAAAGATTACCTTCAGGCACAGGCCACCCAAGCAGAACAATATCATCACCTTAAGCGCTTTCCCAGTTGCCGACAAATGGGAATTCTTGCCTTGTAGCAATATAATTAAACAATATTAGTGAAAGTCAAAAAACCAGGGCATTCAGTGCCTGAATGTGCTCTCTGGCTATATGGTGGCTTCACCGATTTGACTGTTATCTCCGTGCGCAATTGCGTGTCTACGGGCATTAGGTCTCTTTGAGTCTCTGAGCTGCTGGCTTGCGATTGGGTTGGTTTGCAAGTAGGATTTACTGTGAATCAAAATGTTGGGCTATTGTGAAAACTTTATTACTGTTTAAAAAAATATTTTAACTCCACCCTTAATAGAATAGTCTTATTGTGACAACAGGCTAGGAATTAATTTCGTTTCTTACTGGGAGTGATAGAGTGGATTAAGGATGTGTCTTTCTGCTCAATAATGAGCAAGTAATTGAACTTCAAGTCTTGTGTGAGTGCAAGAGTCTTCTTCCCATATTGGGGATACTATCAGTTTTCTTTTTTCTGATTTCTCCTCAAACTTCTGCTTCCTGATTATTAGTCACTACACAGGAAAGACTGCCAGTCGGGAGTAATAGCAGAAAATTCAGGTTTCTGTATGGCAAGGATACTTCTGTAACACATCTCCTCTACGAAAGGGCAACACGCTCCAGCCCTCACTGCTCAGTAGCTGCCAAGGGTAAGGCGGGGAGAGGACGGTGCCATCGGCGGTCCAGGTCACAGGTGACCAGCTGCACTGTCACACAGCTGTGTGGCTGGGGACTGCTGCAGTATGGTGACCGCAGTGACCACTGCTCAGCTCTCATCCACAGATCTCCATTTCCCCGTCTTTGAGCATCCCTGTAGCTGGAGGATGTGTGAGAGGCACGGGAACAGTATCCAGCCACCTCTGCCTTCCAGAAGTGACAAATTAATAACCAGTGTAATCTCTCTACATCCACTGCCTGTCCCTCCATCTAATCCATCCACCTCTTTGAGTAAATCATCCTTCTGTTAGAACTGCAGTATTCTTCCTACAAAAAGGACAACTGGTGATGGGTGGTGAACTGAAAGCAGAAACCAGATCACTCATGCTCTGGCTGTTAGTACTTTTGACATTAATAGGTCAAATATTCCTTAGGAGTCACTTAAACACTGTCCTCTGATATTACAGGCTTGATAGCAGTTCAAGCTGTTTACATTTCCTATTAAATTAATCCCCCTTCTTAATACCAGTTTTGAGCTAATAGAAGGCCATTCATGTCATGTAAAGTCCTACTGACTTCTGAGACTGCATGACTTCTCAACACAGATCTGACCAGAAGATCGGGGCTTACCCTGCAGAAGATTTATATGCACCTAAGAGCTTTAGGAGCATAAATCCTGTTGACGGACGAGCACAAACTCCACAAGGTGCCAATACCTTCAGCAGAACACAACCACCTGCCTGGCGTACGCGGGCAGAGAGATCATTTTGAAGGAGCGTGTGGCCATAAATTCTCTAAATACTTTTGAAAATCTTTTCCAGAGTTGTTGAGCAGAAAAAACAGGTTTGTGGGCTGCACAGAGCAGATGTATCCTGTGCACATCGAAGATGTATTGGCTGCGTCGTGACCTCATGAAATTGCTTGAGCTGGCAGCTCTTCCCCCGTTTTTGCCATGGGTGCAGCTTAATGATAGAATCTAACTTTGTTTAGCTATTGGAGTACAACACAGAATAGAGCCAAACGTATATAACTTTGTAATTGCTTTGCCCCTTGGCTCCCCTGCAAACTCCTGTCTTTTATCCTCCGCCTGCTCCCGCCGCACTTCTGCTGCACGCCGGTGCGGCTTGTGACAGCGAAGCCAGGTTTATGAAGGCATCACCTGCCAGTGTCAGAAGTGACACATCCGAACACGATCTAGAGCTCCCCATGTCTTAAGCCTCTGCTGACTATATTTATAATCCAATCATGCTGAAAAACACAAACATAACTTCTGTATGACCTTCTCTATTAAACCATGAGGACTTTTTTCTCTAGGATTTCTAACACCTTGATATATGCAGTATTTTCTGGTGGCATTTCCCCTACTGTTCCTCATATTATTTACATGGCCAGACTATGCCTTGCAAAGCCGACAGCTTCAGGAGGGTGTATGAGCACCTTGCAGAGGTGTCCGCTGGTAGCCCTTGTTGGGGTCCGTGCAGGAAGGGTAGGGGCGATAACTTGCAAGGGAAATGATGCCAGAGGCAGTCTCTGAAGAATGAGCGCAAATGACTGCTTTATGATATGTTGTTGAGGCTGGAGGTAATGAGAAAAGCTCTCCCCAGCTCCCATGCCTTTCGCCCTTGCCGTCTCTGGGCACCTCCAGGATACGACAGCATCGTTATTACCCTGGTTTATAGGATACAGAGGTTAAAGCATCTGCTCAAGGTCCTTCTGAAAGGTAATAAGAAGAGCAGGAATGGGACCCAGGTTTCATGATTCCTTCCCCTTGTGCCCCGGAAGCCTAATTCCCGCTCTTGCCTTTTGCTTTCTAAAATCAGGCACTTCCCACAGAGAACTCTGTTTCTCTGCTCATGGCGACTATGTTCAACGCTGTCGGCGGAAACCTTTCAAAACATTGCTCGCACCGTCACATTGAGGCAGTGCGGGTGTCTTCTGCCCGGGCCCGTCTGCACCCACATAAATGACTGTGCATGGAACAGGGTGATGGGGACCCCGTCCTGACTCCCCTCTTTCTTGCATGAAAGCAAAGGTATATTTGAAGACTGGTGTGAGTGAGTGCTGCTCTCTTACTGTCAGCCGTACCTGTGTCTTCTGTGGTGGGCTACTAGGTAAGGAGCTATTGATGCTGTGCTTCTGTGGGTCAGACTAGATGACTGCCCGTCCCTAGGTACAGCTGTGCCCACCCTCTAGGGCCCAGAGTTGTGCAGACACACAATATTAATAAAGACCTCTGTCTCTGTGAAGAAGCCCCATGTAAATGAGGTCTTAACCTGATTTTCATTGCACTAGAAGAAATCTCAGCTCTAAAGTTTACCAGCTTTGCCCAGGTATTTGAGTCGGATGAAGACAGTCTCTCTGTCTCAGGGGTCCCTTCTGGATTTGGGGATTCCCATCCTGCACTGGCCTGGGCAGTCTCGTGTGAACCATGTTGTTTATTGCTTCTTGTAATTAGTCTCATCTTTTAAAGTTGGAGAAGTCATCAGCTTCCATTTGAGTGTGTTCCCTCTCAGTTCAAACCAGACTGTTTTAGAAGCTATGCATAATTTATGGGCTGGTTATATCCACTTCCAAAGAATAAATGAATGAGCGGAATTCCTTTGTAAGCTGGGTCATATGTACAGTTGCACCTTTAGCAGGGTAGGAGGCATGAGACCTTCTACTGACATAAACTGCTGCATCAAAGTCTGGCTGAGAAGCTATATTTGGTCCCACAGCTTCCGCTACCATAAGTTGGGACTGTGCAAGGCGGGTAGGCGTTGGTGTCACCTCATTTTCCTGTGTTTGAGTATATTCACGTACCACTCTACCTTATATGTAAGCCTGGCCTAGATTGCTGATGCTGTTATGTCAGCAAAGAGCACAGGCAAACGCATGTCCTACCTAACACGGCTGTGCTGGCAGGGCTCCTGGTGCAGGAGAAAGGGATGCTAGCTGATACTCTGAGCTGGTAACTCATGATTAGCGCATGCCTCGCCTGCTACAATAACAAGAAAACCGCATTTGCTCGAACCCTTAATTCGACACTTTGAACATCTAGCTTTGGTGGTTTTGCCGAGGCTTGCAGTAGAGAGGGAGCGTGCTGTTACAACAGGGGGCTGTGCTTGAGAAAAGTAACTTCTAAACCAGGCCAGACTGATCGTTTTCCCCCATCGGATCCTGCTGGGGTTGTAGTGCTGCTCCTCTGCCAGCAGACTGTGCGTTCCCACTGGAGAGCCATGGCTATATGGGCAGAGCTTCCTTACAGCATACATACCTTCACATTGCTAGCTATTTGGGACAGGGATTGCCTTTTCATACAGACCATCCTTTTGCAGAACCTTTAGGAAAAAAGGATCCTTGTCTGTGGTGTCACACTGCCAGTAGGAAATAAAACTTCAGGAATTCATCCCCTTTAGGATCTCTACAGGCTCCTTTGACTTTTGGATGGCCGCTGACCTTGTCAGAGTCCATTCCAGGAACATTTCACTGCGCTGGACACCTGTACCGTAGCCTCTGTGGCTTGAGTGCCCCTCATGCATTTAAAATATCCTTTATGGCTGTTAGGAAAGAGAAAATTAAAGAGAATGGCACTTACAGGACATCAAAGATACAAAGGGCCTCTTTATCCAGGAGACATCTCTGCATTTGGGGCAGTATTTTACCTGTTTAAATGGCTTCTTCTAGAGCCCTTAAGTACAGTGTTGCGCCAGCTAAGTATGGATTTTTAATTAAGCCCCCCTCCCTCCTTCCCCTCTTTTGCACATAACTATAATTTTACAGGTTAAGAAATCCCCTTAGTATCTAGCTAGAGGTTTAATGCTATATGCTCTTTAAAGAGCCCCCCCCCAACCACCGTGCTGTATTAATAACTCTGAGATGATAATTTTTACAGTCTTCTAGGACTGATGTCTGCTGTTAACACTTTGTGATCATGTCAAGGGAGCGAGGGGATGGGAACTATACCTGTCAGCTGATGCTTTAACATGTGGCTTTAATCTTTATAATTAACACAACTTCGTGGAAAAAAACCCGGACACTTCTCAATGCACAAGCCTTTCTACCTGGGGAGGCGGTGAGTGGCTCCTGGTCCTGCAGTGTGGATGCTCCTGGTTTGCAGCAAAAGGAGCATCACTGGTCCCCACCGATACCCGCTGCAGAGCCCCCCCCGTTAGACTGTGGCTGTGGAGGCCTGGGGATGCTGCAGTGACAGACGAATATGCAGGAGATGATGATTTAAAACCTTAGCTGCTTGCATAATTCATATGTCAAGTAAACATCTGAATAAGGTTGCTATGGTACCAGGGATGTATATCATCTTGGTCATGCGTGCGCTCAGAAAAATATAGGAAAACTTGCAAAGTATGGTATTTTGACAAACGTGACTGAAGACATGGCTCTGCTTTTGGTGTTGATGAGGTTTTGTGTTTAAGAGCACCATTGCTGGCTGTGGCTGTGATCCCAGGAGAGATGATTGCTGCCATCCTGGGTCAGACCGGACTGTCTCCTGCAGCATTTGGTGATGGATGCTCAGGAAGAGTAGAAGGAAGAGGGCATGTGTGTGGTGCTACTTCAGAAACACTCTCCCCCAAAACTTACCTACCCAAGCCTGCTCTTGCATCTCTTCCCAGCCTTTCCCCTGGTACTGCACGAATCTGGTCCATCTCTTCTTTAGCTGTTGTGACGCCCTGAAGTCAGTGAACGAGTCCTTGAGTCACTCGTGTGTGAGCAGTACAGTCTTATGCTGCCCCAGCCAGTGTAGAAACTCTGTCCTTTTCTAGCACCTCCGCTTTTCAGTCACCACCGCACGGGTTTTTGCAGCCATGTGCGCTGGGTGGTGCTGGCAGCAGCACTGCGGTAGGGTGGGTTAGCCCTGGACCCACATGCCCTGTGCTGGGCGCTGCACAAACACGCACGCAGAGCTGGTTCTCTCCCCACAGTGCAAATGAAGATGACTTGTATAAAATATGTATTAATGCTGAAAAGCACTGGGGATTTGGTCTTACGTCTTTCATTTTACCCTTTGATCGCCTCACGTACAAGGCCTTTGAGGACTGGAGATGCACAGCCTTATTTTGTGCCCTGCAGTACCATCTCTGCTTTTACTGTTACTCCTCCAGCTAGTTCGAAGCCAGGCTGGGTATGCCTACCCATGCTACAAACACCCCCGCTTTGTTTTGTGGACGTGCCGCATCTGCCTGCCAGCACAGCTTTCCCCGGCTGCAGCCCAGCAGACCTGCTCCAAAACGCTAAACCACGGACGGCTCTGCAGGCGGGTGCCTGAGCCTCATCGGCTCCCGTCGGGGCTGAGAGACATCTTTAAAAGTTGAGCGTGTGCTTTGCTGGGAAGAGCTGGGTTTGGGCTGCAGGTAGCACTTCCCAGCGGTGGCAATCCCGGGTGCCTCACCCCTGTGATCTGGGCTCCCGTTGACAACAGCCTCCGCTTTGAAGGAACAGTCAAAGCCTCTCGGGGCCGGTCGGGAGATGACTTCAGACCTCTCCGGTTTAGCACATGGCATTCAGTGGGCAAAGATCCCTTTCATTAAAACTGATAGATGACACTTCTTTGCGATATTTACAATTCAAAGCGTTCTGATCAAAGTGCTGGAAATTAGGATGTTGATGTGAGATAATTACTCCTTTCCTAGCGTTTGCACGAGAAGACAGCATGCAATCCTCTTTCCCTTTGTATACCCCGTGTCAGTTGAAAGCATTTCTACATAGCTGATGCCTGTAGATATATTTGCTGACTCTTAATGTCAGCAAATCCCACTATGATTAGGCCTTGAGGTGACAAAACAAAACCTTGACTGTTACAAGCTAGGTAACTCAGTGCTGAGATAAAACCGAAAAATAAACCCCAGTAGCCTTTTAATGGAACTGAGCACAGCGCAAAATAAATTTTTATAAGTTGTTAGGTCCTCACAGCAAAGGGGAGAACTATAAAATCCTTTTTGATGGTTTTTTAATGGCAGTTGTTTCATTTAAAGCTTTTAGCGAAGCAGGTTACATGGCAAAAGCAGAATAATAAACAGTAAGAAAATGCATTCACCCTGTGAAACAACCACGATTAAACGCTCAGCAGTAACTTTGTGATATTAGCTCCAGGGTTTTCAGCAGGACGATAGCAGGGGTGGGTTTTGCCTGCTCAGTTTTCCATCCCCAGCTTTCCAAGGAGGGCAGCTCTTGTCCCTGGTCACCTGCCCCTGGCTCTGCCTCGCCCTTCGCCTCGGCTCACTTTATTAATGCTTCCCTGCAAAATGCTTTTCAGAACTGAGCTTTCTCTGTGGGATGTCGCACTGTTGCAGCGCTGTAAAAGAGTCTTTCTGGTTTTGCCGAATCAAACGAGAGGCACACAAGGCGGTTTCACCACCTTTGCCTTCCCAGTTCAGTCCTCGCTCTGGATTTTGCAGGTGAAATTCAAGTGCCAGCAACAGCTAAACTAATAAAAAACCTGCACGGAGAGATTCCTCGCTCTGTGCATCCCTCGTGCCCCCAATGTTGTGAAACCATGTACCACGCAAAACATCCATGGCTGATACCCGGAGAGAAAACGGGCGAGGTAGGAACCTGCCCCTTGCAGTCCAGACCCACTCCAGCCAAAATTAAGACTTGGGGAAAGCAGTGGGCTCCCCGGAGTGTCTCCGGCCAGCTGGTGACCAACAAGCAACGCTTGGGTCAGGTTTTGGTTTGGGGGTGGGAGTCTCAGACACACCATTTGGGCTGTCCTCCTGCTCTCTGTGCTTCAGGTGCCGGTATGGCGGGGGCTGGCTCGCTCTCGTGGTACGACGTCAGGGAGAGGAGCCCTTCTGCAGGCCTCGGGGGGGGAGGTTTGAAAATCCACGTTCCCCGGCGTGTGAGCTGAAGCGTGCTTTGCGTCTGGTTTGGAAGAGAGGAGATGATCATGATGAGTCTAATCCTTCTCCCGGCAGAAGATTGCTGTCGAACAGTTAATGAATGATGCTCCTTTACTGGGGCTTTGTTTAGAAATGGGCTTAGCTTCAAAGCTATTATAACACTGCGATACTGGCTATAAAAAGTGAGAAATGTCTGTGAATGTTTCCTTGAAATATTTATAAGTAATAAACTGGAAATCCTACCCACCTTTCTAAACTGTCCCAGTCCCAGAGGTGACGCGGGCAGCTTTGCTGTGGTGGTCACAGCCCGGCTGACGTTGATGGACATCAGGGAAGAATCTCGGTGCAAAACATTTTCTTTATAATCATCAGGAAATTCCTTCAGCTTGATTATAAATGTTGGGCCTAAGTATTTTGACAGTATCCTTTTAATAGAAAGCAACTGTCAACCCCAGTCAAGTAACAATTTACTCTGGATAGTTAATGCCATTGGAAATACTTTCTTCTTTTTTATTGTCTTTTTTTTTTTTTTTTTAAAGAAACAAAAAATGAGAAGCAAATCCAAACCTGCATTTTCCATTGATCTCAGACCAGAGACACAAACAGCTGGGATTTTAATGTCACACTTTACAGCGATGTAATCATACCAAACTTCTGAAATCAATATTTCTTCATAACTGACCTTTCCAGATTAATGATATATTGCTGTGCTACTCCATAGACAATCATTTCCAATAGAAAGACTAACCATTCAGATCTCTTTAATTAATCTTCCTCCGTTCCCCACTCACCCAGTGAACTTTTAGTGAAGTTCAGGAGGCAGCAGCCCGACTGTTGAAACCCATCATCAAACTGGAGATCAATGTTCAGTGTAGGGGAGAAAATCGCAGAATCATGTCTCTCCAAGCAATACAGAAGAAATGTACGTACGCGAAAAGTCTTTTTGAGTCTGCTAACTCCTTCTGTGCTGTCTCCCTCTTCTTTACCACCTGGCCACAGCCCCAGGACATAATCGTCTTCTGATGGTAGGGAAGTCATTCCCATAGGAACAGAAAATGATGTGACAAACAGAGCTCGGTGACCTCTTAGCATGAGCGTGCGGGCAAAACGGATGAGCTGTGCAAAAGAAATGTTGTGTTTATGCAAGTTTATTTTTAATAACTGGCTATCCAGGGTGGTGAGCAGCTGGAAACATATTACTGGGATCATTACGATGTTTAAATACAAGCCCATAATATGGATAAACAGTAACATCACCCTGAGATTTCAGCCAAGAAGCTCCATTAACTCTTTAGAAATTGCAGACAGACACAGTCCAGTCAAACAACCATTCATCTCCTTTTGGCTGGCAATAAAGGAGGCACCAAAGCTTGGCGTGGGCCAGCTGCTTCTCAAACGCAGCAGTAGTGCTTCACCTCGGTAATGCATCTTTTGTATGACTATCGCGTGCCTAATCTTTGGAAATGCATTCGAGACCAGCAGTTTGGGTGCTACTTGACTTCCCTCTAAGATCCCCAGTGCTGCTGCCAAAAGTGCAATGTAGACAGTGATTCTGTAGAAAACTGGACTGAGACCACCAACCTATTTTGACAAGCTACCAAATTACCGGGTTTCAGCAGGACATCTGAAGACCACCACTGTAATTCTTTACTAGTCTTTCAGCTCATCCAGTTCCTGTAGGTAAAGGCACGTGTACAGCAAAGTAAAGTTCCTGCAGTGCTGTGATTTCAGAGCAAAACATCAAAGACAACAAAAAACCCCTCTGCAGACAGGGCTTGGGTAGAGGAATGTGCTGTGAAGAGCCTCAGGGGGTGTCTCTATTGATGGTTAGGGCTGACCTAGGATCACCCCTCCGCTGATACCTGTCAACTGTTTTATACAGTCAACCTCTCAGTCTGATGAAATTCAGAAGTCCATGAAATTACACCCTGAATTCATCTGGCCTGTTGCCAGGAGAGTAAATAAGTCGTAAGGACCAAACTTTATGTTAGAAGCTGCTTTTTTTTTTTTTGTACCCTTCATTACCCCCCAGGTAAGATGTAACGCCATTATCAATCCAGCCAAAGGGATTCAAGCACAAACCCCTTTGACTGTAATTTCAAAAAAAAAAAAAATATCTGACAATAAATTAGTGTCATAACCATCCAGGCTGTCTCCCTAGGAGGGAAGCTGGGGGCTTTGAACTGCTGCTTTTGTGTCATGGCGTTGGTGTTCAGAGGGTCCCTTTTGACGTTGCAGCCTCTCATCTCCGAGTGACATGACAAGCAGCTTGTCACCAGCCGTGCCAGATGCTGCTGGGAGCAGTCGCAGCACGCTCCTCCACCTTTGGAAATGCCAATCATGGCTGCGTCCTGCGCGGGGACTCACTTGTCACTCCCCTTCAAAGACACCCATCTTCCAGGTGTTTATCCCCAGGGATGGCTCCGAACACCCCTCATTGTGGAGGATGGGAAGGCACGAGTCCCTGAACACCCAGGGAGAAGCATCCTGGATATTCCTCAGTATTTTATAGAAGATCACCTTTGTGCTTTGCTCAAGGCAAGCGAAAAAGCCCTTGGCAAGCATGGAAATAGCTCCTGGGGGAAGGTATCTACAGTAACCGGTTGTGCGATCATTGGGTTGGTCCTTGATGCATGGTTTCCTCCGAGAAGGTAAAGCAGGACTCTGCTGAAATCAGTGATAAGCCAGTGAAGAACTGGAACTATTGGCTTTCTGGAAAGGAAATGTCTTTCTAAGTCCTTGAAAAGGCAGTCTGCTCCCTCAGGCCCTGGGTCCTCACCAGAGGCTGCTTTTTCCTTCAGTGATGATGGGGAAGGAGAGGGGTGAACTTCCCGTGGGCTGGATTGCTCCGGGTGAGCTCCCTTTTTGTTCCCCAGCTCTCGTGCTGAGGCAGGAGCTTTGCCTCAGGAAGCTCAGAGTTTTATTCCAAGGGGTGAAATCTGGAGGTGTGATGGGGGGGGGGGGACTGCAGTGCGAGAGGAGGGCATGGGCTTGAAGGAGCAGTGGGTCCATACAGCGGAGCCTCTCGTGCTGGCGCAGGCCCTGGTGTGAGCCGCGTGTGATGCAAATGCACGTGTGCTGCCGTGTGTGAGCAAGGGGGGTGCGATGCACAAGGCTTGCCAGACTTGTGAATTCTTTAAATAAATAAATAACAAAAACAGATGGAGAAACTCCACTAGGTGCCCTGCAGACAGATTCTCTGAAGAGTTATCTCTGCGAAGAAGCAGCATTAATCTACAGCCTGCCAACAGCCGCTTAGTCCCTCTGCCTCTGGTGACTGACATGACCTCTTTTTCCCTCAGCCTGCTTCTGAAGTCCTGCTTTGGGTGAAACGCGCTGCTGTGCAGCAGGAGTGCACACTACCGGGCTGTCTAGGAGATAAGTGGTTTGTAGGTGAGATCAACGTTATCTCTAGCTGAAGGTGCTGTGTTGCTGACACATCCTTTGGGCATTGATGTAGTCATTTGTGCAGGGGTAATGCTTCGAGGTCCTGACTGAGATGACAAGTCCTGTTGTGCTCTGTATCCGAGGGATTTTTGGCCAAAGCCAAAATCATTTCGGGAGGCCCGTGGTAACAATTTCAGAGCATGGATGACTGCATGCAGTGGGCAAATCCATGACCGTGCCCTGTTTCTGGGTCCCTGGCTGTGCTGCTGGAGGGTGACAGCATCACACCAAGAGGGGTACAAAGGCCATCGTATACCAGGGCCCCAAGGAGTTTGTGGTGTGAGTAGGAGGATAAAGCGGGGAGGGTGAAGTGGGAGATGTTGCACCACAGTGCAATACAGCTCAGACAGCAGGGAGGTGACCGAAACTGGAGCAGAACCTGGATGTCCTGCGACCCCGTCCCATCTGTGACTCCATGTTCCCCTCTCCAGGCCAAATTCTGCTCTGCAAGTACAGGCGACTGAGGAAAGGTAGTTGTAGCACACCAAAGTGTTTTGCTCTGACATGTCATTCCTTATTTTAAACATTTCATATATAGGTTAAATAGACATCTCAGTTATTTGGAGTGAATAAGTCATAAGTCAATTTGCATCAGTGGAATTGTATTGCAGTTATACCAGTGCAACTGAGATCAGGAGTGGCCTGTAATCTGAGAGATTTGAGAACTTTAACATTTTTTAGGTTTGGTTTGTTTTGTTTTGTTTTGTTTTTTAAAGTTCTTCATTTCACCAGTAATGGGGTTTCTTTGCCCTTTACAAAGTGACTGGAATGAGGTCAGATTTCTGCAAACTTCTGCCAACATTTAATAAGAATAATAATCTAATACTGTCCTTCTCAACCAAAACCCGTTAACTGTAGGTTCAGATGGAGAGCAAATCATGACCCGGGGGGGGAACTGGCCATTTCATGGTCCTGACAGCCCTGGTTTCCTCATCAGGGATGATGAAGCTGGGTGGGCAGAGCCCTCCTAGGGTTAGCTCCACACCAACTCCTCATGAAGCCGTGTCAATGCCTGTGATTTTTGTAAAACTTGGAGACGTGGTGTGCCGCCTTCTCCAAACCCTGCCAGTGATGGATGCATGGCTCTGACCTTGGTCATGCTGGTGGCGGTTCAGAAGGACAGCAGTGAAGGTGGTGGCATTACCTGCGTTTTAAATGGAGCTATGGATGAGGTCTGGGGAGCGGTTCAGCCCATCTGGCTGTTGGTATGGCTGGGAATTAGCTCTCCTTTCCCAGGGCTGTCCTCAGCCGAGGCAGATCCCCATCTCACGTGCCGTGCAGGGAGGGATGGGACCACAGCACCTCCTGGGAGGCAGGGATGTATAGCTGGAGGAGGGGAACCTGCACCTCACTTAAACTGGCTTACATTGATCGTCAAAGCTTGAGGCCAGCACTTGGGCTGTTGGGAGGAGTTGGTGGGGTTTTTTGTATAAATGCTTTTTTTTCCTCTGACAAATAGCTTGTGTTCATTTAAAAACTCCACCGAGCAGCCTTGGCTGTGTGCACCGACAACTGGCCCAGGAAAATAAACTCCAAATAAGCAATTACACATCACCTGAACTCTGAGAAAGGATTCCTTGATCTTGCCTGGTAGATAACCGCTCAGTCCAGAAGGCAAGGGGACCTGCGTCCCTTCCAGCAGGCGCGTTTGCGGTGGTTAATGCTTGGAGCTCTGGATGCTCCTTGCAAATGTACGAGCTTGTCTTAGAGCGTGGTGAGGATTCGGCCTTGCTCAGCGCGGGGTTCATGGTGGGAAAAGGTCAAGTTTCCTACTCTTGTTTTTGAACGTGCTGCTGGTTGTGGAGGGGAGCTCCAAGCTGATCCAGCATGCCAGGGGTACAGGGCAATGCTTTTGGGAGTGCCGGGGGACAAGGGTGTCCCTGGCCGTGCAGACTGGGGCTGAGGTGCGTGTGGGCATAGGCAGGGTGAGACAGATGAGAAATCCGGGAATGGCAGAGCTGTGAGATGTTTGCGGGCGCCTATGACTGCAGTCGACAGGCTTGAAATGCTGACATTCGTGCATAAATTTGAAAGAAAAAGGCCAGGCAAGCGGTCATTGGTGTAGGTCCCCTTTCAGTCCCAATTTGGCTTGGAGCAAACGAAGATGGAGGCTCAAGGAAGGCCGAGAGCCACCACTTGGCATTTGCTGCCACGGGATAATAACACCCTTTTCCTGGCAAAAAATCCCTATAGCAGGCAGCCAGCCCGGAGGCGGACAGGCAGCCTGCACAGCTTGCCTCCAACGGACGCGGGCCAGGACGACACACGCCGCTCCCAAAATAAACAGCGAGTTAGTTCCTCTGGGGGCACCCACAGCGCCGGTGTCAGTGCAAAGTGAAGTCGCTGCCAGCGCTAGTGCGGGAGCATGGAAATAACAGCAAACGTGAAGGAAAACACAAGATACAGCCCAGGCCAACAAGGCAAGAGCAGCATTGCAAAGCCCTTGCTGCGACACTGAGCTGGAAGAATGCTATGGAAATGCGAAAGGAGTTGGAAATGTCTGATTAAGAGACTTGACTCAATGTCATTCTAGTAAGTCATAATTGCTGTTTTCTAAAGCGGTAGTGTTTCACTAGAAAAGAAATGAAAGACCATCAAAGTGGTCATACATTCATTATGTACATTTTTTTCAGCTATTTAGTCAAATCCCATCTACTGGAGTCAGAGGAACATGTGAAGCTTTGAAACCATGTTGTTATTACTGCAGCAATAGCTGTTGTCAGTATGTGAAATCCCAACTAGAAAAAGCTTGGATTGGGGGGGGGGATTTGAGTAAGAAATCTCAAATTTATTTTAGGTAAAAAGGTCATGATTTTTAAGGCAGACTTCGTATTTTGTGGTAGTTTTGATTCCGGAGCACTGGGGATTAGCATAGCTATGTTGCTTTAAGAAAATCAGTTTAAATGCTGAAATCAATTGCAGAACATCGCTTCCCTCCCTACCCTTGCATCAAATAAGTTCCCATTTTCCAACTCAGTGGACATGCTTTGCAAAGACTGGATGAAATGATGGACTTAGGCCTCCCAACTAACCTTAGAGGAGAGTAAAATATAATTTACTTGTATTTAGCAGCAGCTGTTTTGACGGTGGGTATTAAAGTGATTGGCAAATATGGTAGCAATTTATCCCAAGTAGTAACTGCAAGCTGCTATTTTAGGTTCATAAAAATGTAGTTACAAAATACCGTAACATACCGAATGCAACTATTTTATGATCTCATAAAAATAGCACTGCAGCGTTTTGTCCTGTTGAGCACCGGCTCTGCCTGCTCCGTCGGGGCCGTTCCCGTGGAGGCAGGCATCCGTGCGGGCAGCGCTGCCCTCAATTGGAGTTCATTACAAGCTGCCTTCCCCTAATTGCAAGACAGGTTACCTTTCATGTCCTGCCAGGGGACAATCTGAGCATCCCGTGCTCGGGCTTCCAGCGTGCTCTGGAGTTACGTGCCGTGCTCGGACGAGGGGGTTGGCTTCCCCAGGACCTGCGAAGACCTAAATTGGGACCGGCGATAGCTCTGGGCATGTAGCACAAAGGCTGAAGCTGGGCAAATTGCTGCCGAGGAACATTTTTCTCCTCTCTCTAAGTTAAAAATAAGCTGAGGGTAGTGTAACCCTTTGGGGATAGGTAGTGTCAGCAGCAGCAAGAGTCATGTTTGAAGAACTTGGGGCCCTCCTAAAAACTAACAAATACTTTGGCTTAAGCCTGACCTAGAATTTCAAAATCCCTCCCCTCGGCGCTCTCAACCAGCAGTGCTTCCTCCCTAGCAAAGGCAGAGTTTGTGTGCAGAGAAAGGGGAACTGTTAGGAGAGGGAACTCGGCGTCAGCCCGAGCGTCACCAGCAGTAGCTGTCTGCCCAGACAAATGAGAATTAAAACAACGCTGCCATATCACTTGCAATAGTCTGTTAGTCAAGTACCTCCTCGCTGAAGCTGTGTCCAGTACACGAATGCCTTTTCTTCCTTTCCATACTCAGTTTAGTGTTTAATGTAGTCATGAAGCAAAGGCTCATCCTAGTGCTCCTGGGCTTGTGGCTTAATTGCATTTAGAGCCAGCTCTGAGCTGGACAGACTTCATTAGAAACGCTTCCTGCAGCCTGGGAACCCATGCCTGAAGTAGCACTGATAGGGGGTGGCGTGCAGGCTGTAACGGTAGAAAACTTCAGCCATTACTTCGCAGGTTTGGAAAGACAGACTGTTAAAACAAGCAGCTCTTTCACTGGATGTAACTGGAAGTGATGCAGATCAACATAACTATTTTTAGGAGCAGTAAGCCTTCCCAAGACCTGTTCCCCACAGCCCATGCTGAGTCTTGAGGATGCAAAACCTGGCCCAGAGTAGAGTGAGGCCATGGTGGATGGAAGAGGCTTTGATTCAGCCACAGCGAGACCCTCTGGGGGTCTGGCCAGATCTCAAAGCTGCTCACTCCTTTGGGCAAGCCAGTATGCCTTCCAGCATGGCTCTAGCATCACATCCATACACCCAACAGCTGCCGTGCACCCATGGGAGAGCATCTCCTCCAGAAGAGGATACGCTTTTTGCCCTTAGGGATAGCCCTTACAGCGTCCTTTTCTCTTACGTCCTTGCCACTGAGCAAGGGCAAATCCATCAGGAAAAAGCAGCATTACCTCCAGAGACATTTCATCCAGGTCCATGTGGAGTGAATTTGGCCCACCCAACAAAAGATTAAAAGGGGCATTACTTCAGACAGTGTTAAGATTGTAAGCCTGGGGACTACCTAAGTTTTAGGGGCTGCAAACAAGAAGATGAAGCAGTAAACATGTTGTTCAGGAAAATTCCTGAGCCTTTGCCTCGTTGTTGTCTTGGTTCCTGAGCAAACCCACAAATCATCTCCTGTTTGAGGGAGAATCCTCCCCCACTGACCAGCCCTAAAGCATCAGGATTAACATCAGCCTTAATTTTCAGTTGTCACTTGCAGGAAAGCATTGTCCCTGCATATTTCATAAATGCAGGCTGTATTTTGAAAACCCTGAGAAATGAAAACATTCTCAGTTTTTTAAAACAGCCAGGAATGGCTCAGGAGGAGCAGTAACTTCTCCGGCAGAAGGCAGGATGGCCTCCTTCACAGCTGGCTTGCAATCGTTTATCCAGCGAAAGCTGTCCCACAGACAGCGAATAAATTGTGCAATGTGCTCTGTTTCTTGACATCCTGATAACGAAAACCTAATTCTTGTGAAAGTGTAGCTTATTGGGTCAGCTGGTTCGACAAACCCACCCAAACCGCAGTCCAACACAGGCAAACCTTGGGGTCTGACTGGAGAAAGACTGAACAGCTTTGCTATTTCCCTGTTTCTCTGCACGTTGTAGTTTTAGTCAAAATCAGGAGCAGGAGTGACAATGACATTCTCTCTCTGCAGCGTTTCCCACTGGAGCAAGAAAATATATAGCCAGGTATGCTGCAATAAGGCCCTTGCTTATGGGATTGCCAGCTCATTTCTGCAAAGTATCGAAACAGCAGCTGCAAATTACAGCTGTGGAGCCAGCTTTAAAACACGGCAGCGCTCAGGGGTGTCTGGGACCGGGGTTTTTAGGCCATGTCTATCTCTTGGTCCTGCAAGATCGTCCCATGCCTTATGTTCTTCAAGGTTTTGATCTAAGGATCTGTGTAATGACTCCCAAGCTAGCGAGGATGGAAGATATGACACTGTCCTTTTTAATGAGTGATGGGGCTCAAATTAACATTCAGAGTATGGAAAGGAAGGACTCTTTCAAGAATGTCTCATTATTTCTGATGTCAGACGCTTTACAGGGAAATCCAAGATCAGAGCAGATTTGGGGGGAGCGGGTGGGAATTTGGGTTTGTGAGTGAAGTTCGGTCCTTTATCACACAGGGCTGTGAGTGGCAAGGTGATTAGCTGCAAGAACACGGTGATCTATCTGGGCTTTGATTAATTTGTTAATGAGCTTATGATTGGCGACACTATGTCTGTCTCATGTGTCAACCTTGCAATGTGCCATTTATCTCCCGAGATTTAAATTGGGCACAGATGCATTTTAACGTTATTTTGGACTTTGGAAAGCAGCTGTGGAAGCAGTTAATTGCAGCTGATTTTCACTTTGAAATTTTGGACTGATTCAAAGCTCAGAGCTGCTTCTTCCTGACAACCTGCCAAAAGGGACACAGCTTGTTCCCTTGTATGAACCTCCCTGTTTTCCATTTGCAGCCTTGTTTTGAGTTTTGCTGACCACGAATGCAGCATCTACTTTCTATTGCACCCAAAGAAAAGAGAGGATGCATTTGTGCCCTGATCCTGCAGACATTAATTGTATCTCTACAGCTTTGCTCGTGTGAATATTGCTACTGATTTCAGTAAGACTAATAACACACCCAATGCAGTAGATGTGATAACACTTAAAGGATTGGGACCTTAAATTGGATCTCTAAAATACCTTATTTCCCCAGAGATTTCTGAAACTAAAGGATCAACTTCTCAAATGCTGCAAGCTCCACGTAGATAGAGGCAGAAGCCCTCATGTTCACAAAGGGATGTAATTTATGCAGACAAAAGCAATTCAAACTAAAATTGATCCAGCAGTGCAAAAAGTGATTGGGTCAGTAGTTTGGCAAATAAGAAGGATGAGTTCACTCCACGGCCATTTACAGTGGATAATAAATTAGATCTGAGGCTGAAATATTTTGACCAGACTTTTTTTTTCAACCACAACCAAAGTATTATGCAAAAATTATTTATTTCAGAGCTTCAGAAGGATGAAACTCAGGTCCAGGTGACGTTTAGAAAAACTGTGTAGCTGGATAAGGAAAGAGGTTGTAGTGTGAGTTTATGGATATAATTCTGGCTGAAGTTCAAAAACTTCTGGAAACTGCAAATATTCTTTATATATACTCTACTGATCGTGTAACACTCATAAACAACAGACGTAATTAGAAACATTTCAAGGCTTTGAAATTGCTTTGCTTCTGAAGGAAAATGAAACTGTTGTTGTGGTGTAATAGAGACTGAACCCCTGGGTCAGGACGCTGCCTGCATGACAAAGCAGGCAGAGGGGGGACTGGGGTTTGAGGGGGGGTTGTACTCTAAAAAAGGGCTGAGAAAGAGACTCTGCCGCACGTTAGCCGAAACTTTCTGAACCTTTTGGTTTCTTTTTTTGCATCCACGTGAAAACAATTTGCAAAACCTCAAATCGTTTCACAAAATGGGAATGTAGGTTTCTGATCAGCTGCAGCTATTTTTATTGTTCGCGGTATTAAGAAAAGCAGTAGATGGTGAAAATGTGGACAGATTGAAAATGTTTCTCACGTTTTAGTCTGCATTCATACTGGAAACTGTTTAAATACCTATTACCTGTGATTGAGGATTCCTGGGGTGTAAGTGGTGAATTGTAATACAAAACATAAAGCCAGGATTTCACAAGTAATGAGTTTGTGTCGGTATGAACTATTCTATGCTTGTTGCAAACAGTGCCTGAGAAATAGATCTTTTCCTGAAATGGGGACTGCTTTTGTGAAGATATTAGAGGGAATAAGAAACAACAAAAAAAAATATCTCATTAGTGAACATTTTTCATAGGATTTTTTCAGATTCTTATTGAAAAACCTAAGAACTGTACTGATGGATCTCCAGCATTTGAACCATTTCAGCTGGACTCACCTTCATCTCCTGTGTTTGTGGGTTTTGTTTGGTTTTAGATGCTGCAGACTAGGAAAGTGTAACTTTAAATGGTTGTTTAAAGAAACCCTTAACAATTGGCACCTTCCAATTTCACGAAAAGACATTTTTCTTTTCAACTTTTTGTCCAAAACCCCAAGAAATCACATCAGAATTGTATCCACTTCAGTTTGACTCGTAATTTTTCTTTTCTATCCATTTGATAGCAGGCATTTTTCACAGAAAAGTTCAGAGTTCAGGGGAAAATTCAGAGTAAAAATACTTTGTGTTTTTCATAGAAGATAACTCCAGTTTTCTAACAGTCTTAGTAAAGATCTTGCAGCATCCTCTTCCAAATAGGCAGGAGGAGACATGTGCATTCAAAACCTAAATGTTTTCTACCTTTGCAGCCTGTAGGTCATAAGTAACTCCTCTTCCTCCTCTCTGAGCTGCGACACCGAAATCCTGGCTATGTCAGCTCCTCAGTGGTGCAGTCAGTGATATATACCACTCTCTTAACCCTTTTACCTACAGCTAGACTCAAACTGGAGACTTTGAAGCCACCCAGGAATGTCGTAACTAGTTAGGCTGGAGGTATAATTAAAGATTTTTAAAGGTGTATATCACAGCCACCAGCTTAAAGGCAAGTTTGGACCGTGTTGTCCATCTGCCTTATTATGCTGCCAACAGAAATACTGCGTTTTGAGACCATTTTTCTGTGGTCTCTGCTGAGTTAGACTGACTTTATTACCAACAGAGTTGGGTGGCTCTCCTCCTAACCAGAAACAAGATGTAGGTGCCCAGAATGCCTCAAACTTTGGTGAGAGAGGAAGAAATTTGAGGTAATTTCTGTCGTCTTCTCTACTTCCTCTATCCTGCTGCCATGGCAGACGGTAGGACTGTGATACCAACCTCCATCACTCAGATGTTCAGCTGTTGAGCTGTTTATTAAGTTGCAAAATATTCACGTGACACTTCAGTGCATGCCTCAAAACTTTGCCTTTGCTATGATGCCCGGCCGGGCTCTGGTTGCTGAAAGGGCTGACTAAGAACAAGAGGAGCAGAATAAAGCTGGTGTCAGCTGCACGGTGCTGCGGTCCCTTGCAAATGCCCAGAGACAGGCAGATGCAGGGCCCCATCCCAGTTCAGAATTGCAAAAGCAAAATATCCCCGGTCATGCATGAAGCTGACCACTAGATGTTCAGGGAACGGCAGGCTTGAAAATTCAATCTAAGGAGGTGTGGTATCTCCAAAGTTAGGCAGCAGCTGAACAAGGCTTTTGGGACTCTGCTAACCTACGTGATGTTGATCTGGCCCTTTCTCCACAGCTCCATCTCGTCTTCTCAAGTCAGTGTTGTATGGTAGGCTTGCAGTGGGATAGCATGAACGAACTAGTTGAAAAGCTGCGCAAACTAGGACAAAACATGCTGGTTTTGAAGTAAAGGCCATGTTTTCAGGAGTGAATTAACTACTGCTCCAGAACCTCCTGTCTGAAGGAGGAGGCGGGGTCAGCAAGAGCCTTTTCTCAATTACTAGACCTGCATCAAGATTTTGTGTAATAATTTCAAGAAAAATTAATTGCCTTAGGATCCTAAATCCCTGTTTGAAAAAAAGGCTTAACATCTTCCCGGACATCAGGCAACTAAGTGGTTAAAATTACCACCTATCTTCTGAAAACTGTCCTTAGTGTTAGTTTAAAATAATCTCTCTTATTTTACCAGGAAACAGTTGGGTCAGAAACCATGTGTCAGCTAGCAAATGTTCTGCTCTGATGGTTTACTTGGGTCATGGACAGCAGTCAGGGCTGCAGGTGGGGTGCCAGCACAGGATCCCTTTCTCCCAGGCTCTGGCAAGGGACAGGCAAAGGAAAATCAAAGGCTTCACCCAGGAGCGTTGTTCTGCCGTGATGACTGCGGAGGGATGCGCAGGTGTAGGAGCCATGGGGTTATATTACCTCTCAGCTCAAGGTCTTCAAGTCTTTTGTAGCGTATAAACCTGGATGTTTTACACTGGCAGTCAGGTATGTCTGCAGCAGACACTGTTTCTGAGCATTTACTCTCAGCGACTACAAAAGCCCAGTCAATTAAATGCAGAGATAAGAAGAGCTCTGAAGTCAAGAGATCCGAGGCTGGCCGTTATGGTTTTGTATGCAAACATCTCCCGTGTTCAGCACTGTCCAGCCTGCTTGAGTTGCGTTCCTTACATTGCTGCTGAACTTGTGAATTCTCTTAGTAACAAACCACATCAACAACAGAAAAACAGATAGCTTGGCAATAGGTGGCAAATATAGATGGTTCTAATCTGACACCTTCGGTAAGGAAATACAACTTGGCAAGTGTTTGTAATTGAAAACACTGCCCAAGAGGGTTTCCTTTGCAGAACTGGGTTATCTACAACTCATTGATTGGTAAGAGCTATAAAAGGACTGGATATAATAGTCAGCTCCAGGGAGCATGTATTGCCACCCTGCCGTAGTATGTATGGTTGCTCAGCTGGGTGACGGGAACAGCTCGAAGGACCAGTGGTGTTCTTTCTCCGCAGGTTAATTCCCCTAACTCAGACATGCACAATAGTGACTACAGAACTTTAAAATGTTAGCATGGAAATTAAAAAAAAGAAAAAGTCTTACCAAACATAGGTTTCTTTCATATGGGTGGATGTGTGTTGTGAAACATCTTTTGTTATAGTACACGATTTGTAAACTTGGAACTTGACCTAGTGAAAATACTGAGATCAAAGGGAAGGCTGACTTTGATTTCAACAGCCTTTGGAACAGACCATTAGCTGATACTAATCTATCTGTGCGTTTGTATTTGGTTAGTGTCAAATCATTACTTCAGTAGTCAGGGTTTTTTCCTCGGAGCTTTCTGTTTTCATTTTCTTAAATGTTTTTCACTGTATCGGAGAGTTCGTGAGAAAGGCTGCCTTGGCAGCTCAGCCAGCAAGGGGATGAAGTGTAGGCCGTTTGTCTCATTCAGAGCATATCTTGTGTTAGCTTTTGAGCACTTGATGCTCTGGTTGTTTCTGGATGAGTTGCCGTCTCAGCAAGGTGGATGCTTGAAAGCTGAGACTTCGGTGGTTCCGTGCAGATGACACGTCCCATGGTTTGTACGTTGTGTAAAACCTCATCGATCTGCACCGCTTGCAAAAATCTCTTCCTTTTTCCTGTGCCGTTAGTCTGTGTTTAGGATTAACTACAAAAATATTTGAATGGCCTTCCTGTTATTTTTAGATGTCAGTTTCTGCTGGAACTGGGCAGTTCAAGAAATGCACGTGCTTAAACCCAGAAGCCTGTAAAACAAAATGCTGCTGGACGTTTGCAAGGCTTGAAGAACAAAGTTTGATTTGGAAAGAGTTTTGACAGAGACGTAGTTGAACTGGTTCTTGCCTGGACAAAAAAACATTCCTGTGGTGAAGATTTCATGTGGAAAGTGATGAATGTCCCTGAGGGGCCTGGCCCCAGAGCGGCACTGGTTCTCGCAGGGTGCTGAGCTGCTCACGTCCGAGAAGCGTTAACCTTGCCGCTCTTTGGCCAAGACGTGTTCTAAAACTGGGATTTGCTGGTTAAGGCAGATTTAAGCCAAAAACATCTATCTGAGCACTTGTGCTGGATTTGGTGAAAAATATCTCTGGCCAAAACAAAAGATTTTAGGAATCCATTGGATGTTCCATTTGGAAGTGAAGTATTCTAAATCTTCATTTCACAGAGATTTTTAGTCACTACATTTACTTCCATTTATGTTTGGTTTTTTAACAAAAACATTTCAGCTTGGGAAAAATGATGCAAAATTATTTTTCTTCCCCATTTTTCATTTCAGAGCAGCTCAAATACAATTATGCGAGAAAGGATTTGTTAAATACCCTGAAATACATCTCCTATTCTCACAGCTCTCTTTTGTGTCACAGGATGAGCCATAATAACCCATCTTCCAGGTAAACATCTGTAATTCACATCAGCGTTAACAAGGTCAGGAAGTTCTTGCCATCTCTGACTATCCCTTCCATTTCTCAATAATTTTTCCTGTCTGTAAAGAAGTTACTAGCCCCAAAATTGCACTATTTATCCTTTCCAGTTATTAGTAGGAACATGATGGTCTCAGTGCAAAGACGAGGACGCAAACCTCTGGGGACAGCCTGAGATCTCAAGACATCGCCCCGGGGCAAGGCAGAAGCATTTTGGGTGGGATGCAGCAGTAAGCCCAGTTCGTGTTGAGTCTGCAGCAGTTCAGTGGTTAAGCGGAGCTCAGGAATGCCTTCAAGTTAGCATTATTCATGAGCTCTGCATTCACAAAAAGGAAAGAGAAGTCTGCAGCAGGCTGTAAGGATCAACAGACCATTTTAATAATCTCTTCTGACATTGTGAATACAACGTCCCAGTCTTTTACTCGGGGTGCTGCTGCTGTGCTGAACAACTCGCTGCTGAACTCCAGTTTGGTTTTCTTTAGCATCATCTGGGTCACAATATGGCACGTGGTGGAGCGTTTACCTGAGGTTTTTGATAATCTTTCCTAGTGATCAATTGACTCCAAAAATTGTTGCATTTTATTTCCCCTTTGCCATTTGCTGACTGCTGCTTCCCGGATCTCTGGGCACAGTGATTTGTTGTCTCACAGGCCTGCTGGTGTCTAATAGCATCTCTTGGCATGGGTAATGAGGCCGTTAGGAAGAACAAACAGCCGTGACATTTTAAGCAATCCATACTCCTCGCTCTCTATTGCACTGGGACAGCTCGTGCCTTTGACTGACAGCTCTCAAGGCACAGGCTCATCCCTCGCTGGATGCACTTTCTCAGGGCACTCTCCTGGAGCCATGGCGATGCACAGCCGGGCACTTCAGTCCTCGGATTCACAAGTGGTCCTGCCCTCAGGACACTGAGGTCCAGTCCTGGTCAAGGAAGGACAAAAATATAACCAGGGTAAAATGAATTTGCCTCCCTCCCAAAGCCACCCACAGCTGTCCAGCCGATGGATGCCAAATGGCATCTTGCAGGTCCCCAGGCCCCGCAGCTGTGGTTGGCCACACAGCCAAGCATGTGGTCCGTGAGGATCTTCAACACAGCGATGGAGGAGAGTCTTTACAGGGGCTATAGCCGGGACATTTCTCTTGCACTCTGCAAAAAGTCTGGGTCCCATGGACCGGGGTCCCTGGTCTGTCTGGTGGCCTTTTTCAGGTCATTTAATTTCTGCCTCCATTGGCAAAATGAGAGCAAGGTCGCCAGGACCTTGGTTAGCCAGGACCATGGGTCAGCACAGCCATCATGCTCTCCCAGACACAGTCCTGCCCTCAGCTGGACCTGGCTTTGGGAGACAGCCTAAAACATTTTTCCCCCCGGCACGAGTAGTACTCGAGGCACTCGCTATCGAGGAAGCCAAGGAGCATGACTGATCACTAACTTGAACTTTGCACAAGTGTCAGAGCAGAGAATTATATATCTGTGTTTTTTACGGCATGGAGCAGGAGGTGGGTAGCGCTGCTTTATCCAAGTCTGACCCCTCCCTGCAGCAGCACCAGAGGGGCTGCTCTTGGCAAGCGCTGGGTTTTCTGCAGCCACGCGGGCAGAAATCCCCGCATCGCTCTGTGGAACGACACGGCGGTTTGGGAAGTCACATCTGGAGTTTTGTTACGTACTAAATCAAGGCCGTGGCAGGTGTGTAAAGCTGAGATTTCAGAGCCGTTAGGACAGCTAATATATGTGGCAGTTGTTTATTCAAAGGAGCAACCGCTGAAACGGAGTTTGGAATGATCTGTTTTGGTTTTTAAATCCCTTTCTCTGAATTCATGTGACCTTTTTGCAGCAATAACTGAGTAGAATTTCCTGAGATGTGTCTTCTTGCTGCAGAAAAGTTGCTCTGCAAATTCCTCTCTGACGGCAGAAACCCTCTGGGTTTCTCCCTAAAGGACCCTGCTGTGCCTGTCAGGTCGCTCCTCCACGCTCTGCAAGACTGACCCCGGAAGAGGATGCAAAGGGACTGGGATATTTTCAGGCAGAATTCTAGTAATTCATTCCCTTCAGCAAAAAAATGACATATTTGGTGCGTGAGCTAGCCACACTGGGGCCAGCCCTCAGCCACGCTCCCGTCTCCATTCCCTAATGCCACCTTAGTTATTTTGTGTGCTTCTGCAATGACAAGAGCATTTTTGTGGTTGCTTTAAAAGCCGAGCAGGCCAAGACGAAGTCCTAAAGGCCAAGCATCCTCTCTAATAAGAGGCCCCAACTCATGCGGCGGTTGTTTGTCTTCAAGGAACACGAGCTGGGGCTGAGGGAGATTTTGGAGATTGTTCTAATGAGATTTCACATCTGGGGACTTGTCTGGCAGCTGCCTGAAGGCATCTGCTTTTCTGGCAGGCCATGCTTAGTGGCATTTACTGTGCTCTCCTTTTAAGAAGAAGCAACAGAGTGTGGCACAGGCCAGCCACGTTTCTGCTTTCCAGAGTCTGGCCCTGTGTTTGCGTCAGCCACACTGTAGAAACCATGACAAGCTCTTGGCTTCACTAGTACGGTCCTTACAAACCTGGCGAGTGAGTGTCACTGCAAAGGCAAGTGCAGCCATGGAATCAGAAGGCAAGCTAGCAATGATGCAATTTAGTAATCTTGGGTGCTCCTCTCCATCACCCCAATTTCTCTTTTCTTCCTTAGCAATAGCAGCCACTCCTGTAGGATTGCTTTGCTGTTTCTGTTCCCTCTGCTGCCTTTAATGCGCATCATCCACAGAGGATGAACCAGTGTCAATGCTAAGGTGGTATGATGGTAGTTAAGAAGAAAATTGTTTTATTTCTACAACTGGTAGATATGGTGCAAAACCTGCTGCTGGGTGACATCCTCAAAGCAGGCAGATGTTACATTGACCAAGGCGTTTATCTGAATTAGTCTGTGCTGGAAATCACCTGTGTGATCACCCCTCACGAGTGATGTGCAGAAGGGAGGTGGGAGCATGGGCATCTGGGATGGGTTGGTCAGAAATGTCCTCTCTGTGATAGCTTGCACTTCTACGACGTGCTCGGGTCTCACTCTGTAGGTATTAACTAACTGAATGTTAGAAAAATCAAGAGGTAAAGACCACTACCCCTATTCTATATTGAAGCCGTAAAAGTGAACTGAAGCCCGCATCAGCCAGTTCCAGATACAGAAATTCCCTGTCCTCATTTTTGCACTAGCCTCGGGAATACCATTCACTATGCAAAAGTGTTTGATTATTTCTGGAAAGAAAAGCTATTGAAGACTTAGTGCCAGCGTTGGCATCATTACAAATGCAGAAAGGAAACTGTCAAATAACTGGTTGTGTTTTCAGATGTACCACATGAGACTGGGGCCGTGTTAGAAAACATGATCCATCCCATGTAAATCATGAACCATTGAACAAAAGTCCTGTTTGGAAATTTGAATATTGGCAGCCAGCTTTCGAAACTCTCCGTTTTGAAAATAATTCTGTGATGCTTTGAGCAAGCACAGAAACACAGTGGGACGCAGCCAGGTTCCCCGGACCTTGCCAAGTTTCTACTCAAACCCTCTCTACCTCCATAAAGTAGGAGAAAAATGGGAGTAAGGACCCCAAATTTGGCTTGACACACAAACGAAGCAAAACCTGGCTCCACAGAAATTTAGTCCAAACAATATAATTTGTCAGACTGACCGTATACTGTAATTCTACTAGTTAGTCACTTTTTTTTTAATTATTCCTGTTGATTTGCCCCTCTTGAAAACTCACAAAAAAATAGAAACCCCATAACTGAATTGAATCTCAGTTTTTATTATACAGTTTTTGAAAACCCCATAACCTATTAGGCCTCTTTATTTGCATGCAAACATCCAGAGGCGTAAAGAAAAAAGCAAAAGGGCTTCAAGCCAGAGTACCATGTCCTGAGATAGCAGGACATCTAAGGAAACTGTATTTTTATAAAGCGGTCTGAGAGAATAGTCCACTCAAGTAGCAAATCAGAACATTAAATGAAATTTTCTTAGACACACCTACTTGCTACAGCTCAGATGTTTTACAAAAGTGAAATGCGTATGTTTCAACAAAATCCTTGCCTAGAAGTTTGTCAGAAAGACAGCCATCAGCAGCTCAGGTCTGTGTAATTCTTTGCCCAACCCAGCCCTTCCTGGGCGGAAACGCTGGGCTATAACTAATGCAGGATGTGGGTCCTGAGCCTGCACCAGCACCTGAGATGTGGTGTGAGTGCTGCTCTCACATTCTCTGCAAACTGAAAATCTCAGGTTTGGTTTGAACGCAGCTATGTATTTGAACAAGCAACCTGCTTGCTGTTGCAGGCATATCAGAAAGGTTTGGGTTTACTCCAGAAAGAAACAAAAGCTAATTTCTGTTCTTCAAGAATTTGTCACCTTCTGGGCAGAGCTACTCACCGAAAGGGAGATTAACACAGGCAAGCCAGCACTGAGCCGTGAAAGCATCGTGACCCCATCTCCTGGGATAAAAGGGATCCTTCCCGAACATTTCACAACTTTCTAAAAATACAACTGAAGCAGAGATCATAGCCTTCGTAAGAGAGGCTTGTGATCTTGGGTTAAGATTTCAGTGTGAAAGGTGTAAGAATGCTGGATCCTCACCCAAATTGGGCCTTGCATGTGAACTTCAGCAAGTTGCTTTATCCCTCCGTGCTAGTATTTGTGCAGGATGCATGGGACTCTTGAAGGGTGCTAAAATTAACTTTGGAGATTTTTATTGAGTATAACATTTTAGATTTCATTGAGAGGTTTATAATAAGTGAGCATGTGTTTTTAATTTAGAATGTTGAGGAACACAAGGACAAGTGGTAAAGAAAGGAAAAAATAAAGGATAGAGCAGGAAAATCAAGCTATTCACTGATTACAATAAAAGAAAACATGAATCCAGAAAGCAGCATGGCATGAACTTCAGCCACGAGCAGGTTGTTTCCAAGATGCTCCTAGTAGCACCCAGGGGCTCCAGTGACACTTGCTGGAAGAGGCCAGTTTTCCTCAGCGCGTGGTAGGGCTGGGCTTGAAACCCTGAGTACCAGGGCATTTGTTCTCTTCAGTCATTATTTCTGTTGTTTCTCTGGCTTTGAGTTTATCTAGGACAGATTGTTCTAGGAGACCTCTTGATTAATTTAGTAATTAAAAGTCAATCTTGAAATATCTTAAGCTGACTTGATGGGCTTTTTATTTACCAACTTGCTTAAACAGAGCACTGAATAAGTTATCTACTATAAGTTTCTTACCCCTTCCTCTGGAGTACATTGCTATGGTCAAAGGCAGGGTGAAGGACTAGATGAGCCCACGATTTGTTCTCGCCTGGTCATGCCTCTACCTCCAGATAACAAAGCATGTATTCATTTTAGATTACAGCAATTCTTTTTATTGTCAGACTTTGATTTTGCCAGGATAAATATTTCTTTCCTGGTAAACCTGCCAAGGCCTGGAGGCATGCGTGCTTTTACGTTTTTGCGCATGTGCAATATGCAGTGAAGCATGTTTGTGTAATAAATGTGGGTTATATTCTACTACTGCGGTGAAAGTGGAAATGATAGCACCAGCAAGCCAGCCAGAATGCCACTTCTCACCCATTGTCAGTGCCAGCCTTCCTCTCTCAGGTGGGTAAGGGTTTCATGTTATGAAGCCCTACAGGGCATGGAGGAACCATCCCCAAGAAAGCCCCACTAATCATTTTGAGATAAAGCCGAGTTGAGTAACTGAGCTTTTCATCCGACATGAAAACACCAGAAGCTACATTTGAGACAAAAGCAAAAGTTTAACAAGTTACACTGATCAAAGAGTTTTCAAAGGAACATTCAATTATATCTGCAACACCTAAATGGAAGGGTCGTTCTTTTACTTATTTATTTTGCGATAAAGAGGGTTATTAGGTCTTGTTATCTCCCTTCACTTTAATGCATTCTGCTGAAACCCTCAGCAAAAAAAGCATGCTTTGTGAACGACAAAGTCACAAGTGAAAAAGAAAGATGAAAATTAGTTAAAGGATAAAAAAGAGCATCTCTTTTACAGTCAGAACCTCCTGGTGTAAGCGTTGATCCATTCAAATGAAGAAAACAGATCTTGATTACGATGCAACTCCAACTTGCCACCAAGTGCCTGGCTGTGATCTTTCTGCAGACAACTGAAATGGTTTCAGAGCTCTGAATTTGGAAAAAAACCCCAGACCATGCAAAAAGAGCTTACTGCTTCTGGATTCATCACGTGCATCGGATGAAAAATGAGAAGGCTGCGCATGCTGGAACAAAATTGGCAGGGGGAAACTGGGAATCGTAGACTTGGGAAGCTGAGATTTTGCTAGCAGGGGAAGATGCCGTATCCAGATGCCAGGTTATGGTTTAAGGTTACTGAGCATAGCATTTGTGGTGAGAAGGCTCTCAAGTTTTACAGCCCTTGGTCGTAGTCCTTTTCCTGCCTCCAACCATATCTTTTTTCCTTGGACTCATCTTATTAATCACAGTTTTTTACTTTTAGAGCCTGATGCAAAGCCCAGTGAAATCAATGGAAAGTTTTCTGTTGACTTAGCTGATCTGTGGTTTCGGCCCCAATAAGCTTTAGTCTTTAAGTTAGATGATGCTTGCATATTTTGCTAGCACAAATGTGAAAGAAACTGCTTCCTTAAATTGATGTATGAATTTTAAATTTGTTCTGAGATTTGTCTCCTTCCTTTGAAGCCTGAAAGGAGAAAAAAAAAAAAAAATCCTTTTACTCCAATCCCGATAGTTCATATTTTGCTCTGCAGACCCAAGCCTTCTCAAACAACAGAGTTTGTATCAGTGTGGTGTAATACAAGCACACATAGCACCCATGGTGCTTCCATAGCTGTTTTCTAACAGCCCGGTGGCTTTCTTTCCTGGAGGCTGAACTCCAGCATGGAAATGGCACCCCTTGGTGCTGCTCCTCTGCCATTGCCACTGGTGCAGAAGTGTCCAAGATGTCAACAGAACCTCTCCCGCTGTATGTCACAAGATGAAACGACCCACAGGGTATCATTCCTGGCTTGCTCTTATTTATGGTGCTAGGAGAGGACAAGCAGGTTCCTTGTGCCGAAGCGTTCCTCCAAAGCTCTACCACGTTTCAGGGAGCAGGAGAGCGATCCCCACGCCACGTGGTCCTCTCCCTGTGCACCCTGCAAGAGGATAAACAAGCTGTCATGGCTTGGACTGTCCTCTCAGCTCATCAGGGGCCACGGCCGGCAGAAATATCACCCTTCAGATCATGCATATTAACAGCAAGGGGTTTGTTGTCGTCAGCATGAGCTGGGGAGAAGACGGCGTCGAGGAAACGGGAATAATGGTTGTGTAACAGGGAAAAAATGCTGCTCTCTGCAGTGATAGTTACACCTGATTTAGCTACTGAAAGAAGAAGGAGAAGCCACAAAGACATTAAACCTCTTATCATCCTGATGGAGTGAAATTGGAAAGAAAAAAAAAACCGGTTATTTGGCAGCAAATGGGTTTATTAACTTCTAAAATGGTGTGTGTTTGAATGTGATAGGGAAAGCAGCATTCGTCAGAGTGTTCACCGCATCAAAAGACAAATTAATCCTTTGAAGAAACCTAGCTTTTAAAAATCTGCCCCGTTAAACAATCTGTCAGGAGACAGGCTGAGCTGCAGAGCTGGGAGCTGGTCCCTGTGCCGCAGAAGGACCTACGGGTGACAGAGGTCCAGGTACGGCTGCTCTCCTGTGCGAGGGTTACCTGGCTGAGCCTTACTAAACCACGATGCAGGAGCTACTTTTAGGCTATGTTTTCCCCTCCAACTCTACCTTAACTCTTTTCCTGCCACGGTGCCCACAGGGCTGATGGAGTAGAGTCTCGCCAAGGTGGCATGAGGGATTTTGGGGGCTTCCTCTGGCCCCCCCACCCCCAGCATCGTGCCATCGCAGTCCCACCAGGCTTCTCACGGCTCTGCCGCCCTCTCCCATCAGCAGCTGGTTGCAAATCACTGTTGGTGACTTCGTAAATATTCTTCGAAAGACTTCAGTGAGCCACGTGTTGCAAAAGGATCTCTATTTCCTCTACTAATAAAGCTCCGCGAGAGGAATATAATTTTCTGTCATAGAAACTGGTGTTCTGGTTTTCAGGTTTTTTTAGCTAGGATGCTCTGGTTTTCCAATCTGCTGCTTCCTGTGAGATGTCTTCTCCCCTCCGGAGCACTCCTCTGAAAGGCAGCCTTGGAGCCGCAGCGGCATTACACCCTGTTTCACACTAAAAATGAAATACGTGAGTGGCGTCTCTCCAGATGGGAAAGTAACATCACGTACTGTGTTAACAGGAATGATGCAGAAACAGGAGATTTTGCTACCTACTTTCTCTTGCCTCCTGGAGAGCACACAGATACTTAAGGCATCTTTCTATGCACCTATTGAGCTCCGCAGGTATCTCAACATCTGCACTTCATCTAATACAGAGCAATAACAGATAATGCTAAAATCTCAGCGTCCCAAACTGAGCTCGTGCAACCACTCCTTTGCTGGCAGGTAAACAAGGCAAAGGTGAGAGATACTGGGGTGTCCCCAAAGTGCGTCTGATTTGCCGCAATTCCTGGTTGTTTCAGGTTATTTCCCTTTTCTATGCTACTTTTCCCTATTTTACAGTTCGTTTAGATGGGTTTTAAGATTTCTGAGGTGAGCACTGACTCTGTTGTGCTGATTCCTATCAAAAGTGGATGCTGGTGAAAATAAAGGCACCTAAATAATTTGTTAGCTCTGAGCCAGAGTGTTCAAACTTCTGACTTTTCATGGAACCATACGCTGCTTCTGCACTCTTGTACAACCTGTAATACGGCGGGCAGGCATCTCGGGGTGCTCCTGTAATACAAATGCATACATCCAGTGGAAGCAAAGGAGCCCTGAGCACGCTGCTTTTTCCTAATATTTCACCTGTAGGAGCCAGATCTTTGCAATTTAGTAATTCTTTGGTGGAAAGAAAAAAAAAAAAAGCCATCTAGAGGAGCACTGTTGGTCACGTTAAGATGCATTTGTTGCGTGGCTGGTGAATGAGGGTGGGGTGAGAGGACGGAGAAGCAGTTGTGTCTCACCCAGACTACGTCCCAAACCCCTGCTGCCGCAGTGGCAAGGCTAGGCTGCATGGAATGAGGACCGAGGTGCTGAGGCCGGGCTGCTGAGCCAGCTCAGCTCATGCATGAGCCCACTCCCCAGTCGCCCCAAACCACCTCCACGCTGGCTTATGCTGGCTCCAGGATGTTCTCCTGCTCGCAGCTGCTGCATGTGGAGCTCATGATAACCCAAATAACCCCAGTGCTTGGAAGAGGAAACTTTTTGAGGTGATGGAGCAGATATAGCCAAAGGTATTGGGCAGCCAGACGTCATCGCTGGCTACTGCTGCACAGTGTGGGAGGTAGAGGAGAAATGCCCCCAAGCCTTTGGTGATGACCCCCCGAGGCAATGCCTGTGCCCAAGGCAGTCAGGAGCAGCCTCCCTGCAGGGGACGGTGACACTTGTCCTCTGCCGGGACAGGCACAGGGCAACAAGTCACAGCTCAGGGTGTCCTCGCCCCTTTTTTGGCTCTATCTGATATTTGTCTGTAATTAGCACTCGGGTTTCTGGTGATGAATAAGCGGCTGTTTCTCCAAAGGGCCAGCAATGAGGATAAGAGATGCTTCTGGTTTGTTTTTTCAACCCCAGCTCTAAAAGCTTGGCAGGATGAAAATATTCATGGTTTGTCAGCTAAGCTTCCTTTTGGGTTGGAGGACCGGCAATGACTGCTATTCCATTTTACTCACATGTGGACGGGAGGCACAGGAAAGGGGAAAGGCAGAATTACATCCCGATCCCGTGAATTCCAGGCTTCAACTTCCAGACAGCTTTGCTGCGCATGGGTAACAGGATAAGACCACCCTTTTAGAAGAACTGCTGGGAGAAACAGATCTACCAGTTCTCTTAAGAAAAGATTGCCAACACGTTAAATCAGTTTTCCTCCTTTTTGGGGGAGGAGCCTATTACAAAAATGAAGGCAAATCTGAAGCATGTCCCCCTCCCCTATCTCCCAGTTACTATGGATGGGGATCTCGCAGGAACAAAACCCCGGAGCGAGTGTCTCCGGCCTGAAAAGCCTTGCGGCAAGCCCCCGCCCTGGCAGTGCCAAGGGAGATGAGGATGCTGCGTCTTTCCCGGCTAGACCCGGGTGCGCACGCACTTCTGCAGGCGCTCGGCAGAGTGTCTGATTTCTGGGGTTTGAAATATTTTTTCCCCTGCTGCCAAGGAAGGGAAGAAAACAGCCCTTTGAAGAGGCTCTGAAACCCAAGTAGAGAGCGCTGGGGAACATTTACTTTAAAGTACAATAATGTTTAGGTTACAGACCCTAATCCCCAAGCCCTGTCCCAGCAGGGTGTCTCAGGGAAAGGGGCTTTCGGAGCAGGGCCAGTTGCAAGTGTGACGCACGCGAAAGGCTCCCAGGGAAACGCTCTCACATTTTTTCATACAAAGATATTTAAAAAAGCAAGGGAGAGATGGCCCGGGTGGGAAATACATCCTAACAGATGTGTAATATCATTAAAGCTGACTCTAATATAATCTAAGCCGCAGTTTGGTGTATTAATGCTTTGTTTATCTTTAAGCACAGATGGATATTTTTATTAGCATTACTTTGTTGATGCAGCTTCTAGAAAGGTTAGTCCGGAGGGCAGATGTCTGTGTTATGAGAGAGTGTTCATGCTGGGGCGACTAATCAGAAAGGTGCAGCTTTTCCATGAAATTTCAATTAGAAAATTAAACCTTGTAAGTGCAGACAGCCAAGGTCTGCTGTTTAGTCCACGTGGCCAATTAGGATGAGTCACAAAAGTCCTTCCTCCCCAAACCCATCCTTCGGGCTGGGTGTCTTGGCCATCCTTGTGCCCTCCTGGGATGAACTTAATCTGTGACAGTGGTGTGGGAGGGGAGCTGGGGGTGAAATGGGGTGCTGCGGGTGCTGACGAGCTGGGGAAGGGCAGGGGCTGCTGGCAGCAGGATGGAGGTCTGGTCTTCTGTTGGTTTCCTTCTTGGGACCCGTGATTTTAGGGATGAGCACAGCTCTGCGATCAACGCAGAGGCAGTGGGGTGTGATGGGGCTGGGATTGCACAGGGGTGAAAGGGCTTGGTTGAATGTTCACGCTGGGGAGAATCAGTTGAACTGCTCTTAAATATAGGGCAAACTGGCTTTCTGCATCCACTTGTCTCTCCCTGAGACAGACTTCAAAATAAAATGTGCTGAAGACACTTGTATTAGATCCAGACCCAGATTTCTTGCTCGTGACAGAGTCCAGACCCATTATAGTCAACTGGAGGCTGCTCATTAAATTAGATCCTCAAGTGGGAGCCAGTACCAGTTTCCTCAGAGGTTCACCGTCCCTGTCTGAAAGAATAACACCTGCTCGGGTTGGGGCAGCTGTGAGATGCCCTGAGCTTGGGGATCCTCTGTCCGAGCCCTGAGGAAAGCCGCCTGTGCTGGTCCCACACGTTCCCCACGCTGCCCGGCAGAGCACTTGGGTGACGGAGGAGTACGAGCCTGATTCCAGCTACTCTTAGTGTGGGTTTCTCCTCTGCAGTGTCCCCGGGACCTGGGAAATGCCATAGCACTACCGCGTCTTCCCCTATATACTGGGATAGGAGGCAGCAACTCAGTCCCAGGGGAGGGAAGAAGTCTGAGCTCTGGTTGTGTCCTTCTGTTGGCTGAAGGAAAAGGCAGAAATCTCCCATTCTCAAAAGGTTTCCCAGATTTTCCATTTTCTTTTACTGAGCAGAAGGAAAAAGCAGCGAGGCCTCAAGGCAGGACAGCTCCAAAGGGAACTCCTGCTTTCTTTAACCTGCTAAAGGGCTTTTGAAATGTTCCCCACCTGAGGTGCTGCTTTAGCTCAGGAGGTATCAGAGCAACCCCTTGCAGCCGACGGGGAAGCACACTGCAGCTTTCCGGCCAGCTATAAACCCCTCAGGCGACCGAGCAGTGAAGTTGTGTCTGGGCTGAGCTGGAGAAGAACAGGCACAAACCCCACGAGCACACCGACGACCAAGCAAACAAGCAATGGTGTTTGGCTCCCAAGAACAAATTATCGTGCCCCCGATGCAGCTGCATCACAGACTGCCCAGCTGACGGAGGCTCCCCCAAATCACCCAGTACTGGAGCAAGGGCAGGCACTTGCTTCTCCTTGCTCCTTGCTTGAGTTCATTGCAACTGGACCTGCTCTGGAAAGGCAGCTTGTTCCTAGGAGAATATAATAATCGTGGGATTGCAGCCGTGAGATCCATCATCCACAGATCTAAAGGAGGAAGGGATAAAAGTGTCCTTTTTCTGGGGATTTTCACTTCTCCAGCTCTCCTTCCCCACAGGTCAGCCTCTCAGTCATCCAACTCGCCCACTGCAATTCCCAAGAAGCAAAATTTCAAACAAAGGGGATGCTCGGGCACCCTAACTCCAGGGCCGGCGACTTTCTACCACAGCCCAGTGCTTGGCTGGGCATAACGGGATGGGGGAACTGGTAATGGGGTGCCCCAGTCACCGCACTGTGGGGAGGCAACCCAGGGTTCCTGGAGTCCCCCTGCTTTGGCAGCACAAATAGTGAGAAAGAGGAAAGAAGTGCAGTGGTCTATGAAGAGGTAGAGGCCAGAGAAGAAAACTCATATAAACTATTACAGAGGTGCTGTCCTGACTCCATAGCCTAGTTAGTGTTTGACTTTGGGGATTATACCATTTGATTATTCACGGAGAACATGGTGCTTCTCCATCAACTGCATGTCTTTGGTGGAAAGCTGAAACGGAGCTGAGATTCGCAGTTAGGTCTGTTACCTTGTTTCTAAGTTAAAGTTAATTGAAAATGCCCCTTAAAGATAAGGCTTGCTGGAGCAAGATTCTTGATGTGCATCCTGTCAGCAGGTTATTGCCCTGATCTGAAAACCACAGGAAAAAAGGAAAAAGCCAGCAAAGGGTGGAAGTTTTGAAAAAGGAGAGAAAAACATGCGGAGGGGGAACCGACAGCCCTGTCCCATAAGGAGGTGGTCCTACAGCACGCCTTGTACAACTGGTTTGGCTGATTCGCAGGCAACCTCAATTCAGAGGAGACAAGACATGCAGATCTAGATTTACCCCTCTCACTTAAAATTTTATTCTAATCTCTCTTATTTAACTGGTCTATTAGGAGCATTGAGACTGCTTTTCAGGAATCACCCCATGAAAGGCAGTGGCAGACTTGTTTTTTCGGTATCTCGTTATATGAGCATATTTCCTCATAGCTTTTGCTATCTTTGTATGATCTATAGAGGTGGAGTTAGCACCTTTCCTTAGTAGGGTGTTTTGGGTCTTGTTTTTTTTTTTTTTATTCTTTCACAGCTACCCCAAAGCAGGCTGGCTTCGTTTCTAAAGTCCCAGATTCCTCCCCTTCCCAAAATCCTCTGAAAAGTCTGGTGGTTAAGTGGAGGCAGCTGTTTGGATTATTTTCTTTCACCCGTGTGAATGTTCACAGCATCACAATCCCTTTTACAGAAAAAAACAGAGAAATCGCAAACACATACAGAAGCTACAAATAGAAGTACATTTCTGCTTTCTTATCATAACTTTCTCTTTCTTCGCTGTTTGTGACTAAATAGGACTGGTTTTGAATAAGTGGTCCAAAATCAGTGGCTGAAATCCCCATCTGGAGTAAAATAAAGAATCTGGCTCTCTAGTTCTGGCATTTCTGGCTAGATATGAACCAGATATAATGAACGCAGAACTGCTCGCCCAAGCCTGCAGACAGCCTGGACCCACAGCTCACGGGAAATTTAAATGCCTCATTCGTTTCAACTCTGAAGCCTAAAGATGATATTTTAAGGAAGAATTTTACAGATAATCAGTGTTAGTTTGATACGTTGCTAACTGAAAGTAAGTATTTGTTGACTGATGTAGGGAAACGTGATAGAGCACTGAATGCACTGGAAGATCCCACCTTTACATGTCAACCCTGGAGCAAAGCTAGTTCTCCTGCATGCGCAGAGTATCGCTGTAACACAAAGGTTCATCCTTCCATTTGGAGGCAAACGTGTTTATTTTTGGGTGCCTCCACTTCTCCTTCTGTTAGTTTCCTACTGAGCACCCCAAACGTGAGCAACTGTCACTCTTTCACCAGATAAGGCAGTTTCTGTGAAGGCACAGATTACATTTCCTGCCCCACCGCCATCTCCTGCCATTAACAGGTGGCAAATGAAGCTAGCTTCACTCATATGTTTTGCATCAGTTTGCATCATCTACTACAAAGCTCTTACAAATGAATCTGTCAAGCCTAGCTGGCACCTCTCAGGATAAATGATGCAAATCGGGGGCCGTGCGAGGCAGCCTGTGCCCGCAGCGCCATCCATGAGTGCCTTCAGCCCGAGGAATGTCTTTGCAAACATCTGGTGTAGTTTGAGGAGAGATGGCAGAAGGGGGAGGGGAAAATCCCCAATAATGGATGTTCTTGAAGTTTTTGGAAGCTCAGTGGGAGAGAGGAAGTGGGGTGGGGGAAATCAAGGAGAGAGAGGGAGAACATTTTGCCTGGCAGTCACTCATCACTCGAGCCAGGTGATTATTCATTATCCCTACGCATTGACACAATTTGCTAGTTTTCTGGGTAGGTGGGTCCTGTGCTTAGTCATCTTGGCATTTTTAAAGACGAATGAAGAATTACCCGGGATGTAGGGCCAGGAGCGAGAAAGATAAATAACACCAAGAAGCTGATCGCTGCCCGTCTGTCATAAAATTTCATTAGTTCTGACAGCCTGTACATAAGCAATGAATAAATGCTAACTACACTTCCTCTCCGTCTGCTTCCCTATTTCACTCATATTGCTTAGCTCAGAGAAAGAGCTGGCCAGACAAGCCTTGAGGATGAAAGGAGGTGCTGGACCATTCACAGGATCAGGATCATACTTGGAACAGGAATACCGAAGGGTTAAGTTTATTAGAGTTACTCTGCCAAGAGCGTTTTTCACTGGGCACAACTGGAAAAGACAGATGTTGATCTGTGCAGGTGTCCAAGAGGATGGCTTTCCTCGCAGTCCTGCAGGGCAGTGAAAGGGCTGAGAAGACTCTCTGTCAACTCAAAGCCAGATCTTTTGCTGGGCTAAGACTTCCTCCAGTTTGAAAATATTCGGGAAATAAAGTCAGGATCCCAACCACACCCAGGTTTCATGGTGTTGTGTTTCTATCTCCTTGGTCTGTACAAGTGCAGCTGTTCTGAAGCCCTGACCTGTATCATCTACGTTTCAGCTGGAAACTAACAACAGAGACCTCAAGACTTTACTGAAATATCCATCAGCCCCTGCCACGGGCTATCATCAGAACTGTTCTTCATTTTTGGGCACGTAGGCAGCTGAGACAAGAGAGGGTTCTCCCACCTGCAGCTGTACCCTAGAGCCACTGCTGCCCCTTTCATCTTTTAAGTCCCAAGTAATGAAAATAAATATTATGAGGTCTATAATAATGACATGGAATGGGATGTTTTGATCATATTAATTGCTCAGGCTGTTGCAATACAGGATCACAAATCAACGTTTCCCCAGTGGCTGGCTCAGCCTCCCTGTGCACGTTTAAACAGATGTGACCTTGATGAGCAGAGATACTGGGGGCTCGAGGCAAGCTTGCAAGACAAATGAATGTGCTCTGGCAGATTTATGAGAAGTTATTCCTCGGTGTAGAAAAGTCTATCTTCTTTCACCTAACTGCTCCTCCAAAAGTGACTGTTCCTATGTACGGAACACGAGCAACCTGCAGAGCTAGTGACAATGTCAAGAGGTCTTTAAGGAAAAACGTTTCCATGGGTCTGGAGCAGAGAGGCAGCAAAGTGAAAACAGAGGTGTGATTCATTCAGAACAAGGTGTCCTCGTTCATTTGTAGCAGTTTGCTCTCCCTGTAAAGGATATCCTGCTCAGACAATGTGGGTACTTTTTTTTTAATCTCTCTCTGCATCAGAAGCGATCTTGGATCTCTTCCTGTGCAACTGAGACTTTTTCATTTAGTATCACCTTCCATCATGCCAAGAAAACCCACAGCAGCCGGTAGGGTTGAAAGGGGTGTCTGTAAACACATGTTTACTGAAACTACTGGTAAACCAGCCACTGAGTCATCACCTCCCGCAGCTGTATGTTTCAATTCTTCCTACTCGCAGGCAATAAGATCAGGCTTTCACTAGTTCCTGATGAAATTAGGGACTAGAAGCCCAAATACTGTATGTATGTGTGAGGGAGAGCAAGATGGAGATCGGAGGTCCGCTTGGGGCTGGGAAGAAAATGCTTTGCCTCTTTAACCTTCTGAAAGGAAAGAGCTGAAGTAAATCAGTAAATACTAATGAGAGATAGGCCTAAGAACAATAGGCTTGTTAGCCTATTTAAAAACTCTCATTAGCATCACTGCTGCTGGCATGCAGGATGTCCAGGAACCCACCTGGTCCAAGGGTCTGGGGATACCCTCATCGACTTACGAAGGTCCAAGTGCTGAAGAGGAGGTGTTCTTCTGCTACGGCCACCCTGGCGTCCCTGCCTCTGGGAGCCTCTTGCAGCTGCGTCTCACAGCTTCAGAGCTCGTCTTCTGGATGCCAATCTGGGATGACTTTGGTACATCCTCCTCAAGTCAGTACTGATGTGGTCTCATAAACATGAAGGAATCATTATGATCATCCGGTCTTATATTCCTAGGCTATAGGACTTCTCTGGACTCATTCCTGTTTGAACCACAGCATGGAAAAGCATCCTGTCCTGACCTCAAAACTTCCAGTGATGGAAAGACCTACCATAACTTTTGCAAATGCTTCCAATTATTTATTATGGTCACTGCTAGAAAAAAGAAACAACTCTTGTTTTTAGTCTACATTTGTTTAGCTTCAGCTTTCAGGCCGTCTGAGAAGAGCATCTATAAATGCATTCAGTTAACTGTGGTTGAGTAGACTTTCCACTGCTAGCAGGATGGAGAAGTTGAAACAAATCATATTGGTCAGGCAGCCCTCACTTGAGAGGGCTTATAACATGGGTTATAAAAGGTTAAGTCTCACAGGAGGAGGTAGCCCTCCTGGAGAGAGAAGTGGGGATTTCCTGGCTTGTGGGTCGCTGACACACAGCTTTGGCTGGAGGGCAGCTAAAGTGCGGCTGTTATGAAAGAAGGGGTGAGAACTGGCCATCCCAGTGAAGGGACGCAGCGAGGCCTTGTGCTAATGTGCTGTCTGTTAGGAGAGAGAGAAGTGGAGGAGACTGGGCTGGGATTCAGCAAATGGGACAGCCCTTCCCAGGGTGGCTGCGCTCCTAATACGTGGTGAGTCCTGCCTGCGGCTGCTGAACTGCCTGCCGGGGGTAGGAAGGTGTTCATATGTCGGCACTTGAAAGCAGGGTACCTATGGCCAAGAGCAGCTGAAGGACCTGCTCTGCACCCCGTCCCAGCCGAGCCCTCCCAGGGACACCGAGGGCTTCAGGCAGCACCAGAGAGGGATGCGAGGACACAGGGAGGGTCTGGGTTGTGGTCAGGACTTTCAAATTGATCACACAGACGTGCAAAACTCCCAAGGCTTGTAGACTGGAAACAAGACTGCAAAGAGCTGCACTGATCTTACATGGTAGGGCGGGAGGACCAGTTTCCCAGTGAGCATGGTTTCTGTAGACTCTCAGTGCAAACCCATGGTACTTGAGCACTTGCCCATACTGGGCTGACCCCAACCTCGCTCTGCCAAGGTAGAGTAACAAAGGCAAGAGCAGAAAGGGAATTTCTTGCACTTCATCTTCAGTGCAAAATAGCCCTAGGTCCTATGAAAATGCAAGCATGGATTCTGCCTGAGATGGCTGCATCCAGGTGTTTCATAGCTGCAACTGAAGGGAAGATCTTCCTAATCAGTTCTGTAATTTGTTGACATATATTTTGCCACTGTAAGAAGCAATATCCCTTCTAAATCCTTGTTTTCCCTAGTCTTTACTGTAGTATCTCTGGCTGATGTTAATTCCCCCCACCCTTGATTTGAATCCTGGGCAGTTCATTCCCTCAATCTTGTGGAAGACTTTTTCGTATGCTAACTCCACCGCGCCATCCTTAGCCAGCGTAAGGAACAGCATGACTCCGACTGCTACAACAAGTAGCCCAGCACGAGTAAAAACAGGGTAACACATTAGGTAGGGTAGTTTCATGAATTTGCCGCTTTTGTCTTTAAACTGAAAATATCCCTAATTAACAACTTTTCTGCTCGTGAAGGATACTTGCTTCCCGTCAGAGTGCAAGTTCATCAAGAGGGGATAGTTCCTCCCAGAGACAGCATCCTTCCTTACGATCACTGTGCCTTGGAGTTGTGAAAGTGTGGTTATCAAAACAATTTGTCCGGTGTTGAAAAGCTGCAAGGAAAGAAAGAAAAGTCAGTATGTTTGACCTCACTTCTGGGAGAGAAACTCCTGGGAGCCATTACAAGTCAACTGTGGAAGAATCAACACACTGATTTTAATGGATGAATCTGAAACAAATTCTTTCCAAGAGCCAACATTCTTCTGTCCTTCAACCCACACCTGAATGAGCAGAGAATGCTTCTACAGCAAAAGTCCTCTGCTTCCATGGGTATCTGAGAAGAGAGCAGGGGGATAAGTGGAAAATAATTTGTCAGACCCGAAGGGAAACGAAGTTTGTCAGGATTTCCTCACTGTTGCAAAAGCAGCAGCAATATATTCAAATGTGGTCGAACGTGACACACTCATTTTTCTCACTTAGGTCGTGGTTCTGGAAAACGTCTTGGAAAAGCATTTCAGTATGTGCTGACACTTAGACCAGGGTGTGAACCCCATGCAGACTCCTGAAACTCAAGCACGTGCTTACAGATAAGCATGTATACACTCAAGTGCTGTCCTGATTAGGGCATATGTTTAAGTGGCTCCTTGAGCTGGAGCCTCTGGCTTTGAACAGGCACTCCTATTCTTTGTGTGTTACGCAGAAAGAGCAAACTAAATACTCGCTTGTTTTCTGTAGCACTGACCAGAACCACCTCAAGCGCCAGGGCAGCAGACATAAGCAGGAAAATTGACTCTGATCATCCCTGGGGTCATTTAAGTAAAACACACATTTCAGTCGAGCCAAGTGTTCACCAGCGCTTTTCAACTCCCATGGTGTCAAAACAATTAGCAGATCACAGCAGCACCGATTCACTGGTGCTCCAATAAAAGCATCTGGCTAACACATGGAAATTCAACACGAGCACCGAACAAGCTCCTCCACCCACTGTCCGCTGCCTGCAGGACAATACGGTTTGGATGATTCTTGTATCACTGGACAGGTTATGCAATTCAACTTAACCGCTTGAAAAGAGATCACTGCAGAATCCCAAATATGTATTGATGCCATTCAAACTGGAACCTGGCAAGAGGCTCATAAACTTACTTTCAATGGATTACCCCTGTTAGAATTGATTAACAAGTTGTTTTTTTTCTAAATACAAGACTTTCTGTCCATTTGCTGTTAGTTGCACCCCCATCTCACCTAGGCAATTCCAGTAAGTATAATTCGGTGCTAAAGAAATTATCATTCTTTCAGGTTGGTGGATGAAATTGTAGCTGTCAGATTGGAAATACACTACAACATGATAACTAGTTTGATCATTTAAAAGGCACAGACAGGGAAGCAGTCAGTCTGTGGATGAAAGTTAGCTTTGGGAGACATTTATGCATCTGCCTTTCTCATATGAAAACAGAAAAAAATGGGGGTGTGGATGATGCCAAGTGTGCTTTTAGGCTCTTTTGTTAGGGAGGACTACAGAGCCCTGCGGTAGGGATAATCAGTGTGTCTCTAGTTAACCTGCTTGTCCCTGTTGGGGGAACTGCAATGGGTTCATCGGAGAGATGCCAGGGACCCAGTGCTGCTGCACAGGGGAGTTGCTCCAGAGTTTCCTGTGTTTCCAGCAAAAAGTGTCAGACTGGGTAAACGGCAGCAACAAATATACTCTGTGGGTGGTTCTGGAAATACTGTTTCTTCATAATGAAAAGAAAAAGGTATCTCATCTACTTACTCTGGCATAATGTGAATTGCTGCTGCTGCTGGAATGATTTACTAGCATGGGTGGAGTGAGCCTCTGCGTGCACACCTTGCATCAGCTGCTGGGTGACTTCAGTTCGTTGTTCCAATCTCCAGAGGGGATGAAAGACCGCGAGTGACCTCCAGCATCTCCTGCCAAGCAATTTATGAAAGAGGCCAACGAGACAGCAGATCCTGTGAAATATATATCCTAAAAAGCTGAGCTGCGAATACTTGCCCAGCAAGAATAGGACACAGATGGATTGTCAGTTGATTATAAATGTCCCATTCAGTCAGAAATGGATTTCATTAATCAAATGCATTTTTGACATAGCTTCAGACCTGGCTGAAAATGTTCCTGCTTATTTTATTATATGGCATTTATTAACACAGCTATTAGTTATGTTAATGCAACCTCAGTGGTATTTTCATTGACTCCTAACAGACACTTCTTGTGTATACCACACAGCAAATGTGACCAGAAGGAATCTGACGCAACCAACCCTTCCTTTGCAATCAACGTGGGATCCAAAACAAACCTCTGGCGCTCCCAGCATCGCTGCCCAAGGAACGAGGCATCCTACAAATAAATACTGAATTGCAAATCTGTGGCAAGTTGAGAATAAATCTGCTTCACCTGAAGTGGAAGAGAAAGCAGAGTTCAAGGCTGCTACTGAATTGGTGGCCAAATGCCAACACTACTCACTTCAGGGCAGTATAAAATGATTCATCTGACAGGCTGACCCACTAGGCTAGGAAAATTAGGCCATATAACTTTCTCCTCTAAGTCCCGCAGCAGCAGTCCTATGCCCTGCTGAATGGCATCCATCTCCCTCCATGGGCCACTCACTCGTGCAGAGCCAGTGCAGGACCTCAGCCACGCTTTCCACAATGCTGTTACTACTCAATGTTGTGGGTAGGTTGCATTTCCCCACCTCTTTTCTGTGTACCTCCTAGAGCTTATTCATTTGCAGTCTGCGAACTTCCTTGCTCACCTTTCCCATTTACATATTTTGCTTCACTCAAATGCTTTTCAGTCCGCGTTGCGTTTGGATTTTTTTGTGCTTTCTCCTCCTCCTGTGCATGTGCAGCAGCACACCTTGCCTAGCCCCACAGCAACAGCATGCCCATTAGCTGCAGCTCACAAACAGCAAATGAACTAGGTCATAAAACGCGTGTGGGGAGGAAATTCATTACAAGACAGCATGCCAGAACATTTCAGATCCGTTTGTTGTTTTTTTTAAAAGCCACACATGCAAGCACTGGAGTGCCATCTTTGCATGTAATTGCTTTTTTTTCCCCTCCACTGTCCTTGTGGTAGAACATCTGTTGCCTTATCACTAACTGTCCGCCTATGGCTTTGGCGTCTCTCAAGAGGATCCTGCACCGTGCTGATGTAGCAGTCTCGGGTACCCTCTGTGATCTCTTGGTGTTCCCTGCGTTTGCCACCGATCACTGGGTTACCTCTTTCTGTCCCATTTCGACACCTTCATTTGACCCACTCACCATCAGTGCAATAATGATGATACCTTAGAGACGATGCATGGTCTTCTAGTAAACACACTGACATTGCAATCGGGACACCTACCTACATTTGTGCGCTGGCTCTGGCACCGGCACCCACAGTCCTGCAGGACCCAGGCAAATCATTTAATCTTTCCCTGCCCATAAATCTGTGAGCACATGAACACATGCACATGTTCCTGGGTCACAGAGGGAAGGTGAGCTTGGATTTTGCAGATGCCCATTGACAGCCCCTCTGCTAGTCAGCCTTTCCTCTCTAGACCCCAAATGCAAAATATTTGCACTATTTTCCTTTGTCCAACTTGTCCATTTAACATAAGCAGGGACAGACTCATCACGCGTTGGTATAGCACCTTGCCCAGGGGTGCCACATAGGGCTACTGAGGCAACTGCAACATGAGCAACGCCGTTTTCTTAGGTATCACCTTCTGTGCAGAGACCTTACAGATGTGTGAGGCACAACTCTGGGAGAAGAATTCATATTCCCATGTTAGAGATCAGGAAAATTGAGGTGCTGGGAAATGATTTGCCCCATATTAGCCATGAGGTGCCTGTGGCCAACAGAAACAGGACCAGAATAATTTATAGGACCAGGAAACACTTCTTTACCAAGTGCGTGGTCAAACACTGGAACAGATTTCCTAGAGAGGTGATCAATGCCCCAAGCCCGTCAGTGTTTAAGAGGCATTTGGCCAATGCCCTTAGTAATATGCTTTAACCTTTGGTCAGCCCTGTAGTGGCCAGGCAGTTGGACTAAATTATCATTGTAGGTCCCTTCCAACTAAATATTCTATTCTATTCTATTCTATTCTATTCTATTCTATTCTATTCTATTCTATTCTATTCTATTCTATTCTATTCTATTCACCGTTTCTCATTTCCTCACCCCCAATCATCTTTTGTGCTTGTGCGGCAGTGGCAGACATGAGTCCCAATGTTGTGTTATGCTGGCAGCAGGGTGTTGGTTTGGTCCCTCATGGACCTTTCCAACTGATTTTTAGTTTTCCCTCTGAGCTGCTGTCTTTGAGGTCTGCAGTTGCCTTAATCAAGTAGTTAATTCCTCCGGTGCCTTTCCCACAAATTGCCTTAAACTGCTTCAGAATATAAAGCAGAGGGTGCGTTAAGGGGTAAACAGGACCCAGCCTTGCTGTTTGGAGGAGCGACAGCAGCACCGTGCAGTGCCCTGATGCTCCCGCAGCCGCAGCTCCGTGGTGGCACATTGTCGTCGGTCCCTGCAAGACAGGCACGGGGACGGCTGGGCACAAATCTCTCCTAGCCTTCTGGGAGCTGCACTTGAACAAGGACCTTGTCCGCCTTCCCTCCCTCTCCCATCCTGGGCCCTTGTGCCGTTGCTGATGCCCCGTCGCACCCCACTGATGCCGAGAGAGACCGTTCCTCTGCAGCTCCCGGGGCCTGCTGTGCTGATTTTATCGTTTTACCGCTGAAATATCCTCCACGTTTTGACACTCTCACTCCACACTACAACTCCCTTCTGCTTCTGCATCTGCCTTTAAAGGTGAAGGTTTTGCTGTTTATTTTTTGTGGGCACCAGGTCAGATTTATCCCTAACAGAAGGCGACTGTTCCCGATCTGTCCTTAGGGCTCCTCTGTAGCCCGCCTGTCATCAGGGCTTTACCTCGCTCCTTTCCAAAAGTGCAAATGTTACTATGTTGGGTCACACCGGGATCTGTCTAGCCCCGCATCCTGTCTGGCACTGGAGGCTTCAAAGTTGCAAGAAACCCCAAATCTACATTTATAGGCTAGCAACCCCCCTTTCCCCAGGTCTCACTGGCAATGAGAACACATTTGGTGGCTGTGTCCCGCTGCATTGCTATTTTTGCTCTGCAGTTTGCACTGGAACTAGTTCAATTTTAAATTCTAATCCTTGGATACTAAGGATGCCGTAGTTCTCTTTGAAAAGATTTACTACTAATCTCTCTGGTGTCTGTGACAAAGGACAGTTTCTCAGCATTACCTCAAATGTTAAAATATTAATGAGGAGAGAGTTTGGTAGCTGGCAAAGGCTGTCTTCGCTCGCGCTGGAGATGGACTTAATGATCTCTGTGCCTTTGCTACTGCAAAATGAACATCTTACACAGGAGAGATTAAGACAGACCTGACACCTTTACTAAAATATGGCCTGTATTTCTACAGATGTATTTAAAGTCATTTAAATCCTTTAATGTTTTATGAAATAGCAAAGCTTTGTGTGAATCTATTTAGAATAGTCTTTAAGCTCTGCAGTAGGTTTTATTTCGACCCAGCTCCCATTTGTAACGTGTTCACTCCTTATATCATGTTTATATATATATAATTTTTTTCCACCAGATGACTTTTTGAAATTAATAAAATGTTCATAAAAGGTGCATGGTTGATAGCACTATAGTCTATAGCCAAGAGTTTCAAAAAGGGCTGCCTGTGAGAATCTTAAATCTCCACTTATGGGCTGAAACAAGCAGCCTGATTTGCCTCTACGCTTGGCACCAGTGATCCCACTGAGCCCCGTCTCTGCCAGGGTATCACCTTGTACCAGCACACGGCCACCGCGGGCATCGACGTCTTTGAAGAGAGACTGGCCACCCCCAGGCAGCGCTTGGTGGCCACTCTCAGCCTGAGTCAGTACCCACAGTGGTACCTAGGGGAGCCTGGGGGTCTGGTCTGACTATCTGTCTTTGTATTGGCTTCACTTGATTTGGGATGAGGACAAAGCTGCTGATATTAAAACTCGGAACCCTCTGTTTGTTCCCAGTGTTTATAGGGGAAGGCAAGGCAAGGCAAACCCCCAGTTTCCTTCCAGCATCTCCCTGGCTTACCCTAGAGTCAGGACTGCCGCTTCATGCTTTTGATGGTACTGTATTTCTACTGTTTCTGCTACAGCGTAAGGAGGATCCCTGCCCCTTGGGGAATGCTGGCGTTCTGTTCCTGACCAAAATACAAAAATTTCAGCTGCTCATGTAGAAAACTGTGTCTCTAAAAAGTGCCAACACGCAAGGGCAGGCCCGGAGCAGAGAAACTGCTGAGAGCAGCAGGTTTCTGAAGGCAGGAGAGGAGCCCTCCTGGCTGCTGGCATGTATTTGGTTTGTGTGGCAAGGTTTTGGTAGCGGGGGGGTTGAAGGGGTGGCTTCTGTGAGAAGCTGCCAGACGCTTCCCCTGTGTCCGACAGAGCCCATGCCAGCCAGCTCCAAGACAGACCCACCGCTGGCCAGGACCGAGCCCATCACTGACGCTGGTAGCGCCTCTGGGATAACAGATTTAAGAAGGGAAAAAAAAGTTGCTGCGGCACAGATACTGCAGCCGGGGAGAGGAGTGAGAGCGACAACTCTGCGGACCCCCAGGCCAGTGAAGCAGGAGGGGCAGGAGGTGCTCCAGGCGCCGGAGCAGAGGTTCCCCTGCAGCCCGTGGGGAAGACCACGGTGAGGCAGGCTGTGCCCCTGCAGCCCAGGGAGGCCCACGCCGGAGTGGATGGGAGACCGAAGGAGGCTGTGACCCCGTGGGAAACCCGTGCCGGAGCAGGCTCCTGGCAGGACCTGTGGCCCGTGGAGAGAGGAGCCCAGGCCGGAGCAGGTTTGCTGGCAGGAGCGGTGACCCCGCGGGGGAACCCGCGCTGGAGCCGTCTGTGCCTGAGGGACTGCGGCCCAGGGAAGTGACCCATGCTGGAGCAGTTTGTGAAGAACTGCAGCCCGTGGGAAGGACCCACGTTGGAGAAATTCGTGAAGAACTGTCTCCTGTGAGAGGGACTCCATGCTGGAGCAGGGGAAGAGGGTGTGGAGGAAGGAGCGGCAGAGACAACGCGTGAGGAACTGACCCCAACCCCCATTCCCCGTCCCCCTGCACTGCTGTGGGGGAGGAGGTGGAAAGAATCAGGAGTGAAGTTGAGCCCTAGAAGGAGGGAGAGGTGGGGGAAGGTGTTTTAAGATTTGGTTTTATTTCTCATTACCCTGCTCTGGTTTGATCGGCAATAAATTAAGTTCATTCTCCCCAAATCGAGTCTGTTTTGTCTGTGATGGTGATCGCTGAGTGATCTCTCCCTGTCCTTATCTCAATCCGTGAGCCTTTTGTTATATTTTCTCTCCCCTGTCCAGCTGAGGCGGGGGGAGTGATAGAGTGGCTGTGTCGTGCTTAGTTGTTGGCTGGGGTTAAACCATGACAAGGCACGACCAGCTCTGGCTTGGCCACCTCTCCCTCCACAGCTCACCCGTCATCCCTGGGCTGCGGCAGGAAACCTGAGAGAGCACCTGCAAGAACGGAGCTTGCCTGAGCTCACTGAGCTTGCTGTAGAGAGGCAACAGCTTTTTTAATTCAAGGGGTTTCCTCACTGCTGCCCGTGATGGGGTCCTGGTACAGTTTTCGACCGCATAAGTGGAAAGCCCCGTGCTTTGGGGCAGGGAATGGAAAGGAAAGGGAAGGCATTTCTCTAGCAGGGGGGTAAGGAGAGGTGAGGTAAGAGTGACCTCCTCGCCTGGGAGATGGCTCTACCACTCACTCGAGGAGGCAGGTTCAGCTGTCCCCGCAGTGCTGAGCAGCCCTGCGCGGTCACCGGGGGCTCAGCTCCCCGGTCCTCTGCTGCATATCGCCAGGGCTGCCTGTCCTCAGCCCCAAATCATGACCCTCCTCTCCCCCTCTGCCCATGCAGATGGGAAATACTGGACCAGGTGGAGATCAGTGAATAACTGATCTTTTTTTAGTTCACTGGTAATTCTAAAAAAAAACCCAAAACAAACGTACAAAAGCTGTGTGGTTTCAACTGTGTTCCCAGAACTCAAACATTTCTGCTTAGAAAAGAAATATCATGTGCCCTAAAACCTACGTGAAGGACAGGGAATCTCCCATTTCCCCGGAGCAGAACAGGAACGTGGGAGACCAAGTTCAGTTCCCACGACTGCCTGATTACGATTCGAACCCTCTTCTCCCATAAAACGGCTCCAACAAGAAGAACATTAATGCATGCTCAGGCAAGCTCCATCCATCCCATCAGTGGGACCAGTTCCACTTACTGCAAAGTATTTATCTAGTTGCTGAGACAAGGGCCAAAAGGATGCGACTGACCCCGCAGCCTGCTAGGTAGGCACTGCCCTAGGAGGGGAGTTATGTGGTGCAGATCCCTCTGGCACAGAGGAGACCTGAGCTGGGGCTGCCCACATCCCTCGTGAGCAGTCTAAACCCTTGAGATGTTGGTAAACCAACTCTCTGTTTCCCACACTCCTTTGAAGCTAGATTTGCATTTCATTTGCTTTTGTTGCAGTGCCTAAAACCAGCCTTTTTTTTTTCTTCAGAGGGAGCTGAACAGAGCATTGCACAGCCACACATTTTTGGTGGATTGGCTCAGAAAAGCAAGCTCTAAACTCAGGCTTTGGTTATGTCCAGCCAAGAGCTGAGTTTCGAGTCCTAAGAGCCGGAGCCGTGCCTGCCCATAGCTGTATGGGCACGTGGAGCACCATGCTCCGATGCCAGAAAGAAGCTGAGGTCCCCCTTGCAAACGGGCAAGCGAATGGGTCAAACCTTCAGAATTTTCCCCAAAAAGCATGTGACATCTGATCTGCAACCACAGATGACTTTAGTAAAAAGAGCAGCTTCTGCCAGTAATGCCACTCTTGTTTCTACATTGGTTGCAACATCTTAGGATAAAAATAAATATATTTAATTGCAGCCGGGCTTATAGAGAGCTGCTTTATGTAGGCACAGCCTCTTCGTTGGCCTCAGTCTTCCAGGCCGGTTATGGCACAGTCAGTGTGTTGTAAACGCCAGTGGAGTGGGTTAGCAGCTCTGCCCATAAAACCAGCTCAAAGCCTTTCACTGTTGCTGTGCATTTAATTTCCCCATTCGGAGGCCGGTAAGAGCAAAGGCGACCTGTGTATGGAAACTTTTAATTAAACTACTAATACAGAGTCGAGTCATTTCTGGTGGAGGTTTAAGTAGTCTGTGGGAGAAGTGCTGAGTTGTGGGAGAGGAAGGCAGCGTTTGTCTCCAGCCCTGGAATTTGTCCATTCATCAAACAGTCCTCCCAGGAGTTGAAGCCGATCCAATTGCGTGTCAACAACATTGGCCATGCCTCGTTAAGAAATCAGTTGTAAAAAGTTTTTTAAAAGAGCATTAATTCATCTTGTTTCTTTTTTTCCCCTTTGCTGTGGATTTTCATCACCCGTAGTGAGAATTTTAGGGGAAATTGTTTCTGAATGGCTATTTTCCAGGGCAGACAATTTCTTTTTTCTCTGCCCCTTGTAGACATTCAGGCCAGTCTTTTTAAAAATGAGTATCTAAAGTCAAGCTTCCAAACCCACAGCCTGGTTTGCAAGTTGAGCAACAAAAGGACATCAAAGGAGCTCAGCTAGGCCGAATATCCCGCCCTTCCTGAGGTGCATCACCATGAACTCTGAAGTCCCCTGCTTTTATAGCTCCAGCCCAGCCTCGACAATGCAACAAACCATCAATAAATGGCTCCATCTAGTTTTCCTGAATTTTTTTTGTGTCACTGACACTACTGCAGAGAGAGCGTATTAGGTTACCACTGAGAGATGGTGCTGTTTTACTTTCTCTTCTGTACACAGGTGTAAATGGATTCACCAACCATAAGGCACTACAGGACGCATTTGCAGGGCAGTCTTTCATATATCTTCTCATCTCTGTGCAAATGACTATTATGGGCTTTACGCTAGTGTCTTTTCACCACTGAAGCTCTACTAACCTCAGCAAAAGGGTCTTCTGATTTACACTATGGAGATCGGAGCCAGCCCAAATTCACTGGCATTTTATACCCCTATTAGTTGCTCATATTCATCCAAGGGGAAATGAATCCTCCTTGTACACGAGGAGGTCAGAGGACCACATACTCCTCTAGCCACGTCAAGGGGCTGCGAGTGCCTGAAGGTGCCGGCGAGCAGCAGTTGTCTTTCCCAGCACTTCCTGAGGCTTCTGAATTTGTATTTCTTCCATATTGGGATGAAATGGAAGCTTTCCTAATGCCTTGTATGGAAGTGGAAGCTGTCCTTGTCCCAGCCCGCTCTAGACTGGGGAGAGCAGGGACCAGTCCTTCTTTGCTGGACAGCAGGGAAGTTTTCCAGCCAGCAGGCTGGACCCTTTGTCCATCTCCCCATAGAAACACCACCCTAAAGAAACCTCTTTCACAATGTCGGGGTTTAACCCCAGCCGGCAACTCAGCCCCACGCAGCCGCTCACTCACTTCCCCCCCACCCAGTGGGGTGGGGAGGAGAATCGGAAAAAAAAAAGGGTAAAGCTCGTGGGTTGAGATAAGAACAGTTTAATAGAACAGAAAGGGAGAAACTAACAATGACACTAATAACAACA
>JAVKLA010000002.1:27429840-27568435 GCA_034782735.1 Sagittarius serpentarius | reverse complement strand
TGAAAAGTCCCGGACTTATTAGCAACAACTGAAAACATCAGGGTGTTATCAACATCCTTCTCATCCTAAACCCAAAACACAGCACTATACCGGCTACTAGGAAGACAGTTAACCCTATCCTAGCCGAAACCAGGACACACAAACACATGGAATAAATCAAATGTCACCAACAACATACTGTCTCACAGTCCTGGCTCTGGGCTGTAGGCATTCACCTGGGTACATGCCATCTCAGACTGTGAGCACTGCCAAGGCACTTCCCTGCAGCTGGGAGGTATTGAACCATTATTTACCATTCTTTGTTCCTGTTTATACTCAAAAACCTGATGGCATTATTTTTTTAAACGAATAGTTGCTGCTCTTTAAAGAAAATATTTAAGTTTCTATAGCAAGTGTGTGCTCCTAACACACCCAGCCCATCTGGTCACACACCCACATGTTTGAACCCATTTTTACTCAGCTAAGAAACAACCTTCTGTTCCTTCTGGAACAGGTATTAATATTCTCCAGCTCTGGCTTACAGCTTATCTTCCCGCAGCAAAGAGGAGTTCAGTGACTGTCAGTTTGCTACTGGGATTTCTGAGCAAGCCACGGGACACCTTGGCCTAATTGAAGGTCATTACGCTGAAAGGCAATTTGATTAGGAAGGGACAAAATAATTCAACCGGATGGGGAGTGGATCCGAAAGAGAAATCTAAAACTTAAGCAAACAGAAGCCTTCCTGGTATTTCTGAAACTCACAGCCACGAGAGCTGGGGCTGGCAGAGGTGGAGCGGAGGCAGCTCTTGATGTGCTGTACCTGTGCGTAGGCAGGAGGGCTCTGCCTGTCCCTCTGTGACCCAGGACAACGCACCTAAGGAGGATTAACAAAAGCAATGCTGTGAACTAGGCTCTGCGTGGGAGCTCAGCCATTAGAGGTGATTTTGAACTCCCCCACAAATCTCTTCTTGTTTTACTTCCTTTGGTATAATGGGAAAAAGATATTTCCCTTCTGGCTCATCTGTAGAGTGTAAATGCTTTGGGACAGGGACCGTCTCTTGCTGCGCCTGTGCCATCCGTATCAGAACTGGGCCACCACTAGGTCCGTAAGGACTGAACTAAATTACAGCCATGCTAATTAATACTAAATGACTGCGACTGTTACAATACTGTAATACAGGCGTAGGAGAATTAGATTTCAGACACGATAGTTTGGGGAGTCTGGTGAACACAGTGTGCTAGGAAGGGCAATCTTCTCAAACGAAAGGGTGAGCGATGGTCCAGGAGAAAGCAGGACAGACACACAGCTGCTGTCAGGTAGCCCAAAGCCCTGCAAGGGGAAGGGGCTACACTGCTTTGCGCCAGTCCGCTCCCATCCTTAAGGATGTTTTTACACGGGAAGAGGAGCAGCAAACAAGGCAGAAAAGGGAGATGGTGGGGAAGCCGGGAAGAGCACAAAGTTTTCTGGCAGGAATGAGGAGCGGATGCAGAAGCAAACGCATGTCTTGCCGAGGAGGGGAGGCTTTCAGGGAGATGGCAAGGGCAGTGGAATGAGTGACTGCTCCCAGAGGCATCGGGAAGGCTTTTAGAAATATATCAAGGGGACACAAAAGGCAAGAGAGAAAGTAGCTCCATCAATAAATAAGGAGGAAGATTAAATTAATGGTGACTCTGAAATGGCTGAGCTGCTGAACTCCCTTTTTAAAAATCAGTCGTTAACAAGAAAAATAAGGGAAAGAGGTACTGTACGGACAATTAATTAGGAGTTCCCATTGTGGGAGCCCAGCGAGCTGTGGCACTTCGCAGTCCTCCCTCCCACGCTCAGCCCCAGCTCAGAGAGCGGCCATGTCACCAGGACCACCACGGCCCGGCTCTGCTCTCGGCAGATGGCTCGGGTCATCTCTTTAACAGAGAAAAAGCCTGGGAGCCACTGAACAAACCATGGGAGCTGAGCGGCAGCCGGGGTGAGAGTCTCCAAACCAGAGCCCCAGATGGCTAAGTCAAGAAGTGTTATCTGCTCTGTGCCCTCCTGGAGCTGGTAGCAGACACCCGTGCTGATGGAGAGGTTGTGCCTGTCACGCACGGACATCCGTGTGTCACACAACACCCACGGCAGGGCCTGGCAGGAGAAGGGAGGATGGACCGCTGGCCACAGAGCCCGGCCTCGGGGGACGTGGGAGCCCAGATCAGTGGCACGATGTGCCGCAAAGAGATGCTGTAAATGAACGTACTTACACCCGTGGACTTTGCAGAGTAGAAAAGCATGAATAGAGGTGTCCTTTGAGGCTGTTGCACAGGTAAAAAAGAAGTTACTATTACATATATTTAATATCATACAAAACTGCATGACTGCATGCCTAGATTTTACTCGTAATACCTAGAACAGAGAAACAATTACAAATGTGTGTAAAGGACAGAGGTGAAGAAATGAAATGAAAGGTCTGTCTAAATTCCTTACAGGACAAATCAGAAAGGTTTCTTCTCCCCACCCAGCCGATTTGTTGTCCTGACCTGATGTACTTTTTTGAGCACGCTTTGCACCCGTGTTTGTGCAGGACAGTGATGCTGTGTTTGCACCCTCCAGAAGAGATGCACCCCGCAGAGGGTTTCCCTCTGAGACGCTCCTTCGTGGCGACGTACGTTTGCTCTTACACTTTGTTCCTCCTTGAAGTCCTTCAGAGGCCCACCTGGGTCTCCTCTTCCCCCCTGAAATGGCAACTATTTCCCTCATCATGGAGGCAGTGGGCTGGCCTGCCTTTATTGGAATAGGGATTGTTTCTTGGAGATGTAGATATTTCAGACTAATGTCATCTCCCGAGCTGGCCTGGCTAATTAACAACTCCTTGTCTCAACAACCCCCATCTCTCCAGGGCTCACGGGCATGTTTGTGCGTGAAGCGTGTCTTATGCTGGCCCTTGTACTCTGCATCCATCTCTACGCTAACACACATAGTTGACATGAGTGTCTTAACGAGATAAATTATTATTTATTACTGGTTCATTACTGGCTCTTGATGGAGCCCAACATAATGATGATTAACTTTTTGGAGGTTTCAGGAGGCTTGTGGGGGTGAGAGGTACTGGTGGTGGGCTTCCTCCTGCCACCGCGGCCGCCGGCCGCCTGCCTGACCCGTGCAAGGTGCAGGGTCAGACCCTCGCTGGGGTGTCCTCTCTCCTATCCCCTCCTTCAGGTTCCTCATCTCTGACACGTGTTCCCCCTCTGACCGATGCGAACAGCCCCTGGAGACAACCCCACTAATGATGGAGGAAATCTGTCCTCTGAGCTCAGGCTCCTACGTTTGGTGCCTGAAGTTAATTAGTGTGAATACTCCTTCCTTCGTGTCCTTGCTCCCCATCTGTAAAGTGGTGATAACAGCACTTCCCTCTTCCCTTGGTTTTATCTGCTTGATTTTACTTATCTACGGCCTGGGCTGCATCTTATTCTGTATTTATATAGCACCTAGTGCCATGTGATCTTGATCTTGGCTAGCATACATAGCGAGCTTAATTCAAGTAATATGTAGTGAGAATAAAAAAACGCCCTGGCCAAAATCAGAACATTCCCTCCCAGATACAGCCCATAGGCACAAACTTGGATTTGCAGCGCATTTCGTGAGTATTAAATTGTATTTTAAAACACTGTCATGAAATAGAGTGAAATAAGTTGAGAGGGGTTTTTTTATTTAGGAAGGGAAAGTTTATGATAAAAAGCTGAATTTATAGTGTAGTTCTGAAAAGAACATTTACAAGAATTTTAAAAACTCAGAAAGCTTCCTTAATGCTGTAGTAATGAAGGTCCCCTAAGGGATTTAAACTATGCAGTAGCCAAATTCAGGTCAGATAAAGTTGCCGTTAATGATGCAACTCCTTCAAGTTTCCCCATGTAACAATATTAGGCTTAAACTTCACTCGTTTTTGCAGAAATAAGAAAGAATTGGTTTGAAAATACCAAAGGCAAACTGCTTGGACTGCATGGAAAATTACAAAGTTCTGGAGGTGAATATATGACCAAAAAGACCTGGCCTACCACCACATATAAATAAGTCATGTTGGCCTGTTTTGAAAACAAACAGTGCCTTGACAAACCAATGTAGGACTGGTTAATAAGTGATACTGGCCAGGCTGACTTTACTCAGTCTCCCTATTTGCTACAAACAAGTGGAAAATAGTTTTTCTGTTATAAAACCCTCCTCTTTGTTGCTCCAGTTCTTACTTGGGTGATGGCACCCTGTGAAGCGTGGCTATCCCCTCCCTGTCTCTTTCTCAGAGGTCCAGGTAGGGCAAACCTGTGATTATTAGTTCTTAAAACCAGGGCAGTTATATATATGGGGAAATGGTCTAATAGACGGAGCACAGAGGTTTTTTTCATGGTATTTTGCGTGAATCTGAGCTTCATTTCCCTCTCTGTGTGACAGGGCTGATGATGACACTGATCTTCTGAGAGCTCTGAGAGGCATGTGCTATTTCAGAGGTGGTTTTTCCTATTACACAATCACCAATCTCTCCACACCATCCAGACAGAACAACATATTGTGGTCATACCCAATTCAGTTCTGGTTTCAGCAGGTTTGTCTCATCCTAGCTTTAATGGACACTAAACTTGTTTGCATCCAAGCTCCATTTTTCTCCAAATACTTTGCAAACCTATCCAACAAGCCTCTGGATCTTTTTTTCTTTCCTCTTTTTCTTTCTTTGTTTTTCCTTTTACACTTAGAAGGGATGGAGGATATTTCTGAGCTATCTTCAGTAGCTTCCTATACTGCTGTGTGGTTCTCCTCAACCCAAATGCTGTTTTATGTTTCATGTAGCTTAGCACAGTGGCTGGAAACCATTACTATGAAAACTTTGTGATCCATCAAGCTGATGATGTAGGCTCCATCAACTCCCTCCTTCCAGATTGTGGATAGTGATTCACTTTGAGAAAATAGCTCTCAAGAAGCAACTTTTGCAAGCTCTTACTTTGTTTCAGCACACAAAACTATTGTCCCCTTGTTCAGATGGGTATTTGGCAAGAGCCCTTTCACAGAACAAGGACTGGACATACCATATTGCTTGTCATGGCACAAACCACAGCTCTTTACACCTCAGAAGAGTCTTTAAATTATGACTGATAGAACAGCCAGGGAAGAAACGTCAGCCTCTATCAGCGAATCAAAGCATTCAGCTGCATTCACTGTCTTACGTTTCTTTCCACTAGGCTGGGCCAAGCAAAGCCAATGCTAATCAGCTGAGAGAACTGCAAATGTTTTGAAATACTGTGGATTAGGGAAAGTCCATGATTTGGGCAGACATGAATTATTGTGTGTAGATATAAATAAATATTGTTCCCAGCTCAGTCTCTGGCTCGTGTCCAACATGCCACAAATTCATCAAAAAATGAATGGGTTAGTGTGTTAACAAGTGCCTGACAGACTATGAAAACTGCCCGGGGGGTGCACACGCTTTACTTGACCAGCTACCCTTGTTTGCCAGAATTAACCCTTAAAATATGGTAGTACTGAGCGGAGCCAGCCCACAGAAAATAAGGCTGAATTTGATGTGTGCTCAGGCTTGTTGCTTCGGCAGTGTGCAGGAGATGGAAGGTGGGTGTGAGCTACATAGAGCTTTTTTCAATATCTATGTGATAGCTGCCAGAGTGAAATAACGAGCCCTAGGTGGAAGAGAGCTCTCACCCCGATCAGAACAGCCTACCTTGTTATCTGCAGAGCAGCAAGGACAGATCTGTGATAGCTAAAACTTGACTTTTAAAAACAGTGTTCTGAATTACTGAGGATCTCAAAATGGCTTATCTGTAGGCTGCCTCTTTCATCTCTTGCTATTTTTAATAGCGCATTATGAATCATTTTGATATGTTCATAAATGTTATTCTTTCTGCAAGTTCTTTGCTATGGTTGTCAGCTGCTGAGGCTAATATGAACATGGTTAGTTGGTCTGGGATGTGAAAGCATCAAAAAATGACTGCTTGGCTGCATGATTTATAATAACTCTGACTGCTCTAAATGTCCATAAATAAGGAGAGTATGTATTCTGCTTTTCTATAATCAAGACATCCTCAGTCTCCTTTGTTTAAGTTGAGGAGGTTGCACTGGACCTGGTTTGTCTTTCAGGATGGTGTACATCATTGCCTAATCATTGCTCCAGTTGAAATCGATAGCACCGCAACACTCATTTGGGAGGGACGAGGACCCACTCACTGCAGCAGCCAGGAACCCAAACAGGCAGCCTTTGAACAACATAACTTGTCTGGCACATAAGCCCCCTGCCCCGTTGAGGGGTTTCTGCACGGTCTGCCAACATCTCCATGAGACATTCTTCCGTGGAGGCTCAAAGCCAATGTTGAAGGTGTCCAGCATCACTCTGTACCCTGGAGCAGGGCTGCTCAGCCTTCCCCCATGTGTCATTCCAACCACGGGCTCTTTCCTTCCTGAGGACCTGGTGGGAACAGTCTGCAGGCAGATGAATTGTCCTGACCAAGACAGCCTTCTCCTGGTATCTCCTAAGCTTGCTTAGGGCCTTGGACCTGCATCCTGCAGGCCACAAACAGCTTGTGGAGTTTGCAGTCAACAGGACACATATGGTATTTCTCTAAAAAAGAGACTTGCTCTGTCTTGGATGTATTTTGTGACGTAAAGATCAACTGGAAACACAAGCAAGGCATTCATTTATTTTGGCCAGCTAGCATCCCAGGCTGCAAGACGCTGGGGAAGGACAGAGATTACCGCTAAGAGCGTTAGGGTTGAGGGTTCTCTCCTGCACCTCCTGTTGCCAACTCTCGTGTGTTTCTCTTACGTGACTTTTTTTCCTCAGAAACTAAATTGATTAACACACAAATTAGAAAAATATAAAACATTCCTCCCTTCACAGTGAGGGGGAACACTGGAGTTTCTCACTCTTCTCCCACAAGGGACTTGTCTAGCTTAACACCCAGGAGAAGGAGGGAAACCAGACAGCCCTCCCATCTCCCAGCCAAGGAGGGCTGTGCTCACCGGTGAGGTAGGTGTGAAGAAATTATTGCAAGGAAGTGCTGCTTCCCGGGGGATCCAGAGCTCAACCAGGCAGCAACTAACCAGCAAGGATGGGAAGGTGTAAGGGGAATAGGATGATGAGTGGTTACAACCTCAATTATGTTCCACACCTGAAAGGCAAAGCCTCCTGCCACGCCGTGGCCCCGTACCATGCTTGGGCCCGGGCTCAGCGCTGACTCAGAAGGAAAAGTGCCAGCATCTGAGTCACCAGGACCACTTCTCGCAGCCCTACGGGTTTTCCTTAGGTATCAATCCAAGTAATAACAAGACCAAATTTCACTCAACCAGTGCGATGCAAGAAGATGGCAGCCCCAGGTGGTAGGACTAGCTCGGCTGCCTGCGGTGTACTGCAGCTCAAGGCAGTAAGTGCATGGGTGAAGCGGTGGGGATAAAGCCTGAGCAAGCCTTGCCGGCAGCACGCCCTGTCTCACCAGTGCCACCATCCTCTCCTTCTGTGAGCCGCTCAGTCTCACGGTGTTGAGAAGTTGCCAAGAGCTACATTCTTTGTATCAGGATCTCCTATCACTGCACTCATACTTTTTTGAGGTGAGGATGGCAGAGGAGCAGATAGAAATCCCGCCGGTCAGACAGCACGGCCACCAGGCAGCTGGGCTTTCCGTAAGAGCAAGGCTGCTCCTGCACTCACCAGGTCACAAAATAAAACAATGTCCTTTCAGCACGGAAAGTGGGCATTAAGGCTCTCCCTATTCTGACTTTGGGTGTTCTCAGAACTGCTCAGAACTATAAAAAGAATAATTTATGAAATCCCTAGATCAATTATATAATAGCATCACTGCGCATAATTGCAAAGCTCAGGAGTGTCGTTACCCTCACAAGTCAGTCATTTGTACTTAGATGTTTGGTGCTGCTATGACAGCAGAAGGCATTTTTTGCTGAATCCAAGAAATTCTGCTGCAGAACAACTGTCCAAACAACCTAGTGTTAAGGGGCTTGTGATGCTTCTTACATAAAAGCATAAAAGCTTGAAATAGTACAGGGCAGGAGAAAGTAACATGGAAGAGGATATTTGCTGGAAAGCTGTTAAGTCTGTGAGACAAATAACACGAGGTGCTGAGCAAGCTGTGCTGATGTTAGAGGCACTAGAGCTACGGCTACCACAGGAGAGGACATGTCTTGCACAAACCCAAGTGTGAGCAAGCACAAGGTTGCCAGTGGGGCTTCAGTCACAGTTTTCACTGAGCTGGTTGAGGAGCTGACTTACCTCAGTGATGCAGCGGACAGTTAATTAGGGATGTGCGAGCGTTAGGAGTGGATCTGGTTTAACTTCCGTTTAAGTCAATGGAAGCATTTAATGACTGATTTCAGTAAGAGCTGGTTCAGGGCTGAAGTTTCAAGATGAAGTGTATAGATGTGCAGAAATACCACCAGTTCTCTGAAGTTCAGCTGAATTATCTAAAAGCCCAGAATCTGCAAATGACATATAAATATAAAGCATAATCTGTAAATACCTGGGCATGGCTGTGCTGCTTTCTCACACACTGGGTTGGGCAGTAATTCAGACAGTACCAAGCGTCCTTTCCTGACTTGGGGCAGATGTCTTCAGGACCTACACTGGTGGGAAGTCTTAGAGCGCTTTCAAAGGTGCCTTAGGACAACCATGGACTTCCACCGCTGGGTAAGGAGGAGGAGCAGGCCACGCAGGCGCCAGTGGGTGTAGAGACAGGCTTCACAGCCCTTGTCATGTTGCATGTCATCATTTGTCAAAACCCAGCTCCTCTTGCGGTGGCCATCTCCATTCCCAGCCCTCCAGGCCCACAACATCCCTGCACACCTGGTTGGGATGGCAACAAACATGGAGAAAAACTGCATGCAAGAAGCCGTAGGGGATAGGGTCTGCCCTGAGACACAGGGGACAAAATCTATTTGCTCCCTCTTCATTTCATTTTGGAGAAAGAGTAGGAAAAATACCCAGAAAAAGCTATGAAGATTTGTGAGAGGTCTTCTATGAATGAAACCGTAAGAAACGGTAAGTAAAGTCAGTGGAAGCAGAAGTGAATGAGCAGTGCCGTGCTTGGACTCAGCAAGGGAGAAGCAGGGAGATGCCTGGTGAAGGTTAATGGGGGCTGGTGGAGCTACTCAGTCCAAAATCTACATTCAAGAAACGGAGGCAAAGGCATCCAAATGAGGACAGTAAAGAGTGAGAATTGCTTCCAGGAGCTCGAGCCCACAGCGACTGAATTAGGACTCTTCGGGCATTGTTTGAAAGGAGGAGGAAGCTGAAGCTGTTTCCTGGAGCTTGGCACAGGGGCCTTCCTCACGCTCAGTCAGCCCCCACAGAGGGATGGCACAGGGACTGAGCAGATGGGACCTGCCTTGCCTGTAATATCTCTCAACGCGAAAACTGCCGGGGCTGATCGCTGCCTACCTGGGCAAAAACGCCGCCGAGGGAGAAAAATGAGTCAGAAGAGTAGTCCTGCCAACGTGGGTGCCACAGGGGTGGGGGTTAAACCCAACCAAAGCAGGGAGGTGGATAGGGTGATGGGCTGACAGGGATAGAAAATCATGGCCTTAGGGTGAGCAGAAAAGAGTGATGGGGCAGAGGAAGGAGAGGCAAAAGAGCCATCCTGTAAGTCCCATAGCATGCACGTATCACTCCCACTGAGAGCTGGTGGTGGGCAGAAGCAGAGAGATACTGGCTGTGGTGGGGGATACTGGGCTGCGGAGCTTGGAGAGTCTTGCTGCCTGAAGCCCTTCTGAGCAGTGCTGCCTGGGGTCCCTCTGCCGCTGCCGGGGGAGGCCTGCCCCTCCCGAGGGGTAGGCAAAATGCGTTAATAGTGGGTCAGCGAAACACAGCTTTGCATCTGGTGCCGAGAAGCTGCGAGCATGAGCATTGGTGGGCTTTGTGCAACTAATGGCCACATCTGGGGAGAAGACACACTCTGCAGACCGCTGCCTGCCTTTTCTGGCTATCAGGCTGAAAAGCACTTCCACAAAACAGTTAATGTGTGTGTACTGAGCACTTCCTGAGCAGTTGCTGAGTATAGGAGATCAGTTATGCAAGCTGTTTCTTCAGTTTTAATCTGATTTCCTCCCTCTACTCTTAATAAATCTTATTTTTATTAGATCTTTTGAGTCCTAGGCAGCTTGGGAATTTCACATAGATTTTCCAGGAAAAGAAAGACCTCTGAAAGGAGGTATGAAAAAAATAGGAATAGGCTCTGGGGATATTTAGGCAGCAATTCTCAGCTGAAAGAGCACAGGACACAGGTCCTTTTCTTCAGAATGTTGTTTTCAGGGCAAAGGGCTGCTGGAAATAGCTAGTGTTGACTCCAGCTGAGAACTTTAAGGGAGAAGAGGTATCACTACTTGTCAGAAATGGCAATGTCAGGGTGAGTTAAAAAGGGACGGCTGATGTGATGGGGGATTGCAGTGGGTTACGTAGCTCCTTTGTGAGTCTGTGTGGCTGGTTGCTGCTGCCTTAAGGCAGGTCTTGCCATTTATTAGGGGTGATTCCCCTCCCGCCGCCCTCGGTAGGATTCATCCCCAGTCATTCTTGGTGTTTACTTCCCATTGCCTACATGTTTGCACCAGATTTGACATCAACTGCAAATCTGATCACAGCTGAATTTACACCAGAGACTTGGCAAAGCTCTACCTAAGGAAAGACTGGAAGTTTTTGACTTGAAGTAAGCTATTATAGCTCATAGTCCATTGCAGGTGGTGAGCAAGCAACACAGGGCTTGCCAAAAAATGGCATACCACAGGGTCAGCACAAGGCCACCTTTGACAGCTGGCAAGAGGCAGCAGTTTCTAGCTTCTGCTGATTTCCTATGGTATATTTGAACTCTACTTTGGGAAAGAAATCAGTCTGGCACACCACTTCGGAAAGGCTACTGAGCCCTGAGCTACCAGGACTACTATTTCACTTGGTCTTGGAAGATTCAACTACTCTGAAACACTGGAATCGGGATGGTGGGAAGTGTTTGGGGGTTTTGATGTGTTGGGTTTTTTTTACCTGCTACTTTCCACTTGCAGTTATTTGCTGAGGGCAAGTCTTTAATAGCATGGAATTGGCATATTTCAGGCTCTCAGTTGGTACCAGTACATTTTGCTCCTGGTTGTGGGTTTCTTTAAGACCAAAATAAATCTATGCTTCTTCCTTGCATTGATGTAAAAGCTTGTGCATCACAAATGCTGGATTGTAGAAAATCACAGAAAACCCCAAACCCATGCCATTACAAGTGACTCAAGGAACTACTTAACTGGTTGTCAGGATCACCAGGAGTTTCTCAGCCACTAAAGCTGGGACAAGCCCTGACTCCAGGAGATCTCAGCAAGGATGTAACTGTAGTGTTAAGCAGAGACGTTTTGCTCAGTCTAGATGCCTTAAGCAGGCAATTAACTTTCTATCATTACAGTCTGGCTTGGCCTGTAATACTTTCTTCTTATCTGTTATTTCTGTGTTTCTGATATGTCCTAGTGCCCTTCACTTTGGACACCATTTCTTTTGTTGCACGCTGGGCCCCCAAAAAGCAAATACAGTTGGGCTTCAGCTGACCGGGGCAGAATTGCACAAAGCTCCAGCTTCCCCCATGGTGTATTACTAAACTACACAAAAGTCACAGTTCTGAAATGATCTGTAAAGGTTACCACAATAACAGCAGGATGCCATCTTATTTATTTTGCACTTGGCTTTTAGAGTTCCCTATCTGAAAGTACATCAAGTCTCTGTGGAGCTCTAACATCAATGCCACATTCTATGAAGCAAGGAAAATATAATATTTTTACAGTCGGTCTTTAAATCATTTTCTGACAACAAATCAATCTTACAAGAAGCCTTGTTGGTGTTATGAGTAAAAGGGGAGATTTTGAGATTAAAGTATAATAATAGTTTGCTGTCTCCACAAATTTGCCCTTTCGTGTATCAAACTATCGCATTCTGCTGCTGAGATCTAATTAAGCCCCACCAATCTGATTTATGATAGTGCTAATAGGAAAAAGGATCGTATAATGCTGTTAATATGTGCTCTATAATTAACATTAATGGGAGTCTCGTGGTTAAATGCCCCTTGCATCACCCTGAAAACGGACCTGTAGGTGCAGTGTTTACTTTCTAACTGCGGGGAAGTAGCAATAGCTACCGAGCAATTGCCCATCTTAGCAATTAGCAAAAAAGTTAGAGATGCGTCAGGAATCACTCTGCCCCACAACGGTGCTTGACCTTGGAGCCCTGTGACAGGAGATGAGTCTTCTCCTGCAACCCTCCACGTGGTCCTGTGACATTGGTACCTGGGCTTTTATGAACTAGATTGCGGGAGCTGAACAGGGAAGGTGCTGAGAGCTCCCTGGAAGGGCCGTACCCCTTTTCCGTAATCCTTTGCCCAGGTGCTCTCTGGACCTTCAGTATTTTGTGCAGCCACCTTCTGCAGAATCAGTGCGTTGCAGACCCGAACCATCTGTAACGAGATCCAAAGGCTGTGGAGCCGTTTTAGGCTGACATACAACTCTGATGTTTGGATACTTGTGTCCACTAAAAATCCTGATTTTTTTTTTTCTCTCTAGGAGCAGCTTTAGTGGTTAAACCCAAACAGGTACGTGACATTCTATGTGCCCTAAATCATCATTATTGTTTCACAAGGAGGTATTGCTCCGATTGAGGCCGGTGGATAACATTCTCCTTAATTAGAAAAGTAGTGTTTTACCCCCTCTCTACAGGGGTGCAATTTATTGCCCAACTGAAAGGCAATGAAAATCATTAAACCTTAAATCTCGGCCCTGACACAGAACACTCGGCTACCTGAACGTTTTCCTCTCTGACCCAAACTGCCCTAAAACCAACCAACCGTTCTAGCTCTCTATGTAACCATTGTGTGTGTTTGCTATGTGATGTTTATTTTATTTTTGCAGGTGTAAATTTAAGTTGAGGGCAAATCTGTGGAAGTTACAAAAACTAGAGACGCGAACAGGAACTGCGAAGTGATATATGCTCAGTGATGAGAACTTGGAGCAAAACAGGATATTAACTGTAAGAAATGTGAAGTCCTAATTTCTCCCCAGCTCCCCAAATAGAAGGAGAGTGGAAATAAATGCTTCGAAGTAGGATATTCTTGGTGAATTAGAGTGAGTGTTTTCATTTTATCTTCCTAATGATGATTTAAGATGACTTTTGCATGAATTTAAGCACTATAAAGAAACGAAAGCCTGGGAGGAAGATGGTTCTGAGGAAGATTTCCATGTTAAAATATTGAGAATGATTTTCAAAAGCATTTAAGTGACTTATAGCCTACATCTCCTGAACTTAAACTCTTAAGAGAAAACATTTTAAAGATGCCTGGGGGTGCAATTACGCTTTACAGCTTGAGCAGTCCTAACCATTCCCTTCCCTTTCTGTTCAAGACTGCAGTCCCAAGGCCCCTTCCTCTGTGCCTTGCACCAGCTTTCAACCTATCAGACCTCGCGCAGGGTGAGTTCAAACAGTTAAACCAGCAAAATAAGCAATTTTTTCCCTTCAGGTTAGCGAGTTGAGTCAGGTTAGCAAAGGATCCAGCCACCCTCAGAACCTGCATAAGGGGAGGATGCGATGACAGCTGGGTCAGCTCGTCAGTCTGACCTCCTGCAACACGTAACTTCACCCAAGGGGTATAGAAATCAAACTTTCATTTTTAAAATTTACTTCAGGAACTAAATACAGATTTTATTTAGTTTTCTTTTACCAAGCCTTTGGCTCTTTAAAGCTTAGGTCCTTTTGGGAATGAGACTCCACGTCCCTAAGAATTAATTTATTTTTTCATTAGACCTCTCTTGGTTGTTTTATGAGGATGCTGCGATCTCCCCACAAGCTCGACGGCACCCTTGCTGTCACGGACACCAGGTCAGGTCTGCAACTGTGAACTGAAAATGAGCCCAGGGATGCAGGTGAGGGAATTGCAACCAGCGCCAGAAAGCAGCAGCTGTGAGGATGCCCCAGGCGGGGCTCTGGGCTGCTTCTTCACCGGAAAGGTCTCTCACGTCTCCGGTCCAGCCCCAACTCCCACCTGAACGCCCTAATCTGTTGTTACACCCCAAAACCTGACGCCCACCGAGCGGTTCTCCCCCCCCGGGAGGTATTTATCGGTGGGAAGCTGCTCCGGCACTTGCTTTGCGGGACCAGCGCTCAATCACATCCCCCCACCGGATCGCCTCTCCACGCACAATCCAGCCGCCCGGGGCCGTGAAGGGCTTCTCCTCCCGGCTGCAAAACCACGGGGAGCAGGAGGCGGCGGGCTCGGCCCCTGCAGGGCACCTGCTCCGCCGGCCCGGGAACGGCGGGGCCCGATCCCGCGGGCTGCGGCCTGTGCATGCGGGACAGCCCGGGCCCGGCCTCCCCTCCCAGCGGAACGGAACGGGCCGGGCCCGGCCGCTCCCGCCTCACCCGCTGACACACATTCCCGCCCCCCTCCCCCTCCCCGCCGGAAGCGCCGACCCGGAAGGCGTTTAGAGGTCGTGCCGGGCAAGATGGCGGCGCCCAGGCGGTGAGGGGAGAGGGCGGCGGGAGAAGGGCTGCGGCCATGAGCGCCGCCCGCCGCTGCAGCCCGCCCCGGGCCCTGGCAGGTACCGCCGCCCGCGGGGCAGCGAGACTCCAGCGGGGTCTAGGGATGGAGGGGGGGGGGCGCCCGGCGCTGGGCGAGGCCGGGGGGGCGGGCCGGGTTGGGGCCGGGGCCGGGGCCAGGCGGAGCCGAGGCGAGCCTGGGGCTGTGAGTAGTCCCTGAGACTGCTCTATATAGTGATATACAGAGCCTGTATATATTCCTCTGTATGGGGATATAGGTGTTGTGTCACACAGGGATGTCCTCTTGTTGCCTTTGACTTTGGTGCTGCCCTATGCCAGCTGCTTCCTTCCAGTGCTTGTACTATTTTGCCAAGATAATTTTGTCGATAGCATGTAGAGGTAGTAATGGAACACTAAACTAAAAATGCCTCTCTGGGGAGCTGAGACACTTGGAAGAAAACCCCACAACCATTTGGGCAAGCCTACGCTTTCAGTTCTTTCACCCGGAGCCTGCAGACATGTTTCTCCCCACCCGAGCAGTGCTGGTTCCCATTTTTTAGGTGCCTTGTGTCACAGCTGAGAAGAGAGACTGTGGTCTGAATCAGAAGCAAACTTAGTGGCAGAAAAGGAACTGGAATCTAATGTTCTGTTGTGTTTTTTTTCCTTTAAATAGGATTATTTGTCTGGCATCTGAAGAACACTGGAATACGGCAGATACCGTGCCAGTTTGTGCATCTATGCCATGTAGCCAATGACAGATTGATTACATTTCAGTACTTTAACTTTCTCAAACGAATGGTAAGTCAGGGAGTGTATTTATCCCATGTTTCTCGTTCTTTAATTCATTTTGTCCTATGTGATGAGTCAAAATGGAGATAAGGTGATAAAAATATTTTTCTTATTAGCCAAGCTCAGGCAATTCCAAGTGTCTCCTTTCCTGCAGTGCATCAGGGTTAAGCACTTGGCGTCTGAAACATCTGAGGTTGGAGGAAACCTGCTGTAGCAAGGACAGTGCCTTGTGCTGCAGCGTGTTCTCTACTTGACAGGGGGCTTTCTGTGCCTTTGGAGCAGGGTGCTCATCTCCTGTTGAGAAACATGAAATGGTTTCTTAAGTTTTTATTTATAAAAATGCTAGTAAGAAAGTCAAATCTCAGCTAGCAGTCATACAAATAGAGCTCACTTGTGGAGGTAGTGTCTTCTGACTGAAGAGTTAATCAGTTAATTTGAATCAAAACTCCTGAGCTTGTTAACTTAATGGGTTACATTCTGTAGTGTGCTGTTAGTTTCAGGTATTGAGAGCTGTAATTATAATTCAAACCCTTGAAATTGTATCTTCCTCTTTGAACAGTTGTATCGCATGTAGGAGGATAGTAGCAAAAGACATCTTTTGCTCTTCCCTGAGTTGTGGCCTGTTCATTGTCCTTTGGAGCTGTATCTATGAAATATAGATAAGACTAAGTCTTACAGCCAATGACTACTTTGACTGCAAGGAGCGTGTACATCTGTTGGTATTTTTTGAGCTTCAGTCCTGTATGAAGCAAGAGATGGGGGTCTCTTCCATGCTTCTGGGGACCACCAGCACTTCTCATTCTTTTTTTTTTTTGCTGTTGATTTGATCTGCATTCACATCACTCATTCAGAGTTTCATATCCCTCTTCCTCATAATTATTAATGTGTACTTTAAACCACAATTAGCTGAGAGCTCAGTCTTTTTATGCCTGTCTCTTATGCTTTAAATATATGGAATATCTTGGGAAAGCAAATAGAAAGAGGAGAAGCTAAATGTTCTTTTTTTTATTCTGTAAAGGTTCTACAAGGGAGGAAACAACTGTCTTCTAACTTTCTGTTCAATATATGTTCATTTGAACTCCTGTTGAAAATTGTTGTCTAGTTAATTAGCATAAAGTTTGGCATAAGTAGTGATAGCCTAACGTGGGAGATGATTTTATATCATAGGAGGTAAATTGTATTTTCTGGCATCTTTCTGATTTTTTTCATATCTTAAAGGTGCAAAAAGTTTAGTGCTTGTATTTGGAGACTGGAGTTGTTATGGGCATGTGTGTACCTCTCTGTTTAAAGGTGAATTGATCAGTTGTAAATCAGACGATATTCACTGGTGTTTTTGAATATGAATAAAGTAGAGTTTGCTGTTGAAGCTGTGGAGGAGGAAGTAGTTTTATCCAGAAGCAATTCTTCAAGCTTAAGTAAACATTATGATGCAGCTGTGAGTTGAAAACCTGGTTTTCTAATACTTTGTCCAACTTCAGAAACTTTTTTGGATGTGAAGTAAATGTTTGAAATTCAGGCTAACTCAGTCGTGTCATAGGAAGTAATAGCAATAAGAATAATATAGCAGTAATATTGATGTTGTTAATAACCTGGAATGGACAGAGATAACTTCTTAACTATTCGTCTTAACGTTTCTCATTCTGTTTAGTATGTAACGCAATACAACAAAGACCTCAGCCAACGAGCCAAACCTAAGTCAGATTCAGTTGCATCTCCTTTTCGTGAGCTTCTGCAATTGGATGAAGAAAAAAAGGTTATACACAAGATTAGACCAATTTCACCTGTTCATCAACCCTTGTCTGAGACATTAAGCAGAAATGAGTTGAGAGAAGCGAAGTCAGCTGCAGAAACTGAAGACTCAGTCACACCAGTAAGAGCAGAATCCAAAGATGACAGACAATGGAAAGAAATGAAGCTACGGCTGGATGATTTGCCAGGAATTTTGGCACGCTTGTCCAAAATTAAGCTTACAGGTACTACTGGTCATTTTTTCACTTCTGTGCATCCTGTTTGATATCAGAGTTCTTTAGCATGTTACCAGTACTGTGTAGGTTTTTGTGTGATAATTCCCACTTTACTGACGCAAAGTACCTGGGTCAATTCCATCAAATGTGTGCAGGGAAAAATTGGAAGCATTTAATAGTTTTCCCATTAAATTTGTTTAAAAACGGTGAGGAGGAGCTTGTGTCATACTGTCAGCTAGCTTTTGGGAATCATAAGCAAGCAAGCGTTAGTACAAAAAATAATGTGAAACTGGGTTAGGAAGTGAATTTACAAGGGTTGTATTAAGTATGTAAAGTTGTCTTGCTTAAGTTTACCAATGTTCTGTCTTATTTACTTTTTGCTTTAGTACTGCTTATTGTGAGATTAGTATTAAAAGTACCAACAAAAGATAATCCAACTAATTTCCTGTCTTACAAAGGCAAATGCTTGAGTGAGACCAATTACACTTTCTCAAATACGGTATAATTTACTTTTCTAGTCAATGATAGTATTGTATCTTCAAACCGGCAGTTTGTTAAGCAATTGCCTTGTAGCCTAACTCCATTTTCCCTTGTTCTAATAGTAATATTTAACAACTATAAAGTACTTCTTTGCCAATAGGTAGAGCTATATATACTTTTATGTCTAAGGAAACTCTCATGATTTGACCAAAGCCTCACATCTTGTTTGTATCGGGGCCAAGAACAGAAGTATAATTTTCCAAGTCCCTACTGTGGTGCTCTCTCCAGTGGGTGAAATAAATTCTTGATAATAAAACTGTTGTTCTTTGCCATAACAATTTGTTATAATAAAAATCCTGAACTCAGTTTACTTTTTGAAACTTCTTGTTGTGCAATATATGTGTTCATTGTTTGTTTCTCCATGCAAAAATTGTGTTGACCACATGCAGTGTACAATGGTCATTTAAATTTTTCTTTAATAAAAAGCCTTATAGTGCTCAGTGTTGATGAGACATCTCCTGTTTTGGACTTGGCAAAACTGATCTTGTCTGTATGTCCAAATGTTCTCCCTCATTATTTTTAAAAATCCTCAAGGCATTTATTTTGTGCTGGTAAAGAGCTGGGTTAGTAGACTTGAGGGATGAAAAGCATGCCTTTTGATGCTTTACCATGTCACTTTTACATATTAGCCGTGGTAATTTCAATGTAGGTATATAAAACTCTTGCACATTCAGCAGTTACCAGGATTATTGTACTTCAGATTTGCAACAGCTTTGGGGCACATAGCAACCTCAACTCTTGCCTCTTCTTTCTTTCTCCATAATACAGGTCTTGCCTTTTTCTCCCCAGTGCTGTTCAGTTTTAGTAATATTTTGTTCCTTTTGAGCTCACCATGGATAACTTATAACTGCTACATGAACAATTAGCTCTCCTGGCATATTTTCAATGAGATGGTTTTATGTAAACTTGAAAGCTGTGCTAGTTATTGAAGTAGAATTAAATTTAAAAAATCCGAATAGATCCAGAAATGGAAAGTTAAAGTGCCAGGATTAATTGACCAGAGAGACAGAAAAGAACCTGTTGTTTTAAACACTTGAAATATATGTTCTTATGTTTGCTGTTATTCCTTATGGGTAAGCTCAGTGTTAGTACTGCATCTGAGTATTACTGGTGCTCCTCAGAATGGATTTTCAACAACTGCAGCAAGATGGAAGAGTGTCTTTTTCTGAAGAAAATAATTTTATGTGATGCTTTTTTGTGTGGCGTCAGTGTTGCTGCAAAACTTTTCAACAGCTTCTAATGGGCTCTTTTTTAAATGCAAAAGGCAATGTTGACAGGCAAGCAGGTACCAATCTGATTTTAAAATAGGGTATAACTTGAAACCTGTAGAAGGCAAAGGTTACAGAATTTCGTTCCCTTCAGGACTGTCATTTTGTATGAGTCTGCATTTTGAGATGCACTGTTCTTGATCCAAGGTAAGTGTAGTAAAACTTTGTACCTGTTGAGAAGGTCTAGAGATACAGAAAAAGCCTTAACCTCTCTTCTGTTGTGGTCTTTATGTATTTGATGGTGAAGATGACCTGGGGCGGGGAGATTTTGTTTGAAGTGGAAAATGTGAAAGAGTAAGTTGGATGAAGAGGGGTTTGTAGGAAGGGAGTTCTGTTGTTAGTCTTTATTGGTCATAGGACAGCATAGGAGACGAGCAGGAAAAATACTGAGTGTGGTGTGTGGAGCAACGGAACAGAATTAGCTTTTTTCCAACTTGTGTAATCATTTAGACAAATTATATATTCTGTAAAGAATATGGTGGTATAGTTCTTTGATTTTATTTTTTTTTAAAAAAGAAAAATAAATTCTCTGAGGTCAGTTTGTAAGTTACAAATGACACACAACTCAATTCCTTTCACCCATGAAGTTCTGATAGATCTCGTATCCTGTGTGGTTTTTTTGGCAGACCCTTTATTTATACTTTTTAGAGTATGAAATAACAAAAAAACAAACTGTGCATTATGCTAAAATGGGACTTCCTTATGCCCTTTTCTTTTCCTGCTGCTGAAGTAAAGAGAATGTTTGTTTGTATTCTGAACTGTAATTCACCTTTGAAAGGAAATGAGTTTAGCTATTACCATACCCTCCTGCTTCGTGTAAACTGCAGCTCTTGTGACTCGGCCATTAGAAGCTCTGCCTTACCAACAGGAAAAGATTTTTGTTTATATTCTTTTGCCATGGAAAACAATTAGGGAACTTTTAATTACTTGTCGTGTAATCTACCTTTTTGTGTTCAGTTTCCATCCTTCCCCTTCTCTGTGGTGTTCTCTGGCTGCTGTCTGAACAGCTGTATCTTACCATCCAGGCACGTGGAAAGCTAATGCATCTCTCTGATTAAGTTTTCAGAATTATATATCTCAATGTTTTCAACTTTAGGATAAAGTTCATGTGTAGCTGAAAATAGGAGAGAGAGAGATGTGAATGTATGGTTATAGGAGGAAATTCTAATTTAGAATGCAAACACATTAAGAATTTCAGGTTGTCTCATGAATATAACTTCAAGTTTACATTTAAGTGATGTTTTCCCCAGTGATCACAGATGGAAACTAAGATGAGCTATATGCAAAAATACAGGAAGATTAAACTTCAGTTTTTAGTTTGGGGGAAGTATGATGAAGGCACAATGTGAAGAACGCTGAGTGTTCTGGTTTGGGAACATTGTCATTGTTGCTCCTGTAGTAAAAGATGTCTTGGACACTGGTCTTCTGGTGAGGAGAACCAGGTAGATATGTAGCACCTGTCTGAGAAGTGGATGTATCAGTATGGGTCAGATGTAAACTTAACTGCTAATTTCTAAACAGCTGTAGAATTTTTAATCTAATTTGCCAGCCTGTTGAGGAAGAGGCTCTGTCTTTAGTGTATCTCTCTCTCTGCTGTGCCTGGAGGAGCCGAATCCTGACTCCAGGCTACTGTAACACAGATCTCCTTCAGGAAGTCATACTAGAGCCCATATGTTTCAAACACTTATCTACCCTTCCTTTATCCTGTGTTTTAATATACTACAGTTAACACTTTTATTTGTGTTCACAAGCATATTAATTTGTCTAAAGATTATTTTTTTTTTTAATTCACAATTGTGTGTTAACTGGTTGTTGTTTACCGAAAGATCAAATGCAAAGTCACAGTCTCTCCCCCGAAGTCTTTATATTCTTTTATGGCATCTCATTGCAAAACACACCTTCCAACTCTTAAAAGGTGTTTTAGAGTTTTGGTAGTATTTTCTTCAAAGTACGTTTTAATAGTCCATCCATTAAAGCATGATGAACATTGCTTTTCTGATTACTGAAGACTTGTTTCAGATCTCAATAGAGTGGCTTCTACATTTGGTATCTTGCTTTGGTTCAGTGTGTGCAGTATCCGTGCAGAATTGCAGAGATCTCAAAGGGACACTTCAGGAAGTCATCTATTTTCCCTCAAGGCAGGGTCACCTTTAGGTGTATCATTCCTGACTTGATGTTGCTTTGTCCATTCTTAAAACCAAACAGGGAATATACAGATTCCCTGGGCAGTCTGCAGCAGCGTATTCCTGCCCTTACTGCACCTTAATGAAAGGTGCCTCTGTATCTAACAGAAACCCTCCTTTGCTTCACTTTGTTACTACTTCTCCAAACACTAAGAAATCTGGAAACTTTCTCAAAGTAAGCTTATGTTTTGCTCTGTTTCTCTCATTGCAGATGTGAGGTGGTGTTTGGTTTTATTTGGCTCTCGGAGTTCAACCCAGTATCCTATTAACGTTATGTAAGAAGAGTGGAGAGTAAATTACCTCTGCTTTTGTCATGGTCTGTATCTTAGAGCTAAAACAGGCCAAACTGAGGTGTTTACACATCTGTAAATCTGGAGTAATTAGTCATCTTTAATAGAGTCATGCCAGGGTTTACCATGGTCTGATCAGAATCAAACCTCTTGTGCTTTTTTCTCATCAAGTGTAATGTGCATGTTATGGACAGAATCACAAGACTGGTATCAGTTCTCTGAGGAGGCCCATAAATAGTTAGATGTTTGTTTTTAAGGTAAAGATTTACATATCATTTTGATGCCATCTGATCATTAGTAGCTCCTTCCACAGGAAGGAGGATGTGGACATTCTCAGTCAGGGCCCAGAATTCTTTTAAAGACAGATTTGGAAGCATCTATGCTTTAGTTTTCAAATCTTTTGTAAAATACGTGAATCTTTGCACAGAGAAAACATGTTTTGTAAGTTGAAATAGGAGGTTCTGGCTTGACATAAGGGAAAAAAAGTTTCACCACGAGGACAGTCAAACTTTGGAGCAGGTTGCCCAGAGATGATGTGAAATTTCCATCCTTGGAGATGACAAAGCCCTCAGGGACCTGGCCCGAATTCAGCATTGACCCTGCTTTGAGCAGGAGGTTGGACTTGATGATCGCCTGAGATCCCTTCCCATCTGAATTACTCTGTGTTGTTGCTAGACAATGTTAGACAAAAATCTAGGAGTAAAGACTATCAGCTACAAAACTGCGCATGGTTTCTACGTCACGGACTTAACAGACCTGCATTTAAGATTTGCAAAGTGGACAAATAAGATAATTCATGAGCATTTTCAGTTTTGGAGACTAAACTACAACTTTTTTTCATATGTTGCCTTTTAAGAAAATAATCCTGTCTTGTTTACTAGAAAACAGCTGGAATTTATTTCATGTATTGCTTGCATATGAATTTGTGTCTGTGCATTAGCTGTCCTCTAGCACAAAAGTGTTGAACTGGAAGTCAGAAGCCTGAGACATTTGCTACTGACTTACGATGTGATCACGAACATCTTGCTTCATCTCTTGTGTCTGTTGTGTATTTGTAAAATGAAGGTGATGGATATCCAGTTTTGCATAATGGCTCTTGAGTGTTACCAAACCACTATGTAATAGAGTAACAATGACTAAGTAAGGTGCCTATGTTGTGTTCGTAGGCGAAAAATCTGGTAACAGCTGCTCTAGTAAAAAAATTCATTTGCTTTAGTGGACTTCCAGTACGTTTCCACTTTATTCTGGAATAATGGCATTTATTATGGCATTTATTCTTTAAATGGTAGCTCTAATATAGCCAGAAACTTTGACAAAGATTTATTGGTATATATTGTTTAGGTTATTACTGGTCTACATTTATTCTCGGTTCTAAATGTATTTCATATGCCTTGTCAAAGTAGTTCTCATTTTGTGATTATTGAAACAGTAACTATTAAAGAAACAAAGCTTAATAGTGGTAGCCTCCTGGCAATTTGTTTTCCATGCTACAAGGAAAACAAATGAAATAAAAATAAACTATTATTACAGTTTATTTTTTTGCATTTTAAAATTGTTCGATGGTAAAAAGAGATTATCTGCTCTGCTCGTAATATTGCACTTGAATTTTGTATGGTATGATGCAAAGACTTGTTTCAAATTATTGTCCTACATTTAAGTTTGCTTCAGGAGTCTGGCCTTCTTTAGTGTGCAGGTTATAATCTGTGAAACTTAGACGTGCCTACACCCAGTGAGTTTATAAAGGAAACACTGGTCAGTTGTATAACACTAATACTGATGCTACCTTTTAGCTTTTCAGAAACCAAAGTGTGAAAACTCTGGAAGGAAAATTCCATCAACCTTTGGAAAGCTAGTTTACTTTCAGGAATATATAAACATTTGTAGTAAAGCAGTGAAATTGTTTCTTAAATTAAAGTAGAAATGCATTTGCTTTTGTCCTTCCATATGTACTGATACATCATCAGTATAGGATTAGAAAGGAAATCTAAAGCTGAATTGGTTTGCTTTGGCTTTCTACGCTTTTATTTTGGCTTGGCTACTTTTTAATAGGAGGTAAACAAAATATGGCACAGTGATTGACATGCTATAAATACAAATACAGGGATTTACAAAGGCAGATCATGTTACAATGAAGCTGAAGAGGAATGTAAAGAATACACTGTAGACTTTTTGAATGTGTTTTTATGTTAGAAACATTATAATTCACTCTTTTTGTCACCAATCCATTAGTATTTTCGTTTTAATTTACATTGAAATGGGAGACAAATGTCCCCTGTTAATTTTTGTTAAAGCTAAAGATGTTTAAAAGACTGAAAATTAGGTTTAGGCTGAGATCATAAGTTTAAATCCTGGCTTCTTTTTGAAGAGCATATATAATGCCAACTCTCATCAACAACTCTTGAAAGGATCAATTTCATCTATTATGCAATAAAGTGAAGTTAATTTGGCCCCTAAAGCACTAAACTAACAGGGATTAAAAAACAAACAGAGTCAATGACCTCATTCCCTTGATGTGATCTCAATTAAATATACTTTTCCTCCATGAGGAAAGTAGAAGAGTAAATTATTGCTTCCACAGTAAAAGAAAATAAACTTCCCAATCCAAAGGGAACATTTTCTTATTTATTCTTAATGTGTTGCATTTGAATTGCTGGGTGATGAGACAAGCAGGGAATGCCTTGTGTTCAGAGCGCTGCCCAAACAACTAAAAATAACTGTTTCAGTGGGATAAGTGAGAGGATGTACTACACCTTTTTTAATGAGATCCTGATAAGTCGCACTGAAATGACGGACTGAAATTAATCTGGAGAAATCAATGGGGACTTTAATTAGTGCGGTAGCTGTACAGTATTAGAATTTCTTTAAGGTCAGTGTAACGGTAATGTTACACTGACTGTTTGCCAATCTGCTCCACCTTTCTTCTTCAGTAAATGAGTTGGTGTTTTCCCATAATAAATTGGTGTAAAGTGCTCTCCAAGATAAGTTTTAATTAAATTCTTGTCTAGAGTGAACGTGTGATTTATTATGCAAAAAAATGAATGCAATCACTCTTAGAAATGCAAACGCCACTGTTTCGCTGTCATCTTTTTGGTGTATTTTTTAAGTCTATCAGTTGTAAACCAATGCATTTCATATTTTCTTGTGTGCTCTACTAAGGAGGATCCAAGAGTTTTGAAACCAGGATGCTATTGTATTTATTTAATAAATGGGGTCCAGTCTTTCAGAAGTGATCAGGACCTGCATGCCCATTAGTCTGTCTGGCAGGGTTGCAGAATCTGTGGCTGTCCCACAGCTTCTCAGAGGGGTAAGGCTCCATTGTCGATTCACTGTATTTTAGAAGTAGCTGAAGGGGCCGCAGTGAGAGCCCACTGCTGTCTTGGGGAATCAAAGCCCCGGGGGACTTACCTGGGTGTCAGGCAGAGACCCTGATGCAATGCAGTCCCAGCCAGCCTGTGCGACAGCCGTCTGCATGACATCCTGTGAATCCGTAACAAGGTTAAATAATCAATGTTTATAATGATATTGTGTATGTTATTGTAATAGTATTCAGCTGCAAATGGATTTTAATATTTAGAAAAAAGTTCTGATGAGCAGCAAGTTTTCTTCACTGTCTTTTTAGGATTAAATCCTAAGGTTCTTATGCAGGCAGTTCTTAAAATTAGCACTTTACATGTGCATCCTTGCTGGCAGGTCTCTGCCATGACGTTTAGTTTTTCATCTTGAGTAACGCTGCTTAGTAGATAATCGAGGTATTTTCCATCAGCAAAGGTTATTTATTTGTCATTTAGCTGCAGACAAACAGGAGGCTTTGTAGGAATCAGGAAGATAAGAACACTTTGATGCTTTGATTTGAGCTAGCTGAGGTCTGGAACACGTAATTACATGCAGGATATAATTTAAATTCTTTCTGTTTAATAACTATTAATTTCAGATTGTAAGGTTCAAGCTCATGAGCAAGATATTCAGTAAGTGTGCTGACTTTTATAGTATAAGAAACTTTTCGTGTCATACTATTTCTTGCCAAAAGTGAGGTTTGTAAGACCTATTATTTGGGTAATTACAATATTAGGATTGAGACTTTGTTAACTTTCATTTTAAGGATGTGATTGGCAGTACTGTACTGACGTTATAATTTTGGATGAGAAAACTGAAATGGATTTTTATTAATCCACTCAAATTGTGAGGCCTTTGAGAGTTGCTGAGTCCATGTGATGATGTGATTGTACCTTCTGCCTGAAGTGGGCATGTCAGATGGGAACAATGCGGGCAGGTACCTGTATGGTGACGTTACTGGCTTCACCAGCTGTAGCCTACATGCCCTGAGTCTCATTTTGACTCTCTGCACTGCTTAAGTTCCTGCTATAATTAGATATAATGCATACCTCTCTGTTCAGTTTTCTGGTTCTCTTCCATGTTAGACTTTGCAATGGCATGTGAATTACTGGAACAAACGCATCTTTTGTACGTGTTGTGTGAGGCAGTTCGATCTTTTAGCAAATCCGTGAAATAGGGAATACAGAGGCATAAGTTTTATTCTCACCTCTTCTACTAGTGTGCTGGGTTTCTCATTTCATCCCTGACAGTTCTCCTTCTCATCTTTGACTTCTTTATGTGAAGTATTGGTATTAATTGTACACAGTTCTTGTAGCTACTTTGATCCGTAAAAACAGCAAAAAGTTAATCTGCACAAGGGTCCCTACAGGGTTTAAAAACCTTAACTCTAGTGGTGTGTACAAAGGAGACGGTTTCTTGTTGATGCTTTGAACTGTGCTCTCGCTTGTGTTGCAGCTCTGGTTGTAAGCACCGCGTCTGCTGGCTTTGCTATGGCTCCGGTCCCTTTTGACCTGACCTGTTTCGTGCTCGCCTCCCTTGGAACTGGACTGGCATCCTGTGCTGCCAACTCCATCAATCAGGTCAGTTCATCTCTTCATCTGTACCGCAGACTGGTGTCGTCCTGGCTTCTGAAATGCTGCCAAAGAGCATAAATGGATGGCTGGGAGTGCTGTGCCTTCAGCTGCCGCGCGAGCTCTGAGCCACTAAAACTGACACCGTGAACGGAATATATGTCTGAGAATTAAAGTATAGTTGCTAGGCACAGTGTGTTTATTCAGAATGGAGTTGATGAGGTTTTAAGCTACCCAATAATAAAGTTTATCTTGATAATACTAAGCCTGGGTCACTGAAAATGACATAGGAAGAACTGTGTAATTGGAATATAAGAATAGCCGTCAGGGCTTCAGCCTTACGGGCCTGGTTCTCCGGTTGCGTTATTGTATGACCTTGTCAGATCTGTCTAAAGAATGGCTCAGAGCACCTTTCTAAATGTCTGTAGTGGGATTTCGGTGGGATTTGTGTGCTTCTATTCAGGGTGGAATCAAGGATCTCCTGTGCATCTACAAAACGTACTGAAAATCTTCATCGTGTGGTAGCTGCTTCATGCTGGAGATCTTTCAGGTGCCTGAACTTGAGCTTCCTTGCATGTGTGAACATGCCTGTGGAGCTTGATGCTGATCTCAGCTCTCCTGCGATCCAGCTGTGAAGCAAAGTTGCTGTTAGACTTCCTAAGTCCCAAAGTCGAGCCTAACTAGTGAAAAGGTAACAACAATTGTGGTGTTGAAGGGAGTTACAAAGCGTAGTAGCCACGGTTACTTTCAGTTGTAAATATGGCCTGCAAAAAGAAGTGGTAGTAGCGGTGCCACCTTTGGTAGCACGTTATGGTTTCAGCAGTCACTTGGGAGATGGGGGAGGCGGAGTCCTGGGACCCCGCTAACGGAACAGGGCATGGAGGCTTCCTGTGATCTGCATCCTGGAGTCACCTTGATTGAGTTTGGCTCTTCGATGTTTACACCTTGTTATACCTCAGTTATAGGCACCCGATGTATTTTTTTGAGATTGCAGCCATTGCATCTTGCTCAGACTGAAGTAAGTACAGGTTTTACTGTTTGTTTTCACTGGGCTTAAAGTTGGGATAGGCAGTTAACTTCCGGTTTGTTTTCTCTGCAAAATAGGAAGGACGCTGCATGATTTTTAGTTGCTTGGAAATATTTAGGTAGCCCGCCTAACTTGAAAATACTTAGGTAGCCTTGAAAAATAATTTTAAGTCACACTGTTTTCTTAAGTATGCATTTGGTTATCATGTACATATTTTTCACGTAAAGTAGAAAAGCAGTAGTAGAAAAGCTGTCATAACTAAGGTGAAGCTTTCTTGGTTTTGATGCAGTTTTGAAGGTACACTTTTTTCCCTCCCTTTCTTCCTTTACTACAGGTTTTTTAATACTAAAAATTCATTTTGTGACTTATCCTTTGAAATATTTTCTGTGATATTTACTTTCACTTTTGACGTGGCTACTACTGGACTAAGAGGAGAATTAATTATTGCTTGTTTAGAGACTCCTGTGGAACTTGTCTTTCTTGAGATTTTGATAGATCTTCCTACAGACGATATTCATGCACAAATAACTGGTTTTCTTTGTCTTCAGTTGCCATGTATTGCTCAGTGTTGTGTTTTGTCTCAAAAGTAGCCACTTCTTAAACTCTCAGAAGCCACTTTTTAAAATCCTGGGGTTTTAAGATCTTGAGATACTTGGGAGTACCAGGAATCCTGGGCCATAATTTGGAGTTTGACACTTTTGAGGCTGCCGGGATGGGAAAGGAAAGTTAGGAGTGCAATAACTTTGTGTTTGGCCTTATAATTCACTATTTACTCACTGCTGTCTCACCACAGGAACAGCTGTTAATATGCCCTTAAGTAAAGAAGGTTACTCCAGCCTCAGAAAGTATAAAACTGTCTTTCACAGTCTTAGCTGAATGCTTTAAGTTTCTACACTTGTTCATGTTGAGCCCCTTGCCTATGTAGACAGACCTTCAAGGCAACCACTCTTACTAAGGAAAATAAAGAAGCAGAGTTGGTAACAAAGCAAAGCAAAGCAAAAGCAAAGAGCTGTGGTCTGTGACCTTGTTTATCAATGGATCCTTTCAGTCGACGAGTGTCCCTTTCCCGTTGGTGCAGTGTTTGAATTGGCTGGGAATTTAATTTTCAATAAATACTGTAAGCTTGGGTATCTGTCTCGACCTTTGGGAAGGAGCACATTTGACTTGGAACTTCCTTTATTGCTACTTTGCTCTGTCCATTGCTCCCCATACGCATCCTCTTCTCTGGCAGCTCATGACTCATGTTTCCCTTGTTGCTCCTTGCTATCCCTTAAGGACGTTTTTATATGATAACCGTCTTTCCGCTTCCCATAATGCTATAAATCTGTACATCTTTAAGGGCAACTCGTCTTTCCCACTCCTCATTTCCCTGATAAATCTGTGTTCACGGTTTACAGGCCTCAGATATGCCGTGGGAAGGTAAAGTGTCGATTGCGTAAGATTCTTCCCTGTGGTTTAGGACAGGATGTGAGGAGCCTGGCCCTGTGAAAATGTAATAGAGATTCTGTAATTATTTGTGGAGGTATTGATACAAACTTTTAACTGTTCAAATTCTGTGGTTTGGGGTTTTTTCCTTCTCTCGACCACTTCATTTTAGCAATCTAGTAGGAGCTGAGGCCAGTTTACCCCCACTGACTTAAGTTGAATTAACTATTTAAGTTGAATTAACTGCTGGGGAGGGAGCCAGGTCAATGCCAAGTAATGCAAAGAAACCAAGAAGTCATGTTTTGTTTCTTTACGAAGTTGGTCTAAAATAATCTTTTAATTATCACTTGCTGTCTTGATTTCAGATGGCTGTATGTCATGCTTTAAACTTTTTTTTTCCCCCTAACAGCAAGAGCTAGAAAGTTACAGAAGTTTGCCAGAGTGGAGGTTCTTGCCCTGCTTTCACTGTCCTTAACAAGAAACCAGTAATAAAAAAATGATGGGAGTTGGCCACATTGTATTTTTCCACTGTTTATGAAAGTACAATCTGGATAGTTATCAACCACAGGCATGTATTTACAAACAAGTTTCACAACCCGTAAATTCTAAATTCTAGCTCCTGAATGCAAGTATTGCAATCAGTATCCTGAATTCTGATGCAAGTAGAAATAATGCATTTTTAGGACAATTCTATGAAAGTGGATAATTATTTTTAAGAAGCTGATGATTTTTTTTTTTTTGTGAAATGACAGTGAAAAAGTTGTGTTTGAAAATATCCTGGAAAATAGAAATAAAATGTACTTGAGTGTGGGCTTGCATTAGGGGGAAACATGGTGCCTGTTCTACAGCAAGGTCATTCTAGAAACATTTCTGTAGAAAATGTCAAGAGAAGTATCTTGGAATAATTTATGTTAGACAGTAGTTTGATAGAAACAGAATCTCTCAGGCTGGTGGAAAATGTTATGAATTCTAGGGATCTGGATGAATATCAGAGGGTCCTTGGGTTTTCCTGTAGTGTGTTGGGTCTGTGGGCTGTAAGGGAGTAAACTCCTGCCGGAAGGTGCCAAAGAAAAGATAGTAGTTTATTTCTCTGGTCCTCTACCAGCAGTTCTGCCTCTGCCTCGCTCCTTTGTATCACAATACTTCAGAGTTGTACTTCACACCTAATCTAGCATTATAGTGGCATGCTAATCCAGCGGTCCCTGGTTCTCTTCCACATCACGCAACACTACGTTATATCCTTCAGCCCTTCAGTATTGTACTACAACATGTCACCACTTCTCAGTCCCACCTGCTAAAACTGCTTTCCTCTTCCCCCCCTCTTTTTCTAATGGCGCTCTTTCTTTTTTCCATCATTGAACTAACTTAAAATTACTTTGGACAGGTGTTCTTTATTGGTGTTCTATCTTTTCAAAATAATCTATGTTTTACAGTGGTTTTTAATTAAAAAAAAAAACCCACTTAATGCATTTACCAAGGAATAGACTGAGACTCATTTTTACTGTAACATTACTAAGCTAGCCAAAGCCACTGGAAAATCTCATTATAAGAGATCGGTTTTATTAATTGCAGTTATGGTAAGGAAATTGAATATGTTCTGGGGTTTCATCTTGTAAACACTGCATGTTAATCTTGAATAAAACAAGTAATTATTCCTAGCATATCACTTTTTTATACTGTCTACTTTCCTGACTCTTTCAGTGTTGTATACCGGTACGGATACACAAGAAGGTATTTTACCTTAGTGTTGTTTCTTACAAGTGACAAAGCAGAATAATCAAAACATTGATTTTCTGATTGGTGAAGGCCAATTTTGTAACTTTTTTCCCCCCATACTATACTCATGCTGTCATAGAAATGGGGTGGGAGAAAATGATATTAAGTTAGTTGATAATCTTTTGCTTTTCCGTAGCTCTGGTTTTTGATGATTTTTGAAAGCTGACTCAAGTTTCAAGGAGTAGACCTTACATTTATATTATAGAGAAAACATGTCATTTTTGAGACTTCTAAGATACTAGCCTCTGATTTATGGAGAAGGAGATAAAACATGAAGAGATGTTTACAACACAATACACGGCATTAAAATGTTAAAGGAATCACATGCACATATTATATGTCAAGTACATTCTTCTGTAACTGCAGCACGGTTAAAAAGTGGGAGAGAGCTATAAAGATGAAAGCAGGATGTTTAAAATGGTTTGAATTTAGTAACAGAGAGATAAAATGATGTGGTTGGATTTGACTGATGATACCTTGAAAAGGAAGCAGAATGGACTGAATATCTTAGCTGAAGTTAGAGAGCTGAAAATAAGAAATATAGTAAACATGTTAACCAGAATGAGAACAAATGTAAGACCGGTTAACATCCCTGTCCCTTCAGGGTCTGATCTGATGGCTGCGTTTTGCTTTTAATGTCATTCTTTCCTGACAGTGATGATCCCTTAGAAGTGTAGCTGTAATGGGAAGGATGGGCTTGGCATTAAAATAATGGAGTGAAATTCAGGATCTGAGTTTAGCTGCCAGCCTGTGAGCCCTGTGTGTGATCTTCTGTATTAAGAGAAACTGTGATGATCATTTGGATACTGCAGTGATGGGCGCCAGGCTAAATAAAGTCAAAATAGAGCAGACTCTCCTACAGTTTTTGATCCACTTATTGTCTCTATGATGCCAGAAGCATAGCTGTAGTCTTCACCTTTTATGATATTTTGCTGTTCTGTAATGACTTGATTGACCAGTACTCACAAAACATCTTAAAAATTGCTAAAAACATAGTAAGCCTAGTTAGATAATCAAATATTGCCCCATCTTCCAGAGAAAGGTCATCTGGAGCTTACAAATACAGTAACATTTTGAAATCTTCATCGTGCCTCCGTTGCCCGTAGATGAAGCTGTGGTTTGCTGTACTGGTGATCTGAAGTCAATGTTTTTACAGTTGGTTTTGCAAATATGGTTTAATTAGCCATACTTGGACTCCAGGGAATAAAATGGGCAAATTGATCCAATTCAGATAAACAGTTCACACCATAATGGCCAAGCAACAATGTCATCAGTTGGAGTCATGCTGATGTGCTTGTATTCCTGCGCTCAGGCATAACGAGCTGATGTTTGTTGTATATTTGTAGTTTTCTGAACTACCTGATGTTTAAGGTCATGTAGCGGGATGAAAGGAATAGGAAAAAGTAATGTTGAGGGTCCTTTGAATTTTGAAGTAAATGTTATGAAAGAATGTGTGGTGCTGATTGTTAAAAGTCCAACACCTTGTTCCTCTCTCAAGATATATTGGCTGTAACCGTTTTAGCTTGCTGGGCCAGTAAAAATTGTAATTCATTTTTCAAGGAGGGGAAAAAACCCATGAGGAATTAGTTATTGTGAACACCTGCATTGTTGGGAGGAGGAGGGCGGTGGTTGGGCCATGTGCCGCCAGCTTCCACGGCAGAGCAGAGTCTTCTCCTTATGAACCCCACATTTTGTTTGAGGGTTGTCGAGCAGTAATGATGATGATTTTATATCGATGAGATGCAGCATCTGAAATAGTTTTTAAGTATTAACTCAACCCTCCTTTCCCCAGTTGCCCCCTGCCCCATCAAACAACTTTTGTGAGTGGGAAGGAACCTGGGAGGTTTGTATGCGGTTGTGTCCCACCGATCTTGTGAGCACTGAGGTTTTTTACTTGTATCTTCTTTTGTTTCTCCAAGTTTTTATAAATATTCTGGTTTTAGCTTGATCAGAGGCCCTGCAATACTACTTGTTTCTCAGTTTCTCCATCTGAGAGGTGTTTAATGCAAGGGTTTTGATCATAGAAGTAAAAATGGTTCACATTGGCCTGTTAGAGCCCAAGTAAACTGTTTGCTTTCTGTGGCTGTGAAAAATATAGTGATGTGACATTAGTAGTTGTGCTCCTTTCAGAGAGCGCCGCAGAGAGTTTCTGAGCAAATCTATAAAGAAATCTCTTACGAGGATTGAAGCAATAGAAAAAAATAAAACAAGGGCTAAACTAATGCGCAGAAAATGGTGGTTAGTGATAGATGCTTGGATTATTGAAGAAGTGGAGAAGAAAAATAGCAGGAGTCAGACCCCTTTCTTTTTATTTCCCACTGAAGAAATTCAACACAAAAGAGAGAACAGCAATAGTTCTTTTTATATTCCCCCAGACCAAGTGTTTTTTTGGTGTTCTCTCATCATGCCTAAACTTTTCCTACCAAATACGTGTTTTATTGAATGTCTGAAGGCATGTAGCGGGAACATTTAATTGTGACGACAACGTTGTTAATGTGCTCTCCTTCAGACCCAAGTGAGGAGGTGACCTCTGTCAGATCATCCAGCCCACCTGCACTCAATGCTTTTCCCAAGTAATCTCCTCAAAGTTCTGTCTTGTGCACTTTTTCAAAGCTCTGAAATTTTTTTTTTTTGCTTTTTCTCCTAGCAGATTACTACGCTGCCATGTTTGAATGAGAGAACTTGTTTTAAATGCCAACAAGATTTGCTCCGTACGGCATATTTGAAAAATCAGGTAGCTGAACGATTAAAGTGATTTAGAAAGAGCCTAAAATGACTTTCCAAAGTTTTGGGTTTCCCAATCAAAATATTTCATGCCTAGTTAATAGCACCTTTCCCTTCCTGCGTGCATCCTGAACGAGCCCACTGGCAGGCACTTACCCTTTTTTGGCTGGAAACGGAGAGCGAGTCAATCAGCCCGCACTCCTGGTTGTTCATTTGAGATTAACACCTGATGCATCTCTGTCTCTCTCTGAAGTCCCCTTTGTTTTGACTGAGCAGATTGCCTGCAGCAGGCGGCCTTCCCTTTCATCTGTCCCCCCCCAGTGATCAAAAGATTGTCAGGAGTGGTTATTAAAACCTGGTGTTTGACTCTGGAGTACAGGACCGTCAGTGTTGGAGGCAGCCTGTGATGTAATTTACAGTATATAATAAATATAGGAGAAGTGCAACATTGGAAGTCTATCTTGTGCTCTAAAGTGTGCTGATATATGCTGCTTTGATATTTTAACTGCTAGGCAACCTTCATTAGTGGTCATTGAAGATCATAACTTACGGCTCCGTCAGATGATTCATAACTGCAACAGTTAGATCAAGTTAGCGTGTAGGAATCCTTGATATCGAGTAGGAATGGCTCAGCTTGTGAAGATGTATTTCATGAGCAGGGAAAATGATGAGCACTAATGAGAACCAACCTCTGAAGGACCGATAAATTTTAAATGCAGAGATTATCTTTGCAAAGCATAAATTATTTGACCTACAACTGAAACTTGATAAAGGATCTTGGAAAAATGTTATAAATTAAATACCATTGTTGGAAGAAATTCTCTTTCCTCATATGCATATTGGGTGAGTATGGTACATGAAGAGTCTTCAAAAGAAAGTGGATGGCTTCCCATAGCCCCGAGGGAGGGGCACTTAGACCCCAGTCACCAAAGTGTGGTGTTCAACAAAGACAATGAAAATAAATAAAACAGCATCCTTTTTTACTACTTTGCCTCCCTCTGTTGCATTCATCATTAGCATAAAGCCTCAGATTTTAGAGGAGTTTAAATCAAAATGTTTTGATTTGATTCTTATGTTACATTTTGTATATAACAAAATCCAGCAAAAAAAACATAAAAGAGCGGATAAAAAGTGATATTTAATGTTGTGCCTCTTCTTTATGGATCATCATACTTCCTGATTTGATAATTTTTTCTGTAGATGCACAAAATAAGTGTGTCCCGTTGTTACTTAGTTAATAGGGCAGTCAGTATAAATCTTGGGTGCACACTTTCTCTTCCTGGTTGCATTTGTTCACGTCATAAGCAGCTTATCTCCTAAATGAACACCAGAAAGTGGGTAGGATGGTAAAGGGGATTTTATGGAGAAGATGTGACTGTGGGGACTGCAGCCTCCTTCGCGCTGCCGGGACAGTGCAAGGGCAACAGCCCTGCAGTCCTGTGTTTTCTTTCTCCCCAGCTGAAACTGTCCTTTCATCTGCATAGGCTTTGGTGATAGCTATGGTCTGAGAGTGAATATAGAGAAAATTCCTGTTGCTATGCTGAAATACCAGTCTGAGAGACAGGAACTTTTGGGTGGTAACTGCAGAAACCGCTGAACTTCTTCTGTGCACACTTGAATCCTCAAGATGGTGCATTTTGATGCTGCAGGAAGTTTTGTCTCACTAGCACTGCACTAAAACGTTCTCTGGAGATACTGGGGGCAAGTGAGGTAGGGGGAAAAGAAAGAAATAATTTATCAAATGATTAATTGTCAGGAATGCTTCAGTGGTGTGGGGTTCCCTTTAGATCCAATGCCAGATTTCCCCTGGAAACCCTGATCACAGGCAGAACAAAGGCATTTCAAAGGACTGAAATGATGGAATGTGGAGAGAGCACTAGACAAAAGGGAAAACCTAGTACTTAATAAGATTTATCTGGCCTTTTGATCCACAGGGGTATTACCTTTCTAAGCTTAGAAAAGGAAAAGCGAAAATAACTAGTCGATATTTTTTTTTTGTCAGTCTTTAAATACATGTTTTGACGTTTTCCAAATAACTGAGAATTTCTTCAGCAATGCAAGTATTAAATTTTAACCTTATTATATAATTAGTGAAATGTCATTTTCTTTTTGTAATTTGAATGGTGTTATATTCATCCTGTTTATTGCCTTAAGACTCCTGATAGTTTCAAAAATGGCAATCTAGTACCTTGTGTACTGTGCTGTATGAGAAATAATGAGTATGCCGTGAAGTGTGACTCACAAGGGTTAAGGAAAATTATTTCCTGGTTCTGTGAAACAGCCTACCAATACCATTTGTTTACGGAATAGCTCACTGAAACACAAACCCAGAGCATTCTAACAATCCCTTTCCTTTCGAATTATTTTAGAGTTTTCTCTTCAAATTTCCATTGTTAAAAAATACTAAGTAAATGCCATGAATTCAGATTCTGCTTTGTCTTCATAATGTTGGATAGGTTTTAAGTGCAGTAAAATGGAGTAAAAGTCCTCTTTCTTTCATTTTGCGTGGCTGTCATTGGTGTTAATACAAAATTTTACTCTGCTTTGTCCTTGTTACATGCTCCGGCTATCAACAGCTGTGGCCGTGAAGAGTGGACCTAGCTATCAGAGTGCTGATTGGGCTTTGCACCTAGCATTGGCAAAGGCAAGTAGGGCTGGAGCAAGCACCCGCCATGTTCTTGTTTGTATGGGCTGCAAGATGTTAATTTACCTTATGTGGCTTTTGACTTATTCTTTCCAAAGCTGCACGATTTTTCCCATAAAGCCCAGTGCAAAGTTGGTTCTACTGACCTGATCTGCCAGAGCTCAAGTAGTGGGTTTTGGGCAGGCAGGTGTCCCAAGGAAATAATCTCTTTCTCTGTTGTGGCTGAATAGGGAGAAGGAAGAATAGATGCCTCTAAGTTATGAGGAAAAGGATGAGGAGGCTCTTGGCACACCTTTTCCTAGGAAGGAGCAATTGCTATGGATGTTCCCCACTGAAAGTGGAAAGGATCTTTCTTGTGCGGTTGCTAGGACGGCTGCAACTGTGAGGTTGAAGATCTGCTCTACTTTATTAACAGTGAAACTCTTGTTGTCTAGGGACTTTTCACGTGGGGAAGCTCAGAGTAACTATATTTCAGGTTTCAATAGGGGTCCCCTGTAAACATGCATATGTAGTGCATATTTGGATGACTGTCTCTGTAGCCCATGCAATAACTAATACTAGAAAGTTTGATGACAGTGTAGTATGAAGTGCTTAATTATTTCAACTCTTCTTTCCTTCGTCACATTGATCCTTTTTTGTTACCTTTATATAGAATTTAACTGTCCTGGTAGTTTGGCAAAGGTATCACAGTGGCTTAATTCTTTTGATTTTTTCCTTCAAACTCCATAAGCAGTTTGTTGGAAAAGCGCTTCTATGATTGTCAGGGTAGCAGGTCACTGGGAACATGATAAAGTGGTCTCTGACAGAAGTGATGCACCAATAGGCAGGTTTGGTTCCAGTTTTGAAAACTACTGTTATATATAATAGCAGTCATCTGCTCCTGTGTCAGCGCTGTGGCATTTAAACATTAAAGTTTTGAAGGCACCATAACAGGTCTTTGAAGTAGAGTCCGCGGATCACAGCAGATACAAGTTACAGAGGATCCTTCCCTTCATATCTATGGTTATAGCACAGAATTTTATTATTTAGTATCTGTATTGCAATAGTGTCTTGAGAGTCTTGTGATTTTCCAGCCTAAGAAGGTAATGATGTGTGTCCTGCAGAGTTTGCAATCTGGGAAGTTAGTGTGAAAATACGAGGGTTTGCCTTTAAAAAACCCGAAACACTTCTATGAGTCACATACTTTAGCTTTTCAGGGGAGCATAGAGGGAAGATTGAAAAGCAAGTTGATTAGTCTGTAGAAACCAAAGGAGGTAGTTATTGTCATGAGAGATGTGGTCTTGAATGGAAACAAACTGCATTAAGCATGTAAAAACTCAGGCACCATCCATCTTTCTGGACGTGACTTAACTGAACCTCGGAAGTGCTGGCGGAAGTATTAAGATTTGTCAAAGCTTGTGTTTGTTGGTAAGGCTACTTACTAGCGTCAGCCTAGAGTTTACTAAAAACACACGTCACATCCTGGAAGAAGCCAGAAAGTCACTGAGAGTTGATTTATGCTGATTAAAATTCTTACTCATAAAATGCTTTTTATTTTTCCCCTATATTTCTGTTCACGGATTGGTTGGCTGTTGCTCTAGGCACTAGCAAGGTATGTTGCTTGATTCTTGGAAGCACGCCTACGCTATGCAAGAGGTTTCCAATATGTGATCCGCCTAATTTATGGTAGGATGAGCACATGTGGCACGTACAATATCAATGTTGCCAGCTCTTGGGGCATTTGTCAGTTGTCCTAAAAAGATCTCTTCTACCCACAGTTACTGACGCTTGGATTTTTTGTTTTAAGATTTGTCATGCTTTAAGTAGATGGGCATCTGACACATTCCTTGGGAAGGTGTAGAATATATATATATTGCTCCACAGTTCCTTGGATTCTGGTGGGAAATGGCCGTCCACATTGCACCAAAAATTCAGCAGTATCCCCAGTGGGATTATAACACTGGTATGAATAGAAAGCTGTAGTAAATTCTTTTAAAAAAATTTTATTTGTAGTGTCGAATAGCCATTTACCACTAAGTGACTTTTTAAGAGGATTCTAAGCGTAAGCTGTTTAATGAACGAGTAAACCACAGCTCTGGGCAGTAATCCATTTCTTCTGGTTTTTATGAGATCTGTATGGAAACTAAAGGAGGAGGTTAGTTTTCAATACCAAAATCATTAGGTGCATCATCCAGATTAAAAAGCACAAGGCATGTTGGAAATATCATTAAACTAGGACAAGAAATAAAATGGGACACGTGGATGGAAATGTAAGAGTTGTAGCAGCTTAATAATGTAAGCTTTGACTTTAAACCAAATATGTTTGCAAATCTCTGAGGTTTGGTATTCTGAGGTCACTAAAGGCTAACTCTCTCTGGATCTGTGTAGATTATGTAAATTTTTGAAGTAAAACAGACTTCTAGAAGATGAAAATCTGTCCCTATATTCCTTCTTTTAAGACTTCTTTCTTACTACAGTCAGGATTTATGTTGATGCTCCTAACAGAGACATGACAATCTGTTTTAACTTCAGAGAGCATCATAAAGGTGATGGCATTTGAAAGCAGGCTGAATAGTTCAGCTTCAAACTCATTTTTATGTTCTGAAATTAGATACTTTTAAAAATAATAATCTTTCACAGGATGCATTAAGACTTAGAATGCCTTGTGTTTATTAAAGGGCAATAAAAGCAAAATATTATCTTTGAAAGGCATCCTTTATAAAAATGCTTATCTGAAATGGTCTTAGCAAGGGAACTGAATTGGAAAGAGAAAACAAAGTTACAGTGAAGCGGAGGACTTGCCTGTGTTTAACTTGCTACCTGTGCTGGTTACACCTCGATTTCGAAAGCCTTTCTACTGTCGTTTTCAGCAGCTTCCCGACAGCAGGAGTGCGCAGGGGAGGGACAGCCCCTGGTTCGCCCGGGCTGTCTCTGCTCAGTTAAGTTTTTCTCACTCCAAGGAAAGTTCCCGTTGGTTTGTGGATAAGTAGCAGAGCAGTGTCTGGAAGGGACAAATACAGAATATCACCTGGCAGAGTTTCAGCTGTAATGGGGAAATGTTGAACTGTGATCTGTGTGTTGGGTTCACATTCTTCATCCTTGATTAAAGTCTTCAGAGCGAGGACCACTCCTGGTGGAAATCATCTGTGCCTCCTCTGTAAGATGACGGTTGACTTTAACTCCCTCCTGATCTGGATATTTCTAAAGTTTCTTTTGAAGTGGGGCCAAGAGGTGATGCAGAGGCTTATGAGCAGGGCAGGTTTTGTAGGGAGAGCTAAAGTATTTTATTAGAAGTACTGCTGGAATCAGAGAAAATGGATAACCTATAAAGCACAAACTTTCTTCAAGTCGTCATGCAGATGTGGTTCCATAACTCTGGTCATATCTAGAGACTAATCATCTTGGACCCTGAGAGCTGTTTTTATGCCAGGATTGTGTAAGAATAAATCAGTGTTATTAATACAATAGCATAATTAGTTTCCGAATAGCATTAAGTAGGTGACAGTGAGGCAGAGTGTGATGAAGGTCTGTAAAAGCACAACTGGCAGGGAGAAGATGTTTAGGAAATGGTTATTTACTGTCTGTTGAAAAAAGAATGAGAGCTTTTAGCAAAAAGCAAGTTAAAAATGAACAAAAGGAGTTTGTTCTTTATGCAGTGTGCAGTTACAGTGGGACTCCTTGCCACAAGAGGATTGGGTGATACAGGTTTTGGTGATGGTGCTCGTGTCTTCTTTTGCATCTTTGGGATCCGCTTTGCTTATTTTTCAGTTTCATTTTAGTTACTAACAAATTGAGTGACATTGAGACATAGAACTGAAAACGAGATTTAAAAAACAACCAAAAACCAATGACCACCATGACCCGCCCCCCCCCCCAAAAAAAAAAAAAAAGAAACCAAAACCAAACCCTGCTACTGAAAATTAAAGAAGCTGCACAGCAAATTGCTTTTCTATCAAAATTCACCCTTTGGTTTCACTTGACCCCCACAAAGCTGCTTTGCTTCTGCTGCTCTTACTGCTAACCTTTTGTGTTTGGAGAGCTCCAACCTTTCTTTTTAAGTCTGGATTTCAGTGCAAGTGCTTGGGTGGTTTTTGTCTCTTCTGTTGCAGGTTGTGCAACCTCTGTGGTTTGTTTTGTGGTTAAAAACAAAGGTAGGGAAGGCTGACTTTAAGTATTTGTCCCAAAGAGAGAAATAAAAGAAACAGCCAAGTGCTTAACTGCTTTGGAATGAAACATATTTATCACAAATGGCTCTTTGCGTTGCTGGAGAATGGGAAGTAGTAGTGCTTGGGGATGCTCTTGGAAGATCTGCCCTTTTCAGTGGGATCTGGAGCAGAACTATGAGTAGAAATGGTTGGTTACATCTAGAAGTAGGCTTTCTCCCCGTTTTCTATTTAATTCTCTGTTACTGGTGAGAGTATCAGATTTAAAACTGTGCTTCAGGCAGTCACGGTAGAAGTTTCCCCCTTGCTGCCTCGCTATTCTTTCCAAGAAGATCTCTCCATAGGGGCCAAAACTGCAGAATATTTCCTTAAGCCACTCTCTCCACGGATCAGTGTTTGTTCTGGTGCTGCTTTGGTGATATATATTTCCATGTGTAATTGTGACTACCCATAACTTCCAAAGAAATAAGTTATGCCATGACCTAGTCACTGTATACTTTTGCTGGCTTCAGATTTACAGCCCCAATGCAGAAGACGTTTTCTTCTGTGTCTCCAGAGCTGCTTCATCGGGTATGTTTTTTTTAAATGCCTGTGAGTTATGTGTGAGTGTTCTTCTGTAGGCGACAGTCGTTGTATTTCAGAAAGTGGCATTAATTGTGATAATGTAGCGTACAGCTCCTCTTTGTGAAATTCAAGTCTTTTTAACATCACCACCTTCAAAGACAATAAAAATTCCAGTCTGCATTTATCTATTCCCATGTGAGGAGTTACTGCAGTGTATATTGTATCATTCCATGTGAAATTCTTCTGCTTAATAGTCTCATTTATACACAGTTGTCTGAGGTCAGTTTTCCATTTTGCAGTTGTCAAACAGCTGTCAAATTAAGAGACCAGATCCCAAAGTTCATTTACATTTTATGCCATTCTTTGGGTGCCTGTTTCATATCTTAATATAACTAATGATTTATCTACATATCTTAGTCTTCTTTCTGCACTTGTTTTTCACAGATGTTCACATCCTCTCGCTCTTCAAGAGCAGCCCTTAAAATAAAACTTCTGTAACTTTTTTTTTTGTTGAGGCTTTTCATTATACAGCTAAAGGAAGACAGTACTGTATCTTCAGTGCAGGCAATGTAAATGAAAACGGTTTAAATTCCACCTCATATTAATCATAATTTGAATTCTGAACTGAAAAACAGAATAGTGAAAAAAGTTTTGAAACATGTTGCTAGAAATTACAAAAGAGAAAAATCTCAATTTCATTCGTTTATTGTCGGTTTTGGTTAATAATCGGCCTAGCTATTGATTTCCCTCTTTAACTTTTGTTTTCTTGTTCTTCAATAGGAAACCAAAATTAAAAAGGGCTTTGTTCACAAATAATCTTTGTAGTAAAATGTATTCATTTTTTCATCCTTGGGAATATCAAAGGCTATCACATGAGCGAGAACAGAGACTAAATTGAATGCTATTTGTGGTTTTGTAGTATGATGATTCTTACATCGCTGAGTTCCAAGTGTAAATTATACGGTAAAGATTTAGGGGTTGTTTTCTTATTTTTTTCCAGTGGTGTAACGATCAAAGGAATATCTCTATACATGCCATTGATGTCTTACTACAAAGTACTTCAATAGCCTGAGGTAGCCATCTACTTTATAAAAATTCCTTAAAGACAGGTAGGACCCTTGGGTGTTAAATGTATACTTTTGAGTTCGGTGTATTTTCAGGGGAGGAAGGCAAGAGAGATACTATTACAGGCCTCAGCAGTTCTCTGTAGTGCTGAGCTTTAAAAGGCTCTTTAAAAAGTAGCCTTAAATTATGGTCACTGGGGGAAGTTTGTCTAGGGTACGCTGTGCCAGAAAATGTTTCTGTACCATTTCAACGTCATTCACTAACTAGTTCAAGAAGTGTCACTTACTTAACCCTTTCCAGGTTTTAGGGGAAAATTCTGGTTTATACATACATATTTGTTGCCTCTTGCATTCTGGAAAGAGAGAATTTAAAAGACTATCGATACTCCTTTTTGCCAATTGCTTAAAGACCCTATGGTTTGCAGAGTAAAGGGAAACGATATCCTTGCTATTTGCTGCATTTCATAGGCATTTCATAGGCAATTATTAGTCTTTTCGGTTGATGGGATCCGCATTGGGATTGTAATAAAACACAAGTCGATGTGAAATTGGATGCAGACTAGGAGAGCAGATAAAACCAAGCGAAAATTAATGACAGATGTAAAAGTTATTGGTAATAACGTAGTCATCTTTTTACAGTCTTTTTCCAAACTATATTTTTATTTCAGCAGATGTCACTTGAAATCTTCAGAGTAAATCATCTCTTTGATTTTGATTATGGTCTTGAGTACTGAAAGTAGCTTAATTGTGATGGGTTCTGACTTATTTATGAATATGTTTTTATATGTGAAGGCAGGCACACCGATCCCAGGCTGCTGAGTTGTTCAGAAGGGGTTGTAATGGTAGGAGTGCTCCAGTAGTTGTCCATAAGTCTGTTTTTTATGGCTTGAGATGTCACTAGCATTAACTGAAGCTGAGGATCTGTCATTGTCACAGGTGGGATGTGGGGAGGGTTTGTTCAACATTCCCTAAGAAAAATGTGGGAAAGCACAAATTTTCAGTGCTTGTTCAGCACTGAGCATAAACAGAGCTTCTATAAGCAACTGAAAAAAGCCTTTCCCACTTGTTTTAAATCATAAGCAAGCTTTATTGTCTTAGTTTCTCACGTAAGACAGACCATCCCAGGTCAGGCCAAAGGGCTGTCTGACACAAGGATTCTCTCTTCAGCAGGATTCATTGATGCCCTTCCTGTCTGAAGCCCACTGGGTCGTGGGACCTCCTCATTAATCTCTTCCTGGCCCTGTTGGCTGTCAGCAGGGCTGGGAGGACGATACCTGATGTGGGAGGTCCCAGGAGCTGAGACCACCTTCTCGTCCTCCGTGGAGCACGACTGGGCAGCACCCGCCAGCTCCCTGGGTGCCTGCAGGGACGGTGGGCGCTCCTGGAGAAGGCTGGTCGGTGCCTCCAGCTCTCCCCCATTTCTGCACTGAGTTTCCTTCTCCTTTTCATTGTCCCTTGAGCTCTCCCCGCCACACTTGTTTGGAGTGGAGATGGAAAAGGGTATTTTGCTTCGGTAGGTGAAAATCGGTAACGAAAGTAAATGGTAGTAGATACTTAAAGTTAAGATGAGCACAGGCATGATGGGGGTAAGTGTCCAGAAGACTCTCCAGCAAGTTTTGTGTCAGGGACTCCTTGAAACAATGATGGTGTCTTTGTATCTGTGAAAACTTTCCGCCATTAATTTGTACAATTTCCCTTTTTAGCACTGGGAGGGGCAAAGACTACTCATCTCCCTGTTGGTTTTCCATGCCATTTATGATTTTATATACAACTCTCATTCTCCCTCGCTTGCCCTTTTCCAGGCCGAAGAAAGCTGCTCCATCTTGGTTCTCTTATATGGAAGCTGTCCTGGACCTGTGATTGCCTTTGTCTTTTCTTTGCAAACCTTTGCAAGCTTCCCTTTGAGAAAGGGGGACCCAAACTGCATCCCCTGAGGGTATAGACAGGGATGTAGAAGGGTATAGAAGGGATTTATGTATGGCAATGTGTATGCAGGGCAGCATCCCTCCCTCAACAGGCACGTGCATGTGTACATACGTACACACACTCTGTTAGTGAGTTGAACTGAGAACAGCAAATTTGATTAATCAAGTCCTTAACATAAATAAAATTAAACGAGACCTCTTGGGACAGTAATCAATCACAGCAATCAACTGTCTTTGATACAGTGCCTCTAGCCTTTGTTTTTCTTTTTAAAATAACTTCTGAATAGTTACTGACTCTTTCATAGGTCTGTCTTTTCGTACTCTGTGGTGTCCTTTCTAAGGGAAAATATCTCAAAGCTGATTGGTTTCTTTTCCATGGATAACGTGACATTTACATTTATCCATACATACTGGCCTCTGCCTTTCATTCGATATCTACTCACCTGCTATTTTAAGGTACTTCTGCAATTCTTCACTATCAGCTTCCACGCTTAAAGGTCTGAACAGCTTGATAAGAAAGCCAAGTGGTCTGTCCATCTGAGTACATTCTGTTCTCGGGTGAAATATCTTGAGATCTTACTATTGTGAAGTACATTAACCATCTCTTTCTGAGGTGGAATTACTCTGTTTTGAAGCATTGAGCTGTTGTGTGTCGCTGCAACCACTGCTGCCTCCTGTTCATGCTAAGAAAAAGAATTAGCATCTCTTGAAAGGGCTGCCATAGACGTGTCATCCAGGATAGGATTGCTGACAGTGCCCGTCAGCCTGATGCAGGTGGTACTTGTAATGCAGTGAGACCCTTCAGTCCATGACAGAAAGATGATTTCAGTAAGACCCCTGATTTTAGCCCTTCCTGTTGCTTCACTCACTTGAGTCCCAGCTAAACAGGTTGGGAACCCCATTTGGAGGGCCCTGAATTTCTTATGTATTGCAAAGGCATTTAGGAAGGTTGTGCAAACCTGTGGATTTTGCATTAGGAGCCATATATTTTAAGGTTAGATATGAGTTACACACCCTGTATTCTCAATGTAGGGACATCAATAAGAGGTCTGATTTACGTAGCTTAAGCGCGTGCAGTTTGTGCTGAGCTTAAGCAGAGCCAACAGGGAGGCGTGAGCCCCGGGCTGCTGCAGAAGACGCAGATGACTATGAGCAGCCTTACCGGAACGAGAGTACTCCATGCTTTTGCTGCTCAGATTATTGCAGTGTTGGTTTTGACACATGGGAATATTGATTTTTTTTTTTTTTTAATTTTTTTTTTTTAAACCTCTGTCATGACCTCAAAAGACTTCGACTGCAATGTGGACAGAAGGAGGCTCTGCAGACTTCAGCGTGGTGATTTCAAGGTTAACCCATGATTTAAGGGATCCAAAATTTGCTCTGGGTGTCTGGCTGGAAGGATGGCTTCTGCTTCTGAAATCAGACTTTCTCCCAAGTCACTGCAGTCTTTTTCTTTGTCGTTAGTGCCCATTCCAGGATGTTTATTATTTGGGTGGAGGAAACGCATATATGCTTTAGCTGCCTTCCAGAGTACTGCTGCGCTTGCCCCATATTTCTTGCCAGTGTGCTGGCTTTTCTCATTAGGCTCAAAAGAGAAAGTACCTCCTCCCCTGCCCCAGCGCAGCTGAGCAGCTGCATCTGTTTCAGATCTGGAGGATCACTGGTGTGCTCAGAAACTTGTCCCTTTTTTTTTTTTTCTTCCCCCCAAACTATATCACTTGCTCCAATAAAATGTTTTTGGTTGCCCAGCAAATCGTGTCTGCTGTTCTGTAGTAACCTCAAGGCAAAGAGAATTTAGAAGTGCATCATAACTACCCATCTTCTGTACTGATGTGCCCCCAATACATTGTTTGTCATGTTTGTGTTCACAATACCCTTTTATCTCTACATTTTCCAAAAATGGGCCTGAAACTGAAGCTGAATCAGTGTCAGGCTAGTGTGTGAACCAAAGGACCAGCCTTTTTCTAGGCAGAAAGAAGCATATATGTTGGTGACCAGTTATCAGAGCAAAAATAATTAATGTATAAAAGAAGTTTATATGTTAGACTGGCTTTATTTGTTGTGGTTAATTACTGAAATTAAAGCAATTAGAAGAGCAGGAATATTTTCTCTCATGATTCATATGGTTTGGCCCTGGAAAACCTGAAAATACATAATACAAACTGGATGCTGATAAATTATTTTTGCACAGATCATAAAATTAATTGTACAATCTATAGAAAAAGGTATAAATTAGAGTATTTAAATTTTATTTTTATGGCATATTAGGTGGAATTATTTTAATGTAAATGGTTTATTTCAAGGAAACTGTGAAATTGATAAATAAATCTACTCTGTTCCAGTGCTAAATATGTGAAACATAATCTTCTTGAGTTTTACATCCACAGGCCAGTGTCCTTGTGTTTGCAGTAGGATGTAGGTGCTACTAATGTGTGTAACAGGTGCATGTAATTTAACTGTAGAACAAGTCAAAATACCTTTAATCAGTTAATGTTAAGTCAAACCATATGGGTCCATGGCTACTTTTCTTGTGCTATCCAACCGGCTGCGGTCGGTGCTTTTGTGGATCAGTGTCCTGTAGGACCCAGCAGTGGGATGTAGAAAAGACCCAGTTGCTGAAATTTTAATCTTTCTGCTCCAAAGTAACAGCTGCAGGTAGTGTAAGCGCACGATGGCCCCTTTCGACTTTGCTGCTTTTATATATGGGTCGATTTGGAGATTGCAGGGTTGTGTGTGATGCCCCAAGGAGCACAGACATAGAATAGCATGTTTATGGGACTGAAGAGCCGTTAAAGAAACTTCAGCATCAGCCTGCGTTAGAAACGTAACCAGGGCTTGAATGTGGAGAGAATAGGGTGCTCATCTGGTCGATAGCTTTCAACACTGAGTCTTTTGTGATATTTTAAAACAGATGCAGTGAAAACAAAGCATAAATATCATGGAGAGATGGAAACGCTCACAATACAGGGTTTTCCTGCAGTGGCTGATGCAGAAGTATTTGGAAATGCATAGCAACTAGAAAGCAACTTCTCTGCTATCCAATGCATGAAAATGTTTTCATGCATATAAATGGCAAGTTCCTTTCTTGTTCTGGAATATTAGTTTTACCAAAGACTGCTTGAACTAGGACAGAAACAGATTTGCTGGTGGACTGGAGTAGTGTGAGCATCCAACAACACTGATACCATCTACTGAGCAGTAAGTGTTTTTGGTTTGTCGTCTGGTAGTCTGTGCATTTCTAGTTTAAATTGTTGGCAAGTACTTCATTTTTCAGACGCTGTATTCGGCATGTATGTGCTCTGTTAGCTGATGGTGCTGGAGGAGTTATCTCATGGGGTTGCCTTTCTGGGTGGTCCTCCCAAAGCCATAATCAATGTACGCACGGCGTATCTTGTCAGCGCGGGGCTCAGCATCACAGATTTATCTTGTAAGATAGTACTGGCCAGAGCATGCCGGCTAAGGATCTGTTCAAGGATCCTGTCTACCATTAATAAAACTAACTTTTTAAGCTGTCTTTTTCTTTCATTGTATTAAAACAATTCGGAACGTCAAGTTTTCCCTTTGAAGTTTTAATTTCAAGTTCATCGGCTGTGCTAGTGGCCTACATTTCTGCAGATCACAGCTTCAAAAAACAGACAATATATTTACTCCTGAGACATTTGTAGGGTTTTTCTTGAAAGCTAACCTTAATTAACATTTAGTTTTATCTTTAGAGTCTCTTCAGCAATTGATTTGCAAGCAAATGCACGCAAATAAAAAGTCCCTTTGACAGATATTTAAAATAGCCATTGTAGTAAGTATACCATTAAATACCAAAATACTGTCAAAATAATTTTCAAGGCAGATTTTGTACATTTTTTAACCTTTTACTTAAAGCAAATATCTTCAAGTCATTAATTTAATGACCTATTCTTTCTTCTGCTAATACAGTATAAAAACCAAATGTTGACTGCTGTTATTAAAGTATTTTCAAGAGAACTAAATTGGGAAGCTAGAGAAAATATACTAGATGGCACACTTTGGAGCTAGGCAAAGTCTAAGAGAGCCATAGCTATAAAATATTTTTGATAAAATTTTACAGGAAATTATTTTTTGATGTTGCTGTTACTAGTAAAGCAAAAAAAACAAAAAAAAAAAAAAAACAAAAAAAACCCCACCAAAACCCCCCCCCAAAACAACAGAAGAACCCCACCCCAAAATCCCCACAAACCCAACAAAAAACCCACCAGAAAACAAGGCAGAGCTGTGCTAGTAGGGAGTAGGTGCAAGAGTATTGGCATTTCTTTTATGCCTCTTGTGAAAAGGTTTCACCTTTATTCTCTGCCCTCTGAGGAGACTTCAAATCTAATGTTCTGGGTAGCAGAAGACATCCGCTCTACTTTCAGCTTTTAAAATACACGTCAGCACTTAAGTTGGGTAGACAGCAGCACTAATCATATTAAGCACAGTCTCCAAACTCCCGGCGAATGCATGATTAATACATTGTTTTAGAGGTGCGGGGACGGGGCGGAGGGCAGGGGCTGCGTGCGTAGCTCGCTGCGAGCGCGCAGGCTGGGAGCCTGGTGCTCGGCGGTCCGGGACACCGCCGCTCCCTCCGCTCGCTAAATCTTGTTCGTTACACCTCGAGCAGGAGCCAAGCCATCAAGCAGCCTCCATTCAAGTGTTTGCCACGTAGAGCTCTCGCTGGGGTAGTAAATGCTAATTCAGTGTCAATTAGAAAAATGCCTGTAACGGGGTGCTGCAGTTAATAAGAGGCGCTTCTGTTGATTCATTGCTGGGTTTTTTCCTCTGCTCCCTGTGTTTTGTGTCTCTCACCGCTTTGTTTTTTATTTTAAGCAACTTAACTTGAGTGCATTTTACTCTCTCGTCTCCATTTTAGATGTTCTCTAAAGTTTACTTTATGGCAATATGTCTTTCGATCACCTAATGCAGTAAATTGTTGAACACCTTCTGTTTAAACATTAAACTTCAGTATAACCCCTGTATTTGAGCATTTATGGTTGTTTTTTGAAATTAGAATTTAATATTACTGGGTTGAGTGTAGAAATGTGTGGCAAACTGTGCCACATAAACGCATACTTTACTGATAAATCTACTCCAGTCAAAAGTGAATCCTGGTTTAAACTTGCATTGCCATCTCTAACTTTCAAAACATGTAGAATGTACATCACAGATACGTGGTGTAGTCTGGCTTTTTGATTTCTTTTTTTTTTTTTTTTTTTTACATTCTTGTGAAAACATTGTTTCTCCAAGTTAGGCATGTGTTAACCTCAAAAATGTTAGTTTTATGGGTAGTGTTGCCCTCATAAAACAAAAATGAATGGATAACACTTTAAAGAAGTCTGCATAGGAAAAGGAGTTTGAAATAACATTCTGCTCTGACTTTCTTGACTAATTTAAACTACTGTTATATTTTTGGTTAAAGGTTAATGTTCCTTTAATTGGCCTTTTAATCGTACATCTGTGTTTGGTTGTTGGGGGGGTGTATCACATTGAACAACATGCCCTTAGCATTCACATTTTTTCCTAGTAATCTCGGGGGATTCTTCGTCCTTTTCTGAAGCATTCTATCTGAACTAATTGCCCCCATGCCTTGAACAGCTTTCTGCCAACAAATATGATATTTTAGGAACAATGTTAGGTAAATTCTAGTGTTGACTTTTAGATATTTTGAATAGCAGCATGTCTGAGCTTTCAGATGCTATTTGGAGTGATTGGGGAAGGGAAGAAACTACTTTGATTAACAAAATAAGATTTTAATAAAAAAGTTAAACTATGTATTTGATTATATCGTGTAAAAGTTCTGAAAAAAAATGACTGATTTCTTGATGTTTGAAGTTTATTTATGCCTTGTGCAGTACTATGCTGCATTCTCCTGTATGAGGTAGTGTGTTAGTTCATTGTATTCACATTTTCTTTAGCCAAAGTCTGCTTGGACAGAAATCAATGGTAGTTTTTACACTGTCTTTAACAGGAGTAGGATTTATACTACAGAGCTAAATATGAATATTATTATATACTACTAGGAAACAGGAGGGCAGTGAACCTCAGAAGGAGACATGTCATAGTAAAAGCATATTTAATTCATCTGCCCATTGGCATCACTGCTAACATGGGAATGTCTTTGATTTTATAATTGGAGTAATCAAAAGTGCTAGGAGACAGTCAACTTAATTTGATTCCGCCCCCCCCCCCTTTTTTTTTTAATCTCTGAATACTGATGTGCTTGGTGCGTAGCCAATTTTGGTTTCCCGTTGAGAAGCATGTAGCTGCATTTTCCATTTGATTGTGTAGGTCTTTCTTACATTAGTAGGGGACAGAGAAATGTTGGAAAAGAAAGGAACCGTGTTAGCAGGGAGTCTCAGTAACGTTGTAATGCCTGAAATAACTTCTAACTGACTTAATGCTATTTATCTGTTACAGAATAATAATCTCTCTGTAACATAATTAAAACATGAATTAAATCATTGTCTGTCCAAGAAGATGGAAAACTTGAGAAAACTGCGTGGTAATTGCCAGAAATAGACCTTTTAATTACAAAAAAGTATTTTGTGGTGCATGTATTTTTATGCCTAGTAAACACCAAGCACTTTCTTGTTTTGAAAACCTGAACACTTCTGCTTTGTCTTACAAATTTATGATTTGCTTTATGCATATGCTCTGCATTTATTATCTGAATAACGATACACTTATTTCAGCGAATAAGAGGTCTTGTAAAATAAACAGTTTTCTTCAATGCAGTAAATAGTAAGAAAGGTGCAAATGAAAGATCTGCTCTAAAGCTCTTACAGTTTTAATTCCCAGTACTGTGGACATCTACGCCTGTATGTTTGTGCATGTATTTATGCCCACATTGAAAAATTCACATTGTGCTCCGGAATGACACAGGACCATGATTTCATGCTACATATGCTTTCTGTCCACGTCACCAAGTGCCTGACAGTGGCTGTAAGTCCCGCTATAGGTTAGTTTATTACCAGTCCACTACTGTGTAGCCTCTGATTTTTCTCCAGTGCCAAAACAGCCTCCAGGAAGCCACATGAAAGTTCGGTTCCCCTTCCCACGAGTGTTCTTAATTTATTCCAAAGTCGCGTTTCTAATAGTGGTCTAAGACTTCAACGCTGTGTGTGGTTTTTAAATTATAGCAGCAAACCACAAAGACAAAAAGCCCATAGCCCAGATTTTGCAGTTCCTGGATGTAAAGCTGACTGGCTTCCCCTCTTTTCTGCTATGGAGAAGTTTAAAAGGATTCTGTCAAAATAACTTAGGATCACAATCTAGGTTGTGGAGTGTGGTGGAGTGAGAAATGATTTCTTGAATAGTTTGGAAATCTTGGTTAAATAAATGTTGTAAGACGCTGTTTTTTGTTGTTTGTTTTTTTTTTCCTTGTATTCCCTATAACATAGGTCTAGCAAACGTTTGCAGAAGTGCATATGCGCCCTGCGTTGGGGGACTTGAGCCGCTCCCGGCGTGGAGCGGTTCTGTCCATGCAGTGGGCTTTTGCACCATTGGAGCCGGGGGCGTGTGCACCTTGTGCTTGCAAAAGCTGGATCCGGGCTGGTGCTTGTTTTGAACCCAGAGAACTGCCCTAGATCCAAAATCCAGAATGGGAAAAGACAGTGTTTATGGCAATGGGATCTGTGTTTGCATAAACCCCCCTCCAAATACCCTCTACACGCACTACCAGAAATGATCTGCGGAGTATTTCGTGTCTTCCCCCCCAATACATTTTTATAACTAAAGGTACATTTCAAGGTTGCTTTTTTGAAATTAGCAGTTGCTGTTTCAGGGAAAGCCTACTTCTACTGCTTAAACTTCATCCTGTGTTGCTGGAAACCCTCTGGATGCTGGAACAGGTAGGGTGACTTTATTGTTCCAGCAAAGAGAAGTAGGAGTTGTTACCTGAGCAGAAGAACTCGGTACATAGAACGCAACACATATTCAGAAAACTCATCTGAAGATGATATTTTTTTAGTATTAAATTTCTTTTTATTAGTAAATTAATTTTAAAAGCGCTTTTTCCATGTAGACATTGACTTGTTAAGACTACCATTGTGAAAGCTGTTGCAGGGCTGCACTTAACAGATGAACTTTCTTTTTCTCTTGCCGTTATTGCCAACCTTGGTACCTGAGGCCGGCACCGCTGCGAGCCCAGCGGTGCCCACGCTGGAAGAAGATGCAGCGCGCGATCCTCAGCGACGCCGAAGGGCCTTTGCGCAAACCAGCCTTTCTGCTGCGCGCTTTGAAATCACCTCATTGATTTAAATCTCTGAGTGAGCACCAGAGGATGAAAAATCATGACCTGGCTGAGTTATAAACCCAAAGCCTGTTGGCTTGCAGGGGGTGACGCCTGCGTCCTACACGTCCTACACGTCCTACACGTCCTACACCTCCCAGCGTCGCGGCTGGGGGGGGGCCGCAGCCGGAGCGCGTGACTGCAGCCCAGCTCTGCCGTACCTGGGGGAGCGCCGAGCGCCGGCGGCTGCCCGCGCGTGAGGGCTGCAACGTGAGCAAGGCACGCTTCTGGGGGTAATTATCTTTGCTGTCCGTTGGTGTCAACTTTTAATTCAAGTTAACGGCGTTACTACATGACGCTTGCAAAGTTATATTTAGACCATGCTGGCATATATTGCTTGCAGGGCTTTATTTTTCTATTTTTAACTTATAGAAGTGCTCATCTTCACATACGGTAACATTTTCTCATTTTCCAGTAACATAACAGTTTTGACTGTTATATTATACAGGATATTACGTATTAGTCTGTACTTTTCGTAAGAGCCAGCTATTTAGACAGGATTTCTGCACGGACTCTGACTATTTTTTGAATGGTTAATTTCAACGATCTTGGTATGTGTTTTTGAGTCTGCTGGGAGGGACAGATTAACAGCAAAACCTTAAATAGTAAGTAGCCACATGCAGAATGAAGTGCACGGCTTCAAATTGACAGCATTAATTATCAGCTTTGAAGTTCCTTCATCTGTGCTCTGACTCATTTATAAAGTTTGTTTTCTTACATGACAGAGAGTATTGTAATGCATAAAAGATGCACCGAAATATTTATCATGTAAGCTGCTATGGTTTTGCTTCTGCTGGATGCTCACTGGAATAGTACTGAATTTCAGATGAGAGCTAGGTACTCATTCACGTTTCTTTACAATAGCCATGGTGTAGGATTAAAGAAAGACCACCTTGTTTAGATCCTTATTAAGCTCTTTTCTCATCAGTTCAGTTTATTAAATCCTTATGAGTTTTAATTTACAAATATTGAGGAATTAAGTCATTTAATCACAGATGGGGAGAGGAGGAATTCTGAAAATGGTTTAAATGGGATGTTAAATTTGGGATGGGGTGTGCCCATGGAAATACTTGTGTGTGCATAGGTGTGCTATATGAGACTGGGTTTCCAGTCGAGGGCTTTGGGTGAACACGTGTTCACCCTCCCCACTGCAGGACCGGAATGCTGCAGGCAGTTCATCCTCTTTCCTTCATATCGGCTCTCCTAAGTAATGGTGTGGACTGGGCAGATAAATCGCGTTTGGAAAATAGTTCAGCTGGTAGGACTTTACAGCTCTGCAGGCAGAGTTGAGTCATGTCTGCAAGGGCGGCGGTGGGCAGGCGTTGAGGTCCATCAGCACATGGACCCCCCCCCAGCCTGCTGCTTGGCCCCTGCTCTGCTGGGGTGGGCTTGGAGCCTGTCCTGCCTGCTCACGTGTTGTGACAACGGGAACTCGGCCCACCTCTTGCCCAAAGTGAGAATATTAAATAGCTTTATTTTTATTTCAAACTTTTCTAAACAACCTTGAAGTTTCATGACTGTGGTTCAGCACTGAAATCCAGAATGGCCAAGGATGATTTTGAAATAAATCCTGTAGTAAACTTTGCAGTTTTAAGTAGCTATTACTATATTTTTGCTTCTTCCCTTTCTTTTCGCTTGCTTTCACACCTTGGCTTGATGTCTCTGGCCTACGGACAGTGAAACCTCTTTGACTACTTTAGTGTAATTTCTAGTGAGAAAATCAAGCTGTTTACAGGGAAAACTCTGCAGAGAGGGTGTGTAGGGAATGCTGAAGTTAATATTTATTTAGTTTGCATTTTAATAATTACTTTAAGAATGAATTTCCTTCAAATTTTAAAGAACTTCATAAACTATGCTCCTACATTCTTGGCAAGGTGGCGATTACCTAGATTGTGTTGCTCATCGTAGAGTGTATTTTTTTTCCCTTGGTGATTTTTTTTTTTTTTTCTCATTTGGGAAGGTTTATTTATTAAGGATGAAATTTCATTTGAGCTGATGAATGTTCCTAAGAATTAACTTTAAAAATGTGGGAATATAAGTTACTTCTTTGAAGAGGATGGCATTGGTACATTTTTAATTAACGTAAAAGATGCATCCTATAAATTAGAATGCTGTACGAAGACTTTGGGTATTGACATGTTTAAAATAAACAGAAATCACATTTAATCAGCCTCAGCTATATTCCACATAAACATATATTTGTAGAATGGACTTTGTTCTTCTTTAGCCATTGGCTGGGAGGTGTAGCCTTCTCTGCAGTCTCATGCTAAAGGTTTATAAGAATTAAGATTTTAACATAAGGTGTCCTTCTGCTTTGAACAGTCCTCCTATGGTAAACAACTGCAGATGTTGTTTTTCCCCTTGATCAAGCAGGTGTGTCGAGATCAGTTAAGCAGAACTGCTTCTGAGCTGAGTTTTTAGCTTGCTGGCTTAAAGTTGGATGTCCATCTTCGATACCTCCACCAGCCAGGAGCCTTTTTAATACTCAGTCTGTGACCCATTGAAAATCGGGGATGAAAATCCTGCTGGGCTTCAGGTGGCTTGGAGAGCATCTCCTTTGTCCTGCCCCATCCCGGCGGCATCGCCTGCGTGCAGGAAAGCGTGAGCTGAAGTTTTCTGAGAGGGGAGCGGTGTCAAAGAAGTATTTCATGGCTCTCCAGCAATGGAGATGAAAAGCCAGTTCCTCTCTCAGACGCAGTTTCCGAGTGCAGCGGGGCTCTGCGGGGAGCCTGGTGTTGCTTTGTGTCTGCCACAGATGTTTTCACCTCCAGAAAAGGGACGCTGCTGCACCTAGGAGGAGATTGGGCCTGGTTTTGTGGAACACATTAGTGCTGTACCTAGGGGTGGGTTTAAAAAAATAACCAGCAAATTGAATGGGCTGAAAAGCAGCACTGAAAATAATAGCCTGCAACTTAAGCAGTGGAAAGTGTGTTCTCGGTGACAATTCGGTGGCTGAGGTTGTTTTGCGTTCCTGGGGTGTAAGCTGTGTAGTGCTGAGGGAGCTGCTCCGATCTGCAAAAGGGAAGAGAAGTGGGGCGTTTTTATCATTCAAGAGGAAAAGGGGTGTCTAAAGTCCAGAGAAGCATGTTCACCAGCAACTAGCATCTGATAATTTGGAAGTTTAACCCTGTAACTGCTGCCTGGATAAAAGAGAGGAATTCAAATCGTAGCGCTACGGTGGCAGCCCTCTGGTTTGTCAGCCAACACGTGTTCTTCACGGCTGGAGTAATGCCCGTCCATGCTTGAACCTCTGTGCAGTTTTAGGTACGAGTATTTTAAGCACAGCTAATCTGCTATTGTGCTTCAGTTACTCCTTGGAAGCTCCTGTTACTGGTCTGGACTAACAAGGATTTTTTTATTATCTCCACTCCCGGAGTAGTACATTGATGACATTAAATGGAGGCATTTGAGTAATTCAGCTATTCAACAATATTTTTTAATCACTGAAATCTCAGTTTTTGCAATCAGTCCTCTTATCCTTGCTTTCTGTTGGATTGATGTAGCTGTTACTTTGGGGACTGGAATCGGAGGAGTTATCTTTTGAGTAGACAGGTGATTGATTTTAGGCATTAGACATTAGCCAAGACGTTATAAACATTTGCCTTTTCCTACTGCTACTTTGAAGTGACCTAAAGCCTTTGCCAAACAGGTTAGTTGCCTCAAAAAAGTTACCAAAAACATCTTTATACTTTCTTTGACATAGTATTTTTAAAGTGGGATGGCTGGGCAGTTTGCTCTATGGAGTAACCTTTCCTCCTCACCATATGCACACAACTCTCATTATACTCGTAGGAGAACTACATGTGCATCGAGGAGAAAAATAGGTCCCATGTGTCAGAGCTGTCAGGAATTTTTTCTTCCACTACATTGCTTTGCTTTCTTTCTACCTACAGGAACTTTGCAGTTTTTGCACCTTGTTATCCGCTGCCTGTCAAATGTCACATTTTCTAATTCCTTATTCTCAGAGCTGCGGCGATGCTGCCAAGGTTTCAGGAAGATTTCTCAGCAGTGTTGTGTGTTGCTCTGAAAAACCTGCACCGCAACACAGAATTTTGGCTTTAATAGTAGGGAGAGGAGAAGTCAGTAACACAGGCAAATACGATGTTGTTTTTATAATTTGGTCTCTCCGTGTCTGAAATTATACACCTTTCTGATGTCCGCCTGATGTCTAATGTGCACAATGGAGCTTCTCTCCCCTCTCCCAGTTGTTTAAAAATGTGACACACAAAAATCTAAGCTATAAATAAAAATCATCTCTCCTAGAAAGTTTTAAAAGCTATTTAAAACATTAATATAAATAAAAACCAAGCTGGTGTTTATTCAGCATCTTTGCCCTCATAAGAACATTAGGGGTCTTTTCAGATACTAATGTATTTATGTAGGCAAGCTAGAGATAACTTTCCAAAAAACATTTGCCGTAGTCAGGCTCTAGATTCAGTAGGAAAAATGAAGCTTGACAGAAGAGGAGAAATATGTCCCTGTGAGTGCAGGTTCAGTAAGTGCATTTTGTAATGCACAATGTTTTAAATATTTTTTTAAATAAATGTGGATTAGTTTAAGGCAAAGCTTTCCCTCTATTGTCAATTTTCTCCATTTTGATTAAAACTTTTATTAATCTGTCTGACACAGCTTTTCGTATTTTTCTCTCTTGCTTTCTTTGCTATTCTTTCTTTGCTTTCTCTTGCTTTTCTTTGGGAAAGATAAAACAGGATTGGTTAAAAAAAATACATAGTAGCTATAATGGTCGGCATTGATCTAGTTAGTTCAGTGACTTCGGTTGCCAGTACTCTTCGCACTCTGGTGACCTTGTTAGGCAAAAATGCAGCAGTTACTTTTGAAGTTTCTTTGTCCATTTCTGCTGATTTGACTTTAGATTTTTGGGAACCAGGTGACGGATTTGTAAGCTCCTTCTCTCTTTCAGCCATAGCTGCGATTCCCTATGGAGAGGCGAAACCACCATATTTTCAGTTAAATCTACTACGTGACTAGTAGAAGAATTGATCTCGATTGAGATGGGAGATATTAGAAAAAAAATCGGTGTTATCCAGTGTTTGGACTCTAGATATTCGGAGATGGGGCAGAAGCTATTGCTTATTAAATGCCTACTGTGTTTTGAGCACTGCGTTAGTATGACCGAATCCTGCTTTTTACATCTGTTTTAACAATAAGCTTTTACACTTACTACTTAGCTTCAAAATCCTTTCCAAAATGTGGGTGTAATTTTACTGGGGAGGGCAGCGAAGGTCCTGCCTTCGGTGGCAGGATTGTGGCGGCAGAACCTAGACCTGCATATCTGTGTGCTGCTGGCAGCGATCGTGCCCATTTTTATTAACAAATTGTTGCTAGATGAGTGGAATAAATTAACTTTTGAATTTCTAAGAGTAATTGATAGCAGCGCAGCTTTGCATTGCATAAACCGGTCAGTATTCCTGGACAAGGTGAAGTTCCTTTGGCATCAAGCAGGATGAGCAGCAGAATTCTAGACGGTGAGATGGCTGAAGGAAATCAAGCTAACAAAAAAATCAATAAAATTTCTGGCCCTTAATCATTGCCTGCAAAGGTGAGAGGTCACCCCCTCTGTAACAGTGCTAATTGATACAGAGAGAGGCTGCATTAACATTTTGCAAGTAAGCTCCATTTAAAGTGAAGTAAATCTAACAGGAGAGTTTATGGAAATGCAGCAATTTCATACATATAAAAATTTTTTTTTTTTTTGTTCAATACATAGTGTTTTAAGACTGTGTCTTTTAAATGCTGAGTACTTGTCAGCCAGCTAACGGTGGAGGGTAATCCTGTTGCCTGCAGAAAACAACTCTGCTAGCTCATATGCGAGTGCTTGCAGGATCAAGCCACCGTGTATTTAATGTCTTTAAGCCACCCTTAAATTCCATCCACTTTTGGTGTTTTTATCTAGAAGATAAATATGTATGTTAGACTCACACACACACACACACATGCTTTTATATATGAGATTTCCTTTAGCAAATGCTTATTGGAAAAAAAAATCCTCTAATAAATGTCACACTGGCTGTGACATACAGAAGAAGGTGTATGTGGGGATGACGACAGCAGTCGTTTACATCATTGTCTGCTTTAATTCAATGGCAACAAATGAGCATAATGATAAACAGACTGGTGGGTGCAGAGCAGGAGGGCAGGAACACTTGTACCGATGATGTGTACTAATGAGGCATCGTGGTTTTTCCATCTTCTGGACACAGCGACTGTTTTTTCCACACAAGGTTTTACTACCCATAGTTTATTCTGACATTTTTTGAACGCCTAGAAAGCCCATAGTTATTTTCTCAGGTTTGATACCCCAAATTGGTATAAGAAACTAGATAATGACAAAAATGGCTTAAGCTACCTTCTCAGTCTGGCTAGTATGAAATTATTTTGATTCGTTTTCACTAACATAAAACTTTAAAATTATAGTTTCTGGAAGCAAAAAAAGCCAGTGGCCTAACTTCAGCAATGCTTTTGCCTTCATCTGTTTTTCTACTTCTCCCTCTTCTGCTGAGGCATGGCTTAAGAAATTCCAGGAGGAAAGCGTGGATGTGAGGGTATGCAAACATGTTTGCCTACGTCAGGGATATTTTTATAATTTGTAATTTGGACTTGTGTTAATAAATCTCAAAAAACTAATGCAGTTTAACCCAGAAAAATTATCAGATTACAAACAAAATTATTTTACTGGGGGAAAAATTACCACAGCTGTCTCTTGTAAACAGTGATTAAAAACTGGGAGCAAAGTTTGATTTTTAACACTTAGGTCCTTACAATGTACAAAGTCTCTTGAGATCAAGGGTAGAGTTTTTGTTGCCTGCAGTTGAATTGTCCGTCATGTAGCTTTAGATGAGTTAAATCAATATCGAGAATGCTATATTGCACTGTAATTTAATTAGAAGTGTAAATAATTTGGTCTAAATTATAATTCATTATCAGTGCATTAAAGTATATGCACGTATGAAAAATTACTTTAGCTAAAGATTCTTTAACTAAACCAAACATTTTCTGTTCAGAAAGAGCTCTGGGAATTCAATTAGCTAGCAGGATAATTTTGTTCTGTATCTTCTCTGTCAGCAACTTGCAGCATTTCTCAAAAATATGTGAAAATCTACTGTTCCTGTTAACATCTGCCACTTAATGTTTCACATGTTCTGCAATGTTATAAATAATTTATTATAACTGTATATTTTTATTTCACTGTAACAATCATATGCAGGGGATTATACTGGGAAGGTGCTTTGTTGGGTGGAAGTGGAGGGGGGTTTGTTTTCTAGGTTTTGTAACAGTGTTGTAGGGGGGCATAAATCCCGTTCCAAGAGGAGTCCATAGTGATCTTTTAATTTACTTTTGAAGTTATATTTTAATTGACTCCTGTTAGCTTTGAATTCTTTTATAAAAGATCATATATTATTGATATCTTTCTGTTCCACATCATTCCGTTGGCAGTCTGTAGCTGTTTCCCAGTTGACTAAAAGAAAGAGCCTCTTAATGTTGAAGCCACTGTGGTGTGCAGATATTATTTATTGCAACGATCAGTTTTTTCTTTGGGGTGTTCCATGTTTAACCTAATTGCTTTTTAGTTTGAAACCAAGATTTAAAATTATTACAGTTCTTACAAATGAAAAATTTCATTCATCCTTTTCCCTTGCCTCATAAAACTATTTAGGAAACCACAAAGAGTTGGCCAAGAACTCTGAAATGATAAAATTCATTGCAAGATTACAGACTTATCCAAATCTACATGTTGATTTTTAATACTACTAAATTAGATCCATCTTTTTGTGTTTACAAAGAGAAATCTCCTTAGCCACCAAAGCCATTGCTGTAAATCACTTTCCATCCGTCTGGCCAACACCTGATTGCACATGCTATCACCAGGAAGGTTTCAGCACTGTTCTTTATTATTTAATGATTGAAATACTTTTTTTTTTTTTTACCTGCTTCCCAAGGGCCAAAAGATTTATAATCCTTTGGGGGCCGGTGGAGCTGCAATATTTCCTTTCACAGTCGCTCCTACTCCAATTGCGAATGGTACTTGCAGGGTAACTAATATTATTTCCTCCTCCTACACTTTCCTTTTCCTGAAGCCATCAGATAACCGTTTGTTTGTTCTTACGTGCTCTTGCAACGTGCTCTGCAACTATGGTTTCTTGACTGACCAGATTCTTTTCCAGTTTTCACATGCTTCTTGTTTGGGGGAATGCCGGGGGGATTTGGTTTAGAGATCGTGCTCCCTCTTTATCCTAAAATCTTTTTCCTGTGCCTTGCTCTTTTGCAAAGGGTTTGTAGGAGAAAGCTGGCTGCAGTATCCTTAAAAAAACTACATGGAATAAAAAAAAATCGCTAGGAAATTGTCCTTACATATGAGATTTTTTAGTGTATCGCATGTGATACTGGAAATTTATGAGGCTTTCTTCACTGCAGTTGAAAACTGGGAATCTGATGAGCGCAATAATAGCTGTATTTTATTATTGTCTTTAATGATATACCTACAGAGCTTTGCATTAAGTAATCCTCAGCATTTCAATCAAATAATAGTGTTTTTCTCTCTATATAGTTTCTGCGGCTAGTATGTTAGAAATTACAGCAACGGAATCCCTTACATTACTTAGCTTCTGGACACAATCATCAAATATTTTAGCAATCCTCTGAAGATTCATGTTGCTTAAGATCATGTGCTCTTTGCATTTTCTAAAGTCTTTCAAAATGAGAAAGAGAAAAGAAAATGGAAAAAATATGAAGAAAAGTAATATAAACTTTGATGTTCAACTTTGAGATTACCTCTGGGAATGAAGTGTCATCTCTTGGAAAACCTCATGAGATCAATCGAATTATGCAGACTTGAACATCTTTGGTGAAGCATTTTAGGAAAATAAGTGCAAAAGAAATCTTTGTTTCGGCTGAACAATTGATGAGACTTTCCTTACAAATATCTTTAAATATAATCATAAATGGTTGAACACAAAAATGCGTTATCCTTAAACTGAGGTCACTTTGCATGCACACAAGTGCATGTAAGACTGTGTGTAGTACTTCATTTCAGAATATAGGAAATCTTTTTTCTGTAATAAAGAAAAAAAATTCAACATCATATTACATGTTTTCATAAAGGAATGAGCTTTCATAAAAAGTAGTTGGGAGTTCAGTCAGTTTTTCTCTTCTGCATCATTAAGAAACATTGTTATTAGAATCCAGAATCTCATATTTGTCTAGTGCTGTTTCACTATTCTTTTTAGTTAAATTTTCAAGCTTGTGAGCAGTAGTGCACATAATCCTCATTTATTTTTATTATTTTAACACTCTCAAAATCTGTTCTATTCTCCTGCTGTTCCATGAGCAACTCTCCTTCCTTCCATGTCGTGACACTGATGCAACCGAAACCTCATTCTTGCAGATTTTTTTAGTTGGTTTGGATTTGAAAAACTGGAGTCCTAAATATTTGTTTTGGTAATTGGATGACATAAAAAGCATAACTTATTAAAGAATTCCCTTCCTTACTTTGTTACACTAATATATAGAATTTAATGTGTGTTTTCCTGTGGATTTTTTTCCACCACTTATAAATTTAAGCGTTAGTATGTTGTACGGACTCAATTTCCTCATAGCTTTTATGGATTTAATTACATTTGGGGGCTTAATTTGGTTTAAAAAATCCTGGTTTCCACACTTGTGGAAACTGAAGAAAATCAATTTTTCGCAGTTTCTGTTCCTTGTCCAAACTACCGTGGTGTACAACTAGACTTTCTAAAATCCTACTGAACCTTTACCCTGTTGCTTTTTACTGTCTTCATCATGCAAGAGTATACAACCAGATATACAACAGTATATAACCAGGCTACGAGGTACCCATGTGTGAAAGCAGCTTTGCCAATTAGGAGCAGAATTTGAAATATTGTTTGAATCAAATACCTGAAGTCTTGGATGTGAAGACCAGTGCCTCAGTTTTTCAGATCTTGATTTGCTTTCATTTGGGAATTGCAGGGGAAGGGCTGCTGCGGCTCGCTTGAGGCTGCTGGGTAGTGAAGTGTAAATGCAAGCTCCCCCCTTGAAAAGCTGAATTCAGTTTTGTTTTGTTTTGTTTTTTTATTCTTTTCCAATCTGCTATGAGTACCAGAAAAGCTTTGTATTGCTGTACTGATGTTGCTAAGATCCTGAATGAGTGGTGAAGTCCGTAGCTCAGGTAATGCCCGGTGTTTATGGAAACTCACGAATTTTTGAAGTTGTTTTGGATACTGGTTTTCAGGCTGTAAACTGTTTTCTGCTGCCGGTAATTCTGTTGGTTGTTTTAGGCAGTCTTTGTATTTTAATTCTTACACATGGTATTAAATAAAAAGTGCATATGCCTTATTTTCAAGCACTAAAAAGCTCAGCATTTGGCTCCAGAACCCGACCCGTCTGGGTGCCAGTAGGACTGGCTGCATCCCCCTGCTTTGGGCAGGTACCGCTGCAAATGTAACAGCCTTCCCCTGCCCTCCCCTGTTACTTTTGCATCGTTCTGGAAGGTGGCAACACACAAACGACTCTTTCAAAATACAGAAGCTGTTCTGATACCACGTCACAGAATTTCACAGGGATTTTTTTTCTTTTTTCTTTTTTTTTTTTTTTTCCTTTTTTGAGAAGCAGGCAGCAAGTGGTACACAGGCCAACTGGGATACTGGGAAAATACTCAGCATCCTATCCATTATGCATGGCAAGTGTCCTTCATGCTGTGGGACACATCAACAATTTCAGACCTTTCAGCAGCTCCTCCTGTGGTCCCACTCCTGCCCGTCTATCACGCAGGCTGCCAAGGTTGCCCCATCTCTCTTTCATTTGATATGGGCTGAGAATGACAGGCAGGGGAGCGAGGGCGATCGCAGCCGTCGGCGGAGCGGCAGGCGGGCAGTTGGGACTCCGAGTACAGCTGCTGAAAGCTGTCAGGATCTTGCCAGGTCATCCCCTAAATGAAGATCTTCCATCATGGTCTTTCTCCATGGCTGGAGACTTTTCCAAATCCACCACGTGCTTTTCCAGAAGCCCTGAACAGAAGTCACTGTTCGTAGGGATGAAAAGCGTGGCAGAGATTTTCCCTTCTGTGCCTTCGGCATTCAAAGGCATCTCTGTTTCGTCTCCTCCCCTTGCACCCTGCTATTGTTCAAAGCCTTCTTAGTGTGTCCCTTTACATCGTGCTCTCACATTTTGCTTTTTTTTTATTTATTGCCTGGCATCCCTTATGGTCTGGAAAGTTTTCCCAGTCCTGCTGGACAGCCACACTCCCTCTCTTTTCCCCGTCTCCTCCCGATTCCCCAAAACCCCCTCTTCTCAAAGCACAATTTCAAGTGAGCTGTAAGATTTCCCCCACCACTTCTCCCACATCCTGGTCCCATTTATGTGCCAATTGCTACCCTGTTAGGGCACAGCCTTCTCTTCCTCCCTTTTAACAAGTGATGGCAGTAACAAACCTTTCCATGTTTGTTGCCAAGAGTCTTGAGATTAGCTTATAAACCACTCTGTCAAAAAAAAACCAAACCAAAACAAAAAACAAACAAACCATAAAGAAATAAATAAAGGCAATTTGTGTTAACGTAGTATTAGGGATATATATTATTTTTTATCTTGTAGTCCAAGGCAGTGGTAGCTGGCTACCAGTGTGCAATTTCCTTCTAAACTTGTGATATAGCCACAGGACTTTTAATTGCATTTGAAAAAAGCAAAACAAAAAAAAGCCACCCCAAAATACCCAACCTACGTGGCCTGCTGCGCGTCTGTGCAAGGGTCTGTTATCGGGGCAGCCCACGAGCACGGAGGAGAGCCCTGTGTTTTCAGCCTGGCAGGGTGAACCCAGAGTACATGTACCCATAAAAAGAGATGTCGTGTCACAAGAAATTTATTCATTAAACTGCATTTATCCTGCCTCCCCTATTCACCCTGGAAAGTAAGCTACTATGTGAGTAGTCCTATTTTTAATAGGAACATTCATAAATAAATTAGCCTCGGGGGAGCCCAGGGAAGAGGTTACATCTGCGGTTATAGATGAAACAGAGTTTCATGAGGGCAGGATTATACTATTTGCTGCTTGGTTATGTATTTCTGCACATTGCTTTGAAATGCAGAAAAGTCCCGACTACTTCGGCATTGAGGGAGTCTTGTTTTGCAGCTGGAAATCCCGATTTAAAATACTCGCAGCACACAATCACGCACTTTCTCTGGAAAATGGGCACTTTGTGGAGTATTTTTCTTCCCTGTGCGCCCCAAGGAGGTAATGCATTTGCCGATGATAAACCCAACAGGTGCCAGGGCTGTTGGGTACTGAAGCCAGTTGGCTTTCTGCCGGCAGGCTCACAGTGGCTATATTGTGTCTCTAGGTTTTTGTGTGCTTCCATGTCCTTATGAGGGATGGTATAACCCAGTTGAAATACATACTTAAACTCCTGAGGGATTAAGTGTGTTTCCTTTGCTTTACAGTTCAGAATTTTACAGTTTCTTTGTTTGGGGGTTCTCAGATTGCATAATGATTTTCTTTCCCCCCCGCCCCGATTTGCCCAGATGTGTATAATAGCAGTATTTGAACCTTACTAGGTTTGCCAATTTTATTACTCAACATATGGTATATCCTTTTATTTTTGTCTAGTATATCATTCTTCTGCTGAGAAATCCCTTGGTACATGCTTTTTCCTTATTATTCTTCAATTGTTAGGTTTGTAACTTTTCTGTACTCCGAAATTCAGCTTTTTGCTAGTGATACAAGGAGGCAAAATGTCAGATGTTTTGCTTCTGTCTGAAAAGTATTGTTTAAGCTGTCACTTATTGGAAGTATTACGATAGATTAATGTGGAAATAACCCCTTCCTCCACCTCCCCAGTAACCTCTTGCTTTCTGGCATAGGAGAAAGAGCACAGGAGAAGGTGCTAGGTGAAGCGGGTGCGGCCGTACTGCGTCAGTCCAGGAGCATGGGACGCATCCGTAGCCCAGGAGTGGCTCCTCCGTGAGTCTGGTGCTGGCAATGCTGGAGAGCCCAAACTTCCTAGCAAAGAGGATGAGTCCCCACAGTTCTGCTTGGCCAGTACTGGTGGTGTTTTGGGGTGCGCCTTCACCCCCAGCCTAGCTTCTTGCAGAGGTTTGGGGGATCACTGTTTTCTTCCACCTCTAAAGCGTTCCTGAAGCCTTAACTCTCCTCTCCTGTCCTCTAACCTTGGCCACATGGGAAGGTTAGAAATGTGACTCACACGGGCAAGTTTGGTTTCCCATAGTATAAAGATACATCCTTTACTCCGAGCATTATATATGCATTTTAAAGTTGTTTATGAGTACATAATAGTCTATGCAAAGCTCTGCACGTGTGGCTCATCCTTACATGTTTATTATGTATTTATAGTGACCAACATTTGCAGAGAATGTGAGCAGAGATTATTTTCCTGGTAGGCTCGAGAGTGGATTCTTTTGCGGTTTACATCTATATAACTCAATTAAATGGCATTAGGATAGACTTACATCAGCTGAGTTCTCAACCCAGAGTCCAAATATAATTCTTAATAATGGTGGTTTTACAAGTGATTTTTCTTTATAAAATTTTATTAGTGTTTTCTTCTGAGTGGTTTCTTAAGCTTTTCTTGCTTTAAAGTAAAGTCTGCCTGTAAGAGAGTTCAGACTAAGAATATTTTGTTTGAGGGTGAGTCAGAGTCTCAGAATAATTTGTAGTGTACTGAAACTATCCCTGATGTACTATTCGCATGATAACTCTTGTGTAAGCTTCCCAATTCAGTTGTAAAGACGCAAATCACTTGAATTCTATAATTTGTTTCCCACGCAATGGGAATAACACATGGCTTTCTATTGGCAAATATTTTGCTAATGTTTGTATCTGGGTTTGGAAATTATAAATTGCTGTCTGATGCTAATTGCTGTTAATAATAATAATAACAACCTCTCGGGTAATCTTCCATATAATGAGGAATAAAAATCATTTCCTTAAAGCATCGCTAATATTCACAGTGGAATGGTTGTCATGTTGTTATATGCCTTGAGAAAAAAAGGATTAAATTCTGTGTAGCAGCTAACATAAATGATGGTCATGTATCAGACGAGAAGACCCAGTTTAGAAAAATCCTTTTGTTTTCAATTGGTATAAAGAATAGGCAGAAGAAGTTGCCCGCTGTGTTTTGCCATTAAAATATATATTGTCCAAACCACTAATAATATTCATGCGTTTTACCTGTAGGAAGGGGAGCAGCATCGTGGAGTCATGTGAATTAATGGGGTGCAAGTCGTGCATCCTCACGCACTAATACTGTCACTTCACCCTCGAAGGATGGGGGCTTATGTGCTGCACAATAAAGTGTGTATGTAGGGGAAATTGTTGCCTGGTCCCATAATACTCGGACGTAAGATTTAAGGGTTTAAAATAGTTGCCCAGAGGACCTGCAGGCAGTAACCCTCCTGGAGCCCAGCTTGTCTACCTCACTGGGATGAACGGCTTAAACTGGCCCCGCTGGAATTCAACCACTGACTTCCCAACAAGTTCAGTTATTTCGGAGCTGATGCTCAAACCCCTGAACTATCATCCCTAGCGTAATTAGTTCTTAACCTTTCACCACAAATAGGTCAGCTAAGCTTTTGGTTGCCGTACTTGGGTTATCCTATCGGCGATACCTATCGGTATGTCTGCTGACTCTACTGCAGTTATTTCCACAGCAGACACTCAGTGTCATTTTCTTGCCAGACTTTTCTGTCCTACAGGCATTTAAATTAATAGCTGTGACTGTGTGTGGCTGGTTTCCTTACAAATACTCGGGATGAGATGAGCCATAAAGACAAGTGGTGGGTAGCTGGATCACTTTTTTTTAGCACTAATTCAGGCAAACGTGTTGTTGAGGCAGAGAACTTGCATCCAAAGTGTATTTTAAAATAAAACAGGCCTTTCACAAAGGCACCGTATTGGGGCAGTGTAACAGCGTGACTGTGAAATGTGGGGTTTGTGGTAGTGAGAAGTGAGAAGTACCAGCATCAGCCATTTCCTTAGCTCGAGTAAAGCTTTGTGCGTTGAAATTTCTTCTTAAGCTTCTTTCTCAGCATTACTGCTAGCCTGAGAAATTTTACTTTGCCGCTAGAAAGGCACCTTGCGTGTGCTGGTGTCAGCCTGAGTACAGAAAGTACCTGGCACTGCGCTGCCGGAGCCCGCGCAGAGCCGCTGACGCCTTTCTCTAGTCCCACCTAGTAACTTGTCGGCTCCTCCGGTGCATCCAGCCTGAGTATTTGATTGAACCTGCTGTTACAGTTGAAGCAGTTCAGCATTGCATGAGTATCACACAGGATATATTTTTGCTCCAATAATAAGATAAAAGATACTCTAGCACATGTTCTGTTTTTAATGTGCCATTTGGAAGTCCTCCTGCCTAGCACTGTGAGTGGGGAGGGTTTTCCCAGCTCAGATCCTTGGGAGGGCTCGTCCCCAGGTGCTGTTGCAAGTGCCAGCAAAAACTTGGATAACGCCACAGCTCCTTGCTGGCTATTGCCACCCAGCATATTTTTTTAAATGACTGAAAAAAAAAAAAAAATATTAGGACTTAGGACTTTATACATTCAGAAGTGATTCTATTTCATATAATTATACATCTTACACTATTATATTTTTAATTAGAAATTTTAGTGGCTGCATTTGGTGGGTTGCAGGTTTGGGCTGCAGTTGTCTGAATTCTGGGGGTTTTTTTGTGTGCATGTGCAAAAGTGGAAATCTGTACGAGCAGTGGTAGCGATGCACTCTCCTAGGAGACGTTAAATTCCTGTCTGGATATTGGTTGGTCGTATACAGTTTGTCTGTGATAAGCTTGATGGTATATTGATAATAATGCTTAGATCTCATGTGGCCTGTGACAAGTCTGGGAGGATTGGTTTCCTCTGCTGAGTATACCCTTAGATGAGAAGTTTTTTTCTAGTGTTGAAGGTTTTTTCCAGTTTTTACATATTTCCTTGTGAGGACTGACTGACTGTCAATTTGTGTAATTTATAAAAACTTCTGAAACATGTCCAGGAAGATGCATCTTCTGTTCACAACTTCATTTTTATGATGGGGGCAGCATGCTGGGAGCCCAGAGTAATTCTAACCAGCGCTGTCCCCATCCGTGCTGGTTTTACAGCAGATGTTGCAAATTGCCCAGTGAATTTATGTCTCCCCGAATCCAGCTTTTCTTCTCATTTTCAGTAAATTTCACACCCGCTGCAGTCTCCCCAAAGATTGCTCAGTAATGGATGTTTATGGGAACATTCACAAAAATAATAGAAAACTTGCGAGTTCCTGGAAATGCCTTCAGATTTTGCCATGATTCAGTATGCCATTAGCAGCTGTCCTTTTATTTACTAATACCACCCCATCTTACACATACTTGTGTGTGTGCATTTATATATATGTCTTTCGAAACGATGACAAACTGGTAAAATAATTGAGAGTCAGACTGTCTCCTGAAACTTTCCAGCCTGGGAGGCATGAAGATTTTTCCAGCCACGGGCAGGATCCTTGTGAGGCACTGTGTTAATTTACATTAAGAGGTGATTTTTGTCCTCACTGAGTTCTGGATTTAAATAGGCAAGTGTGGGAATGAAAAAAAGCAACATGAAGTGACTTCTTCAGGATCACTCTGTGGGCTATTAATACCTGACCTAGGTTAAGAGCCAGGTTTTTTGCTTTCTAGTTCAGAGTGTTATCTGCTCTTGGATCAAGCCTGAAGGCTTCTCAGGCAGAGAGAACTGAAAAAGAAAAAAAAAACCAACCAAAAAACCCTCCTTTTCTTAGAGCATGACTGTGCAGTAGTGTGAAAAAGGCAAACGCAACCTTGACTCTCTCAAGCGAGGCATTTCCATGGAGGTAGGGAACTATTAATGCCGTTAGCAGATAGTCATCTGGAAAACTGTGCACCATTCTGGTCTCCCGTATGCAAGAAAAATTAATTCAAATGGGAACAGGTGCTGAAAAGGACTTGCTGGGATGTGGGAGGGAGTGAGGAGCCAGACTTACAAGAGGTGGCCGAAAGAGCTTGGCTTGCATGGCCTGGCTGGACAAAAGCTGGTGTGGGTATGATTGCTCTATAAATATATCAAGGGGTAAGTACCCGGGAGGAAAAGGACCTGCTTAGGCTGTAGAGCAGTGTTGGCAAAAGAGCAAATGGACGTAAATTAGCTATGCGTAAATTTAAGCTGGAAATTATGCTATCGTAAACTTTTTAGCAATTTATGAAACGGTAGTCCCTTTCGTAAGACGTGGTTGCCTGTGTATCAGAGGCAGCACAGACCCATCAGCTTTATTTAGCAAGGGGGGACTTTGTTAGCGGGAGGGTTGAGTAACTTCCTCAAGGTTTACGCCCAGCTGTTTAAAACAAAAAATCCCCATAAAAGCCTGGCCTGTTGGCTTGTGTTTGACGAAATTACCAAGAAAGTATGAATGTTGTTTAACAGATCCATTATATGCCTGTTTATTTCTCTAATAAATACTCATTCCCTTTGGAATTCTTGTGTTTTGGGTGTTTTCCTATGAATGGCCCTGTCTGAATTTAAAATGTGATCTATTTGCGTTATGCAGAACAATAGCTATTCAAACTAGTAAGATCTGTCACCTTTTTTCATCCCAAAGAGTTGATAGACCTGTCTGGACCAAGTCTGTTAACTTTATAAAAAAAAATTGAGAGCTTGGAGAACCTGCCCTTGAAGCCCTTTCTCGTTGTGCTCAGGGTCCTGTTATGGGGTTTACACTTCTTCCAGATCAACGCAACTACTACATTCAAGGAACCTTGGACCATGGCAAAGCTCAGAGTAGAAATCCATCTCTGAAGGGAGCCCTGATGCCTCCTTAGCAGGCACAGCGGCTGCTACTTGGAGAGACCCGAGTGATTGATGGTGCCATCTAATTTTAAATTGCAATTGAAGCCTATTAGTCTGTGATCGCTAATCAGAGTGAAAGGTGTTTTTTGTTGGCTTTTATTACTCGTTCCACTTTGTCCATATTACTTACAGGCATAATGGCATTGCTCTTCTGCTTTGCCGATATACGGCATTCCCTAGGGACCCGCTTCACTAAAATCTAGATTTCTCTTTACAGCTTGACAGGTTGCTCTTACTGCCATAGAATGATTTTTAATACTTTATAGTTCTTAATGCAAAATAACTTTTTATTATTTTCATAGGTGAGGGTGACATAAATGTTAAAGTGCCTCCTGTTACTTGATATTTAATTATGAAAGCATCCGCTGGAAAAATAGTATGAGCCTGGTGTAATCAGCACTGGAGCAGACCTGCTAATCTTTTCATTTGGTCTAGACATCAAGGATGCTTTGTACTAGTCTGGCTATAGCGTGATAATCTAAGACCTTCTGGACTAAAAGTTTTGGGACTCTTTATGAAGGGGAAAAAACTCCTACATAAAACCCCCTAAGTTTGTGTATTCCTCTTTCAGCTGATTAATGCCTGTTTGATTAGTTCATGGAAAAGGTATTTGGATGAACCTGACTGTGGAGGCAGCTTGCCTGTTTGTTAATGCCTTGATGTCTGGAAGAGCAGCAATCCCTGCGTGCTCGCAGTCAAAACAAGGGTGCTGGTCCTGGCTCTGTTGGTTCTTGGAACTCGGATGATTCTGGTTAAACGGCATATCCATTTGCCATGTTACTTTACAGAAGATTTTTTTAAATCAGTTGCGTTCCTAAAGAGATCCCGGGTCCCTGGCGTTCGTTCAGAAGTGAAGAATGCATTCCCTTGTGCTTTTCTCCTCTTCTTTATTGTTGCATTGCAGTAGTCCTCCTTGCTATCTATTTTAAAACAGTTTAAAGATTCTAAATAAACACTAAAATAATTGGCAAGTCTGTTTTCCCAAACCTATCCATATACTTATTTTTCATGCATCACAGTCCCGTTTTAATCTGTAACATGGCTTCTGCTAGACCTTAGCATTGTTAATTAAGGAGTGGGTGGGAGGGCAGCATCAGGAGAGGGAGGGAATTCCCTTCACCTGTAAGATGCATTGGGAAAGTCATTCGGGGTCAAAACAAAGAAATTCTCTCAACAGTGGCCAAAACTGAATGCCTGAGGAGGAGTATAAGAATATAAATGAGGTCTTGTACTTTTGATGAGTATTTTAGTTCTTTGCATGGAAATATTCAGATTTTATCTACCCTGGAAGGATTCCAGTGCTGTCTAAAGAAAAATCAGCGTCTGAATAAAACCACTGTCTGGTCTGGCACAGCACTGGGAAGCGCTGCTACGGCTCATCCTTCGGGAAGTCGCAGTGACATTATTGCTGGGATAGATTAAGCACGGTGTTGCCTGAACTTGTCCTCGCGGGGGCCAGACCAGGACGAGCTCCCCAGGACGAGCCTGCACTGGTTGCACTGACCTGCCCCAGCAAGTTTATATTGAGATAAAACTGAAGCCCCCTATAGTCCCTGGTGTTACCCTAGAAATAGATGACCCTGAGATTAAGAAAACAGAAACTGGGGGTGTGCAGCAGGGTTACTTTTTTTCCCTGGATGCAAAGGCAAGCCCTGGGTGGGGCATTTCTGCAAATCGTTCACCGTGTGCTGTGCACAGCGTGCAAAACCGTGCGAGAAAGGAGATTGAAAACCAAGGGGTTGAGATGGAGACGCGTTGCTAACCTTGCAGGTTCAGGCTTGGTTTGACTCATTCTGCTGATGTCCTTTGGTATCACTGCTTGGTGATAGCAGGAATACCCATGTTCAGTGTTCAGAGAGTTTCAGAGAAGGCGTGAATACTTGCAGTAAACACCTCCTGCTCTGCCAGATGCATTTGCCTTTTTTCCGCCCCCAAAATAATATCGATTGTAAAATGAAGAAGATTACACTCCGCTGCTTATTTGTGGGAAGGGAAGGCAAAATAAAATAAGAGTCTTTTCGTCTTCATCGTATTTTAAACGATTAAGCAGGAAAAACAACCCTTTTGAAATATATCTCTGTTAAATGTATTTGTAAATATAATTATTTAAGAGGCTGTAACTTCATGGAGCAACGTTTTCTTTCCTTTTTTTGGTAGAAGGCTATGTCTGTTAAGAACTTGAGTGGTTCTGGGCAACAGGGTGGTTGACTAAGATGAGATTTTTGCTTGATTTGACCGAAGTACTCTGGAATGAGATGAGAAGCATCTAAGGAAAGGCTCAGGGCTTGACTAGCTTTTCCTCTGACTTCTCAGTGTTTGCAGGCCACCATGCCTCTTCTCTTTAAGCTTATCAGATCTCAGTGCCAGATTATCTCTCTGCCAGCTTTTAGAAGCTCGGCTTAGTTGTCAGCAGCTTGTCTGCTAATAGGCACAACTGTTCTCCATCAAGGCTGTATGAGCAAAGCATCTGGAAATGTGGAAATTGAGAGGAAATATCGCTGGTGAAACCCAACAGAAACCCCATGCAGATTGGGAGAGTGAACTGCCAAACTATAAATATTTATACAGTAAATGCATATGCTTGTGTGTAAATGAAGTGCTTATAAACCCTATGAGCAATCTTCCAAACCTGCTTTATGTACGTTCTAGTGTAGAAAAGATATTTTAAACCTTTATTTGTATGAGCGTATGTTCAGAGAGAAATTGCCAAGGTGCGTAAAAGAGTTGGATGCCCAGCTGTGTTTCGCTGGAACAAGGCACTGGCATTCAAAGTTTCTTTTGCCTGATTGCAGTTATTTGATTCTTTTTTTTTCTTCTTTTTTTCTTTTTCTCTGGGACCACAATTTGAGATATTTTGCATTTGTATCATTTCGGCAGCCATGAACAGGTGATTGTTTTTCAGAACAGGATTTTTTTTTTTTTTATGGTGAAACTGAGAGTTGTACCTCAACTTTTCACCACGCAGTTGAAACAAGTGCTAAAGTGTAGAGCTTAAGCAGAAAATTGTATTTACTAAATAGCACAATTCTGTCAATTATTTTCATGATGTGTTCAGTGTTTAAATGACTTATAAAATGTAATTAGATTTATTTCTAATTTTAATACTTCTATTAAGTGGATTAAACAAGTAGGGGGGCTGAGCATTACCTTCTGCAGCAGAAGTTTTGGTAAAATGCCTGTGCCCAGCTATTCATAATTTTCAATGGCTATTTTCGTATCTGCCTTTTTTTTTTTCTTTTTTTTTCAGTGCAACATGCAGACACAGTAACCATGTGCTTTTTTTGGTTTTATTTCATGCTTCCTCTATAAATCTTAGTTCATAAGAAGCATTACTAAATGTTGCAATTCATTTCACCACTTCATATTTAATGATTATCATGTAAGAGCATCTTGGGACTTGTCTACAGAGGAGCTGCAGCGTAATTAAATGGAGGTATGCATTTAAGGACTTGCCTACCTATGGAAATTCATTTGAATTTTAGTAGGATGTGAATTTTAAAACAATTTTTTTTTCTCAGGATGTCTTTTATGGGTACTTTTGTTTTGGAATAAGAAGTTTTTGTTGCAAGCTTGTTTTTGGAATTGCGAAGTTAGTGTTTCTCAGGTATATACACACACTTCCCTCACTGAAGACTTCAAAATCTGGCCCAAAAGTAGATGTTTCCACAGATATTTTTTGGGGGGTCATAGAAATAAGACAATGTTCATTTTAGTTCCAATTTGTAATGACTTTTTTTTTTTATTTCAAGAGTTTCCATGAGAGCAACTGACTTGATTTTACAGTCCTTTCTTGAGAGGACCTGATAGCTTTTAAGTTTTTAGTTTTTTATGCTTGTCCATGGATGATACATAGATGGGGTGGGTGGCATCATACACTGATCTGGGCTCTGGGACAAGCAAATTCTTTGTTTTATCCTATACTTGCCAGCAAGGAAAACCTGCTTTGATCAGTGGTACCCTGATGCTGGACTGCCAATCTTTTGTTGATAAGAAGTTACATATATATTCCTACTTTCATAAATAAAGTTTTTGATCCCAGACTAGATACTATAATGCACTTCCATTATCCCAGAAAGACTTTTCATGATTCTGGCTTTAGTTCCATGGAAAGTGAACACTGTGTCAAAAAAATCCCATGACCCAGAGTCTGGCTTTAACCCCTTGCACGAAGACCCTCAGTCAACTCTCCTGTTGAATCCAGATGATTTTTTTCTTTTTTCCATGTGATTGAATAAAGCACTAGTCCCAACTCACCAGCTTTAGTGAGACCTATGTAGTCAAAGCTTCCAGATCCCTGTGGCAGCACAGACAGAAAGGAGTTTGAAATAGTCCCCCAAAAAGCTCTCAGATGGAGACTGGCACCCAGGGGAAATCAGGCCACTGAGGTGCAGGGTTGATTTTTTTTTTTTCCCCCCTGTAGATACTCAGAAAACTTCATATTGGACAAGCACTTAGCAAACAAAGGTGACATTTAAGGCACCTGGAAGACAAATCTGACAAGAGTGGCATTTGCATGTCAATATTAAAAAGCTCCTGCAAGTTCACTGCTAGGTAGAGGTAATATCCCTTGCGTGAGCTCCAGGAGTTGGGCGGGAGCGTTGACCCTTTTGGGTGGGCAATGAGTACATGCTTTAATAACCTTTTTACAGAAGGATTGTGCAGTTTTGCACGCTGGCATCACTCGATTACTGCTTCGATGTAGATAAGTGTGGCTGTAGCTGGTGGCACTTGTGAGCAAGAAGCCACAGTTGGGTTGAAGGGGACGAAGGCTGCCCCAGGTTTTGAGTAGAAAGCACCATTTTATTCCAGCATATTGATGCTCATGGAGGACAAATTTTGCTTCTATGTCATTATGTTTCTTATTATTGTTATTTTATATTAAGAATGGCCTTCTAAACTAGAGGGAATCATGCTGTCTTGTCCATATTTGATGTCCTTTTGGCAAAAATTTTCCTGTTGCCAGAAGCCGACTAAAATTATTATTGTTTAAGCTTCTAAAGCATTTGAAAGGATCGCTGTCACAAAATAAATAAATTTATGCAAGCGAATAGGTCGTTATACCTTAAAAAGGTGGAGAGAGGTAATGCTGATTTGGTGTCTTAATTGGTTTCCAAGCTAAAATTAATAGTGTGTGGAATCCCTTTTAGTAACATGACTCAGAACTATTTATTTTTCAACTCCTCTTTTAACTCTAGCTGAGATTGATGGGTGTGTTATCTTAGCATTTGGGAGATGCAAGCAGTACTGGAATGACAAACATTTCTTGACGGCTTTAGAAAGATGGATGATGTGATATCCCTGCAACAGGTTGGGGTGTTTGTGCTTTCTAGTGGGTCATTGTGAGACTCTTGCTTCACTTTCGTTCTTAACAAAGGGGAAGGAAAGGTGAGACCTAATTATTGGTTTGAGATGTCTTTGTAACTTGACTTTTCAGTGTATAGGTTTGTCACCCAGCCCTTAGCAGAAGAGCATAATGATGGCCATCCTCAGTTAATGGTGCCAGTTTGTGCATTATGCTTTTAAAAAAGAGAAAAGTAGGTGGTTACTGGATTTTCCCTGCAAAGCTGGTGCTAAGCGATTAAATACACCTGGGATATCTGTTATTATATTGTACCTCATTACTTTATTTGGCAGATCTACACATTCTACATAAAATCATGGTTTTATGAAAGACACCCCTTAAGCTAACTTACTATGGGTAAAATCCTTAGGCTTGACCAGAGTTTTGTGAGCATCTCCTCCATGTCTTTTGATCAGCAGAGCTGCAATAGCTTTAGGAGGAGAGAATGCCTTGAAAATGTCTCATATGGGGCCTGCCATGTCCCATAGACAACTTGCTTTTCTTGGTCGTCTTTAACAAACCTCTTCTGTGCAGGCTGAGGACCCTTGGTTGAAACCCACTGTTCACAGAACTGCCACTTTGTCTTTAGCTGTAGACTTTTCGGAGATTTTGTAACTATCACATTCCTCAGCAGAGATGTGTCTTTACTTTGTGGTCTGTGAAATTAGTAAGAAAAAAAATATTATTACTGTATTGATAGCTTTCTGTTAAGTTCTGTACAGATGGGAGAGAGGAGAGTGGTTTCTTTTAATTTGCTTTATTGCCAAGATTTTTTAAAAAAGAAAACAAAACCATTGTCATACAAATGAAGTTACAATATTGCACTCATCAAGGTGCCTTTGATACTATCTCTTAACGTTTAAAGTTCTTCAGAATATTAGAAACTAGAGTCCTTTTGGCACTGAGAGCACATGGTGGAGTGAAGCGATGAGGCTGTTCTCTTGCCAGAGAAGTGTAAATCATGAAATCCCCTGCAGAGATGTCTTGCTCTCTTTCCAGACATCTGAACAACAGCAAAAAGGTTTTTTTTTAATTTTATTGTAAAGGGGTTACTAGTAACTCTCTCCTATAGACCTGGTAGATTCCCTAAATGTGCCATATGCAAAAATGTGACTTAAAACTCCTCCTGATAACAACTCTTCAAATACTTTAAAGGAATAACTCTTGAGGAATGATTTTATTAATATTAAGAGGTTTGAGCTGCAGGTAAGTCCAGCAGATCAGTTCTGCGACAGTTGGGCAATGTTACCGTACTGTTTGAAGCATGTCAGTAAACGCTTTACACCCTTGTTCACATTTAGGCTTTTTTATTGGCTGTATTACAGTGTTCCCAGATCTAATTCCTTGTGTTTTGGGGGTTTTTGTTTTTAAATATTTTGGCCAGAAGGAGCTGTAGATTTTTCTTTTGCCAAATACAGATGTACCAAAGCAAATTATTTTTCACAGGTGCCAGTAACTTCAAGTAAAAAAGTTAATTTATTTCCAAAACTAAAAGATGTTTTGAATAAGTAATTTATGTGTATGCAACTACCTAAATAACCTCTCCATAGCCAAAAGCAGCCAAGCCTGCTGCTTTATGCACGGTGCTACTTTGTCTGTCTTGTAAGAAAAAAAAGGCATTGCTAACAGGCCATGTCAGCCATAAGCAGTTAAAGCGAACACATCTACGTGTGATATAAGAGAACAGTTTATGGATTAATATTCGGGTGCCTGGCAGGAAGCACATTGCAGTGGATTAGTATTCTTATCATTTGAGTGACAAATTGTAAAAAGCTGATTAAAATGACCTGGATCCTGGACACGTGGGTTGGAGCCAGGAGATGTGTGGAAGTGATTTAAATCTCACCTTTCCACTTCCTTGCTCTAATCTCCTGGGCAAGAATAGAGCAGCAGCGAGGCTGCTTTATTTTATAGCTCTCTCTAGTAGTCACAGGGGACTGAAAAGCAGCTGATACTGATAGTCTAGAGGGCTGTCTTGTTACCTGCCCCTTTTACAGCTGCCCTAGCTAAGGCCAGGAGCTCAGGACCCCTCTGTAGTTACTAGAGAGAAATAAAGGTTTTGCATCTCTATTAGACAAGCTCCTGCCTCTGTTTGCTCTCACTTGCCATCTGGAGGAGACGCGTGTCTCCCAGTTGACTCTGGATCTCCTGCTTGACTTAAGCACTCTTGCACTGGGCAGCAGAAATACTTCCCCAAGAGTTCCTGAGTAACAACTTTATTCCACCACAGGAATTTGTCTAAGCCATCTTCAGTATCGGATTTTATCTGCAGTGTTGCTCAAAGCAGCTGCACTGTGTCCAGAGGACCTGGCCTTGTGTATTTTAGGACATACAGTAACTTAAACCAGATACTGACCTTGTGCAATTCCTATCTTCAGCTAAGAGATTGTTATTTGAAGTTTTGTTTGTTTTTTAAATCACACGTTGCACTCATGGCATGCTGGCATCATGACAAATATGATTTAATGCCAAGGAATCTCTTCGAGAAAATGGCTTTGCGGAGTGATTCAGAGTGTATTTTGGTAGGCGTAACGGTGGTATTTTTCTTCAACTCTAATAATTGTTCCTAAAATATATAGAAATAAGATAGTTCCTGAAGAGTAGAAAGTATGTACCTCTGCATCTGACATTACTTATAATTCATCATTACAACCTTGCAAACATCCTGCATGGGTAAGTGAGGGATTTGGGGTGATCACAGTCCAGCGTTGAAGTGTGTGTGAGTAGGTTAAATTTTCCCTTTCTATACCAGGGCGACACAATGCATAGAGATGAATGTTGCTTCATTGCCTTATCTCCGTGAGCCTGGAGAGAGGTAACAGTTTAACCCCTAAACGGGAGACACCCCGTCGTGTCGCTGCTTCTTTCTTGGGGTGCGCGAGGCACCAGCTCAGCGTTGGGAGCGGAGGCACAGCTTCACCCTTTCCCTCTCCTGTTTGCATGTCCCAGGTGACCTGATCCAGTGGCACAGATCAAAAAAATGAAAAGATCCAGAGGAAAATTAGTGATTTTTTCGGCCAGATCAGGTCTTTCTGTGGGTGCAGTTGGTTGGGTCAGCACAAGGGAAGGGCGTGAGGTGTTTATCTAACTGGGAGCTCAGACCTGAAGCATATTTTTTAGCAATTTTCATTTTAAGATGACAGGGAAGAGCCCAATGGTGACAAAGTCCATGTGCAAAAGGAAAGGATGGGAAGGCATTCAGTGCAGTATGTCCTGCGCTCTGGAAATTGCTCCCTTTGGTTCAAGGAGCCCAAATATGTTGATGGGCAAGTGCCATCCTGGAAGTGGGGCCGGAGGAAGGCTTGGAGTAAGGAGCTTGCTGTGTGGATGTATTAATTGTGCGCTAAACAAAAAGGACTTGGTGGTGGTAAATACTTAATATTATTTGAAGCCTTTGGCAGCTGGCCAGAAACCATTATTTCTTCCCGTGAAAGCTGTTTCTCCAAGGTGGATCACATAGGGTGAAAGCCTGTCTGCGGTATCCAGCTTGCATTTCCCCTGAAGCTGTGGCTGACCTCCGTGAAGCCTCAGGAATATGCTATTTAGGTGGCTCACGAAGTCAGCAGTTTGCAAGATTAAACAGCTTATAAAATAAGGGCCTGGGTTTATTTTTATTATTATTTCATTTTTGTTACAATATCTTCTTAGCAAAATACAATTTCAGTGGGAAGAGCAGGGCTCATCGGTGGTCACCCAGCCTGTTTCCTGTTTATCAAAACAGGACATTCGCGTCTTCTCCAAGACTTGAAATGGGAGAAATCAGGTGCATTGAAAAAGAATGAGATTAAATGAGCTTTTTTTTATTTTCCCTCATGCATTGGTGCTATCAAATTTGGTTCAAAGATGAAGACAAGAAAAATGTTGTATGTAGGGGTAAAGTAGATAAAGTAATTTGGTGCAAATGCCCCATTATTTTATTTGAAGTTATTCATACAACTGAAGACCGCATGTAGTCCTTAATTATCTTTTTCTGCTTCATTAGTTTCTTGCTTACTGCAGCATGCGCAGACACACGCATGCATATACCCAGGGTCTTTCATTCCACCCTCGCTGCTTTTACCCAGGTGAATGCCACAAGCGCATCCACACCTGCAGTGACAGTGGTTCGTCCAGCTGGGCTTCAGCAGTTACAAGCGTTGTGTTTCAGGACGCATCCATCATCCTCACCTCCATCCCAGCCCCTCATCATCGTGACGGGACCCGCGGATGGAGCAGCAGTGTATTAGGACCGTGTTGCTTTGACACTCCTGAGTGTTAACACGGTCGTGCGCTTTTCAAGCTCCTTGTACTTCTGATATCGCCAGAGGATATTGTTTGGCCAAAGAGCTGATGAAGAGGCCACTATGCTGCAGGAGTTTAATGATGGCTTGTTTTGTTGGTCAGACCTACTAAAAGGATTTGGATGAGCTGAAAACAAATACAGAACAGTGTGCCAGGTGTGCCGGTGGCTCTGGGAACTGCTGCTGCTTAAGTGCACTTAAATACTAAGTGCAATGTAAAACCTAAAAATTCCCAGTTTTGGGGGGAGTGGATGTCTCTGGGAATCCCTAGAAAGTCACATGCTTGTAAGTAAGTGGTCAAGGGAATAACAGCATGCCACCTCTTGAGCACTTAAAAGCAGAGCCTGCATGGCAGGTCATTCATCTGAGGGGACAAATCAGTGCTAATTGAAGTCTGTGAATCTTTGCATTCTCCAACCTGAAAATAGGTTTCTAAAGGGACAGGTATCAACACCTTCTTTGCAGTTACTTCCTGTTCTCTTCCCTGTACACAGCAATGGGCTTCTAAACATGGCTAATAAGAAGAACGTGTCTTTTGTGGAAACTTTAAAAAAATAATAATAAATTAAACTGCTGCAGGTGCTTTACCTAGCAGACCTTTCTTGAGTTTGCTGGGACATGACAGTTTGGGGTTTAGCTGCCCTTCTGTATCTGTAAGTAACATTGTTCAGGCTTGCATCAATCTCTTTTTTAATTACAATCCTCTTTGAAAAGGAAAATATTAAAGCAGATCTATAGCTAGACTAGGAACTGCAGAGCCAGAGGGTTTTCAGATACTGCCTTAAAAAAAAAAAAAAAAAAAAGCGCCATTTCTAATCCTTAAAATATTTGCCTTGCTTTATTTTCATATCTTGAAGACAAACAGGTGCTGTGTGCCCTTTATGATTCTCAAATATACAATCTCCAAGCCAGCAATCTCTAAAGCCTTCCCTTGTTTGTACAATTAGGGTGGGATTTTCAGAATCACTCAGTGTTGGTCTGTCTCCACTCTCATTGAAGTAAAACTGCCATTGACTTCAGTGAGAATAGTGTTAGATCAGTACATGAGTGCTTTTGAAAATCCTTCCCTTCACTTTTTTTTTTAGTCACATCTGTGTACAATTGCATAAAAAGACCTTTGTAATATACTTTAATTATTCTTTGTTGTTTTCATATAAAAGTGATTGAAAGGAAACCAGAAGAAAACCTATAATAATAATCTTGACTTTGATCTTATTTACCATAAATTATATGTTATGTTTTTGTTCTCCTTTTATGTAATTATATATTACTTTATCACAATGTAAGATAAATCACTGAAAACATGAGGAGTAAAAATAATTTGGTAATACAGAGGGGAAGAGCACTCAGAAAGGAAGGAACTCGTGGTCTGATGGGTTTCCAGTGCTTCTTATAGTAACTTCCCTTTGAATGCATGGGAAAATCGGGAGACTTCACGTGAAAGGCTAGTGCTAAAACCTGATGAATTTGGAGGCCGTCTGGCCAGCTGCGAGGAATGGCTTTCTGGATGTCATCTTCCCAGGAAACCTCAGGTTATTGTCCAAGTATCCGGACTCTGCTCTGCCACAGCGCGCGCCGGCTAGTTTTGGTCCACCCACTCCTCCCCGATTCACGTGCCTTTTTGGTTTCCAACATGTGTTTCAATGATGTTTCTGGTTAACTGCTTGCTCTTCAGCAATACCAAAGAAAACCAAAAAGGATCAGAGCTTATTGTAGCGCGGAGGAAATCAGAGAACCTCGGAAGCATCTAATCCAACAAGGCCAATATTTGCACGACTTGCCCTATACAGCCCAGTTTCACCGCTGGCTGTAGACGTACAGGGAAGTGCTCAAGTAGGGAGTCCAGTTGTACTGGTCGTTATTTGCGTTGCGTTAAAAACGTTTGCTTGGGTACGTAGCAGGAGATTATAGCTGACGAGAGGCTTTGGCCACTAGCTACACCCATCCCCCCATAGCTCATCTCCACCTCCCCAGTGTGGTGCAAGGCACGGCGGATTTTGGAGACCAGCAGCACTTCAGTGCAGGAGGAGGTGACTGCTCTTTGGCAACAGCCTCATCTTCTCATTCGCTCATTACTGCTCTTCAGGGAGGCTTTGGAGAGAAATACGTACATCCAGAGGGCAATTCTGCTGCCAAGGAGCACATGGAACCCTGCTCAGATGCAGGGGTGGTTTTGCAATGGGGGTACCTCTGAGTTGCCTTGAATTAAATTGTCTTTTAATAGCAGGGTTCCGCTCCGTCTTTAGACTCATGGGATTATTGGTTCTGATGTAAATATGTGTTTAGCATTAGAGTAAAACGTTATGTCAATACATGGAAGACTGGTTGCCTATTTCAGCTGCTGCTGTTTCCACCATGTGTCACAGATTAGAGCTGGCCCTGGACGGGGGCCAGACTGGTGCTTGATACGCTCTAAATCCGAAGCGGTATATGAGAAATGTTTACTAGCCTAAGTGTGGGTGATCCGGTTGATAAACTATATGACATATTGTTCCTCTTAATGCATTCTATTTATGTTTTCATGTGAACAGGAGTAAAGGTATTGAACTGTCATAATTCAGTAGTTAAAATCTCTCCCACAGGAATGACCACGGATGGCAAACGCAGCACGTGCTCAGGGCTTTCCATCCGCTCCGCGGCCTTAATTAACTGCAAATAGTCAGGCCACTGTCTTTGAGAACTTAATAGGTGGTGTCGGTGTTTAACTGATGATACGGAAAGAGCGAGAGGGCGTCCTGTTAGGCATGTTAGTCCTCAAAGTGCCAGCGTAGCGTAATGCCATCTGTATCTGCAAGGTGATGCTCTGGGAATCTTGGCTTAGTCTAAACAAAATTATTAATCTGTGTGTCCCCCAGGAGGTCTGAATGATTAGCTACCCTCTGCATTCACTGCTCTTTCTAGGAGGTAGCTTGAAGAAATTAAACGTTCTTTAACGTTTCACTTAAAAACAAAGTAGAAAACAATATGAAGAAGCCGAAGGAAAAAACCAACATGACTGTAAACAGCTATAAGCAGTAATGTGACAGCTAATCTAAGAATTGTTAAATGTTTAAGATATAATTACTGTATATTAACTAGATGAGATCTACACAAAGAGTCTGATGAGCCTGCCAGAGACATAAACCACAAAGTACTAGCTGGCCTGATTTATTTTTTTCCATTGTCATGTTTGAAATGTTCATGAATACTGATTAAAATTTAGGTTAGGGTCTTGAAAGCTGTTGCCAAGTTTTGTCACTCGGGGATTTTTAGATGCTGTAGATTTAATCCTCTGTCTGTCCTTTTGATGGCTAGCTTCCCAGATACCTAGACCAGATAATATTCTGCCTTGTCCAGCTGAACTGATGTATTCAGACTTCCCAAGGAAAATGCCTCTTGAGTGCTTCTAAAATATTTATTTATCCAGGATTCATCTTACTGAATTTACTGTTTGCTAAAACAGGCAGTACTGTGTTGGCCTGGCATGAGATAATATGTTTGAGTTCACTCTTTCATTCCTATGGAATGATATTTGAGATGCACATTTTTTTCATTTTTTCTAGAATATCAGGGGGAAATAATTTCAAGTGGAGAGAGAATTTTGCTGAACATCTGGGAGCAAAATGGGAAAAGTTTGATAAATGGCATCTTGCTGACATGTAATAGCAACTAGCTCAGTGAAAGAATCTAGGGCATTGCAAATAAAAGGATTTTTCTTAACTGTAGTTCAATTGGATATGTAGTTTCGTGCGCACAGTTGACAGTAACAGATTATTCAGATTGTCAGATTTAAAAAAGCGAAAAAATTCAGACTTGAGTCATGCAGTAATCTTAATTTTGGGAGCAGCCGTGTCTTTATGCAACAGAGACGGACATTTTTTTGACTGCTTAACTGAGCAAAGAAATTTCGTGTTCAAAATTTATATTCTGTTCAGGGGTTAACTACTATATTAAATATATAGAAATATTTCATACACTGATTATGGTATTGTCAGGTTGTACTGATAACTGTGTAACTTTAAATTCTTCCAAGTGTTGAGTGTCCAGCTGTTCTTCGTTTCAGTCATTTTATGTTTGAGACACATTCATTTTAAAACTTGTGCATTATTATGATTTTATCCATCACACACGGAATACCTTTATCCATAAGCTTACATACTCTCAAATGAGCCCGAATCTCCTCACATGCACAGGTTTAAACTGCAGGTAAGCTCAAAGCAGTCAGATTTTGCAAATATAAATAAAAATTCTGTCTTTAAAAAAAAAAAAGCAAAACTGAGCGTAGCCCAGAATATTCTGAGGAGGAAAGACTTTAGCTCTATCGAATTTTTCCCTTGTGTTGCTCGACCAGTCTGATGTCAAGTGACATTTTTTCTTCATTTAACGTAATTGTCTCTGAAATGTAACAGTGAAACAAACCATTAGCAAAATGCTGAGCTGTCAGAAGCAATCACTGGTTTTGGATCCAATCGGGGTGCTTTCCCTTCTCCGAAGGTACTCGTCGCGGTTTCCTGTAGAGGTTCTTTGTGAAACACCCAACACTTCAAGCGCAGCGTTATAGCCGTGAAGATCCGACCTGTCCCTCTGCAGTGAGCTGCCGGGGCTCCGTGCCTTGGGGCTTGTAGCTGCCCCACAGACTCCTCTGTGCTTTTCTTCTAAACCAGGGTCTCCGCCGACTTCGGTTGTAGCTGGGAGTGACCGTGGCCGCTGCAGATCAGGCGTAACAAACAGAGGATGAGAAATAACCTATTAGCTGCTTATCTAAAAAGCTCTGGCAAAGTGAAAGATGTATAAACTAACCCTTTTTCTTCCCGAAGTCCCTTCCTCTTTTGCCTGAGCAACTCTTGGCTGAGACACCTCAGTTTGCTTCAGGAATATTGATACCAAAATTGGAAGGCTTTGAGAGTTGGTAGGAACTGGAAGCGGGTCGGGTGCTCCATCCAATTGCTCCGGCTGGAGGCTTACTGCGAGCAAACCATCTACAGGCTGCGTAGCCCCGGCCAGCTCCACCACGCGGGTGGAGGCAAGAAATTTTAGTGAACTAGTCATTAAAAGCTGCATCGATGATTTCAATTCCCGTGCTTTTATTTTTCTTAACTTTTCAGCAGTTAATCTGTAGCCTTTAATGCAAATTGATAAATGCAGGATTCCTCCCCTGCAGAACTGCGGTCGGTTTTGGATCTGTCATGGACAAACTGAGGACTTTAATATGCAACACAGGCTTCAGCCCAGTTAGCAAGAGTAATTATCCATTAATTTGTGTTGGCCAGCCACTGGAGGGGGACGAGGCATCCGCTGTTCCGGGGGGTCTCACAGCTGCTGGCTGGCAGGGGGGCAGTGCAGGTTTGGGGTCCCCCAGCCAGAGCTCCCCTTGCCGTCTCCGCTGCTGCTTCCCCGACCCTCTACCCTCTCTTCCCTGCTACTCGCCCGAGTCTTGTTCTTTCCCATGTTTGGACAGTTTCACAGGCGTGACCAAACATGAAGGTGATGCCTGCTTGGCTTTAGAGCACGCTGTTAGCAAGTGCTGTTTAAGCAGGATAACTTCAGCACGTGGGCTTGAGCACATGCATGCACTCACTCTCACTCGTACGCAGGCGGGACTTTCTTATAGTCTTATTCCTGTGAACGGTGAAATCCATCAGGAAGGTGATTGAACCTGAGGTTAAAAATGTCACCATGAATGGAGGATATCACGGGCCGTGTTAGGCAGGATGATCCACAGGTATCCGATCCCTGCTGCGCTTGCAATACGTAGGAGCAACAGCAGAGGTTCCCAAATTGTTATATAGTTGTTACTTCACAGTAATAGATGGGAAAGGTAATCTCTGCGTGCCTATAAATGAAGCATCTTTCCCCTGAGGAGCACCTGTAGGGCTCGGATGGGGTCCCTGCTGCTCCCGGTGTGCCGGCCCGCTGGCATTCCCCTGGGAATGCAGCCCCATTAAGTAGCGAGACTAGTAACGCGGCACTGTCAAAATGAAGATGTTTGTTAATTTTGCCTTTTGTTGTGTAATAGGTTACATCAGCTTGCTGGAATAACATAGATTTTATCATGTAGTCGTTTATCATATAGTCACCTTAAATCTGTCTGCAGTTTGACTCTACTGAGCTTAGTGTTAGCCTGACTCTTTGAAATTATGATTTGTTATGGTGCTTTTCCTACATATTCACCATAATTGGGATCCTACCCCAAAACCTCAGACATAACGTCAGTAGAAAATATTCTTTCTATAAATACATCCTACCCTTTCTATAAGTAAATATGTGCTTATTATTTTTATTTTGCACACGTGAAATTAAATGGCTTTAGAGTTTGCTGTATGGCAAAGTGCATTCAGCTTTTCCAGTAACATTCTTTATCAAATGGATCATACAAAAGCCTGCAGGAATTCCTGGCGTGAAGATAGTGCCGCCTGAATTTTCCCATAGGCGATGTTTAAAGTCAAATTGGGTTGTGACATTAAATAACACCATATGGTGTGTTCATTCCCTGCTGCTAGAACTAGATGCTCAGTGCAGTTTCAGTAGCAGTTTACAAGAGTTGATTGATTTTGGGGTGGGTTATAGGTCCTCAGAAGTTAGATGATCTTGAAAAAAATTTAGTGTTTGTCTTTTAAATACCGAAAGCACAACATTTCCAAGGGCTGTTTGTATTAATATAAAACTGGGGGCAGGGCTGGATGTATGTGTATACATGAGTGTGTACATATAAAAGCTGTGTCAAACCTGTCGAGGACAGAACTTGGAATCAAACTCTACCTCAAATGATTAACTTCTGGGGACTTGCACAAACTATTTTTGTCCTCCAGGTGATTTTCTTTCTAAGGGGATGCCAAAAGCATAATGCAGTCTAAATCAAAGCTCCCTAAAAGGAGTTTGCCATTTTCGTTGTATTTCTGAATCTTCAAAAATAGAGATTAAAGCACCTGCAGATGCAGACAGTACATTCCACGCATGGCATGCTTTCCGGCATCCTTTCATTTTGATTATTCTTTTTTTTTTTTTTTTTTTATTACAGTTCTTTGAGGTTCCATTTGACTCAAATATGAACAGGACAAAAAACAGACCACTGGTGCGAGGACAGATCAGGTAAGGCTATGCACACCTGCTCTGGCTAATGAGAAATGAGTCTTCACGTTGCTTTTATCTATCTCCAAACTCCTCTCTCTCTTTAGATGACCAAAAATAGCAATTTCAGACAAAAGACTTAAGAACAAAATGCACCTCTCTGTTCTTTGATATTTCTTCATGTTTATAACTTTCATGTGAGGAGTTTGGGTAATCAGCTGTCCTCTGAAATACTGAATTTCTCAAGACAGCAGAATTTCCACTCCTGTTGTGTATTTCTTCCCGTGTGCCGACTACATGCACAGCATGGTAGCAAGCAGTTCTGTTCCACTGAACTTTTGCATTAGTTTGTAACGACAAGTCTTCAGAATTTCGCATCTAAGAACGAACACAAAAGCGTGTATTGTTTTTAGTACTCACGTTTTTCTGTTAGGTCACAAACATCATTTGAATCTCCTGGCAGAGGTATCTGCAACTCATTTTTTTTAGTGCTTTTGTAAGGCACCATGTTGTCTTTGCCTTTTCTACATGTTTAGCATAAAGCTGGGGTCAAAACTTACAATGGTGGCATCTTACGAAAAAAAAGTAAAAATTTGTCATCATTTAGTTTATCATCATCCGTAAGTAAATCCCGCTCCCCACCCACCTCCCCCCAAAAGCCCTGTATTAGCATAGGGATGCCCTTAAAAAAAAAATAAAAATCCTTCATTCACTCTGTTTTCTGGATTATATATCAGTTCAGTTTCTCAAAGGCTGTTTGCCAGCTAAAAAAGCAAAGTGAAAAAGAACACCAACAAAAAACTCTAACTTATTTGCAAACTAAAATTGAAGGCCCAATTCATAAATGATTCAACAAACAATTTTAGTATTGCATTTCCGTGATTTGTGCCAAGGATTATTTATAACAAAATTATGTTTTCCCTTAGGCTTCTGCAAACAGTTGGTCCTATTTATTTCTGTGTTTTATCCATCACCTTTGGAGGACTGAAAAAAATGTGATGGATGAAATTACAAGAAAATTGAGACAAAATAGTAAAGTGAACCTCGGGGGTAAATTCACTCTCATTGTAAGTAGTTAGAGCGCTTCAATAAACTTGTTCTGATTTGTTCTCGAAGATGGTGCTAATTACAGATTCCTGAGTTGAGTTAATTTTATTTAAAAACATATTTTAGGGACCACTGCAGTCAGGGCATTTGTTGTACGTAGAGTAAGTCAGCCTTAATTGTGCGGTTCAGGGGAGCTGCACTTCTGCTCCACTTGCAGGTGGTCCTTTAGCCCTGGAAGAAGGAACACTTGTTAGGAAGGAAGATGATGGGGGGATTTTTTAAATTTTTTTTTTTTTTTATCATAGTCTGCTGGCACGGCTTGCAGTGTTTCTGAAGTCAAAAATATAGCTAGGAAAGTTTCTGTCAACTTTAGATACACAGAAAGCAATTTGTTTTATAAGTTTCCAGTGTCCTTAAACAAACTTCACTGTTACCTGAACGCACCACAGATGGGCAAAACCATATTTAACGGATTTTCTTACTCCCCCCCCCCTCATATGTGCTTTCACCACAAAATGGTAATGTTGGGGACTTCGTGTAATCACTCATCAATCTATCCTACCTGACTGTCAGCAGCTAATTTAAAGTTCTTTAAAATGTCGCTTACCTTGAATAATGCCAGTCTCGTTCCCTGTAGGCTGTTGAACATGCAGACCTTGACTGGGGTTATTTCTTCTGCGCTGTGCCAGAGGAGAATAATCCAGTGCAACTGATCTAATCTTGTTATATTTTGCCACGTATTCCCTGGTGTTCCTTGAACTCTTTCCTTCCTGGCTGATTAAATGAAACCCTTAGATGGTTATGCTAAAACTAGTCAAAACCAGACGAGACACAGATGGATAAATTGTATGTAAGAGGCTGGTGTCTTGGCTCTGGGAAGGAATCCAGAAAGCTTGGGGTATGTACAGAGTTCTTGCCCAAAATTTGTCTGACATTTGAGTTTTGACATTTTCTTCTCTTTAGCTGCTTCATATCATTGAATGTTTGCTGCTTTTTTAATTCTGCTGTTTTACAACATCTGTGATACCCAGTGCAAACGAGGCATCATTTTACGATCCGTCTTCGTTTGCGCTGTTTCTAAGTGTATTGTGATTTCCCTTCTTTTTTCCTTTCTTTCCTTCCTTTTTATTTATTTTGCGTAGTCCTTGTTACACAACTGGTCAGTATGGGGTGCAGTTTTTGTATGGTCCTGTCCTGAGCTTGAGATCCCTTTTGAAGAGCGAGAAGGTTGTTAACTCTCCGTCGTGTTGGCTCACTGCACCTCCTTGGAAAGGCGTTCAGATGGTGGCTTTGATGTGAACTGCTGCCCACTGAGAAACTGCACTGAGACCGGTGTCATTTTTCATAGAGTTTTTGGCATCACGAAGCCAGTTCTTAGATGCTTTGAGCTTGGGCCAGAATCAAACTGGTAACCCCCAGTGAGAGGTCCTTGGTGTTACTGAGTCATCCAGTCCCTGGATGAGCTGGCGTCTCTGTTTTAGATAAGCTAATTTGTGGAGCTGGCTCATTAGGAAATGCTACGCTGTTGTAGAGAAATTATTCCCGTGTGTTTCACTTTATGGCTCCATTTGCAGCTTCGGCCCCAAGTTTATTTAGGTTTAAGATCAGCTGTCAGTTCTAACTGACCTCGCTTCTAACATTTCTCCCCTTCCTTTCTGTCTGAAGCCTTCCCTTTGAGAAGACAACACAAACCCCCCTATCTTGGCAGCATGTGTGTGTGTTGATTTCCCTGCATGCACGTTCGTGTGCTTCCCAGGTCCCCACGTCTCAGCCTTTTCTGCAAGTTGCCGAGGACTTGCAGTTTCCTTTGGCATCAGTGAGGAACCCCAGTAGCTTTCGAAGGAATGCTCTACAGCCGGGGCTGCACTGTGGAGTGTGAATGTCGTCATGGCCTCCGAGGTCTGGCTGGGGACAGAGAGTCATTGTCTTCCTGGTGACACTCAAGAAGTGTTTAATTTAGGCAGCTTTGGCCTCACCGTCGCTCCAGGCACCCCCCTGTGAGCCAGGAGCCAGTTCTGCAAAGATCTCTGGAAGGATGGGATTTGGAAAAGCAATTGTCCTCCATCCTTTGTGAAGTCCTCTCCATATTGCATCAACTTTATGGCTGAAATAGTTATTTAGAGGGTCAGCGTGCCCCTGCTGTATACATTTTGGCCTGGACCAAAGCGTAGAGGCAATGACACAGAAGGACTCTGCAGAGCTGGGGTCTGCTGGACATAGGGGCAAGAGTACATATACCTTGTTTGCCAGCCCCAAACCCACTGCTGATGCCCCCAGGGAATCTTCTGACACTGATGCTAGATTTGTGACAAACAGCACGTGATAGTTCATTGACTGCTTGCTTTACGATGTCCTATTTAATTTGTAATGCTCTGAAAAAAACGTTCCCTTTGAGCAATGAGACGTAACCATCCTTATTCTCTATTCAGAGAGTAATCAGAGACATCCTGTTGCAAAAATAACAAGAGTAGACCCAAACACAGCATGCCACTAAACGCCATCCATCATTCCAGCCTGCCCACATGTCCTCCTGCCTCCTCTGACCCCTCAAGTCTTGTTTGGAAATACAAACAGCTTGAGATGTTCTTCATACTTCGGCTGCGGTGTTAAAGTCGTTGAGCGTGTTTGCATTTTGCATTATAACAACAGATGATACTATTTTTCCTGCTATGAATTTTTTTTTTGTCATTGACAAGGAAAAATTTCACATGCTCACACAACCTTAGATTCGACTGAAATGGCAGCAGCTTTTCCTGGTTTCCTGTTGGGTATGATTTATTCCCTTGCTTTTTAAGGTAATGGATTTAATTTTCCTGCAGATGAATTTAAATAAATCTCTGGTATTAGCTGCAGTAGCTGAGTGAGCTTAGCCTCGAGTATGACAAGTGGCCTGCTCCATTATATTGTACAAAGTGACAGTTTTGATTGCCCTTCTACACAGAACTGCACACACTCTTGTTAAAAAGTGGCTGTTTTTATGAACTTACAGTACTGCTGGATCTGCTGTGCTAAGCACTCATAAAAAACTTAATAGTTGTACAGGAATAGTTTTTCATCTTAAAAAAAAAATAAGTCATCAAACAGCATGTTCTAAATAACTAATTCACGACCGTGTAGACACCTTTCAGTTCTGCTCCCGCAATATTCTGCAACTTGCAACTGTTTTCTGTACCGAGTCCTTTGGCTTTGGTCTTAGCAGCGGCTGCAGCGGCCGCCTGGGAGTGGGGCTGGGATTTCTCCCTCGCTTTACCTCCAGGTTTCGGGCCGCCCGGGCGGTGAAGCGTTGTACAGGCAGCGTCAGAGGATGGTTCAGGCTGGAAGGGACCTTCGGAGAGGCTCCTGCTCACAGCCGGGTCCGCGCTGAGGTCAGACCTGATTGCTGCAGGCTTTATCCAGCCTTGTCTCAAAAACCTTCAATGTAAGAAGAATATGCCATGGAATTTAATCATATTCTCCTTATGCAGAGTATTTGCACTTTCAAGCTTGCTTTTCCTTGTGCATTTAAGAAGTTTAAGTCTATTAACTTGGCAGAAGAAGGCACAACACAGATAATGCCTTGGACGCTTCAAAAGAAATTAATCTTCATGTTGTTTGCTGAATATTTTTCCCTGGAATACCATTAACCTCCTCACTTAGCAATGCACAAGGAGCTGTGTTCTGTATATGAGCTTCCTGCTTCTTACGGCCACGACGGTTGATGGTTATTGCAATTAATGGAGACAGTAACGCTTTTCCTACTTGTTGGCATTTCTGAGTGGAGCGTTGACTTTGGTCAGTTTAAACTGTAAGCCAAATTCTTGAGGAATCAGACCAAAAAGAGCTCCTAAGCTAGTAATGTTTCTCACTGATGGCTTATATTTATGAATTGTAGTTAAAATTGCAAATATACACGTCGGACATTCGTAAACTGATAGGAAATTGCAACTTGTCAAGCTTTCCCTATTTATTCAGAAACACATTGCGACTCAAGACTAGTTCTGTGTAAAGCTGAGTTTTCCACTGTTGCCTGTAGTAGACCTACTATTAGAAGTGTAACAAAACCAGTCCATGCTGAAATAATGTGTGTGCATTTTAACAAAAAAAAATCCTCCTGTAATCACTGTTGATAACTCAGTGTAATTAGCTTGATTCCTTGCTTGCTAACACTAATGTAAATCAGGAACGCTTCTACTGATGTTAGTGGAGCTACACTGATGTAAGTGAGGGGAAATCCATGTCTTCGGCTTATGCTGAAACCTGCATTAAGCGTTTAGCCAGCCCTGTTTTAAGCCAGCAGTTTAAAACCTCCCCAAGGGTTTCAGTACAACTTCGGTTCCCATTTAAAGATCAGCCTCTACTTAGCTGACTGGTCTGCTCCCTTGGGTGGTCATTTCAGACAGGTTTCATTCTACTTAAGTTAAAACAAATAAAACAAAAACTTCATAAATCTACAGTTCTTCAAGAATAATCATTTTTAAGAGATCAGATGCTTGTTCCCTGCAGGGAAACATTCCAATATTTTGTTTAGAAAATACCTCATTTTAAAGGGACGGCCCTGAGATCTTTTTGATTGATAAAAATGTTTCTTTTTTCAGTGGGAGGCTTTCCTCTTGTTTAAACAGGGCACAATTCAAAGCAGACACCACCGTGGCAGCCTTTTCAAGCATTTTTTATCCTGCTTGTATTCAGGCTTTATTATTTGAAAACAAGTAAATGCATTCCTTCCCCACCACCACTCTCCTGGGTTCCTTTTTTTTTTCCACCCTGTGTTTTCCAGAAGCTGTCATTGACTGTATTTGGTAAACAAGAAATTAAAAAGGCAGCTTTATATTTTTGACATGTACAATTGCTTGTAAAAATGTAGTTCTTGCCTTTTGAACAGCAGGATGGGTTTTATTTTTTTTCTGGCATGGCCACATCATGGAGAGGTGTGTGGGGGAGAAACCTTAAGGCTAAAACAGTTTAATGATAATAAAACTCACATCAAAGGGTGGACTAATGGAATGATATAATGCTCACTGTGTCACTTTCCCAAAGGGGATATGGATGACAGTACTTATATTTCAATTATCTATTCACTGCCTGCATAGGATGTTGATTAAATGGTTCTAAGGTATTAGAGTCCTTTTGTAGAATGCACAGAAAAATGATGATACTGCACATTATCCTTAGATCAAAATGTGTATTAGCAGGAAATTATATAGCTTTAACTACATACGTATTTTGTTTCGTAGAGCAATAAAAAGGGTTGTTCTAATAACTCTAACATTGCATTCAAATTCGTTTCAGTTGAAACGAAGAAATTACTAGCTATCCAGCTAGTGCCTTCAGCTTACTCCTCCTGCCCGGACCTAAATCTGCCGCAGCTCAGTGGCGACATTCCTTTGCAGGCAGCTCTGTTTGGTAAATATAAATCCCGCGGAAACACTTGACCCCTCACGCCTTGCTGCTTTTCTGTTCAGCTGAGGGGCCTTTACCGCCAAATTATTTGTCCGAATCTTTAATTGCATGTGGGACCGTTGATAAATCGGAGTACATTGTACATCGCCCCACGTTAGGAAACATCCCAGATGCTCATGTATAAACCAGGAGTCACGGTGCATTTGGCTAAATAGCTGCTCCATCTGCTTATGGGGAACGCTGTGGAGAAGTGATACGGGCTCCTAATGGAGTTGTCTTATCCTCTCATGTCAGCTCCTCGCCGGGGGGTAGAGCCCCGTGAGCTGGAGGGAACCGAGCTATTGTACACTAATCCTTCCATCTTTGTGTCCGATACGAACGGGCCTCTTGGACATTAGTTGTGACCGTTGACTCTTTTCTTTCTGAGCTGACTAGTGATGAGTCATTTTCTTCAAAGGTGGTGTTAAAGTGAGTTTTCCCCCTTACGCTGCACAAACAAGCAAAATCAAAGCTGGAAGCCCAAGATCCTTCCCCCAACTTAACGCAGTGTTCTCCTGCTGGCTCTTCCCATGTCTGTCAAACATTTCAGGTTCATGTTTGTAAATTTTGGCTTAATGCAGTCAAAATCCCCACACTTTGTTCCCGGTATTAGTATTGAACCTTATCTGGTTTAACCACAACAGCATCATTATTCAACGTGTGCCAAGTGTTGTAGGAAATGTCACTGCTCAACAAGTCCATTACAGAGCTGCCTCTGATTAGAAGCTGCTATGCCCTGAGATCTGTTTACAGTAAGTCATGTTAGAAGTGCATTTCTTTCTGTGAAGGAGAGAGTTTATCATGTCTCATACAAGTTATAACTTATATGTTATCAACTTCACAAGTCAGATATAAAAGAGGTTTTTCTTACGCTTTAATTAGCTCTGCTAACACAGATGCTTGCTCTCCAGTCTTTATGACTAGAAAAGCTGCATTCCTGGGGCTGAGATATGTGGAGAACCTCTTTGATATGTTTTATTTAAATTTTTTTGCTAGGGACGTAGAATCACAAGGAATATTATGTTATAAATCATGCTGTAAAGGAGCGTGAGCCACAGTGACTCATATTGCTTCCCGTGTGTGACAATAATAATGTTGTATTCATGCAATTTGATGGTATTGTGAAGGGGGTTTTTGGGTTTTTTTTCCACCAAATGTTTGTAAAATACAACTCCGGATGCTAACTGTAGATAAACTACCAAAATAATAATGCAGAAATCCCCAAATAAAACCATCCTCATCGTCTTCACCTCTCAGGTGAAACATAGCAAGTACTTAAGAGCATGCTATAGAGTGTTAAAATGATATGAATATCAAATGCATGCTTGCAGTGGTGCAGAGGACTCTGCAGATAAGCAGGAAGGATCTGTCTTAAATTGCAGTTTGACAGGCTCATCAGCTCGATTGCTCTTCCACTTAATGGTGTCTAGAACCTGATCCTCCTTCCACTGCAGACCATTGCTTCTTGTCCTGCTGTCTATGGCCGTAGTGAATAACTTACTTCCTTCATTTTCATTCCTACTGGGAATGTATTTAGAGTCAGTGATCCTGTACCGAGAACGGCTGTAATATCTTTTCTCTTTTTTTGAAGATCAGGTTGATAAATACTCTAGAACTTCAGTTTTCTCCATCTTAATGAGACTGAGAACTGGCCTGAGACTTCTTTGCCCACTGCTTTCCAAACGTTGGCCGAGGGCTCAGCAGAAGCACATGGTAGATTTAATCACTCTAAATCACAGGCATATGTTTCTGGAGAGACCATATTATCCATCCTGTTTGTCAGCTAGTCTCTGGTTCTTAAACAAAGAGAGAACTGAGATTTTGAAATAAAATGAATGGATCACTTAACTGCCATGTTGTAAGGTTAGGTTTGTTAGGTTAAAGAGGAGGATTTAGTTTAAATATAATGGGGAACATTTTTCAAATTTACTGTAGGTTTGTCTTGTAAGCACTTTAAAAAAATATTTACATTTTTGTGACTGCAGGGAAGCTGTGAATATTGTTATTCACCCTTCCACTCCTACCTAACAAAGCCATATAACAAGGAGCGTGCTAACGCTCTGCGGGGTGGCTTAGGGTTGTTATGATTAGCATTCTGGTGTGTATAGCAAGTGTAATAAGAGCATAAACATTTTATAAGTAGGGGTCCTTTTAATTTTTTACTTCCAAGTGAAGTGACGAGGCCCAACTGGAGCTCCAGCTTAATAACAAAGGGCAACGTAAAAAGTTTTATTTCTGTCTGAACATGGTATTCGTGAACTGCAAGTCTCCCCAGGGTTTGCTGAACTATCTCATCCCAAACCTGTGGTTGCTTTGGTCTCAGTACTCCAGGCAGACTCTTGAACCTGTGGAGAATGAAGGACCAGATCCTGGCATCATTTGCGTGGAGTTAGAGTAGTAAAAATGAGAGCAGGATATGTTTAGGAGAGAGCTCCATGCTGAGGGTGAGACTCCTGATTTCTCTTTTTTTGGTTGAGTTGAAATTCCTCTTACCTTGTCTTAGCATACATGTCGTGTCTTTGTGGAAACTTTCAGCACAATCGATTGAGCCAATTTTGATTTACACAAGCATAAAAAAGAGAGATGTGTCCCTTTCAAGATGAAATGATTCTTTTAAATTAGCCGTGTTTGTTTATGATAGTTTTAAAGTCCCTTACTCTGGCAGGGGAGACAGAACATCTGCAGCTCGGAGTCTTGAGGAGCGAGGGGAACTAATTGCCTGCAATTTGGTTAAAATACAGTGTTGATTGTGCTTTTATACAATAGCGATACGCAGCCATGACAGGGCAGCTTGGGCTCCGTGCATGGGTTGTTTCTTCATTGGGAGAGAAATGAATTGACACAGACACGGGATATTTTATCCTAGTCTGTATTTATTTACACTAAGTACACTTCTGAACAAGTATATTAGATAGCAAAGCCAGAGCTGGGTTGGCAGTTTAGTGCCAAAACTCAAGAAGGCAACTCCATGACGAGACCCAGCCAGCTATACGTGTTTATCCATCGCTGAGCTCCATATATGCCAAGCTCTCACTGTATGACATTCCTTGGGAGATTTAGCCATCACTCATTAAATCATGCCCCCTTTCCCTGCTCATGGTCCGGAGGTCATTCAAAACCACATCCAGGTTGGTGCTGATGGCCTGGCTGAGCCCTGTGGACAAAGGAAAGGTATTAGGGGCGATTCCTTTCACAGAGATTTGCATTTTAAAGAGGTTTATTTGAGGTTCAGGTCTGTAAACTCTTCATCTAGAGACACAGTGCTATGGTGTTGAACTCCTGATTTAAGTGTGCTTAAATGCTGCCCATTAACCCAGCTCATTAGGCTTTTTGGGAGCACCTACAAGTTTCATACCTCCTCTTAACACAGAGTTCCTCCTCAGCTCAGATTTTGTGTTACAAGTTGGCTTTAGAACTTTTCTATTATTTTCCACACTATTTTTTTTTACATTTGGGGAAAAATACTGTCCAATCTGAGATTATCAACATTTTTGTCATAGTTATTACCAGTAACCAAATCAGAAAAAGCCACTTACAAAAACATAAGCTGTCAGAACTGCAACAAGTGTGTTCTGGCAATCTTAAAAATTGTGGTAGTGTTATACCCAGTTAAAGGGGATTTGATAGAAAATTCAGTACTTGTAGTGCATGTAGAGCCTGATCTGCCACAGCAACACATTTTTGGGGATGAGATAACAGACGCTGACAGAATGTAGCTACTACTTCTTAACCTGTGAAGACAAAGTTAAATAAATTGTTAAGAAAAAAAGACTTGACAAAGCTCCCCATTTGTTTGCACCTCCTAAAGGACGTCTTGTCAGTCTTCAGTGGCAAATGATAGACAAGCGTGTATTCTGATATTTGGAGTCGATGGGGAAGAATTGACTTCCCAATTAAAAGTGTAATTTAGTTTCACATTTTAGTTTTAAAATGCATCATCCTTCATTCCTTGTCATGAGTCATGAACTTTCTTGCATGATTGAGGGCGAATAAATGAATATCTATTAAGACCTTTCTCTAATTTTTTTCCCCTTAAAATAGTACAGTTTTAGCTCATTGATAGATATCGTTCAGTTTAATATAATTCTGGTACTTTGCAAGATTAAGCCTCAAGCAGCAGGTTCTTGGGCTTTTCATAATGTTCAGTCACAATGTACCTGTGGAAGGTGATAGCAGAAGTGAGAGCATGGATTGCTTGTGTTTACCAAAGCTTCTGACTGAATCTACATGAAAGAAATAAAGGGGTCTAGCAATATGTCCATTCTGCCAACGCTGAAGCTATATTTTCCTTTTAACTGGGAAGAAGTATCTCTCCTTGAGACTAATCCAATCTGTAATTGAAAGTTGTAGTTGAATATAAAAACACTTTGTTAGTCATGCTTTGAAACCTTAAAAAAGATATGCTGCCTCAAAACTATACTAATTAGAGGTCATAATGCATCATCGTGTAACCACTTTGATTTAAAATCTCAGATTTGAGTGTGGATGTTTTTTCTATCAGGTACATCCCCCATCTGTCTGTAGGACTCTTCTGGAGTTTGCAAAAAAATTAGAATCATTATATAAAAGTCATCAGCAATGAAGCTACTGATCCAGGCAATGTTGTTCCAGTTTCAGTTTCCATTAGTGTTGTTGTTATTACTATAGAACTTTTACAGCTGACAATGGTCATGAATATGGTTTTTATTACTAAATATATAAATATGCAGCCTGAAAGGATTTGTGTGCAAAGTTAAAATTTAATTTCACTTTTGGTAGATTGCCATCATTCAGTTGTCTGCCGTGATTACTGATTGGGTTTGAATGCTCTGTGCCGTACTTTGAGCGTAGAAGCTGCACGAGTGTTGTGTTTTCTTTTAACCTCCCATCAGAAACAATTTCAGAGAAGTCACCATTGCTATTCAGGGCAAAATGTGCCTTTTGCAGCCTTCTGGCTCATTTTTCGGAGTCAGCTGACTCTATGGCACTTGCGCCAGCAGACGACCCCACTGCTGGTTTCAGGCATCTGTCCATCTGGGGAAGCAGAGCTGGAAATTACGCAAATGCAATCCAGATGTGCGCTTGAAGGAGATGGGCTTTCTTCCCCATTACCTAAGTCATAGGAGCAGAAAGGCTTCTCTGTAGTCGTATGTTGCTGCAGTGCGTAACGTCCTCAGCTCCTTGCGTCCCTTCCAAGTAGGACGGGATTGCCTGGTATAGCTCCTGGGGTTGATGGCCTTCCCTAATATTCTTGTGGATCTCTAAAAGCTGGTGAGGAGGATTCAGCAGTTCTTGGGTGCTGATCTTTAAAAGAATAAATAAAAGTTAAAAAAAAATCCCTTGGCTGGTACTCCTGCGGCTGAGGGAGGTTACCAAGCCATAGCTCAGTACCATATGACAGTCATGGCGATCACGAGTTCAGCTCCTACCCTGGGACTGGTTTTCGGCAACTCTTAATGTTGCCTGGCTGCGGGAATTGAGAAGATGCCAGGAGATGAGCAAAACTGTAAATCAGCAGCTGGGGAGAATGATGGTTTTCTGCAGGGGGTTAGGTGCATTTGTGCTGGGGATCTCCATGGGCATCCTCTCTTCGTGAAATGACCCTGGGCTTTTGCGGCCATAGAAACCTTCAGAGGGATGTGACTTGCACTTCAGTTTGTGTAACCTCTCACTGCTGTGGGAAAAATGAAAAAACTTCAGGCTGATGCTTTTGTCTGAGTTTGTAAGTGGCTTCAGAAGCCTTAATAACTTACTGCTGACCTGGAAAAAATTAGGAAGAGGAGGGGGCTTCCTCCGGCAGCCTTGTACTGGCGAGTAGTCTGGGGACATTTTTAGTACCTACAGATTCCAGAAATAATAAGCAACTTATGATGCTTACTCCTGAAATCTGATTTTAATTATGGCTTTGGAACAGTGTTCATGCATTGGACTCATATCTCAGCCTGTGATGGCAAAATGAAATTGCAGAGATGAGAATCACGCTTGTATTCTTTGTCTGCCAAGTACCTTCTTCCGAGCTCCCGCTATTTTCAGCCCGTCTGTGCATGAGGCTGGTTCAGGCTGTTCCTCTTCTTACTACGACAAATTGTTTTGACACTATATGCAGATGGAATTTGCGCCCAGGGTAGCAATATCGAGATTAATCTAAGCCGTCAATCTCACCTTTATTGTCTCGGCACTGTTTACCTGCCATTGTGGAAGATGCTGATGTCAGGGGTAATTTAGGACTGTTTCTGTGGGCGGCAGCAGCAAACAAGCAAGGGGAGGAAGTGTTGGTGGTCTTGCTGAACCTGGGTCTTGAACGAAACAGAAAACAAAACCAGTTTTTATCTCATCAAAATATAAGTAAAATTGCAGCTTAATTAACGGGTATAGTCTGTGCAGAATATTTGCCGTTGCGGAAATCCCATGCAGAGGAAAGCGAGGGTGCGTATCTTGGCTTCATTTGGATGTGGAAATGAGTCTAAAGAAGTTCCTTCTCTTCCCACCTTCCTTCTCCCCGCCAGCCCATGCCTGGATGTAGAGGACACGTTTTAGGGAGGTGCAGCCTGGCTGGAGGTGCTCAGGAGCCGGCTGCCTGCCCTTTGGCACAGCGATCGCCCTCCGCGCTTTATTCTTCACCACCCCTGTCCTGCTTATTTTAGATCATCGCCCTGCGTTTGGCAGAACGGATCTCTGGCCTTGTGACTCGAGGGACAGTTGTCAATAATAATAAGATCTAATACAAAATAATCAACCGGGAATTTAAATGTTTCAATCCATTAAGGTATTCTGTGCATGCTGCAGCAAAACAAAAGGGCATTGTTGTTTCGGTTGGTTTTTTAGTTTGCCCTTTTAGAAGTGAGTGATGTTTCTATAAAAGGTCTTTGACAGACAGGGAGAAGACAGAATTTGTTTTATTGCCTTTTGTATTAGGCTTTGAATCTAATTTTCAAATATAAGCACTTAATGCTTCACCTGAAAAATATGCAGGCAGTCTTAAATGGACACTTACATTCAGGCTTACACTTTTATGTAAATATGTTTTGCGTGCCCAATTTCCCATTAACACAAGGTCACAAATTAAGTTTCATATGTATTTACATAACATCTGAACAGGAATTGCATACAACCATTGATTGCATGAATGTGTCTGTTCAGGATTCATATGGGCTTTGTGTCTGTATTTGTATATGACTGTCAATATATTCGCAGAGATAGGTCGAAGCATTAGATGCTGATACAGGAATTTTCCGTATTTCTAAATATTGATAGGTTTGTATATTGATAGTTTTGTCTAGCTTCTTGATTGTTTCTTCCAAACAAAATTTGCTTTAAACTTTTTCCCCCTTTTTAATACCTTTTTTTAAATTATAGTTCGAACCGTACTTTGACAGTCGTCTTCACAAAATGTTTTGCCAGAGCCAAAGACAGCATAGAAAAGCATGGGTAGTAGTGACGCTATTGATCTTTATAGACATTAAGCTTGCTAATGCTGCTGTGAAATAGGTAAAATAGTACATTAATTTTATAGATGGGCAAATGCTTTAATTTGTTTTCCCCCTCAATTTTTCCGAGTAATGCTGTGAGTCAATAAGTACTATTATCCATGACTCTAGAGCCTATTAAATAAATATATTTCATGCAGAAGTGTGTAAGATCATTATATACACATAACCAGATCATCTGTAAGTGGCAACTAGATGCGGAGATTATGCGATTGCAAATGAATTAAAGTAGGCTGCTGTGTTGTCCAGAGTCTTCATCAACAATGTGATGAGTGAGGGTCCACATGGATGCCCTCGTGGTCGTGTGTGCAGGGAATACCTGAATATTACCCACATGGGATCCCTCCTGCCTGCTCCCTGTTCCCCCTACCCAGCAGCTCTGGGCTGTCCTTGAGTGATCCTCCCCAGCCTGACTGACACCATCTCTCCGGACTCCTGTCAGCAAAATCTTTGAGTTGAATGAGTAGAAACCTGGGTCTCTTCTCCTCCTCCTGCTCCTCCTCTTCCTCATGGATGCTGTCAGTGCAGTGTGACTGGGGAGGGTCCGCCTTGGGTGAACTCTGTGGGTGAGAAATGTCAACACATTTTCTCTGGATCGCTATTCAAGCTGAAGTTCTCTCAAAAGCTTTTGGTTGAGCATGAATGTCTTTTAGCAGTACTATTAGGCAGACTTCAGCATATGCATTCTTGACAAAGGAGGGAAGAGGAACAAGGCAGAACTACCAGGTTTTGGTTTTCCTTTTGGAGGTGTCCTATGTGGTGACATACTGGGTATTTTAGAGTTGAAATTTGAAGAGAACTCATTTGGCACTTACAGTATTTTTCCAAAGTCTGATTTTAATCAGCCAAATAACTGAAACCAACTCCTCCCAAGAATCCATCATAAAACCTAGTTTCTTACTCAATATGTTTGCTTTCTGAGCTAGCTCCTTGGCCAGTTTTCCAATGGAAGATTGCCTTTTTTTCCCATGGGAGCAATTCCCTTAGCATAAGTAAACGCCCAAGTGGAATGTGGCTTATGTACCAGTATCTGTCATCAGCCTGCACTTACTGCATGGGATCGTTTAAGGGTGAAGGAAACCAGCAGAGGCCCCGCAGCCACTTTTGACCACCACAGGAGAATTCCCTGGCATTGGGTTACCCAAGACTGATGCTTCTGTGATGAACGCTGGACTGCGTGATGGCACGACGCTGCAGTGGGAGGAACCGCGTGGGCATAAGGTGATGGGGCAAATCCCATGACAACTCAGCATCACAGCCTTTGTCCTGCTCCAGAATGAGATCCTCATCTCCTGTGCGCCCTCGGTGAGATACAAACAGCCTGGCAAGGGAGCATGCATCAAATCAGTGAGCCTCGCACCACGTGCCTGAGTTTTGACAGACCTAATGTGAGCATGGAGATGCATAATGGTCCCTAGAAGACCATAAACTAGTAGAAATCAGAATACCCCTTAAACTGCTGTGATTTAAACCTAGAGTCAGTCATTTCTTCTTAAAATCCTGGGAGTTGCTGAAGCAGAAAGAACTGCACCAGTGACTGAAATCTCCAAGTTTTCTTCAAATATTCTCTCTTTCCCGACAAGGAGCTGCTTCTACTTCTCCTAGACCTTATAAACATGACATATTTACATGGGAGTGAGTTGAATTCTCCTCTACCTCATGTCTCACCAAGAAAACAAGGTCCTGATTTCTGACTGCAGTGTCTTTGTAATGCCAAATAGTATTTTAAGGGGCAGAAATAACAAAGCTGAATCATCAGATCACAGTTTGAGTTTCTGATCTCAGTTGGAGTTTTAGGGGCAGGCATTTGTAAGCTGGACAATTACTCTTCCAGAAGAATTTTACAGTTCCTTGATTGCTAAGGAAACACTAGAGAGAAGTAAAAAATGTGATACTTTCAGGATGTCTAAAAGTAAGATAGTTCAACTGCTTATGAAGAACAGCCCACATTGACTTGATGCCCTCCCCTGAGGGGGATAGTTAGGACTATCACAGACACTAATCAAAATGCCTCCAGGAACTTCCTTTTAAAGAGGCAAAAAGGAAGAAACTGAGAAACACAAATGTGTTTTCATCCAGCAGGAACAGAACAACTTTTTTGAAGGTCTCAGCCACGTAACTTCACCCTTCCCTTTTGATAAAGCCTCATTTTTTAAAGGTACTTTTCCAACCCATCAGTTGGACGTGAGGGCAGCACGCAGGAGGTATCGGGGCTGGCACCGCCAGGCTGTCGCTGCTGCAGGGAAGCAACGTGGGAGAGACGTGATGCTGGGTTCAACCACGGAGAAGGGCTTTGCGCTCCGAGCCTTCGCCTTCCCTTCCCGTAAGGAAGGCTGGTGTCTGCTGCTCTGTGACCAGCTCATGGTGTGTAGCGTTCATTTGAATTGGAGACGTGTAGATGAGTCTTCACTCCTGATTAGTGAGAAAAGTGCTCATTGCATTAGGTCAAACTGTGTCCTCATTTATGTCTGTGAGCCCTGCGGGAGCGAACGTGGGTAGCCCAGCCTCGTAGGGTCACGCTGGTCTTTTGTCGCCTCGAGAGTGTGTATTGTGTAAATCTGGTGTTTACCGTCTGACTGTATTTTATTCAGGAATCAGTCAAGATACATTTGTTTAACCAAACCCGGTCAGGCTTTCACTGTAGAGGGGCAATGTCTACAGAGTACGGCATTTGTAGTCGGCGTTGAGACAGTTTACGGTACAGATTGTGTTTTGCTGCCTTTCTGCAAAAGAGCACTGCTAGCTGCAAAACCAGAGGGCACAGCACCGTATGGCTCCTTTCACAGTACGGCTCCTGAAAACAGTCTCAAATTTTATGCGTCTCATTGTCAAAGGATGGCAACGATGTACCCTGCCTCTATTCCTGAGCGTGAATGTGCTCTGTGCACGCTCCGTAACTTAAAATCTGTTGATGGTTTTGAAAAGCTGGATAAAATGACTTAGTCAATTTAATTTAAATTGAAGGCAGTTCTTTAGTGTGAGATTTGCTCATTTTCGTTCTTCCAGTTATTAAGGATCTCCATATCATATTGGTCTAACAAAGTTCTTAAAAATAGAAATTTGAATGGTAGGATTTTTTGCTGGTGAAACTCCCACAAAATTCAGCCCCACCAGCAAATTTTTCTTAGGAGGGTTGGAGCAGTGCTTGCAACACATATTTTAGGGTTAAGGGTTTGGCCAGAGGGCAAAGTGATCATAGAATACAAAGGCTGCATAGTTTTCAATTAGACAAAACGCGTAAAGCTAAACTTCATGCAGAGACATTTGTTGCAAGCACACGTACTTTCTGCTCTTATTTGGATGACTAGAAGTGTGTATTTAGCCACATGGGTTATTAAATGCAACTCAGTTAATGGCATTTTCCTCCCTGCCAGAGGTTTACCACACCACATTATTTCTTAGTGGCATTTAGTTCCCTCCTTCCCATTATACCAAAGCCCCTCGAACAAGCACGTGTGGAGACATCTCACCAGCAGCAAACACCTTGATCTGGTGCAAGGGATTGCAAATTAAGCTTCCTTAGGGTTGCATCACGGTGCTGCCTGTGAAGTGTGGTTTTGGAAGCCAAACAAAAAATCCTTGTTCATCATATTTGGATGTTTATTGTGGAACTTATTAGCAGAAGTTTACATAGCTTCAGCCACTTTCTTAAAGATTTTAACAGGAATTTTCAACCTTCCCCGAGCTCTTAGCTGATGTGCAGTAGAAATCAACAGAAATAATTTGCATCTTTGTTGTTTGCTGCTTTTGGCCAAACCTAAAATATCTTCAGTTAATTCCAGTCATACTTAGAAGATAATAAGTTTTAATTTTGATTCTGTTGCCAGAATTGCTTTGGTGTTTCAGTAAAGCCAAAAAATACTTTATTCCTGTTGATGTAACTTCAAAATGAATGAATGTACTCTTTTCCCCGTAAATGCTTCCTAATTTTGTGTCTAACCGTGTTGCATTTCAGCCAAAGGATCCTTTGGATAATAGCAACCAATTAAAAATCTGATAAGTTACAACTATTTTCATTTACTCTAAACCCTGAGTGCTTTTTCCAGAGCTCAAAATTTACTAAGAATAAAATGAAAGAGGAAGATCTGCTGGAAGCACCAGTTCTCCATAAGAGCTGTTTACCTGTAGAGGTTGAATTTATTTCAGACAGAATCACCTGTCATTGCAAATCTGTAGCAGGATTGTCTTAACTTTTTAGAAAGGCTTTTCTTAGGATGGGGGTTCAAATGGGAAAATTTGGGCTGTGCCAGTAAAAAAATAACAAAAATCCAATCTTCATTTTTGGGAGGAGGCAAAAGGAGTGGGACAGTCGTCATTCTGTAAGACAGACTCTTGCTCAGCGTGTGCCTCCTGCTTTCTCCCTGCAGCCCCCTGCTCGCCGTCTGTTTTGCTGCCTCCTGCGGAGTCCCGGGAATCGCCCTGCTGACGCTGGGAGTCAACCCTCTCACCGGGGCCCTGGGAGCCTTCAACATTTTCTTGTACACGTGTTGTTACACACCCATGAAGAGAATGAGCATTGCCAACACGTGGGTGGGAGCTGTCGTTGGTGCCATTCCCCCCGTCATGGGCTGGACTGCGGCTACTGGTAGTCTCGATGCTGGTGAGTACCAACCCCTTGCATCTGGGCGAGCGGTCATCAGCATTGCCTTTGGGAAACTAAAAAGACCTACTCAAAAGGCAGTAAACCCCCTTCTTTATGCTTGTTGACCCGGTACTGCTTCGAAAGCAGCTATATTCTGCTGTTTGTGATGCCAAAGTCTGTTACAGCGCGGTACCGTAAGGACTAAATGAGTAGGCATGATGGTATCATTCTCCTTGCAGGGGGATTTCAGGGGCAAACATAAGCTGATAAAAAACCATGTCCTATTCAATACGTGTTTAGGCCATCCTAAAAAAAAAAATCTAGAAGGAAAATAATGTCTTTGGGGTTCACACGGAAGAAAATATTACATAATTTCAGGATTAAAACCATACCCAGTAAGATCCAATCTACAAGTCAGGAGCTTTCAGCTGGAAAATTCCCAGAAGTGTTTATTACTGTCTTTCCACAAGCCAGAAAACATCCTAGGAAGATTAATTTATTGGTGTATTTCTTAACTGCCCATTTCTAAACTCTAAGTTTTAAATGTTCTTTACCCCCGCCTTGAAAAGCAAACGAAGATTTCTATTTTAGTAACTGTGAACCATTTTTACATCCCTCATAAAACACTGATCTCTTCAGCAGCTAAACTCTGACACAGTTAGGGCTTGTTTTTCCTGCCAGCTAGAAACTTAAGAAGCAAAGTGGCTCCACATACTTATATTCTGAAGAAACTAATGAAGTTCAATCAACAGGTCTGTTAAGAATTGTTTTAGCGCACACTCATCCCACAGTGTGGCATATTTAAGGCTTGAATAATACTTTCAACAAGGCTTTTAACCAGAAATTATCAGAATCTGTGCAAAATCCTGTCTTCACTTATGCTATGCACTCCTTCATTTCTGCATGCACACCATTGTTCATTTATGCTATGCACTTCCTATAAAAGTCAGTCTGGATTGGCTTTGTGTACGCATGTTTTGATACGGATCTAATCCACAGCTAGGATGAAAGGTTTTGTGTGGGTTTTTTTAAACATGTATACTGCTTCCATACAAACATTTACTTCTCTGAAATTTTTTTTTATATTTAGACCTATAAATGATATGTATGTATATGTATAGTGTCTCATGTTAAGGAGTGCATAACAGACATCATTAGAAGCTCTGTATTTCTAAAGAGAAGAGAATGCAATAAAAACACAAAATACGGATTTTTAAGGACTGTATCATTCTGGCCACAGTTGCATAGATCTTTGATCTTACGTTGTTTAGGGACTTCTGTGTTGGCTTTGGCATCCCTTTGCAGAGTTGATGCTAAAAGATGATTCTCATGTGGCCGTGCTTCACCTGCAAAGCCCAGCCTGGAGGAGCTGGCATGAAGAGCTCCATCTCACCAAAAGCCCTTGCCGTAGAGGCTGTCACAGTTCAAATTTTCACCTAGTTTTAAAATGGCAGCTAAACTGCTGCAGCTAAAGCCCAGCATATTAAAGTCAACTGGTACTGATTTTCATTATCTTTAATTCCTCAAATTACAACTTGCTCTTCAAGGCCTGTTTCGCAAAATGCTAAGCTGTCCCTGTGCGGCAGGCAGGGCCGGCAGGCAGGGCCGGCAGCAGAGAGCACCGTCCTTGTCCCAAGGAAGCTCTTCCTCTCTAATTTGCAACTGAGGTGTGGTTACCTGTCGCTCTGCCAGCTCTGCTGTGGAGGGGACAGTCTCTGGCAGTGATGCCATCCGTGGAAGACGATAACTTTAAACCACCCGAGCAGACTTTGCCAGAACGTGCCGATCTGCGCTGGTGCGTAAGCCGGGATGTTGTCTGTTCTGGGTGGGTAAAACTTCCGGCAGTCACCTCCCAGTCTGTGTCAGTGAGGCCAGGCAGCTGGTTTAGCAGTGAAAGAAATGTTATTGAGCTGATACTGGTCTTTGTAATGAAGTGCACCTGGGGAGTCCTGAAAATGGTGACCTGAATGTAATATTTTAGTGCATTTCAGTATTAAAAAAACCCAAAAAACTCCCCCCCCCCAAAACCCACAAACACCTTTAAAAAGAAAAGAGAGAAGCAGAAGAAAAGGATTGCATTGTAGACGATGATTTTCAGTGTTAAACATTCTACTGTTGCAAACAAGAAGAGAGTTCAGCACCTGGCAGCATGAGACCCATGTGGAGGACAAGCGTGCATCCGTGTGCATACAGACACGACGTGCAGCCCTGCATCCCGTCTCTAACCAGCCTACCCACAGTTGTTGAACTCATTAATAATGTGTAATTAGCTTGGAGACTTAACCTAGTTTTAGGTAGAGGTGTGAAAATGCATTTGCACCTCGTTTAAAAAAAAGACCATTCCCCTCAATAACAAAGAGGAATGTGAAGGAAAGGAGTCAGAAAACTAATGAGAAGGAAGGTTCTCACCGCTTAACTGGTGTTTTTCTGAGTTTACATTTTCCTGTGGATTTTCTCTCCTTGTAATCCTCTCACAGCAGCCACATTGTTGTACATGTTGCTGGTTGTAAGCAAAACAATATTTAAGTGTAGACCTTTCATTGCCGTTTGAGGGGGGTGACCCAAGTGTTACACCGCGCTGTGTGGTACCCTAGGACAGCCGTGTCAGCACTCATCTGAAATGTCAGGAGTTCAGTAACATCACTGGCGTGGGTCATAGATACTGCTGCGAGATGCTCTTGGTCGTCTGAGAGAGCTGGAGAAGATTCCTAGTTTCTGATTCCAGAGATAGTAACAAAGAGTCTCAGGTTGGAGCAACCTTGTTTTAATTTGTCCTCATTTTCTTTATAACTTTCTTATTTCAAAGATTAATAGCTTGACAGTTTTTTGCACAATAAACAAATATTGCATATTTGCAGATAAAAATCTGGGACCCTTATATTTCTAGTGATGCCAACACTTGCTGGTATTTCTTACATGACACATCTTTTGCAGACCTTATGGTGATTCCCAGTGATCCTTGCTTCCATTTCTGCCCCTGATGGGTAACTTTAATTATACGCTTTTTAGCCTTATTGAACATCCTGCCCCCAACCCTGGATTTTGTGTCAACGTAATTTAGGGAAAACCTCACATTTCAAAAGTGAAAGATAAGGTTATCTCTGGGAAGATGTGGAATTCTTTGTTACGGGTTTGGGGGTTTTTGTGTTTTTTTTAATGGCAGCTGTTTGAAACTGATGAAAGATGGGGAATGTTAGCATTTCCTCACTGGGGGAGCCGAGTGCAGGTGAGGTGGTCAAAGGTGGGTGATAAATGTAATTTATCACGTGGATATCACTGCCACGTATCTGGTGTATTTATGCACAACTTAACTGCCAGCCTGTGATTTGTAGTAACACGTTTGCTTCCTTGAAAGCAGATTTCATTGCTCCTTTGTGGTACTATTTATTTCTAAAGATATTTGCTTTTTTAGTAAATTTAGACACCCTCAAATTGTTTCTCCTGATTTTACAAAGGAAGGACTAGCGGAAAAATAATGAAATTCCCTTAAAGCCTTAAGTGATAGCATAAAGACAGGAAAAAGGCAAAGCTTGGCAGCGTGTCCTGTTCTGGGCTGGATCCTCCTCCTGTGCCGGACCCACATGCAGGAGAGCTCCTGGCTGTGCCACGCTGCTGCTGAGCCTGCGCACAGACGTCTTTAGGAAATAACAGAGCTATTTATTTTGGCGAGTGAGAGGCACAACATATACATGCTTTAAATTACTCTCGTTTTGCTGGTCTTTCTTCCCTGACTAACGCTGCAGCTTGCTTGTTAGAAATGTTTGTTGTCTATTTAAACTTGTTATTTCTAGTTAGCAGAAAAACTGAATCTGGGGTAAACATTTCCGAGTACAGCCCATATTTTGCCTTATGCATTTTGCACTTCTTCTGCCAACGTTCTTGTGCCTATGTACTGAAGGCTGGATCCCAGCCGGCGAGCGGTATCGGTGTCTTAGAGCAGAGCAATTCAAGGCCATGGCGTTCATATAAACCACCCAGTTAGATGGACGTGACAAGCAGGGGTCCTCAACATAATGTGCTTATCAGTTAAGGGGATTTATTCTGAGTAGGTGGCAGTGGCATAGCAGATAACAGCCCTGACAGTATAGCAGACATTACAGACCCGTGGTGGCCTGGAGCCATAGGTATTACTGCACCAAAGAATGTTTATCTCAAGAGGCTATTTAGTTTATCTCAGATGCTCCACTTCTGGTCTCCCTTTCCTGAAAGACATCTTGTACTGATTTTCATTCATTTTCAGAAATTTAAATAATTCCTGGGGCTGTGGAATTTATAGACTGAGCATCAATTGTAATCATGTGGAGGCTGATTTTTAAATTGCCTTTACTTTGTAATTCAAATTGTGTTGTATGGTAGACATTAATTATGTCAGCCAACATCTATTTACAAATGGGGATTTAAAAACGGGCAGTTCTTATCAGCTAGTGACATTTGGCAGATGGATGGTTTCAGTAACAAAAAAAGAGAAGACTGAGGGTGGGGGGGCTGCGCCCAACCTGTGAATGGCTGGAGTCTCTAGTACCTTCCCTGGTGTAGCGCTTGTCTGCCAGGAGGAGGGAGAGCAAAGCAACAGCTTAATTGCATGCACAATAAGCTTGGAGATCTTTGTGTCCCTTCCAGTTAAGCACTTTGAGCTTTCAAAGGCCCTTGATGTGCGAGCAGGTCTGGGAGCCAGCCGCCCCCCCACCCCGGAGCGGGGCAGCTCCGCCGTCCTGCCGCAGGACCAGAGGATGCTCCGGCTATAAACTGCCTCTAGTAAACTCAGCTTTTCGGGGTTTCACTTCTCAGATGAAATATGACAGAATTTGTGGTCTGGTGCAGAGGAAACAGAGCTATTCATGTCACTGACATATGAGAATTGGAAGCTGAGGGCCTGGGAGTGTGCTTTGTGGGGGTAAAAACCAAGGCAGAGGGACAATACTAGTAAGCAGCTGGTCTGAATTTACGACAAAAGCCAGTGGGATATTTTTTTCCCCCTTTCCATCTTCACAAGAGACAAAAGAAATGGCGGTTCCACTCCTGGGGCACCTGGGGGGACCGACCCCACGAATTCAGAGGCAACGTGCCCTGACCCGGTTCTCTACCCCACGCATGGCTGTTGGGGCACGGGGAGGAGAGGGGGCTGTGCAGCAGCCCCCGTGCCCTGGGCGTGTGACACAACAGCCACAGGAGAGGCACAACAGGGGGGTCTGCAGGAGGGGCTCCCACCCTCGGGCTATGCGGGAGCCCCAGCGGGAGCCTGGAAGAGGGGGTTGAGGAGGAGCCCGGCGTGGCTGTGCAGGTTTGCAATCCTCTGCTGAGTCTGGTCCTTTGGCAAATACTTCCTAAACATATTTGCACATAACGAATCCTCTGTGCAAAGACCGTATTTTCATCTTACCCAGCAGGTTCGCTTTTTTATGGCATCTGTTGCTGGGGGTAGCCAAGACGAATTATGTACGATGTTATTGTTTTCCTCAGCCTTGCCTGTATAATGAAAGATGTTTCCCTGTGACACTTTCGGCCGTAGTAACCTGTTGTGTGTCATACAAAAAGTGTGCATGCCTGTGTGTATCCATATGCATACAGCTTTTCTCCGCATGGCAAGCATACCTGAGGACATCTGGTTTCTTCCTGTTAAAGGCAGTGGCCAGGAACACTCCCTCGAGGTGAAGAACCCCACTGCCAACTTCATTTCCCATTCGTGGTAGACACCGAGGATCGTCCTTTTGTTTTGCAGACAAGCTGTAGACACGGCCAGCATCCCCTTCCCTTTGTGTGCTGCAGCAGAGAAGTCTATCGCAGCCCTGAGATGCTCCTGTTCCACAAGCCTTTTGTGCCATCCTTCAAAAGAAACAGCTATTGAAACCCATGACCATGAAGCTTTTGAGTTTTCCAGCGTTTTCCTCTTCACCGTTCGTTTACATGACCGTGTAACCTTGAGGGCGCACAATGAGGGCCGTGCGTGGGGCTGTGCGTGCCCGCACTGACAGCCGGGACCATTGTTTGCAGCCCGGAGACCTTGTGCAAAGCTTTAGAAGCTGTACTTTTCCTTTTTTCCTTCTCAAGGCTGCTTAGCTGCTCACGCAGCATCCGACACAAGCAGTAGCATCTGCTTTTGTTTTCCAGTGGAAGCAGAAGTGCCGGTTGTTGTCTTGCTGTGGTGCTAGTATAGGAAATACCGCAGTGGTAAAATAGAGGGGAATTACATCAGTTTGGTTAAGGTTCGTGACTAGATAATTCCCAAATGTCTTTGTGTTTGAGAAGGCTTCATAATCACAAATTAAGATGTAAGTTTTGTAGAGCTAATCCCTTTTCTACTCCCAAAGACAGTAAGAAAAATTAAATAGTAGGAAACATTTTTCCTCAGGAGTGATTCTATCAGGGCAGTATCTTGAACACTTGTAGTCGGAGGCCAATTGATTTACCCTAATAGTCATTTTCCATCACCGAAACAAGCGGAAGAAAAGGCAGTAATTATTGCATCTTCCAACTCTCCTTCACAAACAGAAAATGCCACCACCAGCTTGATAAACCAATCCTTACGTAGCAGGACACTACAGCTGTGTTATGGACATGACTTTCCAAACCACTCTGAATATTTGTACCAACTCCCAAATAATCCTTTGGGTGTTTAATATTACATCGAATCTGCAATGAGCAACAAGGCTTTGACAAGACTTCAAAATCTTTCTTTACCTTTGTAACTGCTGCATAGTTAGAAACCTCCAAGGAAGACTACCGTGTTAAACTCGTTGTGAACAGGCACAAAAGAGAAGAAAGAAAATAAAAGGTTTGGGGATGTATCCGGTATGTTTCCTGTGAATGTAACATCCTGTAAAAATCATGCAGGGCTGGAGTGAAGAGTTTTGGACTGGTTATGTTAAATTTTGTGTAGAAAAGGTGAAAAATGCAGTCTGAGACAGCGCGGTTGCTCGCAAGCAGGTGGATACAGCTGGACCACGTCAAGTCTCTGAGCTCTAATCTACCTTGTCTGGATTAAAGAGGAGTAATTTGTTCAACATCTTTTAAGGTAGGGGAGCCAGTTGTGCGCTATCAAGTAAAACGGTGTGTGGTTGTTTCCTGACTACTATCCATTAAAAGCCTGAGCTTAGACTACCAAAGCCTTCCCCTCCTGACAGCAGCCAAACTCATACCAGTTTCTGAGAGACAAAAGGCCAGTGCTTCCCTCTAACAAGTCAGGGAGCTACCAAGGTCTGGAAATAATTTTAAAATTCCTTCACATTATTCAAGGCAGAAGAATTACTAAAATTGTGCTTTAAGCAAAACAGCATTCTTAGGTTGCCAAGGCAGTAAACACCAGGTTTGGGAAATGCAGTAAGATTTCAACATCTGTTTTGGAGCTGATATTTTAACCATTCCATGTTTATTTTAATGCCTGGTTGGCCACCTCCCAGTCATACATATGCAGCACCAAAGCAAAGACAGAAGGAGCGAGTCCGCTCTTGAATTGATGCTACAGATCAGCTCCCCCTTCCTTATTTTTTTTTCTTTTATTGATTAAGTAAATTGGTGTTTGTTCTGTCTAGAGCTTGAAAGCGATACCAGAGGTTTGCAGAACACTATGTGGTGGGAAGGCACTGTGTGTTGTCTAAAGAACAAGGAGAACGATAAGAAGACATAATAAGTGTTCATCTCCGGTGTGTTTTCAGGAACATGATGTCGATACAGCAGTCACTGTAGATAACCTTGGAGATGTTTGCCTCGACTTGTGCAGACAGGCCCGTGTTCATCTGCCTGCCTGGGCTGGTTGGACTCCAGCTGGCTCTGCTCCGGGGACTGGTGCTCCCACCAACACACGCTGTGCTCCAGCCTCTGCCCTCTTGTAGCTTAAGTCCTTTTCTGCCCTGGAAGAACTTGCCTTCAGAAATTGTTTGGAGGATTTTAATTGGATCATCCCAAACTGTTGTGCCTTGTTTAAGGCAGACAGCTGAAATAATTCAGCTGCGGGTGAAATCATCGCTACTGCTCCATGTGCCAACTGTACAATGTATAAAGCTCTCTGATGATGAAAGGTATTGCTAGCATGAAAGAGGCATATTTCAAATCGCTGCTGAAGAGAGTGGCATCCACAGCACGAGACAGTCAAGCAGGATCCAAACATTCCTTCTGCCCTTTAGTGGATGAGAAGATAGCTTGGCAGTCCTCAGGTTGCTTTACGTGAATGAATTGATTTGCTGAGAAGGATGCTGTTGGCACTGATAGCTTGGCAGCTGAATGTGCTCACTCTTCCTTGAGGAGATGATGTATAGACTTGAACAGGCTCTGTATCCTTTACAGGACACGAGAAGTTTGGGGGACTCGCACTACGGTCTGGAGCTTTTCGTCCCTGGGCCGCTGATCCCATCGCAGGCCCAGGATGGACAGGACAGGGAGCTGTTGCTACTTGATTGCTCTGCTCTCCTCTCCGTGTGTTAACCAGTGGTCAGAGTTCACACCCTGCAAGGACTTACACCCTAAAAACCATCTTCCAGTTTCCTGCTCTTGGGTGCTCTGCTTAGCAGAAGGGCCAAGGACTCAACAAGGCTCCAATTCTGGCGTTGCTCCCTAGCCTGAGATTTGGACCATCCAGCAAATGAGGTCATCATAAATTGCTCTAAAAGGAATAAAACGTGAAATTTTAATCGAAGTTTAGAGGTACCACATGGCCTTCTTGACAACCTGAAGAGCGTAACTTCAGAGGGGGATGCTTCTTGCTCTCGTAGTTCTGAAAATTAGACTGTCAGCTATTGCGGTTTGCAAGCCCAGAATCACTAGTTGCTTTTGGAATTCTCATCTCACAATTATTTCCAAGTTTTACCCTAATTTATTGAACCTTGAAACGTCTTGCCAAGCAGTTTCTCAATGACTATGGAATTTAGTGTCTTGTTTGTTTTAGGAAAAATGCAATTTATAAAGCTTCAGTATTTCACTAGATAAAAATATATTTACAGAAAGAAAGAACCATTTTCTACTTTCTCCAGTGCCAGTTGACATTTTGGCTTTATCTGAGATATTAAAATAAAATAAAAATCTCAGCTTGTTCTTGTTTATTAAAAAGAAGATATATTACTATTTAAATACTTCTAAAAGAATTTAAGAAAAGGAATTATAGCTTAACCTTAAAATTCATGATGAACAGTAAAACCTGTTATTTATCTTCAACTCTGTGCGTGCTATAGGACCTACCCAGTTCTCTGCAATCCTGTAACTTTTGAGATGATTTAACCTAGTACAAAGTGATTAAACAATAGGAACTCAACAAGACAACATTTTATACCTATTTTGCACACAAGAGTGCAAGAATACTGGAGACCTGGGTCCTGTTTGCCTAAAAAGACTTTGTTTTTATTTCCAAAATCAAACAGGACTTGTCTGCCAGGTTATCAGGATTTTGAAGTGTCTGCTCGCAGCTGTCGCAGGTTCTCACTCTTGGAGAAGTGAAGAGTTTGGAAGTGGTTATAAAGGGGCTAAACTTGCAGCTATTAAAAATTTGGCCAAAAGGCCAAAGAGTTTGGGATATCCACCAGCCAGGTACTTGTGGTCTTACAATTCATAAACGCTTGCGGAAAAACGGAGAGATCTAATAGGGATTTCTCTCGGTCTGCCTGCGCTCAGTTTTTCCGTGTGCCGAGGAGCCCGAGGGCTGCGGTGTCCCTGGGTGCTGGCTGTCTCCCACTGCCAAAGCAAGCGTGACGGCTCTGCTCCGACGGCCAGCTCTGATTTTGCAAACTCTGTGCCAGCTCCACATGTTACGGTTGTGAACGACCTCATCTGGTCTTCACTTAATTATAAACTTCGTAGAGAAAAAGGAGATTTGCAGTGATTAAACTGAGTTCCCAAACTGTTGGGAACTGCACAGAAGCAGCAGAGTAGACTCCGCACTATTTTGAACCAGGTTAGTCTCCAGGGTTAGTCTCCAGAGTTAGTCTCGCTGTAATATTGCTTAAAAACACTGCTGACCTAATTATGACATAGTTAACATTCATCTAGTAATTAATGAGGATTACAGTGTCTGCTCTGGGCTTGACAGGATTCCTACTGTGGGCTCATTTGATGCTGAATTGTACTGTACCGTGTGCTGTACTTTGCAAGTCATCAGTCTTAAGTGACACTTAAAAATCTCTGACAACCTGACAATCTCAGCCTGGGCAGAGGAAATTACAGGATGTCCAAGGCACATGGGAAACTAACAAAAAGGTCGGGTCAGTTAAAATCCTCATAATGGGCTATTAAATTGTTTTACTGTTCAGCTTCTCTGTAAAATATCAATTATCTCAATGGTTGTAATGTAATCAAAGTAATTAAATTCCAAAGGCTTGCATGTAAAAACCAGAGTTTTGTAAATGGGAATCCAGCCTCAAGTGGTTTAGTTGGTCTGTTTGTGTTTAAAAGTTTCTCCAGATGACTGTTTTTTTTTTTTAATGGTGTTATAGTTAGAGAACTGTTAAAGGTTTTTGTGTGTTTGAGGTTTAGGGTGTGTTTTGAGCTTGGCTGCACACAACGTTTGAACAATTGAATAAGCAAAGCCCGTGTTACAGCCAAAAGACAGGGACGCAGCACATGCCAGATGAAAAGCCGGCTGGTCCGTAGCCGTGGGAAGCAGGGACAGCCTCTGCCTCTGAATCCTGGCCCGGGCTCCATCTACTTAAGTTTCCTCAGCTGATGGTTTATTGTAGCTTACCTTTCCCTAAGTTATGAAAAATGACAAGCTAATGTCTCTAAAGCACTTGAGAAGTGAAACTTGAAAAATATTCCTATCTTGGGTTTATCACATTCAGGATCTTGCCTCCGGTAATAGGTTTTACAAGAATAGGAGAAAGCTAAAGAATGACATATTACAAGAACATTTTCCCCATTGTTTCTCCTGGTGTAGGGAGCACGCCTTGATTAAGTTTTCTTTCAGTTTATTTCAGTAGAGCTACTCCCTTAGGTTTCAGCAGAACTGAATCAAATCCTGTTTTGTTAGGACCAGAATTACTTTTGTTGCCATGATTTTCTGAAAGTAATGGTAATTTTGGGGTGCACCATTTTCAGCCATCTTAAAGGGTTCCAATTTAGAGAAGGTGCTAAGCATCCACACCCTTAAGGTCGACTTCAGTAGGATCGAATGGCAGGATTTGCAAGCGTTTTGGGCCATAGTCCAGGAAATCACCTGTAAATTGTAGCAGGCAATGTTGTTCTGAAAGCTGCATGCCCAATATATGAGTATCTGTCTCCATGCTTCATGTAATCAGCTTTCAGAGGTGTATACTCACCTAACGGAGTATTTGTTACTCATTTTAAAAAGCGATGAGACGGGTCTTTTATACCACTACTGGATCTTAACAGTTAACCGGAAACCCGTGTTAAGTCTAATGGGCTGTTCCTTTACTGGTTGATAAGGTAGGGCAAAAAAAAAGGCTCTTTTGCAAACTTTGATTATTATTATTTGCATGACAACACCGATGTATAGTGTGTTAAGACAAGAACTAGACATGCACAGCCCCAAGGAACATAGAGCCAGAGCAGGTGGAGAGAAGACGTGAACCGTGAAGCAGTTCAAAGGAGACAGTGACTTGGTCTTTGTTAGAGCCCGAGCAGTTGCTGGGGAAGAAGTGAGCGTTTGGGGAAGAATTTAAATACATTACCCTGTGTGCAGGTAAGTGTTGCTGTTTCTGTTTCTGTCAGGTCATTAAGAAAATGATAGGCTCGTGGCTCCAACTGAGAAGTAGTTTCTGTAGAGAATGAGCTCATTGGAGGCAGGGAGATGCAAAGAAAGTGTTGATGCCAAAGTGGAGTGTTTGAGAGCTGGGGAAACAAAAGGAAAATCCAGGAATGCTCATAATGTGCAACAGCCTTGGGGGATTTTTTGTGTCTTCAGACAAAATTAGTGAAGGGAGTTTAGTCTGAGGGCCTGCTTGAAGCTCGCTGAAATCAGCATATAAGCTGCTTCTGCCTCGATACAGCCTGTACTGTGTCCCAAGGATAGTTGTGAAAAACGTGGTGCTTCTAGAGCTCCTTTTTAAATGTAAAAGTAGCTAATTGGTATGAACAGAGTTACTTGATCAAACTGCGTAGAAGTTCCTGCAATTGGTTTGAAGGAGTAAAAAGTTCTCCATCTTCTGTCACCTCATTAGCGGCTTCTGCCAGTTCTACCGCCTGCCCAAGGTCCGTGATCGAGGTGCTCCCGCGCCTTGAGCAATTCCTTCCCTTCACACAGTGGGCAAACAGAAAGCTCAGCCATGCTTCAGGCTCCCAAGGTGCTGGTATTTTCCCGGTTCTCAGGAGGAAGCGGCTTATCCTCCTTTTCTGCTGTCATGGAGCAGGGCTGCCTGTTTCTGGTCAATGTGACACTCTGCTCTGCATGCACCGACGCAGGAACCCAGGAGTGGAAGCTAGAGGCTCCCAGGAAAAGAGTCTCTTGCCCAGCTTTGCTTCATTTCCATCAACCTTCCCTCAGGTAGAGACTGAATCGGTGCAGAAACCAATTAGCCATGGTTCATTAGGAGGAAGTGACTTGTTGAAACACTTTTCAAATTAAGTGCTGCAAAAACAGAAGAACCACCGTGCGCAGCCCTATGTAAATGCCGTTAAAAACGGAGCATGCCTATGTCTTACAGAGCGTGCCTTGTCTTCTGCACAGAGCGGTGTAACAGGTTCGTAGCACTGCTCTTTTGCAAAGACAGCCCGAACCTGCTGAGGTCTTTGTGTAGCACTTCTTGCAGGGGCCCTCTAATGCATGTTTCCTTCTCTCTCTGCCACTGTAGGTGCGTTACTCTTAGGAGGAATCCTCTATTCCTGGCAGTTCCCTCACTTCAACGCCCTGAGCTGGGGTCTGCGGGAAGATTACTCCCGAGGAGGATACTGCATGATGTCTGTCACGCACCCAGGGTTGTGCAGGCGGGTGGCACTGCGTCACTGCTTGGCCTTAATTGGACTCTCAGCGGTGGCTCCTGTTCTCGACATCACCACGTGGACTTTCCCCATCATTTCGCTCCCTATCAACCTCTACATCTCCTACCTCGGCTTTCGGTTCTACAGGGATGCAGACCGCAGCAGCTCCAGGAAGCTTTTCTTCTGCAGTCTGTGGCATTTGCCGATGCTGCTGCTTGTCATGTTCACGTGCAAGAAATCGTTCCTAGAAAAGGAAGACAAAGGCGATCTGCTCGGTGAAAGTCATGGGAGGGCTATGGAAATTAGATTGCCTTAAATGTCAATTACTTGTCGTCCTCGTGACACATCAGGTAGTATATTTTAGTAATTACAAGGGGGAAACCTGTGGGGATCTGTTTGAAGAAGAATCATTTGTGCCTAGCGACCACTTCGTGCGATAATTTTCTGTTTTCTTCTGAAAGGGAATAGACATGAGAGCTTAAAGCATTCATGGGCCTTAGGCCCATTCACTCATCACGGGTTACAATTTAGCCTGTGTCAGAAGCACATCGCTTTGGGATGGCCTTCCAAAGTCTCCGTGAGTCGTGGTCTCTCGTCTCGTGGGTAGGTTGTCAGTTAGCAAGTCACATGCGCACACGTAGTAACCGCCAGCACTGGCAGCCTTGGCGAAGCCGTCAGGAAGCGACAGATGAATGATTTACCACCCCTTCTCCCCAAGCATCCTTTCCAAATTAAGCTTTGAGGCACATGGTGGGTTGGGTGCACTCTTCTTGTCTCAATCCGTGCTGTCCCTGCTCTGATACTACACAGAAGCCTTCAGTTCCTGAGGCTTCTTTCAATCAGCTCCTTTTCCCAAGGTTCCCATTCACCCCAGTAGATTTTTAGTTTTCATACAGCTGGCACAATGCTAAAGGAGTAAGAAAGGTCTCTTTCAGCACGCTGCACATCAGCATTTAAACAGATGAACAGCTATTCTGTAGCATATACCTTGAACACACCCCGAGCCATTCTGCTCTACATCCATCACGGGGAATTTCTGACTGTCGTGTGGTTTTACATCACTAGAGTTTGAGCCCTGTGTGTCAGACCTTTGGCTGGTAAAAATTGCCATTGCTGTTGATGTCAGTGAAGCTTTGAAAAGGTGTAGGAGGTGAGAACCAGATCTCGGAGGCTGGTGCTTTCAAGGTTTTTCCACGCTAATGTGTCTTGTGCCAGCCCGTTCGGTCTCAGTGTCCTCGGACGAGGTCTGGACTTGCATCAGCAGTTTGAACTGTATTTAATATCACACTGTGGTGGCTCAGAGAGAAGGCTTCACTTTTGGGGAATGTAATTGGTAAGGAAACACATTTTACAGAAAAAAAGTTGGGGATTTTTATCTAATAGTATAATGTTCAAATTGCTGATGCAGCCAGTGTCTCTCAAAAGCAATTATTGTGGATGGCCTCACCAGGAAAATGCATTATCTTTGTTAACTGATACGCTGAAGAACATTCCTGGCCCCACTCTAATGTGCTTGCGATCCCACCGCAGGGCTGCGGCTAGCCCTCAGCCTACCTGGGGCTGGCTGTGACCCGCTGGGATGCTTCCAAACGCGGCAGCATCCAGGGCAGACAAAGACTGTGTTATAGTTTATTGTGGTAGTTAGTGCCTGTTATGACTTGATGTGTTTTCACGCCAAGATTTCTTTCCCACGTGGAGAGGGACTGGGCAGCACAGTTGTGCATCAATCCAAAGATACAGTAATACCTGAAATGGGAGACACTGTCTCTAATCCGACCCCGAATAAAGCCCTTCAGCAAACGTCACAAATCTGCCACCACGTGCGTATCACAATGACATAAAATCTTCACTGGCCGCTTTCAGGATACAAGCCTAACTTCTGGTCTCAGTTACAATGGTGTAAATCAGGAGTGACACGGTTAACCTCTGTTCTGCTGGCCGAGGTGCTCGCAAGAGCAGAGCCACCTGTTTTACATGGCTCTTAAATAATCGGTTGCAAGATTTTCTGGCTCTCTCAAGTGATTGCAGATGACAGGATTGAGTTCCCTCTTACTGTTTGTCTGGTGGACTCCATTGTACTCGAGTTACTGTGGGCAACGTCGCAGAAATGTCTGGAAACTGCAACTCCTGAATTTGTTTTAAAAATGCATCCAGTCTTCTTTGCAATAAAGTGCGTACTGTACAAAAAAAGAGGTGAATGCTCAAAATCTGTTTAAAACAATTAACTTCTGACTGAAACTCTGGTACAGTTCAGTTAATTGCAAAGGTATTTGATAGTTTTGTGGCATTTCTCGAAGGACAGCTTGTGAAATACTGGTTCGTTGTGCAAAAAGCACACTGAAACTAAGTTGCGTGTGAGTGGAAAGGGTTTGTGCAAAACCGAAGAATTTGGTCAACCTTTAGCTGGGAGAGGAACCTGAAAAGAGCAGATGGCTCACAAACCCCACAGATTTTGCTCCTGGAGGCAGAAAGTGGTGCTGAAGCAGGAGGGTTGTGGTTTTCTCCTAAGTCATTATAGAGCCAGGCTTCAGGATGGCCTGCAAGTACCCGGTGCTGTCCTGACAAACTCCGTTTTGATTAAAGGTCCCAAGGACATGCTTGTGGTTCCATTTCGAAGAGCAGTCATCTTTGTTTCTTGGGCCAAAATGTGTAACATTCACGGGTTTTAGGGCTAGACAGGAGCTTTATAATCATCACCGAGTGTCTGCAAAATGCAGGTCACCGAGTTGCACCAATATCTCCACACCCAGTCGGTCTGGCCTGGAGAGAAAGAGTGGTTTTAGAATGCGTGGATCTGGGATTTAAAGGTAAGAAATACCTTTTTTTAAAAAAAAAAAAAAAAAAGCTTTTTTCACCTAGAAGGTGTTCTCTGCTTTGCTACAAAATGGCCATGTGTCAGGTATGGATGGAGCCATCTGCTGTCATTTTACTGCCTTTAGGATTTTTTGCTGTTGCATGTGCTTTGACAATAAAAACATTGCCGAACTGAAATCTTGGCTGCAGATGGTAGGTCTCTCAGGTGTCCTTTTCAGTATTGCTGGTGTCACTATGGAAATGAAAAAAATACTGAACTGTCTGCCCTCATCCAAGGGTGTTTATGGTCCTTGTGACCCTACACGGAGGATTAGTGTCAGCCATCCCCACTCCAGCGCTGCTGATACTGCTGCCCACATTCTGCAGGGAAAGAGGCAGGTGAGGTGCCTGAGAGTGTCGCTTTGCACAGCCGAGGCAGTGCCGGGGGGTTAAACTTGGGCTTCCTGCATCTCAGTCCTGGGCTGTGCAAGCATCAGGCTTTGCACGGCTCCTTGAATCTGAAATGGCAGTTCCTACATAGAATTGCAATGTTTTTTCCTTTGTCCCATTTGTAGAACTTGAATATAGGTTGTTTGTCATCCCGTTATCCTGGTTACTCGTGGTCTCCCCATGAAATGGCTCTCCTGGAGAATACCTGCTATTTATGTGGTAGTAAAAAATACCACAGCAATCTGCCATGTCCCTGCAACCCCTGGGTCTGCTGGTAGCTGGGATGGTCCCATCTAGGTGTTGCTGTTGCAGCGGACAGCTTTGCACCACCAGAAGCCTGTGCTGAAGCTCACGGAGGAATCTGAGCCAGTGACTCAAGAGCATGAAGCTGGTTTTAGTCTTTTTGGACTTGAATCCTTTTGTGTGGTTTTGTGGATAAAACAGTAGCCCTAAGGCTCAGGGGATCTTCATTCTTTCCAGACCTCTGTTGAAGAAATGCACTCCGTCTGTAAAATAAGGATGATGATATTTCGCCTTGTTGGATGAGTGAACAGCTCATGGTTTTGTCAGTCCCGTACCTGTTATTCTGTATGGCCCTGTAAAGAGAGCACTGGCTAATGGTTTGAGGAGCGTTGCAGAGAGCTTCCACTGGATTTCCCCCCCCGCATCTCTTCTTTGCTCTGACCTTCAGCAAATCACTGAATCTCAGCGCAGCGCTTTCCTCGTAGGACAGCGTGAGGAGCTGAGCTACGCGACTGAGAATTGCCCCAAGCTCTTGCATTTGCAAGGAGCCCCCAGGTCTTGCGTGAGCCCGCCTGCGGTACCTCGGCATGGCAGGCATCCCAGCGAGCCAGGCAGTTGGTGGGGCTCTGCGCTTTGTTCCAGCATGAATGAGGAAACCCAATCCCTGCGCACACAGCTCTTTCCCTTCTCGTTTCCCTCGCTGTTTTTTTTTTTCTCGCTTCCTGTATCAATCTCCGATGTAATCTGCCCCAGCAGAGTAACACATTCACACTCTCCTGGCTCCAGCAGCGTTTCCCACTCAGCCAGGCCACAGCATTTCAAGGCTTACACAAAACACACACGTCCTTTTCAGTTCTGACAATCCCACGAGAGCAGGAATGGAAACAGAGTGATACTATGAGAAATCATTATCATTACAGATAGAAAGCGTGTTGTCCTCATCTCTCTCCGGAGGTGATTAGATATTCCCCCTTCCTTGGAAATACAGGCTGTCTACAGAACACTTTGCTTTTAAAACAGAAATACCAGCCCTGTTTTCCTACCAAGCAGCTCTGCTGGAGGTGGTGATACTAGAAGCTCCATTGCAGGCTGTCCCCAGTGGCACTTCTGGTCATGGTATTTCTTAACCAGGCGAAGAACCGGCCCCGGTGAGGGCTCGTGGGATGCAGGATGCCACTCGTGCGGGCAGCATGGCTTTGGGTCGGTTGTTTGCCTCTTGGTGCTGCTATTTCTTCTTCCAGTCATGGAGAAGGCCAGTCATGGAGAAGGCCAGTCATGCAGAGCAGGACTTGTCCCCCATAGGTGCGTGTCCAGCACTTGGCCCTGCCAAAGCCGAGTCTGAGTCTGGTTCCAATGTTCATCAACTCCCCAACAGCGTGTTGTTAATTTGGAGTCAAAGATGATAACTGAGTGGTGAGGTCAGAAGTATCATTGGTGAGGACCCTTCCCCATGACTATGACTTACTGGGTGCTTCCATCAATGTTTTTTAGTCCCCTCTGAAATAAATGTACTACAGATTATCAGGGTTTAAAACACAAAGTTTAGCAAGCTTTGGAGCTGCCTTCCAAACCCTTCTGTCAGCTTGAGCTTGCAGTACTTCTTGAACGCAAGACAGTTTACTGGGCTCTGTTAGAGCTTGCGTTGGTCTGGATTGCCATGTTGCAAGGGTGCCTGCCCCTCCGAAGGGCTGTTTGTTGTCTGGCCCAGAGCGATCAAATTCTCCCTGACCCAAAGAAAAGGAGGTCTTTCGAGCACAGCATGTGTGCAGTGTCCCAAAGCCATTTAGACCGCCATCAGAAGTACATGTGTTTAAAAGAGCTGGCAGGAACATCTCTCATCAGCTCTGCCTCGTACACTTTCCGTCACCTCTGCTTTTCTGCTTCCAGACTTTAACTGTTTGCGCTGAAGATTTTCCAGCCTGGGTCAGTGCCTCGGGCTGGGGTTTAGTTTCCAGTGTTTCAAAAAGGCACAGTTCAACTGTTTCACAGAACAAGGTTGGCAAAACGAGCTGTTTTCCCACAATGTGGAGACGTTTTTCCTACCGCTCCTAACCAGTTCTGGCACCTCCAGGCCTTGGAGCGAGAACTGACGATTTGGCAGCGGGCTCGTGCGGGTTCAGGTTGGTGCATTTATCCATTCTGGGAAGGTACCATGTGTTTCCCTGAGTCCCTAAAAGGTTACTGCTCCGAAATGCTTGTTGGAGCGTTGCTGCTGACGCCTCCAAAGAGATGCTGTGAGCATAGTAGGCACAGACCATACTGGGGAGCTTGTGCGGAGCTGCTGCCATGCTCGTCGTGCTTTAGGGGAGCACAAGGACTAAAAAGAGGTGCCTGGAAAGGAGGATGCTGCCTAGAACTGGAATAATTGTCCTAAATTCATACCTTTATTACCATTTTTCTAGGAGCCCTGCTTCAGTCCTGCCCATCGAGCGAGGCAGAGTGCGATACCTGAAGGGAGGTTTTCACCTGTCTCAGAGGTGTGTGTGGCCCCAGAGACCGGGGCAGTTTGGTGGTTGAGGTTTTTTTCCCCTGGTTTTGCTGTCCAGGATGCATGGCAAGGTCCTTTCTGTCCCCTGCTCTCCTTCGTCACGCTTTCTATTGTAACTACAGCTTCCTTTGACACATTTTTTTCATTAAATATGTGCTATAAAATACATCGCTGGTACCCATTTAAACTGCAGCTGTGGCCGGACTGTCTGTTCTTAAACAGAAGCACACACTTTGGGGAATTGCCCCATGCGATTGGAAACAAAAGGGCTCCGATCTCCCAGACTGACCAAACTGTCCCTAACTGGGACCAGTAGGGACATCTTGCTCATCTTCCTCCTCTGAAAAGCAAGAAGGGGGAAGAGGGAAAAGGCATCCCTGCGGGTAGCGACCGGACCGTGGTGCCAGGGGAGGACAGAGCTTCCAGCCGGGCAGGGAGGGCTCCAGCACCGACCTCCTCGTCCCGATGCACGGGAACTGGCTGCCCAGATGCAGACGGGTGCACGTCAGTCGAAGCCCGTTTGCAAAGAAGTGGCTGGCACGGGGACGCATCTTTTGTTTTCGGAGCAATGAGAAAGATCAAGATTTGTGCTGCCGAGAAAGGTTGGGAGGTGTTTGGGATTTTTTTTTTTTTTGGCTGGGGAGAGGAGGCACTGTATCAAATTAAACTTGAAACAGAGACGCAAACGAGGTGATTAAGGCATTTCCGCTGTGCTTCCAGGGGAGCTGCTGGACGGCATCCAAACCGGGGAAGGGAACAGCCTGAGTTTATCGGCTGAACTCAGAGGTTCGTACAGATACTCGCACTGCAGAGCAGCCAAAGGGCTGGACGACCGACACACTGTGCCTTGGCCGTACCTGCACCAAACTGCTCCCAGCCAGCACAGAAGGGAAACTGAGGCACGCCAAGGGGAAGCAGGATGCCTGGGGCCATGTAGTCACCCAGCAGCAGAGAGAGGAATATTATTTAGGTCTCTTCCTCCCCCGTCTGATGCCCCTGGCCTGCTGCCTAGAGCCACTGTCTGCTTATTACGTGCACTTGGCTTTCAGTGGGAACAAGGACTGGCAGGAGCTGGTGATACATCAGGAGTGAGGCTGATTAACCCTCCTCACTTCAAAAATGAGCAGTGGGAAGAGTGTAGCAGAAGCATCTGCAGGCAGATGTTCCCGCAGCGGCTCTCCCCTGCACTCCTCCCTCACAGCACTGCACGGGCTGCGGGTCTGTCCCCACCCTGTGGGAGCCCTGGGGACCTCGGCCAGCCTGGGCACCGCCTCCAGGACTTGCCATTAGATGACAAATCCTTCCGTTTGGGGGATGGGAAGGGATCTGTCCTCTGCACTGCCGCTCTCCTGCCCAGCAGGTCTGGTCCCCAGGAGTCACCCAGCATCTGCAACAGCATTTGTGCTGCATCCCATGCCCCGCTCGGGAGCAGCCTCGCTGGGCTTCCTACAAGGACTGCTCCCCGAGGAAGTTCACAAGGTGTCCATGGGTGAGATGAGGAGCAACCATGCTGGAAGGAGCACAACAGTATGAACTACCTGCAGGGCTCAGCCTTGCTGGGATCTGTCCTTATTGCCGTGCCCTGTGCCAAAGACACTGTCTGATTCTGCACGCTGCTCCAGCGCTGCTGGCCCTTCGTATGCTTTGCTTATAGTGGGGACTGCAGGAAGGCCATGTGGGACAGATGGACAGACGGACATGCAGCCATCCAGGCCGCTCGCAGGGATGTGCAGGCTGTGTCTCGCTTGGCCGCGATGGCAGTGAACTCCCTCTGTTGACTTATCCTGAAGTTGCACCCCTTAATGCAGTGGTGTCCCTGTCTCTGGTAATAAATAGCACCTTCCGTAAATGTCTTTAGCCCTTACTAAACCACAGACCGGACTGATTATTGCTGGTTTTGCAGCCTTTACAGAGCTGTTTTTATTTATAATTGCACCCTGCTGGTGTGTTCATAATGATTTTCCCTGCTGCGTCCCATGCGGTCCAGTGCTACAAAGCCACATTTTCATAGTAGCTGTTGTTGGTTTTAATCACTTGTTATTCGGATGATATATTAATAGCAGTATCTCTGTGAAGCTTTAGAGCATTTTCTTTTTCAAAACATTTACAACAAAAGCTAAGTGTTAGCCCTAATAAAACCTGTGTTTCATTTGGCTCCCTCCTCCAGCGATGAATTCAATTAAACGAGCGCTCAGCGGAGAGCCCATCTCACCCCATCCCGTCCTGCCTCGGCCCCAAAACCTGCTCCTCAACCTCTGATTAAAAGGTGTTTGAGACTCCAGCGGGAGCAGGGGTGCTTGAAAGGCCCCGCGTGGTTGGAGGGCTGTGAGTTTGTAATTGCCTGTGTGTAGACTGTAGAAGCCTGTAATAAACCAAAATATACTTTGCAGATGTTCATTTGCGCCTTGCGATTCTCCTAAAACCCAAATAACCCATTATACCTTATTTCACAGAGAGAAAGGGCAATGAGGCTGGGTGGTTTGATGCTCTTGTGATGAGAAGCCGCTGGTGAACACAGAAATAAAGCCGGAGCTGCCTGAGCAGGACGCTATCTCCAAGCCTGGCATATGGGTGGGGAGGAGTGGGGTGATGCTCTTTATTTTAGCCATTTATGGGAGGAAAAAAAAAACCACCCAGCAAAACTTATCTTTGTTGGAAGCGGTTTAAATGAAACATTTAACTAGCTGAGGCCGCTGCCTTTAATTTCATTCAGAAGGGGACTGTGAATGGACTCCTCGCCCACTTCAAAAGGCCGTGGCAGCATGTCCGCTGCGGTGCGGGTCATTCACGGACACTACAGGAGATGTGAAAACATCTGCTAGGTCCATGCCAGCTCCTTTCAGTACAGTTACTCCCCTTGCTAATAATTGTCTGTGTTCTGTCATCTAGAAAGGGACTTTGTGTGCCTCCCAGGTATTCTAATGCTAATTTGTTTAGTTAAAAAGGAGAAGAGGCTAAACAGATGTGAACCATTTGGTTAGGTTGTAGTTCATTTGTTAGGAAGTGCAAAGGATTCTTGGCAGGATATTAAATATTACCTTGGCTGCTCACAAACACTTCATATTTCAAGAGAGGAAGGGAGGTAGGGACTGCACTCCATAAATCAGCCTTTTCAAAGAGACAGAAAAAGGCAAACATTTGATAAATCTGTGTCATTATACTTAGAGATCAAAGGGGTTTTTACATATGTATTTATGCAACTGGCAACCCAGGAGACAATAATAACAAACATAGATCTCTGACAGCTTTACAAAAATAAAAATTAGCCGGTTCTAATCTGTAATTATCTGGGAACTGTGCGAGGTAGGAGGTTGCTAGCAGTAGAGCTTTAAGTTGCTAATGTTGAGACAGTGAGCGAATGTTAAGTCATTCATAAATACATTAGGAGGTTCCATGGGCAAGAGAGTGCAGAAGCCACCGGCTGGTAGCTGGGCATGCCCGCTGCATGTGCAGACCTGGTGTTACACACCGAGCCCAAAACAGGCAGGCAGTAGTTACCAGAACCAAAAGTCACCAGGGAAAGCAGTGTTTCACCATGTGCTAAGTGCCTTTATGATTTTCCAGCGGATGATCTACCAGGAATCTACCTGAATGATCCCTGAAGATAGGAAGATTTCCATCCCCGCTCTCTCTCCTGCTTGCCAGAAACTTTCAGATCCATGTCTGATAGCTTCCGTAGCTCAGCACACCTTTGTGTTGGCCTGGATGAGCCCCGCCACTGTTCCCAAATTCGACTGACTCATTTTGTACAGCTACATAAGTAAAGAACTGGAGCCAAAGACCCAGGTAAGTGAGGGAAGAAGCTTGAAAAGACCCCAGAAGAGGTTTGCAAGCAGCAGGAATAACAGGAGGACTAACGGGGGCTGCAGTGCGTATTGCTTTGATCCAGGACAGAATTTAGCAGAGGAATTGAAACCTCTCCAGAAGCAGCAAGGGCCGTCGCATTGCTCAAAAACCAAGGAGAAATCCAGTTGCATGAAAATAATTCGATGGACAAAGCAATGCAGCCACAGAAATTAGAGAAGGAGAAGTAGCATTATGTCATCTCGCCTTTCCTTCTGGCCAGTCACTGGGCTGATTTCCTATTCTCTTGTGCTGTTTTAAAATGACTTCAGCAACTTGGTTTCTGCTTGTTCCCATGGGAAACTTCCACAGTCTATAGATTTCGCTGGTAGGAAACCCTTCTTGACAGTCAGACTATATTTTCCTTTACTCAATTCCATCACATCACTCCTACTTACGCCTCCTTGGAGCACCCTAAACGCTCTTCTCCATTGAAGTCAGTGGAGTTGTGCGAGCAGTAAATTTGGCCCGTGGCACTTGGAGAAATAGATATTAAAACTCCAGGGACGAATTAGGGGGTGAGGGGAGGGAGGGCAGTGGGGGAAAGGAAATGGTTTCAGTTTGAGAGAAACAAGATCTCCTCTTACATCTGTACAGCGGTGCTGCCCGCTGCCCCGGTGGGAGCGTGCCCGGGACTCAGCAGCGAAATGCTGCAAGAGGCAACGATGTCCCTGGGATGTCCCTGGGATGTCCCTGAGCGCTGGTGTGGTTACGGGACCACATCTGGGGGCTCGAGGGCAGTACGTGGCACTTGGGCTTATGTGCAGAGAGATTGCATAAAGCCCTGGGCACTTTCCTTGCTAGTGGCTGACCTCTTCTGAGTCCCAGCGATGCTACCTGCAGTCACCCCACTGCCTGTCACCCCCAGGATGGCCCAGCCCCACCGTTCGGCTCTTTGCAGCTGGGATGGTCACTGGCTGCCGGTACAGCAATCCTGACCCGCATAACACTCGGTGCAAGCTCTGCCTCTGCAGGTTAATACTAACGCATGCATTTTTCAGGACAAAATCCCAAAAGCTCATTTCCCCAGCTCTTCCCTCACTATCGTGACATCCATATGTGTCCGGCAGATGTGCGCAGTGATGGAGCTGCTGCAGTACAAAAGGAGAGGAGGCTGCTGGCAGACACACAAGATTTATACATCGGCAATCCTCAGCTACCCTCTGCTCTGAAATAGCTGTGGTCCACCAGCCCACAGGGTGAACCGCAAAGGACACGCGTGGCAGAGAGGAAGAGAGGGTACTCTCAGAGTACTGCAAAAGACCAGTAAGAACAACAAAAAAACCATTATAGATACATACATGTGGCAGAGCACACACGATAGCACGCAGAAGCCCCACATCAAAGCCTTACATCGCAGTGTGCTGGGTGGTGTGTGTTCCCAAAAAGGAGGTGGTGTTGGCTGGTCACCTCCTCTCTGGCCAGGTCACTATATGCCGCAGCACTCCAGGGCTACATGCTCCAGCATGCCTTATTTTCCCATGAACATGCACGTGATTAACATCATGAAATGGTGAATTACTTCTCTCCAAACAGAACTATGACCGTGTCAGGAAAACAGCATCCTGTCTGGATTGGGACCAAGAGCACCCTGGCTTGATTTTGGGTACCTGCTCCTTTTTATTGCCCCAGCAGGACTGGCTCCTGCAGGTCTTTAAAGAGCTGCGTGTGCCCTGTCACTGACATACAAGCCTTTGCACTTCAGAAGAAAGAAAGAAGATGCTGAGCATTTCAGAACTGGCCTGCTCAGTGGCAAGAAAATAACCTTTGCTAAAAGGACGTATGGATTTTCTAGTTGGGAAGAGATGAAGCAACAAGGTGAAACTCAGCATCAGGCCAACAGGATAGGATCAGCACCGGGAGATGCTGCCTTGTGTCAGACACCAAGAAGGTGCTGGAAAGCACATGGCTGCAGCCGCAGGGCACATGGCCTGGGGAAGAGTCACCCAGGGTGGATGCTGGCGGGGCGAGCCCGCAGACCTGACCCTTCCTCTGTCCTCGCTGGGGACTTTGATCATCTCGGCTTGAAGGTGTGCTGGGTTGTCTGCTTTCTGCCCTGTTTTAACAAGTGCGTTTTGCAGAGCTGGGCACCCTCCAGGCTCATCTCAGCGGTGCTCCACCAAGTGCCACCATGACCCCTTGTCAGGAGCCGCACCTCCCCAGTGCTCTCTGTGTAATGAATCAATCATCAAGAAGTGGGATCCAGAGACCGAACTGATGCAGCTCAATTAGTTTATTGATTAACCAGCTATGAAGACAGCTACTAGTATGAATCAAGGGCTCTGCAGCAACAGCACGGAGCAAACCCAGTCTTGCATTTCTGTTTGTGCCCATGTCTTTCCAGCCCCGGTTTCTTCACGATATAGCCCTCATTGCTCTGTGGCCCTCATCAGCGGGGCACAACACACGTGCTCCTGCCACGACTGCTGCATGTGGGATATTGAACAAATTGCAAGAGCCAAGAGCAAGTGTGTGAGCCTCGCTGGAGCCCTGCTCTCGAGGTGGCAGCAGGTTCGGAGGAGACCTGTGCCCTGCCGAGCAGACGTGCAGGCTCCAGCTGGAGGCAGGTGGGTCAGTCTGGAGGATGGAGCCATAACTAGTTCCCAAGCGACTTGTCCAAACCTGCCTCCCTTGCACCCCCTGCTCCAGGGAGAGCTCAGACGAAGCAATCTCAGCCGTCCTCCTGACCTACCTTTGCTTGGATGCTGTTTCTGATCACTTACCTGTTTGCCATTCCTAGGGAAAAAAAAAAACTCCTGACGTCCAACTGCTGAAGATACAATTACAGTAAAACCTATCTTGGGGCTATTTTTCTTAAAAAGCCAATCCAACTTTTACAAGCTACAGCTGACATATATTAAGGGCTTAAACCAAACTTTCTGTGACATTTTGTTGATGTTACCCTGGCTGGTGCTGGTGGATGTAAGGAACAAGGAGAATTATTCCATCTGAAGGGTTTTCCTCTTACCTCATGGGCGTAGGAACGTGCAATGGAGCAACCTCTGCGTGCAAGCAGCAGGTTCTCTGTTTTGAATTGTACAAAACAGCGAGTAAAGAGATGAGTAAGTCTGGGTCCAGGAGAGCCAGCCTGTGTCACCTGTGGAACGATTGCTGCCCACAGTTGTGATTCATGCATTGCCTAGAAGTGTCCTCTGTAATTCTCTTCACAATTACCAGTCTGGGCCAGCTGGCAGAGCTTTACTAGCACACAGGGGGAAACTAGAAGCAATTCCTCCTGCAGCTGCATTTCTGCTTGGTTGGTATCACCCTTTGTACCACAGAGAGCCCAGCAGTGCCATGTATTTTATCCCACAGCAGAGAAATGCTTTGGAGTTGTTCGCTGTTTGACTCTGTAGCTGAAGCACAAAAGATCTCCTTGCGTCATCCCAAAATCTGCTTTGCAAATACCCGGTCCCAGGAAGGATGGGGACCAGTGGCCCAAGCACTATTCTTAGCTCTGTCTTAACCCACTGAGCAGCTTTTGGAGGAGTCATACACCTCTCAGGATCTTAATTCCCCTCTTCAATCTGCCTGGTTTAATTAGTTTGTAAACCCCAGTTTGTAGTTTGGGATTATTTTACAAGATGCTCACACCACAGTCAGCGTGATCGGAACAATTCACTTTTGCACAACACTTTTCATGAATTGGTGTAAAGCTGATATATGAAGAAGTCAGCATCACACTGTCACTTCTGACATGCAAGAAAATCAAGGCCCTCGGTAGGCAAAAGATTTGCCTTTTGTTTGGGAGCAAAAGTTTAAAGCAAAAACTAGAGGTTCCAGCAAAACCTGGCTCTGCCCTTAAAGTAACAGTGCTCTGAAAGCAGGTTAATTCAGTACAAAAATGTATGCATCTTCTGATAAAAACATGGTAGAAATTCTGCACGCATACATCAAAGCTGCTAAGTCACATGCTTGCTGGATGAATGCTGACTGAGGCGCTTCCGTGGGATGTGCAAAATACCCACCAGCTTCTCGGAAAATGCTGGCACGATCCGGTCCTGGAAAGGAAGGGTCCCAGAGCTGATGGTGCTGTGGGAAGTGTCTCCTTGGCCAAACATTCTTAATTTGGCTTTCACGGGCTGCTATGTTTTGTTTGGTCTGTACACGTTACTCCCAATATGTGGCCTGTGACAGATCTCACCAGGTATTTGTACAGGCAGGGATTCCAGAAAATACAGTGCTATGAAAGGTGTGGCTCATGAAAAAGCCAACACACATCAAAAGAACAGGTAAATCCAAATACTTTGGGGAGGAGGAGGAGGGGGAGGAGGAGGAGGAGGAGGAAATGACTGAGATGCCCCCAACACCATGATGTCCCACTGTCCAACCCCCAGCTGGCAAGTCCCTGCAGCCGTGGGGGGAATGAGGAGTGGGAAATCCCAGCCTGGCTGGGGACAGGCAGAAGTACGTGGACTTTCTCACTTCGCTTTCTGTCCTGCAGCCTCTGGAGAAGGGACACGGCCATCGCACCGGGGTGTGCAGCTGTAAACTCTCGGGGACATGCTGGCTGGGTGGGAAGGTTGGGTTGTCGTTATCCTAATCTAGCCAAGACACTAAAGGAGCCGAGGGAAATGTGGATTGACAGGTATAATCCAGAACTGCATTATCTTGTCTTATGGTTCTCTTTTGTGTCTCTACAGCAGATAGACCTCTGAACCCTTGTCTTCAGCAATTAAACTTACTATTTCGTCATTAAATCTTGTTTAGCGATAAAGCCGAGACTGATTAACGTTCTTGAGTGGAAGCCCTGGGGGACGGACAAGGCACGGAGTGCCTCAGCCAGAGGCCACAGGAGCCAGCGTGCTCCCCGTGTGAATCCGGGGCCTGGCTCACCCAGGGTGGGGAGAGAAGTCCCCGTTAGCAAACGTTAGCCAGAGTGTCTGAGAGCCCAGCCATGGTCTGTAAACTGAAATCCTCTCAAATGTCGCTTTCTTTGTGGTTTTACAGCACTAGATGATGCTGGAGACCCGCTTTGGTTAGGCAGAATTTACACCTGAGTGAAGTCTGTTTAATGTATTGGACCTTGATAACATTCCACCGTCATGTTAGAGAGATGTGCTGGGCAGGGGACAGCGGCTGATAAAAGCCTCAGCACCACTGCCTTACCTCTAGACAACACCTTTCGTCCCCAGTTACTTTCCAGATCACTCACAGGGATCAATCACGTCACCCATCCCTGCGATGCAGCCACTGATGAGCCGGAAGGTGAGGAGCAAGAACAGCTCAAAGGGTTTCTGAGGGCTTCTGAGCTGGCTGAGGATCCTTCCGTGGTGCTCTTTGCTGGGTTAGAGGTGGGCTCTGATATTTGGGGTCTGCATGTTCCGAGCGGGAGGAAGAGCACGGCGGGAGGAGATCCCTGCAGCCCTCACGGGCTTAACGCCTGAGGGGGAAAAGGCGGGGTGGAGAAACGGGGAGGGCTGTTCGTCTCCCAGTCCCTCCAAATCACGGTCGCGGCGTTCCCAATCCCTCCAAATCACGATCGCAGCATTCCCATCGCCCTCCCTTGCCCCGGCGGTGCGAGCCCCGCGGCTGTGGTAGATCGGGACGCCCCGCCCTCCCCGCGCCCGTTGCCGCCTCATCAGCCAATGAGCGCTTTCTCTCCCCTCCTCCTCCCCGCCCCCGCCAGCCCACCGCTTTTCCGATTGGCTGCTCCGCCCGGCTCATTATGCGGCAGAACGCGGCTGTGATAGGTTGAGGGCGCTGCCCGTCGGCCGGCCCCTGCTGCTGCCTCTGCCTGCGCCGCCGGCGGCGGGATAGCGGCGCTGGGGCGGGCAGCGGGCGGGAGGGCGGCAGGGCGGCGCGGCGCGACGGGGCCGTGCTGAGGCTCGGGGGTGCCCATGCGGCACCGGGCAGTGCCGAGCCGAGCCGGGCGAGCTCCAGCCATGCATCCCGGCGCGCCCGCGGGCACATGGGGCAGCGCTTGAACCGCTGCCTCGATGTCCCCGTCGCGTTGCCGCCGCTGAGGCGGAGGCTCCTGCTGCTCTTCATCATGCTCTTCCTCTGGCTCTACATGTTTTACTCCTGCGCCGGCTCCTGCGCCGGGCTGGCCCCCCGCGGCTCCCCCGCACCGCCCCGCGCCGCCCCGCCGCTTCCCCAGCTGCTGCCGCCGGCTCCGGGGGAGCCGGGCGAGGAGAGCAGCCTGGAGGAGCAGCGGGCAGCGCCCGACGCCGCCAGCCCCATCTCCAGCTTCTTCAACGGCTCCGGCACCAAGCGGCTGCCGCAGGCCATCATCATCGGCGTGAAGAAGGGGGGGACGCGGGCGCTGCTGGAGTTCCTGCGGGTGCACCCCGACGTCCGCGCCGTCGGCGCCGAGCCCCACTTCTTCGACCGCAACTACGAGCGGGGACTCGCCTGGTACAGGTACGGGCCGGGCCGGGGCGGGCGGCGGGGCCGGGGCCGGGGCCGTGGCCGTGGCCGAGACGGCAGTGCCCCCCGCTGGCCGCCGAGCCCCTCCGCCGCCCCGTGAAGGCCGCTCTGCTTCAGTCCCGCGCTGCGGAGCCGCGCCCGGACACCCCCCCCCCCGCCCCGACCGCCGCCGTGCCCACGGCCGTCCCTGCCTGGGTGCCCGGCCCGCTGCCGGGGCGGCCCGCCCCGCCTCCGCTGCTTCAGCCCCTCCCTCTGGGAGCGGCGTAGCCGCCTCCAGCGGCGGTGGCCGAGGACGGAGCGCGGTGTGCGTGCTTGTCCGCCTGCCGTGCCCTTCCCGCCGGGGCGGCCCGGGGGCGGCCGGGCTCTGCCCGCTGCGGCGGTGCGGGCGCTGGGGGTGGCAGGCGGCCTGCCGTCGGGGCCTCCTTCCCGTTCCACGGGCGCGCCAGCCGCTGCCTGCGCGCCCGTGTTCGCCGCCGGCTGCAGCGCGTCCCAGCCCTGGAGCGAGCCCCGGCAAGGAGTGGCTTCGTGCCGGACGGCGGGGCTGTGCGGGGGCGGCGGGGAGGGGGCTGGCCTGGAGAGGAGCGGGGTCGGAGCCGCCCGGGTCCCCCGCGGACGAGGTGCCGAGCGGAGCCCGTGTGGCACGGCCGTCAGCGCGGTGTGTGCCCGTGAGCTGCCTGCGTCTTCTCTCCCGTCTTCCGCGCGGGCACGGCTGCGGTCAGGTCACCCGGCCACACTCGGTCTTGACCTAAGGAAGAGCAGATCCGTTAACGTGAGGATGTTTGCGCAGTTACTGTTAAACACAATTCTGAAAATTGCTAATGGAGGGGAAAGGTCTTCCAGAAGGCTTGAAGTAAACTTCGAATGTTTTGTTATTTTCCAGGGTTTGTGTGTGGAAGATAGATTCCTGTGATCTGCTGAAGGTATAGCTTGTCACTAGAAAAACACTTACCTCTTATCCAAAGCTTTTCTTCTGTCCTTTACACTTACTGGCACTCTATTTACTGAAAGTACAGAAAAGAAACATTCTCTCAAACACACAGCAAATCAACGTAAGAATGAGTTTTACATCTCCGCGTTGAGCAGCACCAAGTTATCGTTGGAAGAAACGAGTGACAGAGTTTAGCCGAAAATAACTCATAGCAAATGTCACCACTAGATCAGCTTTATGGTGCTGTCTGCCTCTTTCTTGGCTACCTGAAACTGAGATGATAGTTACCGTACATACTTCTCAGGGTTTGCTTTGTGAAAACCAAGGGGGGGGGGGCTGCCCTGGAACCTACCTCACAACATTTTTAAATGTTTCACTGTGAGGGCGTTTCTATTCTAGATTGAGCGCATCGGTGCGGGGAGCGACTCCAGGTGTCTAATGGCTGCACCTCTCACCTTGGGTGGCAAATGAAAATTGTTTCTTTCTCACGTGTGTTCAGTGCAGCTTGGTTATCCCCATAAGGCAAAAGAAGATCTGTATTGTGTTTGGTACAGAAATGCAATACAGGTGAAGGAAAAAACTGTCTCCTGACATTCACCTCTGATAATAAACTTATATTGTTGGTTTCTTTTTTTAAAAAATACCCTCAGATTTGACATTTGCATACCTTTGTAGGGTATCAAGAAGAAAAAATAAGTGATTTTCATTCTGGTGCTACGATTCCTAACAATAATTTTGATTGCTCATCTCTCATGAAATAGAGGTATGCAACTTCTAATGAAGGGTACAAAAGCAGTTACAGCAGCTGAAATGAAAGATTTCATTTAAGTGCATTTGAATGTTTAAGTTCTTTATTAATCTCCTGTTGGTTGTACTCATGAAGTATCTTAACAGTCTGAACTACTAGACAGTTTATGTATCACAAATATGAGTAAATAGAAAACTGAGAAAAGGTCTAGTCTGCACACAGCTCTGAAGTCTGCTGATGTCTCCTACCATTTTGATGCCTGAACCTCTGTTCTGATAGATACTTGTGGTTTTAGGAAGTTTCTGGTAATTTCCTCGAGAGACCTTTCTTCTCCATTTTATTGTTGTTCCTATCTGTAACAGAGTCTGATGAGAGCGTTATGTCTTGTCTTTACCTCCCAAGACAGTGAAGAATCCATTTGTTGCTATATTTTCAATGCGGCCTTTGTCATAAAGTGTTAGGTTTGACATTTCTGCAAAGATCAAGCAGAGAGCAAGAAACATAGGGAAACATTTGAAATTCTCTGATGATTTGTGGTGGGAGTAGTACACTTGTCTGAAAAGTCGTATTTGCAAAGGATGGAAAAGTAATCTTTTTTGCAATTAATTTTTTGTTTGTTTGAGATTTTTCTTTTAAGAAATCAATATTTGAAGTTAAGCAGAATGCGTATTTCAAATGGCAGGAGGAAGAGGTTACTGTGTGAGCTCTGAAAGATTTTAGGAGTTGAAAAAGTAAGAGCAGCAGAAGTAATGAAGTTAAGCAGAGGTAAGAGAGGAGTTAGTAGGGAGAAACAAGGCCATGTGAAGCAGGAATGGCATGGGGAGGACTGGCCTGGGCATCTTACTGGCTCTGACACAAAGCCCCTTCTGCATTTATCTTACACCTGAGTGTCCCAGATGGCTTTGAAATTTTGGCTGAGGAAGTAGCTGCCTGCACACAACTTGAAAATTGCTGTGCATGATTAACTTGTTTGTGTTCTTTTCCCCCGCCTGAAAGTTGCTGTCAGCACCTCCCTTCTTACTGCAGTATGCTGTTGCCGGCTTTCATTACTTTATCAAGTAGGGGATGTTTTTTTAGTGGATTAGATGAAAAGTGCTGGCAAGCAGTCTTTGTAAATGATCTTGGAAAATGATCTCCTACCATTTCTAACTATAGCCTTCTAGAGTTTTGTTCAGAAATGGTTAAAAGATATTCAGATAGCTGTGATTTTTAAATTTTGTTTTAACATCAGCAGTCCTTTACCTGAACTGTTCTTACTTAGGGCCTACCAGAGAGGCAGTTGGGTACTTTTGAGGACAGTTGCTCTGGGTTCAGGTAGGAATGGGATTCGTTTTGATGAAGGGACAGGGTTCTCCCATGGCATAGAGTTTGAAGTTCGGGGTTTTTTTTAAAAGGCAGGCCAGTTCCAAGGTATGATGCGTCAGAGTGTTACGCACTCTGCAGTCTGTATTACCTATCAAATCAGCTAGTCTGTGCAGGACTGTTATTTTTCATGTGGTTTCACGCTCGGATATGAGAGCTGTCTTTGTCATAGTCTAGCTGGTGGCAAAAAGAACAATTGCCCGTAGTCTAAACCTTTCACTGTTTCACTAAATTGCTGAAGACTGGTGGTGGGATATGTCTTTCTCTGAGTATCAGTATGAATACAGTAAAAGACTGCTTCGCTTTGACAATGTGAAAAATAGTTGAGCTCCTCTTCCCCTTCCTAGAGGCACGGTTTTGTGTGCTTTGATGTCAAACACCTGAAACAGGTGTTTCCCACTCTATGATGAGCTGTTGCCTGAGTTTAAGGATGGTGAACCGTGGAACTAGATATCTTCAGACTGCGTTGTGATGCTGATGTTTGATGTTGCTTGTTTCTCAGTGGCCTGCCGTACATGCTGAGCAAGAGGAAGAGCCCTTCGTCAGCATTCCAGTCGTGCGTGGACCTGAGAGGAGTAGCCGTTGTTTGACCTGAGCTTCTGGGGAGGATAGATCAAAGTAAGTGTAGTGCTGTGTTGCCTCTTCTTACTCTTGTTTTCGTTATGAAGTGTCCATGAGTCAGCTCCTTGGGTGCCCTTTGACACTCGTGATCCAGCAGTCTTGTTTAGCAGCATGTTTTCAGCAATGATCATGTACTGACTTTGTGTAACTTTGTCCAGTGGGTGACAGAATGGGAAGGAAAGAGTGCTTGAATTAAGTTGGCTTGTTGAGTATCACTAAAATTGCGGCATGCTTCGGGAGGGTTCTTTCATTTCCTTCATCACTGAAGGTCTCTTTTCTCACATCCCGTAACCACAGATTAATATTGTAAATGTGCTTGATTGGAGCCAGCTCTGCTTTTATTCTTACCCTGTGGACGGGAACAGGCTAAGACCTGTTTGAAAGGGTGACCCCATGTATAGTTGAGATAAATGTTTAAGTATGGGGGCTTCATTTGGTCTGTCAGGTCCTTTTCTGCCTGTGGTGGGTTGACCCTGGCCAGGTGCCCACCAAAGCTGCTCTATCACTTCCCCTCCTTGATCGGACAGGGGAGAGAAAATATGACGAAAGGCTTGTGGGTCGAGATAAGGACAGTTTAATAAAGCAAAAGCAAAGGTCACGTGCGACAGCAAATTAAAACAAAAGATTATTCTCTACTTCCCATCAGCAGGCGATGTCTGGCCACTCCCTGGGAAGCAGGGCTTCAGTACTTGTCACGGTTTCTCCGGAAGACAAACATAAATGACGAATGTCCCCCCTTCCTTTTCTCTTTACTTAGCTTTTATAGCTGAGCTGATGTCATATGGTATGGAATATCCCTTTGGTCAGTTTGGGTCAGCTGTCCTGGCTCTATCCCCTCTCA
>JAVKLA010000002.1:27417733-27429740 GCA_034782735.1 Sagittarius serpentarius | reverse complement strand
TCCGCTAAATATACACCCCCCCACCCCCCGAAAAAGCAACACCCCCCCGGAAAAAAATAAGAAAAGCCCACCAGACCCTGCGCGGAGCTTGCTTTCCCCGTTAGCCCAAGCGGCGGCTGGGTGTTTGCAGGCTTCGTGCTAGCCACGCCGTATTTAATCTTTAAATAAAGGTTAAATATTAATTTAAATTTTCTTTTAACGCTCTTACTTCGTTGTGCTCCCAGGGCTTTTTGCTGGAGCGTACGGTTTTTCCCGTCAGCCTGGGGTGTTGCTGAGCGATGGCTGGCGTGTCTGACGCGCCCCCCGGCTCGGGCAGCAGGGCTGGGCAGCCGCCCGCTGCCCGCGGGGGCAGCTCCCGGGCGGGTTTGATCCGGCCTGGGAGCGCAGCGGCAGCCGGGACGGGCAGGCGGCAGCTCCGCGCTGGAGATCGAAACTGCCTCGATCGCTTCGTACGGCTCTTTCCCCGTTAACTCTCTCCTACCGCTATAATCAGCTTTCTAGCTGATAAATTGCGCGGGCTTGCGATTGCCAGCCCGGCGCTGGGGATAAGGTAGTGGTGTGGTACGCGGTGGTGTAACGTGTGCTTTGGGGACGGGATGAAACTTTTTGGCTTGGGGGAAAATCATAAATTACGGGATTGCGTCCTGCAAGGGTGGATGGAGAAGGAATTTTGCGAGGAGCAGCCCTGTGCCTGCTGTCTGTGTGCGGGTGGGCGCCGAGAAGCGGGAGGCGATGGGTGCTCCTCAGCTCTGGTGGGACACCGCGCGCGGGGTCGAACCGCGTTTACGTTCCTTTTCGTCCTTTTACCATGGAAGTTCCTTTATCAAGATTATTTTGAATATGTCTTTCTGCTGAGTGTTTACAGGAATATTGAAGGAGCAGAGATGGAAACTTTGAAGCTAGATGGGAGCTGTGGAGTTGTGAATTTTAACCTCTTTGTAGTCTTGAAACTCCCACCCTGCAAGTCCGATTAGGTTTATGTCTCCTTCTTTAATGTTGCCATCCCTCAGCAGTTAGTGAAATGAACGCAGGATAAGATCTGGCGAAGAGGAAGTTGTTTTTGAAAGCACTTTCGTTTTATAAAATTCTAGAATTTTGGTGGAGGTTGCGGAGTGTTGTCCCATAGCGATCAAGATGAAATCTTTATAACTCCAGTTGGTTTTAAAAAAAAAAAAATTAAACTCGCATGTTGAAAGGAAAACTTGCATACAAGAGAGCAGAAAACCTGTCAGGATTTATTAGCAAAATAGTGTGTACGTGTTGAACTCTGTTTTTAATTAGGCACCTAAATTAGACCATAAAATGGTTGATTAATCTTTTACAAGAAAGAGGTGGAAGGGGAGAAGGAGAGAATAATGCCTATGATTACATTAATCTGTTATCCCAGATGCAGTGGGCGAAAGTCAGTATTTAGAGGATACACGTTACTTTTAAATTTGGAGAAGCTGGCATCAAAGTTGCATGTAACTTAAATTTTCACCTTATCAGCTGCTTAATTTTAAGCAGTGCGGGCCCCATCCCTGCAAACACACTGCTATGTTATTAAATAGTGTCTTTGCAAAAGGACTGATTTAACTGAAATAGGATAAATCTTCAGGTCTGAGTGGTGACGCTCCCAGGCAGGGAGCGTAAGTGATGCTGAAGGTCTTGAAATCACTTGGGTACGATTCACCCTGAGGATCGGAGCGTGTTTGTCTGTCTGTGGGACTGGGACCCGGGTCGATTGCAGGGGAGAAGACTAAGTAATGCAGAATATATGGGGGGAGGGTGTATTTGCTCAAATCAACAGACAGGTTGTTTGGTAATTGTGCATTATTTCTAACTTTAATTTGAATTAGATGGCAGAAGTTTGTTTCTATAAATTTCAGCGCTGGAAATCAGAGACTGTATAGCTCAAAACTCCCACTGTCTTCAGTGAGCCTTGGCTTCTCAGCACTCCTTAAGCGCGTGCTTATTTCTCCAAGCCCTAACGAGGCTTTTATTTATTATCTTAGTGTCAATAAGAAGATGCATTTGTATTTTCTTGTTAGTGGCCCAATAAAATCAGATTAAAAATGCTGTAAAATATCCGCTGTGCCAGCCGTCGTGCAGCAAGCTGGGCAAACCTTGTTGCTGTTTTTCAGATGCTTTTGCACAAATCGACTGAACTTTGGAACGGGGGAGTTACTTGTGTCCTCAGCACCCGGTCCTTGCACTTAAAATCCAATCACCTGGCTTTGAAAAGGTGGAGATGCAGTTTTTGACCCTCGTCTCATTTAAAGTATATTTTATTCCACTGGCTTCTGACTGAATTTGGTCATATCTGTTGGGAGGTTTTGTTTGTTTAAGTTGTTCCTGCCATTTAATGAAGTGTTCCAATGTAACGTTTTTTCAGATTTCAGAGAGGCAGAAGGCATCACAAATTTGCTTATTTAGCTTGATGAAGGCTTATATTTTGGGGTATTTGCGATTAATCATATTTGTTAACTACTGATCTCTGTCTAAAGTTTTCATCTATAGAAAATAAGTTTTGGAGGAGAGAATACAAACTTTTTTTTTGCTCCATTTTCTATCAAGTGAAATGAAATCTGTTTCTAGTGTTTTGTTTTTTTTTTCCCTTTGTGTGGAAGGCAAAATAGCATCAAGTGGTGCTGATCACAGTTCCTAAAAAGCAGAGGGAAAAGAGGGAAAAATTGAATTGATTTTTCGCTAGTGAGATAGCTAGAAATCTAATGGAAATAACTTCTGTACACACGTTGCGGGGTTTCCCCCCACCCCCGGTAATGAATACAACATGTTAACTGCTTCCAGTGAAAATATGTACCATGACAGAGGAGAAACGGGATCCAGCCACTATTGCAAACTAATTTTAAGTAGTGCCTGGAATTTTTGGATAATAAAGAAGTTTCCTCTTTGCAGCAGTAAGGAGCTCTGCTCCGCAGCCTGTGCGCGCATGTGTCCGGCTGCCCGGAGGAGCAGCCTGCCTGGCAGCCCGTTGGGAGGCTGTTTTCTTATGGATTTACTGTATGGGTTGGGGGGGGGGAGGGAAAGTGTTTCTTGCAAGCCTGGAAAATCAGTTGTTGATTATTTTCTTTTTCCATTCTTATTTCATGCAACAATGACGCGTTTTTAAATATACTAGGGGCTTGAAAGCCTGTTGTCCTGTAATTCACGTAAGGTAAGAAAAAAAATATCGTTAGTGTTATGTGTTTTGGGGTGGTTTTTTTTGTTTGTTGTTTTTTTTTTTTTATAATTTTAGGCCCAGTGGGCTGTAGTACCCAGTCATTCCTGCTGTGGGCTGAGCGTTCCCAGCCCCACTCGACATCACTGATTTATATTTCAAGTCTGTAGCCCTCTGCCAGAAAACCCCGTGCCATGGGCTGTGCCGGCTATAACCTCGATAGCGGTGCTCACCCAAGCTCCTCTGCCTCTAGCAGTGCAGACGGGAGACCTCTTTTTCTTCTTCCTTTTTTCAGGGGGCGCGGGGGCGGAAATGTTTAAAACGCTGGGGCTTCATTTTCCCGCTATTTTCAAGCTGCCTTAATTCATTCTCCATGCGGAGACTGGGCGGTTTGGGTCAGCAGGATCAGGCCCCATGGTGTGGTGGTGTGCAATAAACAGCTTCAAACATGCATCTCTTAAACTCCCCAATCACCTAAATAAGCATTGGGGACCTTAATGTGCAAAGCGCTGCTTCACAGCAATTCCTGAATCATGAGAAACTTCCTCGTTTGTTTTTTTTTTTTATTTTTTCCCCAGGAGCCTCGTTTTTGCCCCAAGCAACGTGTGGCGGTGCAAGCAGTGCAGTGCTGATGCTTGCAGTGGGCCAGGCTGGGAGCAGGGGAAGGATAAGGCGATGATGGTTAAAAGATCAAGGGTGAAAGCCTTGCTGAACCAAGGGCAGATCTTGAGCAAGGCAGGATTTTGCCCCTGTGTTTGGCCGTTCTCTCTAGATCCTGGCTGCACGGTGGTAGCGAGGGTTTAATGCCTGCCATGTAATTGCCACCGCGCTTTGCAGCGTCCCTGGCGGGGCACGGATCCGGCAGCGCAGAGGTGTCGGCACGGACACAACTGGGTATTGCTTCCGCCGGGTGTTGCAAGGTTCGTTGGCCCCAGGAAGTCTGGGAATGGTCTTGATTCTCCCAACTGGACTTTGGGTGCAGACGACTGTATCTGAGCAAAGACTGGTTCCTCCAGCGCGTTCCCATGAGCTGCGTTGGGTTGGAACGAGCGTATCCTAAAGGACAGTTACATTCTCTGGGATGGCTTTGCCAAGCATCTTTCCCGTTTAGATTTTGTTTCCTTGATTTAAAAAAAAAAAAAAAAAAAAAAAAATTAAAAAACAACTATTGACCTTGCATTGTGTCGCACTTTAGCGAGCGGGGACTTTTTTAATGGTCCCCTTGACACATGTCCAGAGTTCAGTGCTCCCTTGGCCGTTGCAGCAGCTCCCCATGATGTTGTCTTAGCCGCTGTGCAAAGTTTGGGAGAAAATGGCCCCAAAAAAGAAGGGCTGGGCTGCTATAATCAGTCAGCAAGGCCCTTGTGTTTGCATGGGATCATTCCTTTAGATCTGAGGAGGGTTGAGTTGTTCAAACAGATGGCAAAGATTATTCGTGTTGCTGGGGTTTCAGTGCGCTGCTCCGTTTCAAGCATGTTGCCCGATATGACGCACGTGACAAGTTCTTCCCAGCACGACGCTGGGGGGGGGACGACATTGTCTGCCGTGATCGGGTTTCATGGCCTCACCTGTTGAGCTGCTGAACTTTTCAGAGTTGACCATGCATTGGGGGTGGCTTATGTGGATGGTGGATCTGCCTGGCTAATCGCATTAGCGCAGCACCACGCGGTGTGCCGGGGAACGTTGTGTTCCTTCTTGGCATGAAAATGATGGGAATGAAAACCCGTGGGCTTGACTCTGGGTTTGGGATTTTTTTTTTTTTTTTCTTTTCAAGTGGGCCATGGCAGATGTCTGTAACACACACCGAGCCTGGGATACCTCAAGGCGCTTCCAGTGAAGGCTTTGTTTTTAAAAGCATCCAGTGAGCCCCAGATGCGGTGGCTATAAAAACTCTACCCAAACCGCTGTTCTTTTGAGCTGTATTTCCAACCTGCCCTGATCATAGACTTGTCTTACCTTCAGGCCTCGCTTGCTAAACTGCTCTGTCTGCTTGAGCCTGGATTTGGTGCTATTAATCCATCCCAAGGAGGACAAAGTCTAATTTAGCGATCATTCAGCACGAGCGTTCGTGTCTTCTGGTGGTGTGACCATGGGTGATCAATGGGTTCAGGGGATAATGAATCAGCCAGAGCCGTGCAGGACGGTTAACATATGGGCTCAAAGAACAATAAATAGCAGGGCACATTATTTCTGTGGTGTAATTAGGAGGTCAGGGGCTATCGGCGGCTACCTGTTGTCACCATGTGGTGTGTGAGGAGGGGCTGGAGGAGAGGCTCCTTCCTTGGTTTGTGAAATGACTAAGTGCTGTGCTGGGTCCTGACTTGCTGCTGATGACTGTACCGGGGCTTGCCCACGCCATTGCAATTTCAGGTCTTTCAGCAGCTTGCTGTGTGTTTCTTAATTAGCTCGCGAGAAACACCATATGCTTTTTAAAGGAGCTCAGCCCAGCAGCCGGCACCAGCAGCAGCTGGAAGGCAACTGAGGAAATGGACCTTATCTTGACTTTCTTAATGGAAACAAGGGCTCCCATGATGAAACATTGATTATCAGCAGGCTCAGAGGGAAGGTGGGGTTAATTCAGGGCAGGGGTTTACTGGTGGCATAGTTTTGCCGTTATGGAGTTGCTCCTGGACTGGAGGTGGTTGCAAGGTGCCCAGAGGCAAGTTGGGAAGGGCATCGCTTGGGGCCGTGGGTCAGACGAGAGGAGGATGCCAAGGTCAGGAGTGCATCTCGCTGCCTGGGGATGGCGGGGACTGCTCAGACGTGATGTGCAGTAGACCTTAGTTTGTTCATAAAAGTGATGGGAAGGAGATAACCTTTCCTGGTGTCACGTTGGCTTCAAGCATTCCCCATGGTGGTTTTCCTCTTTGTAATAGCTCTGAAGACAGAGGAGGAAAATGGACTCGGTGTGGTGTCCTCATAGCAGGAGGGAGTGAGGCCTGTCAAGAGGTGAGGAGGGGCGTGTGGGAAATTGTGAGCTGGCTTGCTTGGCTGCTGACCTGCAACACCTTGCATCCCGGCTCTGCGACCACGTGTGCCCCTATCCCACGAGTCATTCAGAGAGGATCAGAAACTTGGGTGGTTGGAGGTTTAGATGATGCTGGTGGGAATGTTAGAGGGAAAATAGGTGTAGAAGTGCTGCTGGCAGAAGACCTCACACTGACTTCTAGTAAATGAATAATTCCATTTTTTTAATTTCTTCTGTTAAAATATGTGAGCATGGCGGTGCCCATGCCCACATGGTGGGTAGCAGGGAAAGAGACAACTTTATTTAGAGAAAAGTAATGCCATGTTCTGCTAAATGCTTTACATCTGCGTTAACTCCTCAGAAACGCCCTCGAACTAGCCTGCTTCAAAATCGGTTTTCTTTTCTCCTCTCCCTACAGAAAAGGGATAGAGAAAGAACATCTCTACTGAGGGACGCTGTGGCTTAGCGCTGGCTTCAAGGGAGTCATGGTGCTTTATGGCAGCAGAGGATCTGACCCAGAATTTAATTTGCAGCCAGTCTTGGATGCAGGGCCACGCGAGGCTAACCCTGCTCTCGACGTGGCTTTGTATAGCATCACCTGAGAAGCTCGGTTCTGCTAACCTTTGCTGGAGGGGAGTGGTCTTCCCTTCTCCTTGCCTTCTTGTAAGTCTTGTGCTGCTAAAATTCGTAAGACCAGAGCTGTAATCTGGCCAGTCCTCTCAGCTAGTACTGCTGGGGACTCCTGCAAATCCACCAAAGTGGTTAGTTTATAATAAAAACGAGCAGTTGTAACCTCTCCCTTGAATTGGCACGGCCTCTCCCCTCCGGTGCGCGTTCCTGGCAGCGCAGCAGGCAGCTCTTCCAGAAGAAAGTGAGAATTGTGCATGGGCTTTCATTTTATATGCCGATGTATAATATTATAGGTGGATGTATATATTTTATGCATCCCTTGCTGAAAGTGAATGCAAGGCCAAATCCTGTGTTGCCACAACCACAGTCCGGTAGTACCGAACGTGGCTGGAGTAAAAACACCGATTCCCTTTAAACAGTATCGTTTTCACGTGAGAAGTTGGCTTTGATGAGGAGATGAGTCTTCAGCAGTGTGCTGGTGGCCAAGACTGGACCAGGTCCCCAAACTTGGCTGTGTTTAATGCAGTCGAAAGCCCTGCCCACGGGAGGGCTCCAGGATCAGGCCCTCAGCATCTGTCCGTGTGATTGTGAGTGCAGAAAATGTCTCCACAGGAGCCAAAATCCATTACAATGATTAACTTCAATAAAGCAGCTAGACAACCTTTATATTAAAGCCCCCAGCTTGCAGCCTATCTCAAGTATCGAATGCAAACTTGTCTTAAAACTTGAAAGTCTACAAAGTACAGGCGAGCAGCACGTGGAGCCATAGGAAATCTTTAGAAAACTGCTGATTTGGTGAAAGAGTGATTAAACGCAGCGGGGGAAAGCAGAATGCACTGGCATTATGCTGGTGTTAAAATTGCATTAGTATTTTTGATTTGGAGCGGGGTCCGTCGGGCTGCAGCGGGCGGCTGAGCCCGGGCGATGCGGTGGCTGGGTGCAGAGACCTTCCCGTCACTAGGGGGAGGACGAAACCCCGGCGTTTTATTAACAAAGTGCTTTGCTGCTTCATTGAGCTATTAAATATTTGTTTAAAAACTGGCAAGGCCTGCAGCTTTGGCATGCCTTCGGTTTGTTTTTTTTACAGGTGTATTAGACTTGCAATGAAAGCAGGAGGTGCTGGAGTAAACAGCAGGTGTGTCTTAGCCCTTCGGTCCCAGCAGCGGCTGTACACGGTCCTCAGCTGGTTTATATGCGGGGCTGAGAACGCAGCTGCTAAATGTGAATTGCAGAGGGACCCCATGGCTTTGCTCTGCCCCGTGTCTGTGTGTGTTGGGGTGAAGCCAATGCCGAGATGCTGTGCCTCTCTGCTCCGAACCCCCTGCACCCGCCTCTGGTGCCACGTTTAACGTATTGTGCCGGATTGGAGCTGGATCCCCAGGCACCGGGTTTGTCCCCATCTTCCACAAGTGGGTTGAGATGGGGGAAGTTCACGAAGGTCTTGCCCAGGAGCAGCAGGGTGGTGGGCTTGGTGGGTGCCTGTAAACAACCCCGAGCATCTGCCCTGGCTTCACTGGAGCTGGACTGAGCAAAATGAGCTGCCTAAGAGCCTGAGCCTTGCCCCTTCTCGGAGAAGGGCTTAGCAAGTCCATCTCTTTCCTTCCTTCCTTCCTTCCCCAGCGCTGTGCACTGAACTTGTTGCAACTTAACAGAAAGCTCGTAGCTTTTTTTTTTTTTTTCCTTTTTAATTTCCCTCTTGAGCTGGTCTGGTAGCTAATGAGCCTTGGGCTGTCTGCACGGCGTTTCGAAAAGCAGAGGGAATAGCTAATAGGGGGTGTTGAGCAGTGAACGAAGCCTTGGGAGAAGATATCAGCCTTGCCAAAGCAGAAGTGGAATAGCCGGTTAGGGTTTCAACCTGGGTTTGCTGCAAGCCGAGAGGGGCTGGGAGCTGCTGTCTGCTCCGAAGCCTCGTAATTACAGGCTGGCGCTGCCCGGACAGCCGGACGCGCGGGAGGAGTCGCCTGCCCCGCGAGAGTGTCTCGGCACACACCGGCGCCTTGGCCGGCTGCCCTGGCCGCACCGCGGCTGCTGGCTCCCCCCAGAGACGATTTCAAGGTCACACTGCTAAATGCAGTGTAATAATTAATTAAGCTATATATAAACAGCAAGCTCATGTGGTCCTAAAGCAGATTAAGAGCCCGGGAGTTCCCTCTTGCCCGCCTTCTTCCCCACGGTCTTCTCCTTCCTCGGTTCCTCTGCGGGTGAGCCCTGCAGTTGTCACACGCTCAGCCGTCCCAGCAAGGCTTACCAGTTGGGATAAGCAGCTGCACAACTGGGTCTGAGCCCAAAAATGATGGGAGCCGAGCAATGCCTGCTCTAGGGTATTCTCTGGCTCACCCAGTTGCCCCATCAAACCCAGTCCTCTTGCTGATGCTGGAGGGAAGGACACGTGCGAAGTCTCGGCCCTCCCAGTGGGGATTGCTTCACTCTCTATTGGAATAGCCTAGTGCTGGGAATAGCTACTGGGGTTTGCCTTCAGCAACAGGCGTTTTCAAGACTCCTATTGCTTTGAAGTGCAGTATAGCAAGAGCTAAGCTGTATAATTTGTTCCCCACAGTGGTGGGGAAACTTCAGTGTGGGGTTAAAACCTCCACAGAAAGAACATTTGTGTGGGGTTTGCAGCATGGAGGTGGAAGAATAAGCTGGGCTGGGTTTCCTGGAAAAGCTGCAGCAACTTAAAGTTTGTAATGAGGCTTGAAACAACCCAAACAAATGCTTGTCTTGCAACTCCTGTGGAGTTGAGATTTGTATGGTATCAAAACTGATGCTCTCTGTTTCTTTCTCTTGCATCTATCTAAAACTGGTCAAAACTCACTCCAAACCCCAAAAGTGAAAATTTAGGCATAACGTTTAGTTTAAACTCCAGGTTACTTTTAATGTAGCTGCAGAAACACCCCTGGAAGATTTAAAATCGGGTTTCTTAGTCAAGCGTAGACAATATGCACTGTTGAGGCAGTTGGAGATCAGAGCAGCTTTCAGCACTTCCAGATCAGTCTGGGTTTTGCAGTCAGGGCACGTGCATGCCACGAACCCGTCAGCAAAGTCTGATCCTTGGCTTTGCACAGTGAAATCCTTGGAAAACTGAACAGACCCCACAGCCGGCTCCGGGAGTAGTGGGGGAGCGAGCATTGGCACTGCCCACGCTTGTTCCCGGGCCTCTTCTGCTGCTTGCTGGGCCTTCTCCTTGTGCGTGTCCAGATGACCGAGGGCCACCACCACCGGGGATGGGGGCTGGTGGGAAGAGGTGCCCAGGCTTGATGGGCTCCGTGTGAGAGGTTGCGTCTGGGTAATGCGGGTTGTCCATCTCTAGCTCCCTGGCTCTCTGAGGCAGAGCTGGCTTGTCTCAGTTTCCAAGTGCCAGGCTGTATCTACATCCAGGAGATTGAGGCAGAGAGAAAAGACTTCGTGAGGGCACACAATGGAGTCCTGAATCAGTTCAGCCCGGGTGGGAAGGGGCCGGGCTGTCTCTTTGGGAACCCGAGGGTGTAGAGATCAAAGGTGCGAGTGAGTAAATTACAATTCACGATTGGTTCATCCATATGTTTGGGTATTTGAAAGGCTTCAATGGTAACCCATTTTATATCTCTTATGCCCATTGATTTGTTAATCTGACACTTGGTTTCATCTGAATAACAATAGCTCTCATTCAGAGTCCTCAGTGTTCAGGGAAAAGTCATTTCACTCGGGTTGTGCTCCAGGGCCTTAGCAGATCGGCCCACTGTGCTCTTTATGCAGAAGGGCTTGAAGGAGTACGGGATAATTCAGCCCTGTCACTGTCTGGAAGGAAATCGGCTCTCGATGGAAGCGGGGTGGGATGCTGAAGGTTGATGCTGGGTTTTAACAGGTGGCTTTGCTCTATAAGGTCCTTTCTGGTTGCCACTGCAGCCGTGGACCTGCCATTGCAGCCTGTGGGGTGTGAAGAGGTGGGCCGAGGTACAAAGAAAGACAACCCAAGTAGTCGGAAGTAGAAAGCAAGCATGGAGAGCCCTCTTAAATACAGCTTGAGTGAGTGTGCTGGACTAGATCAAATCATTGGTATGACGATGTGAAGTCTCTAATTATGTGAATACCTTCTTAATTAGAAGCAGTGCTTTGCATCTGTTGTACTTGCAGCAGAACATCTCCCCCAGCTGAGCCTGGTCTTTAAAGAGCTCTTGACTGTATTTTGTTGACTGTTTATGACTACATCATGATCCCACGTAATGACTGGGGCAGGAGGGGAGTCTGCAACAGACCTACTCCTTCGTGTGTTTCCCTAATTGGTGCCTGTCTCCCTCCTTTGCTGGGAGTTTCGCTCCTTCCCAAGGCTGGTTTGGTTCCTTCTGCTCTACCCTGAGTCCTGCAGCATCGCTGGGGACCCACATTGGGATGCGGTGGCACCACGAACCTGTAGCTCGGTTGCCTCAGTGGGCACACTACTTTTTTTGTCCTGGAAGTTAATTTTATTTTCTGTCTTTGATGTTTGGTGGGGGGGGTAAAAAGGATGGGGAGAGTCTCAGGATGTTCATACTGGCCTGACTGGAGATGTTGCGGGGCGGGGGGGGAAATCCCATTCTGGACAAATGTGTCTCACTCACTGCCCTGATCTGTTTACTGTGGTGATCTTAATTTCCAGTGCTACTCCTTTATAAGTGTAAATCACAGATCCATTAACAAATGAGTTGAGGTGACAATCCCATTTGTGTTTAAAATGCATTTAGGGATCAGTACTGAGAGGATCACCGGTGTGTTAATTTGCCGGGCCTCTTGTTCCAGTGGCTGGCAAGTATAACTCATCCCAATGGGAGAGACACTGACTGGGCCAGTGTCCAGATTACCGATGGTTTGGGTTGTGGTTGGTGCTACCCCTCCCTTGCTGGGAAGGAGGCAGGAGGCTTTCGGAAATCAATTTGTAGAATCATGGAACGGTTTGGGTTGGAAGGGACCTTAAAGATCATCTAGTTCCAGCCCCCCTGCCATGGGCAGGGACACCTTCCACCAGTCCAGGTTGCTCAAAGCCCCGTCCAGCCTGGCCTTGGACACTGCCAGGGCTGGGGCAGCCACAGCCCCGCTGGGCAGCCTGTTCCCTCAGCGCCTCACCACGCTCAGAGTGAAGAATTTTTTTCCTAATATCTGAACTAAATCTAGCCTCTTTCAGTTTAAAGCCGTTACCCCTTGTCCTATCACTACACTCCCTGTTAAAGAGTCCCTTCCCATCTTTCCTGTACGCCCCCTTTGGGTACCAGAAGGCTGCTATAAGGTCTCCCCGG
>JAVKLA010000002.1:27403008-27417460 GCA_034782735.1 Sagittarius serpentarius | reverse complement strand
TTGCTGGGTCATGTTGAGCTTCTCGTCAACCAACACCCCCAAGTCTTTCTCCTCAGGGCTGCTCGCAATCCATTCTCTGCCCAGCCTGCATTTGTGCTTGGGATTGCCTAATCAATTGGGTGACTCAGCTTGGAATAAAGTCTAAACTAACTTTAAATTCTTGACCCACTCGATGGGATGCTCAGGGTAGTGAGCAGCCAGCTGGTGAGTACAGAGTGCGCTTGCTTGGTTGGGCACCTTCCCACATAGCTGGTCCTCCTCTGACGAGTTTGTTCTTCACTGCTCTTACTGGCCACAGGGAAGATGACCCATCCTCTGACGGTCAGAGGGGGCTTCGCCTTATCTTTAAGACAGTTGAGGAGGAACCTCAGTGCTGCATGGTTCCATGGCTGGTTTGGGTGTCGCTGAAGAGGCGGGTGGAGTCATGCAGCTGGGGTTTGGCAGCAGCTTGCTGGCATCACATGGCCTGTGTTAGAAATATGCATGCATTATCAAAAAGGGCAGGAAAAAAATTTGTAACCTTTTTTTCCATAGTGAAAATGGAAAGCTGGCTACTTTCTGAGCTGTTGTTTCAAAGGCCTCTGCTGTTCAGGCAGTGCTGGGTGCCCATAGGATCCATTTAGGAGCAGAAGGTGGAGTCCTGGAGATCCTGCATGGCTTTTTTGAAGACCTGTGGATGTATATCTGTCTCAAAGCTTGTTTCAAGCCTGCCCTGACCCTGCCACCCTGAGAGTTCCCTTCCCACATGCTGCGGAGGAGCTAGCGGGGTCTGGCTCAGCCCTCACGTGGAAGGTGCTCCAAGGGCTCTCAATGCCCGGAGGAAAGCGCTGCTGGGGAAATAAAGCAGTTTCCCTGCTCCCCTCCCTGCTTTGGTATGCCCACGGTAAGGAAGAAGAGCAGGAGCAGAGCTGTCACACGGCTGCCACTGGCACCAGTCTCTTTTGGGGCTCTTAACCCAGCACAGTGGTTTAAGCCTGCCTTGGGCAGATGAATTGCTGGCATGCTCCCCCTGTACCAGTTGTGAACCAAGGGGTGCGAGCTGGGGCATTGCTCAGGGCAGAAAGGGGCTCCGGGGCTTATCAGGAGGCTTTTTCCTCTAATCACAGCTGTAAAGCCCCAGCGCAGGAAGGCTGGGCTCGATTAGGAGAAATGTGTGTCAAGGTGGCAAGCAAAGCCCTCCCTGTGCAAACGCTGGGCTGCTCGCGTGGGTGTTTAACAAAGGGCGGCATTATCAGCGTGACTTGTTACCTGCCTGTGCAGGCACACAGATTAGGGCATTAATTTCTGTGTTGGGGGAAAACACAAAAGACCTCTCAGCAGGGCCATGATTTATGAACAGGGCAATAGGGGAATGTGATCCTGCCCGTATCTTGCTGGGTTGGTTTTGTTTGGTGGCTGTTAACTTGTGCAACGTTTAGTTTGGGGTTGGCTCTTTGGTTTGTGGCTTGGTTTGTGGGTTTGGTTTTCCCCCCCCCCCCCCCTTCTTGCAAGATTGGAGCAGGTGAAATGCAGTGGCTTGGCAGTGTCCCAGGGGAGCGGGACAATGTGGGCAGGGGTGCTGAAGTTCATCTCCTTGTAGTCCTGTCCTGGGTGGAAATCTGTTAGGTGTTTCTGAGCATTCAGCCTTGGTGTACCAGGATCAGCCACCTGCATCCAGCTGCTTTTGGTGGTTAGAGATAGGCTGCCGCAATGGTCACTGCGTGCTTACTTAACCAGAAAGTTAATTTATGTGTGCCATGAAAATCCATACCCATATAAACCCTACGGACCCCCCCACCCTAGAATGGACCCAACCAGGGGTTGCTTCTCTTGAACCAAAGCCTTTTCTGGGAAACTTCTTCCTATTGCAGCATGGCTACAGAAACACTGCAGCCGTGCATAGCTGCCATATGGATGACGAGGGGATACATGAAGCGACCATCTCCCCCTGCATTAGATGCACAAGACCTGTCCTTTGGGTCCAAACTGAGATGTACTCTGCTCGCTGGGCTCCCCACCACCAGCATATGGCATAACGGGTCCCTGGAGGAGGGCCTTGAAGAGCAGGTACTCTAGGGATGAGGCTGATGGGGTAAGCTCCCATGGGCTACCTGGGTTAGGAATACCTCCTGGTGTCCTTGCCGGGGGCAGGAGCCCCAGGGTGCTCTGGTGGGACAGGTCATGGGTAGCGGGGTGCCCCATGCCACGTGCAAGGTCTAGCCCCACAGTGCATCCCTTCCGGGGAGCCAGGAGGATGTTCTGCTCCATGTGCAGTGATGGCCGGTTTGGCTTTTGGATGAGTCATGATGCTACTTGGTTTGGGCATCTTAATTCTTGAAACACGTGGTGCTTCTGGGACACCAGCTGAAAGCCGGCAAGCTGTCTGCCGTCTGCAGTGCCGGCTCTGTGCACCTCAGTGCCCGCTTCTGCCTCCCCCAAATCCCCACGTCCATGGGGTTTAACCTGATAGAGTTTTCTCCCTTTGCTGCAAGGAAGCATTTTCCCCAAGACCTGCGAGGAGGAGAGGTGTCTAGAAGACCAGCGAGTAGCAGTGCCCGTGGGGTTTTAACATCTTTGAGAGGATTAATGCCATTGCTACAAATTAAGAGAGCAAATCAGTGGGTGTGGGAGCAGTTTGGGGCTACAGACTCTGGGCTGGGCTGGTGAGCGCGTTGCTGACGGCTGAACGCTGCCGGCATGGGCTGATGCTCCTGCCACGTTGGTGGTTGTGGCTGAGCCTTGATGGCAGGGAAGGGGTGAGAGGGAGGAGCCTTGGGAGGAGGCTGCAGTGCGAGCAGTGGGCAGCGGTACCACTCGGACGTGGCTGAGCTGCTGCTGCGTGGCTAGAGAGCTGGTGGCAAGTGGTGGGCTTTGTGATGGGAGGTGGGGGGAACAGCCTGGTTGTTCTCCTGCTGGACCTGAAGCCGGACCCCTGAGATCGGGGTCTCTGGGGTTGGCTGAAGGCACGTGACAGCCGTGTTGGCCCCTCGTCCTCTGCTGCTGGAGACGCTTTTGTCACCTGGGTACCATGGATGTGTTTTGGATGTCCCACCAGCTATGATTTCTTTATCAGCTTTTAAGTCTCTTCCAAGCCAGGCTGCATTTGCCTAAGCCTACTCTGAGCTAGCAAAAGCCTTGCTAGAGCTGCGTTTTGCTTTTTTTTATTTCTTTCACAGTTAAGCTCATAATTCCAGACCTTGACTCTCTTGCTTTGCCTTTTTTTTCTGGATGGGGACATTACTTCTATGTTTGCAGGTGCTGAGCCAGTCCAAGCTCAGCAGATAGTAGTTCCAGCTTCCCACGAAGGGCAGGATCAGTGCTACCCAAGTAAAGCTGAGTTCAAAGAGTAACATCTCTGGTACAAGGATGGGTTAAACTAGCAGTCTCTCCAAGAGTGTCTGAGAGCAATGAATCTGTAAGTGGATCTACCAGATCTTTGCATAGCAGGAGCTTAGTACACATAATGTTAACTCAAGGCTGTAAATTTTTGAGAGAAGAGAAATGGCTGATCCTTCTGGTTGCGATAGAGTAGGAGGCAGAGACAGTCCGGAGAATTTATTTTTCCCCAGGAGTGAGTTGTGAGCACTGAAATCTCTGCAGATGCCTAAAATTCTTCCTCTTTCCTTCCTTTCAGGCTGTTGCCTGTTTAATTTATAGAGAAAAATGTTTCTGCTGCTTTCCAATAAACTCTTGGACACCGTAAAAGTAACCTTAGCTTGTTCCAGACCCGCACCAGTGCAGCTCTGGAGTAGGTGCTGACTTACATCCATGGCAAGGTGAGCCGAGCTGAGCTACCTGCTTCTGGTGGAGGTGGGGAGGAGTTATACTGGTGGCCTTCAGGTGCTGGAATAGAGGGAAGGAGATTACACTGGTGCAACTGGGGCACTCCTGCAGGGATAAATTCCAGTTAAACACTCCAGTGGGGTATACTAAGAGGTGACAGGGTGCAGGAATAAAAAACACAGTTTGGCGGAGACCGTCGGTCCTGCGATCTGCTGGAAAGAAGTCTTTAGTCCCAGTTTGCCAGTTAGCTCAGTCATGTGTTCTGCTGGGTTTAGCGTTTTTTCCCCCCTTAAACCATGACTTTCACAGAACTGCCCCCTCCCTGCCCTGCTTTTAAACAAAACCAGTCTTTTTTTCCATTTTGGGGGGAAATGGAGACAGTAATCTCACATGACTTGACCAGTGGGCAGTGAAGTCCAGTGGTGCTGGGCGATATTCTAAAGAACTCAGCCATAAACAGCAATTAGCTTTTAATCGCGGCGCTGCTCCTGGCCCGCCGCGCCCGCCAGGAACAGCAACGTGTGCTCTTTGTCGGCCGAAGCAGCACAGGGGGACCCACAGCAATGAAAGGGAACTGGGGGTGACTGAGAGGAATAAGATGCTCATTTCAGCCCCACCCCCTTACTGTGCTCAAAAGCTCTTATTTTCAGAGTAAAGCACTATTGAAACATCAGGACAATGGAGACCAAATCCTTCTGGGGGAGGGGAGGTGCTGGCAATTGCCGCTTTGTTGTTTTTACTTCTTTACTTGCCTATGGCCTCCTCCATCCCACCCCTCCAAGAAATCCACATAGATGCTCGCTAGATGATAATGCAGTCACTTTCTTGGGACCTTGCTAATAGGATTATAATTATTACTGGAGATGAACTGGAGTGAATAGAATATTTACCACTTCATCTTAAATTATTGTAAATCCCTCCAAAGCAGCCCTTTGATATGTAAAGTGCTGCCCCTCTCCCCCCAGTGAAGATAATTATTTAGTGGAAGTTCAGAGCTTTTAAGTACGATGGGGGACAGAAAGAGGCTTTGGTGTTTACATAAAGAGGAGGGCCTATATAATGAACTGGTGAAGTTGATGAATATCTTGCCTGGCTCCAGCAAAGGAGGAGGGAAAGTTCTTGCTGAGCGGTTGTAATATCTTGGGCTGTTGTTATGGGAAGAGGAGAGGAAATAATTGGAAATTTGGCCCTTTCTAGTCCAAAGAAAGCCCCACATCTCTGCAGCCCGTGTTCAGTTGGTACATGAGTTCACCTGGTGACAGTGGCAACGTTTTCGGTTTGTACTTTAGGGCTGGAGGAATTTCTGTTTGAGAAGTGACCAAGTAGGCTGGGAGATAGTATGGTACTCTACAAAGTCAGAGCTAGACTGGAGTTGGAGGGAGGGATGGACTGGTGTGATGGTGCAGGGACTGGGGCTACGACATGAGGCCAGGAGGTGGTGCACAACGGGTGAAGCAAGGACCTAGGGTGGGCCGTGCACGTGGAGAGTCTGCGTGGGTTCAGAAGGAACCTGGACAAGGGGTTGGAAGAGAGAGCGATTGAGGATTATTCAGTGGACAAACTGCATCAGGCCCAGGAAAGTCCCTGAGCTGTTATTTGGATGGAGGCTGGGAGAGTGGTGGGGGACGAGCGGTGCTGCTTGCCCCATTCTTGCTCTGCCCTTGTCCTCCTATGGCCAGGGTCGGAGATGCCTGGGCCGCAGGGGCTTTGGCCTGAAGGAGAGGGCTGTACCCTGCGGGCGCATCCATGTGAACATCTGCAAGCAGGATACGTTTCTCCCGAGCTTTCAGGCTGGTCCTGTTCCCTTGAGCCCTTCCTCCCAAAGGCTGCTAGCATGGAGCATCTGCTCTGGGGTGGGAGGGGGGATTGCTCCAGCCAGCCGCCTCCACGACCAACATCATGCCTTTGCATCCATTGCCAAGGATGGGCATGTACCAGGAGTGACGGCCGCGTCGCCCATTGGTCTCAAAGGAGTCTTTGTGGCTCTTTGGTGTCTTTATTCTGCTCTCCAGTGAAAGCACAAACCCTGTCCCCATGCAGACAAGACTCCCATCAACTGTTTCTGCTGCTGTAAGTTATTCCTCCCTTATAGGCTGCAGCTATACGGTGCACCATATATGGCACTGAGTTATACAAGGCAGCAGCCCTGTGAGGGATAACATGTCATTATCTTAGTTATGAGTCTGTGCTTCTAATTAAGCCACTTAAAACCATGAGGTGGGGGAGGCGTTTGGGAGGAAAGTGGGTTTTGGCTGGCACGGGGCGGGGAGCTGGCCTTTGCGGCAGAGGCTGGTTCAGCTCAGCACACTCATGCTGTTCCCAGAAGCACAGACCCTCCGGGTTTTGTGCATGGATCAGGTCCTGCATTCTCCAGGTTGGGTGCTCAGATGCTGCTGCAAACTGTCTGCTCTGTGGCTGCGGCTGGGCAAAGCACCCCGTGTCCCTCACCTGCAGCGTGGGGAAGGTCAAACCTCTGTGGTGGCTCCTAGATCCGATTTGAATGCAGTGACTTTGGGGGAGGCGGGTAAAGTCTTTCATAAACAAACAAACAAACAAACAAAAAAAAAAACAACAAACCCAACACACAAAACAAACCAAAAAACCCCAACCCCTCATGACTGCAGCAGTGTGTTGTCCCCTCCTCGAGGCACTGCTTGCTTTGATTTGCTGGGGCCGTTTGGCGCAACCCGGCTCTGCCTGCGTGGAGTGGGGGCGAAAGGACCATCTGCCGATGCCCCACGTCTCCCCGCTCCCCCAGCCTTTGATGGGATTTTTTTATCTGCATCAAAGGAACTTAGATCAGACTCCACAGCCGGGCCAGAGCCTGTTCCTGTAGGGTATGTGGTGATGCCACCTGTGGCCACCAGCTCTTCGGCTCCATTGAAGCCCTGGAGGAGCTTCGTGATGGGGAGCCTTCACACACCGTTGCCCTCCTCTCCCTCGTTTAATCCCCAGACTCCCCAGCAGGTGAAGGGCACCTGGCAGATTTGGAGGCAGGGAGCAAGGAGAGTGAGGAAAAACATCAATTTTGGGGCCACGTACTTTTTCCCTCTTTCCCTCTTCCTTTACCTACTCCTTCCTCACCCCCAAAGTTCATTAATTCCCATCGTCTGGTTTGTGTAACCGTCGGGGCGAGTGTTTGACGGAGCTGGATAGGGTTACACCCGTTTCAAAAAGGCTGAGGCTGGTTCCCAGCCATTCCCTTTTATTGTTGTATAATTTGCCAACCCAAACAACAGGCTTCTGCTCGAGACAAAGGCGCACATGTTGCCCTTACCGCTGGTCATAAAAAGAGGAGAGGCTATGTGCTACTGTATAGGTCCTTGGTGCAACGGCAGCACGAGCCAGGGAAAATTTTAGTAAGAAAAATGTAATGCATCAGGTAATAAACCAGCAAGTGCTCCCACCCCCAAAGAGGAATTTGCTATTCATAGAATAGAATTGCCGAGATTGGAAAAGACCTGTAAGATCATCTAGTCCAATCGTTAACCTAGCACTGACAAGTCCCCCACCTCTCTCTCTGTTTCTTCCTTCTCCTCCCATCTTCTTCCCCCATCTGGAGCTGCTGCCACCAGAAAGCAGAGTCAAAGCCAAGTGGGTAATTTTGAAGCCAGTTGACCTCGATGCTGGTGGCAGGCTCTGTGAGGTAATGAAAACGCTTTATTACTTTAACAGTCTTTCTCTGGGCTTGTCAGGTTCTTGCTTTTAAGGAGTATTTCTGGCATTTGATGATTTTGTGATCAGCCCTGCAGTCAGGGAGGCCTGATGGGGTCGGGATGGGTCCAGTGTGGTGGCCTTCGGAGCTGAGCTGGTGATGCTGGGGATGGTCTTGGTTTTTGCTTCCCAGAGCACTGCAGAGCTCTTGCTCACTGTCAGGTGCCAGTATGGGTCTACAAGCGTGTGGTTTTACTCCAGCCCTTGGCTGCTCTGATCACCGCTGTACATTTTTCCTGCTTTCTGACAGCAACCTGCTGCCTCGGAGACTGGGAACAACTGGGTATTGCCTTGGCAGAGCGGGTGGGCTGGAAGGCAAAGCTGCCAGCAATGGAGATGCCACCCCCATCCTTGCCTGGGTGTCTACAGCTCTTTTTCAAGATACTAGATGTAGTTCACTTGGCCTAAATTTATTTATTGGGACAGGGGAGGAGAGGAAGAGGCAGAGAAGCAGGGAGATTTAGGATGAGAATTGGCTGTGCAGGGTGGGAACAGCAGGAAAGCCCTCCTCAAAAGTGTTTTGATTTGAGGCAGCGGATGGATGGACCGTGGTTTGAAACAAGCCCTTTGGCTTTGGTGGGATCGTGACTGGAGCAAAGCTGAGCGGGACCGTGCTGGGATGGGGACAGGGGACCAAACCACCCCTGGGGACAGGGACAGGAGGGGATGCAGCAGGCTGGAGAGCATCAATGTGGGAGGGGATGAGGCTTCAACCTGCCTTATCTTCCGCGCTTGTTTCCTTTAAAGCTTTTCCGAGCTGGTACCAGCAGGCTTGTTTGCTTTCCAACCTGCAAACTAGAAACGCAGCAGAAATCATAACAAATGCATCACATGCACCAAATTGTACCATGTTCTGGGTCACGCTGCCTGGGCTTGTTGTCACCTCAGGTTTTCAGACTCCCTGTCACGACTCTGGAGGCTAGAAATCTGTCTCCTCCCAGGATGGTAGAAGAGCTTTTGTGTCTTACCTTTTGCATTTCTATTTGGCTTCTCACCATAAGCTTTCAATCTAATCTATGTGGTTTCGTAGACCGCCTTTTGGGAGGATTTGGGGGTGCTTTCCCCAGAAACAGTCAGGTTGCCAAAATTCGGTTTTCTGGGAAGAAATCACTTTTTGTCATCTTGAAACACCGGTCAAGAATTTGGGTAGAAACTGGCCAGAAATAAGTCGGATGCTCTGCATCTGGACCGCCAGGCTGCAAAGCAAATGGTTCCGGATTACAGGCCTGAACTCGGTGTGATTGTGGCTGATGTCCAAAACAGTTCGACTTGCTTTTTCTCCCCTTTCCCCTATTTTCCTTGCTTCTGGGGAACAGCTGTGGGGGGAAAGTCTAGAAATTCTGCAGCAAAGGAGGTTCTTGCTGTATCTGCTGGCAGATCTGCTGCGAGCGCTCCCTGGTCTGCATCTCATAGCTGCATGCGGATGCTACGGCATTTTATCCTGACCATAACAATGCTTCTCTTGCTTTTACAATACCCTATACACAGCTGTCCATCTCCTCTAGGAGAGTTTTGTCGTCCTTGCAAAGGGAAACTGAGGCAGCCTAGAGGATTGAGTAGGGGGTGGTCTGGAGGTGGAGGGGTTTGAGACTGGAGGGTGCCGTCACTGCAGCACGGGGCACCCCGATTTTAACACTCACCCGTGGGACTTCAGCTCTCGAGCATGCTGGGGTGGGGGGAACATCTCCGAAAGTGATGCTGGGTGGCTCCGGGTGCTGGGTAGGAATATGTCCGGCACAAAACCCTCCCCAGGAAGGAAAACTCGTCACCCGCTTGGCTCCAGGACTCCTGTTGGGCAGCAGGAGCACCTGAGTGCGCCGGGTCTCGGCCGGGCAGCCTGACGGTGACCTCCGCGCGGGCAGACGGCCGGGGGCGGTCATCTCCACAGACCCCCGGGCTGCAGCAGACCCCGGAGGGGTTTATCCCAGCGGGTGTTTGTGAATGGCAGGAGGTGCGTGGGGGGACTGACAGACGTCCCCCGGGGATAAAATCGGTAACGACTGCTGTGCTCTGCCCTGCGCGCCGGTCTGTCCTACCTGCGGCGAATAATGCGGCAACAGGTTGCGGAGGTCCCCTCGACCCCGCCTGTGGCCTGCGGCCCCTCGCCGTTCCTCCTTGAGAAGTGGCAGCAGATTAGCCCAGAGCCCCTCTGCGCAGACAAAAGCTGCCACAAAGGGCATTAGGCTTCAGGATTGGATTACCGTGTGGCCACCTGTCATCCCTACTTTGTAAATTTATCTCGCTCTGGGTCCAGTTTTCACATTGGAGAAGTTTGCACTTAAAAAAAAAAAGTATAAGATCTCGCCCCAGTGCCTGTCCAAGTGGCAGCCTGGCTGAGTTCGTTTTAGCATCCTTTCTTATTCCAGGCTTCAGAGCTGCGTGGGGCTGGGGATTAGGGCTGTTTGAATACAGAGAGCCTTTATTACATTAGTCTAAGTGGTTAATAGGTAAAGTAGGCCAATCCATCTTTAGACTAAGCCTATCACTTCGCCTACGAAGGGTGCAGGCTTCACTGAGGAAATATTCATTAAAGGAAAAGCTTTTCCTCTGTCCCTCTTGACATGTTAATAGCTCAGGGTTAGGGGCTCTGCTCTCTGCCTGCGGAAAATTCATAGCTGTGCTCGCGCAGCAACTCCCTCCTCTCACTGGGACCCCCGACGCTGCCGGCAGCTCTGCCGAAGTCAGCAGAGCAGTGCTGAGCCCTGCCAGCGCTTTGCTGGCGGGGAATAAGGGATGCCGGGAGTCTGCTGGTGCTCCTCGTCCTGGCTTTCCTTTTCCACGCTTGGAAAGCAGGTGCCTCATCCCTTCCCGAGCAGGCATGTAGGGAGAGGATTCAAATGGCGGGTAGAAGCAGTGCTTCAGTGCTGGGACTCTCTGCTGTGGGATGTTCTCAAGGCCAGAAGTATTCATGGGTTTGAAAGGATTAGACAGTTCATAGACACTATGAAATGGGATGATTTGGATGCAGATGCTGGCTCCAGAGGTCTTTGAACTCCAGGTTGCCAGAAGGCAGGAGGATAACAAGGCAGGAGGGACTGCTTGCCAAGCTTTTCATACTATCTTTATTTTCCACTACAGTATCCGCTACAGCCCTCAGTGGTGTCTCCGTCCAGCCCTGTCCCGACTGGTGCAGCAGCTTTTGTCCGAGGGCTCAGTTGAGCTCCCCGTTTCCCACAGCCTGACTCCTTTATCATCTCACTTTCCTGTCCTGCATGGACAGCAGTGGTAGCTGCACCTCTGCCATTCTTACCTTGCACAAACAGTGCTGGCAGGAGCTGCCCAGGTCTCTTAACGTCTCTGTGAAGCTTCCCTAGAAATAGAGGACTCCACAGCTGTCACGAGCTGCCCGCGGGCTCAGCTGTGCAAGCATGATTGCGCTGAACGTGGGTTTCTGCTGTTACTTTTGCCCAAAGGGGTTGCATCCTGCCAGGGCACGGTGGCTACAGCTCTTCTGACCGTTACGGCTCCTCTTTCTCCTCCTTCTGCAGCAGCTGTTGTTTAGTGCAGCCCTTGCTGTCTTGGAGCCCCAGGGGCAGATGTGTCCAGGGCTGAAGTCTGGTCCTGCTTCCACCGCCATGTACGTCCGGCGCGTTGTGTTGGAGCTGCAGTGCTATATGTGGGCCAAGTTGCCCTTCTCCAGTTGTGGTTTGAATGGGAATAAATGCTTCTTGGTGACTTTTCCACCTGTGTGAGTTCAGACCAGACAACTTACCAGTTCTTCCTGTCCCTGAGGCTCTGTTGTCTCTGGCTGCCAGCATGATGATTGATGCCTCTATGGGAGATTATGGAAACCATGGGAAAGCTCATCACAACAGACAAACCCATACAATAAAACTTTGCTTTCTTGGATGTGGTGCTGTCAGAGGTTCAAACCACATCCATAGGCCACAATCTTTGGCTTCACTTGCTGCTGTCTAGCTTTTATGCAGCCACTTTTCAAACAAGGGAGCATCTGAGGCAGTCTCGAGGATCTTAGTTTTGGGCTATGCCTGGCACCCGTCTGGGCGCAACGAAGGAAGAGAGTGCTGGAGCTGGGGCTGAAGGCTGGTTTTGGTGGACTTGGGTCGAAGGCTCCATTTCTATCTCGGCTCGTCTTGGCCTGTGCTGACCAAGCCAGGCAGCAGTAGCTGTGTCAATGATGCGCCTTGTCTTGCTTCTCTTGCTGTGGTGGGTCACCAGCGAGATGTTCTGCAAGGATTTGGGTACTCTCCAAAAATAACAATTTTGGTGGGTCTAGACCTGCACAGATTTGAGTGCTCTCAGCTCTGTTGGAAACAAGATGTATTGGATGTCCTCAGCCACAAACCGAGCGTGTGGGTTCAGGTGCTGACTGGTCTGCAAAAGCACTGACACTGGGCCGGTGGATGCCTCTTACCTGAACAGTTGCTCCTTGATGTCTTCCACTTTGCGGTGTACTTCTCTTTGTTGAAACGCTAATTAAGAGCCTGTGTTTCCCAGCCAGATCAACTGACTCAGCACCTCTGCCCCCAGCAATTTCCTCCTGTTCCACAACCCAGTCCTACCCAGTGCTTCTCTTGTGCAAGGGGGGAAAAATAAGCCTTGCGTCATTCCCAGGAGACTGATAAATACTGACTGTAGTAGCCCTGGAGGAGAAGTCCGTCTCGAGGTGCAGGGCCCCATACAGCAAGCCAATCGGATGGACCTGACCTGAAGCCAAAGGGCTTCGATGCAGCACGGCCATCCTCAGCACGTCTTGGGAAGCAGTCTCCTCTCTGGGCAGGTCCCAGGCCATTAAGGACTTCATGGGTTGAAACCAGCCTCTTAAATCAAGCTGGAAAGCAGTTGGTGGCCAGCGCAGGATGTAGGACTCGGATTTAATGTGGCCATAAAAAGAGACACCACTTAATGAGTAGACCGTCGATCAGCCCACGATAGATTTAAGAGTTGCTGTCTGAGCGTTACTGACTGGCTCTGTTCTGCGATGGCGTTACGGGTGTGTGGAGTTGGCCAGAAAGGTGAAGGATTAGTCAGAGTTTTATTTTGGTTACTGTATTTTGGCACAGGCTGGCTTCTGACTTTCAGAAGTTCTGGCATCCCAGATGTCTGATAGACCAGTGTGATTTTTATCTGCATGTGAATCTCCACTTGCGTGGCCTTGAATTCGCAGCCCTAGGGGTTGCTGCTACCCCTGGGCATGGCTGGAGGTTTTTCACAAGCCGATAGCCCCTTCCTCCTCAGTCCGGCTTGTCCATCACCACTTCTCCCAGTGACCTGTGCGGATCTGGTATGGGGACCATCTCCCGCCATGAGTCTATGGAGCTTTCTGGGGAGCCCCTGAGCACACCTCACCTGCGGCGCAGAGGTGTAGTCATTGGGTGCCCCTTGCCAGTAAACGCGTTGCATAAAGTTAATTGCAGAAGCTGATGAAGTAAAATACCAGTTACAGTGTGAGCTAAATAGTAGTTGCATAGCTAGCTACTGACCAACTTTCATAGGCATGTGATGATTTTTGATTCAATCAGACCTCTCATTCCTGGTTTTCCTATTATTTGGCCTCAGAACAGATGGGTCAATTTTTTTCCCTTGGCTTCTTAATAAGGGCAACCATTAGCTTTAGCACAAATTATCGGTGGCTTTTTAAATTGCAAGAGCCCATGGTGATCATTGCTGTAGACACATAAAAGCAGTGAGGGGGGAGATGGCCATCGGGGAACAAGCAGCCTCTATGTGCAGGGTCATACGTCTGAGGGAAAAGCTGCTTGAGGCTTGCAGATCACACACTGGCTGGTTATTTCTCTGTGCTGGGTGGATGCTTTGAAAACTTAATCAAGTTTTATAGCTTTAATTTTGTAGCTGACTCCCCTCTTGCCTTTTTTTATTTTTTTTTAAAACTGTCTTGCAACCCAGAGCAAATGAGTCCCATTGGGTTATAAAGGGAAAGAACTGGCAAATGGTCTAAAATATTTAGGCTTACCTAGTGAATGACAGGAAAAAATTACTCTTCCTGCTTTGTACCGCTTCCATAATTTCTGCAAGCTCTCTAGTTTTTCCCCATATGGATGGGGGAATTTCTGATTAGAAATAGCCAGGGAATAGGATGGAATTGCTGAAAGCTTTAGGCTTCAAGGGTATGTTGTGAGGGTGCATCCTACCTGTGAGCTGAGGCTGCGTTCTCTGTGGTCGTATCCCGTATCCTGGACCTGCTGTAGCCTGCGTGGCAGCGGAGGGAAGAGGTGGTCCTCCGCGGGTGCTGGACTGGGATGTGCCGAAGATGCCGCCAGCAGCTCTTGGTGCTCCTTCTAGTGCGTATTAGGGAACAAGTCTGCACAGCGATGGGGGATAGTAAAGCAATGGGTGAAGCTGGTTGCAAGAGGACCCCTGTGGCTGGGTGAGGTCCTATTGTTGACAAGCCGGGGACACATTGCACCCTCTTGCCTGAATTGGGAAAAGCGTTGCATTTGGCATGCTAAGGGAAAGCAAGGTGGACGTGCTCTGGTGAGCTCCTGCTTTTCTGCTACACTGTTCCTCTCATTCCTGTGGGGAAAAGGAGCTTTGGGTTGGAGCTGAGGGCTCTCTGGTGTTGACCTGAGCCAGGAAAGCCGCCTGGTGCAGCTTAGGACTGGTCCTGACCGGTGTGGAGCTGGTGTGGTATGTGTAGCCACACTCCAGGTGCAGAGTGTAGCCTAGCTAATCCACTCATGGATAACTGGGAGATTACTCAGCTGGATTTCTAATACAGTGGCCTTTAATAATAATCCCCTCCTAATCCCTAAATCAATGGAAGATGGATTTATCTGTACAGGCTTAACGGCCTGTGTAGGCATTTTAGGGAGTAGAATTCTTGTGTATCTATGTGTGAACATATATACGTATGTATGCATATGCATATTTTTGTTCCTGTTACCTGCCGTTCTGACGCACGTCTGTGTGTTTTGCTGCAGGGACCTCATGCCCAGGACCCTGGAGGGGCAGATCACCATGGAGAAGACCCCCAGCTACTTTGTCACCAAGGAGG
>JAVKLA010000002.1:27375916-27402535 GCA_034782735.1 Sagittarius serpentarius | reverse complement strand
CTGCGGGACTTCTACCGGCCCTTCAACATGAAGTTCTACCAGATGACGGGGCAGGACTTCGGCTGGGACTGAGGCTGGCGTGGGAAAGTCCCCTGTAATTTCTTGCCCAGCACGGTTTGCGTATATAAGAAGATATATATGTATGTAAAATGTACAGAAATCTATTTTATAATAATTTATTTTTAATTCCTAAGCAATTAATTCACTAAGCTGCCTAACCGCACTGGCTAGAACGGTAGCCTGTAACCTGTTTAACATTCCACGGTGTTTAATTCTAATATGTCTCTCCTTTCCTTTTTTTTTTTCCCTTCTGTTTTCTCTTCTTTTTGGTTTGGTTTGTAACAGACGGTGCTTCCATTTTTCCTAAACAAAGTTTGTATTTAAAAAAATCAAAAAAAGCAAGGGTGGCAGGGGAGCGGTGGGGAGGGAGGGAAAGCACAAATTTATTTTTGTTACGGGTATCTGGCCTTTATAAACACTTGCTTTCCCTATTCCGGTGTCCCAGTCTCTGCTCCGGTGTTGTGCTCCCTCGTCCCACAGCTTTCCAGTTAGTCCCGTGGCCCCGGGGGGTGTTTCCTTGGGGCGGGTGGGGAGGGAGGCTGGGCATCTCCCTACAACCCACATACCTCTGCTGAGCAGCAGTGCGTTCTACTGGCGGCCATAAAGCGCAGAGAACCCCAAGCCGTACAGCCCCGGCTCTGCAGCCCAGGACTCTGCCGGGAGGGTAACGCGCTCTTTTTCCAACGGAGAAGGCGCAGAGCCTGTTGCATGGGCAGAGCTGTCTCCTCAGTATATTCTTTCTTGCCTTTTGTCGAGGAGGCTCTTTCCCACGATCCCTCTATGCATTTTAAATCTTTACTGCAGGACAAATGTAAAAATACATGTATCTCTGTGTGACACGCTCAGTGCTGGTCTGAATGACTTGCAGGAAGCGTCGCTCCGGAGGTGCCTGTGCACACAGGGCACTGCTGGGAGATGGCTGCACCGGCGGTGCGGGGAGCAGCGTCCACCCACCAAAGATGCTGGCAAAGCCGCGGAGTCATGGGAAAACCCCGGGTCTCTGCTTGGTGCCATCCCCAGCAGGGAGGGTGTCCCAGGACACGGTGCAGGCAGCACTACCTCCAGCCCTGCAGCCGCCGGACCAGCTCCCGGTGTGTGAGCCTGGGGAACATCAACCTTGACCTTCTTGATTCCCATTACATTTTGGTCCGACACCCTATCCGTGGTCTCTCCCAAGGAGCAGCGTTTGCCTAGAGCCAGGAAGAAGCGCTGCTTTGCCAACAAGGATGAATCTGTAGAAAAGCAGGGGGGGGCTTGGGTTGGGGCATTGCTGGCAGCCCAGGCACGGCCAGGATCGCCCCCGATGCCCCGGGTGAGTGTGGGGGCGGCAGCCAGGCAGGACAGGAGGCTCTGAGCGCTTAACCATCAACCCAGGTACAATAACCTGGAGATCCTTCCCCTCAGGTGGAACCAAATGCTTTGGGGCATTAGGACAGGTTGGCGGGGCTCTCCCGAGAGCTCTGGCCGTGTTTTGTGTGCTCAGGACATTTTGATAAGCACCGTGTGTGCCGATGCCTTATCGTTACTGTCGGAGGTTCTGCTAGCTCAAGCGGAACATTTCGGAGCAAGGTGGCAGCAGAAGTGATTTGCTCCTTGAATTTTTAACAGAAGCAGGGCTACATTGTCTTTGGGCAACAAAAAACCACGCACCTCACCTGCAGCACTGAAATGATGTACCGCACGGAGCGTGGAGCTTGCTGGATAAATCTCATGATGTTACTGTGTAAGCGCTTGCATAAAGCAGGTGGTGTAAGTAAAACTTGAAACAGCGAATACGCTGATGGGCAGAGCATATGTGAGTTGTGTTAATGCTCTAGTTTCATATGCATTGCCTATATAAATGCATGCCCTACGCCTCTCCCCACTCACCCACAGCAAACCACCTTTGAGCACCCCATTGCTGAGCCATGCCCAGCTGTGGTGGGGTGTTTCCAGTGGCATTTCCCAGATTTTTTTTTTTAATTTGCAGCCTCCTTGCTCTTGCCTGCCCCTTGCAGCTCTCTGCCGTGGCTGTTTGGCGATGAAAAGGCTCTTCAGAGCCTGGACTGTGCTCTCCCTGGGTCTTGATCTGGTGAGCTGCGAACAGCAGATCCACCTCTGGGTCTGCTGGAGGGATTTGCAGGTAAAGCGCTGCCCTTCAGTGCTTTGTTTGAACCTAAGGGCTCTTGCCGTGGCTCAGCAGTGTCACATCTCCGAAGGGATTTGGGGACTCCCACCCCACTCAGTGCTGGTGAGGCGTGTGTGGGTTCATACGTGGGGTGCAGCGCACTGGGGTGTCCTCAGGGAAAGGGAGATGCTACGCATAACGTCAGGACTGAGCGGCCTAGCAAAGCTGCTGTCAGCAGGATGCAAATCCCTCCTTGGGGTTTGCCTCCAAGCACATCTTCCTACAAATGGGGAAAGTTGGGCAAATCCTCTTCTTTTTGCCCTGGGCCTTTTCTAGCAACGAAGTGATGCGTTGGAGTGACACAGTCCCACTTCCAGCGGTCACAGCGCGAGTGTGGGACCTGCTGAGCTGCGCAGGTTGACAGACCACACACACACGACCCCCGTCCTGCAAAACACAGCTGCAAACCTTGAGTGGTGGTGGGATCTATGCGTGTTTGGGGTCTTTGGTTGGAGCTCCAGCCAGGTCCCCGGCTCTGTTCCCTGCTGCCAGACGGGTGATGAATGCACAAGCGTGTCCGCTTTATCACAAACCCTGCGCTGCTGGGTGACTGAGGAGAAGGGGCTGCAGGGAGTGAGGGGGGTGGGGGGAGAAGAAAACACTTCCCGCTGGAAAAGAGCGATTTTTGGTTCTCAAAACCTCAGTCTTCCTACTAGCTGGCTTATGCAATGTGTGGAAAGAAGCTCATCCCCTCCACTTGGCCTTTGGGTAAGCTCCCAGCCGTGAGTGCGGCGCTTCCGCAAGCGGTTTCGCTGGCTGAGCCCTTCCGCTGCGTGGCGAGAGCCTCCGGCATCTACCGCGTTGGCGCGGCTTCCTTTCCGTGTGATTCCCTCCGGAGCACGTGTGCGTGCCTGCTTTTGAATGCTGGAAGGTTTTGCATCCCCTACATCTTCCTTCTTCCTTTCTTGGAAACAACTTTTTAATATCCCAATGCCTTCCTCAGCTATACAGCAGAGTGTGGGCTTAATTTGTATAATCAAGCCCTGCTGCAAAACGCTCTCATGAAGCAATCTTGTTGGAGAGTAGAAATACAGAGCGTGAATAATAACTCTTCTAACCTTAAGCAAATTGTTAGCCCTGGCTCAATATCCTTCGTAATGAAGTCTGCACTAGACTTTTAATGTAAAGGCCTTACCTAGCAAATAAAGACAATGAAGGTGAATTTCCCGTGGAGTACATCTGGTTGCTAATACTGGAATCAGTGCTATTGTCATCATTTTTAAAAAAATACCTTTTTTTGCAGTTAAGCTTGGAGGTGTGATTAGAAGTTATCTTTTTTTTTTTTTTTCACATTGTAACATTAATTTATGGCTGAGTTTCATTCAGTCCTGTATTCAGAAGTGCAGTACAGGTGTTAGTGACGTGTTGTCTGTAACATGGTACTATAGAGTAGCCGATTTGTAAGAAAAAGAACAAAATGGAAGGAAAAACAAAAAAAACGCACAAAAAAGAAAATCTGAAAAAACTGTAAATTGATTATTTTGTGGTATGTACAACACAAATTAATTTTACACGGAGAAAGATGTTTCTAGGAAAATGAAATTCTGGTAATTCATACTATTTGTATGAACAAATAAAAGCTATATTTTACCAAGCGATGGACACGGTTGTATTCATTCAGCGCTGCGGAGGTGGAGGTGGCCTCCCCCCGGGGGTTTGGTGGTGCTGCCCCCCGACACTTGCATGTCCACCCCGTTAATGTCCGTGCGACTGCGGTGGCCCCGCGGCGAAGCCCAGAAGCACGTGCTGAAGGCGGCGGGATTGAATCGCGTACGTGAGCTCCCATCCAGCACGGGGCTGCGGTTGGGAGCCGGAGGCTTCGCTGGGTGGTGAACGTGTGCGTGTTCTGCTCAGTCGGGTTGTGTGGGGGCTGATCTGTCCTGTCGAGCGCACCTTCATCAAACACCGGTTCAGACCTGCGGGGTTGCCCTCAGCCCTGCTGCAACAACTGGATGGTCTTGGGGGCTGGTGAAACCGTCTTCCTGTGTCAGGGGTGCTGGAGGACAAATTCGGTCCTTTATAGCTGGTGGAGCGGAACCTTTCCAGTGCCAAGTTTCTTTTCAAAAGCATTGCACTTAACAGTAGCGATGCTGGTCCAAACCTCTGGGGCTAGCGGTTGCTATTGCTCCCTACACACTCAACACTTTAAGATATAAAAATTCATTATCATTAAATTCAGGTGAGTCCCAGGCCAGTGCTATACAAAGCAGCGCCTAAAGAACATTACAGATTTATGTAATGTAGCAATTGCCACTTAACTAAACTGAATTAAAATAATTAAATTTTTCTTAGCAAGTCTTGCATCCGGTGCGAAGTAATTGATGGGAGTCTTTCAGACTGCCCATTTTTCAGAGACCTTCTAGAAAAGGAGTCAAAAGTAAGTACAAGATTTAATATGCCGATTTAGGAAGAGTTCAACCTGGAAACCTCCAGCTTGTCAGAACTGTAATTAGCCACTCCCAAACTCTGGCTATGCCTAAACTCTACAGGTACCTCATTTTTTAAAATACATAGATGTAGCTTTTACTTTAAAATTGCCACGTACCTTTTGAGCGGCACAGCTGGATGTGCCTCAGCTTGATGGAGCTGAGCAAGGTGTTCCCTCATTCTCACCTCACCTTGACTGCATTCAAAACCAGCTGCTCCTCTGCTAATTCCCCAGCAGATGTCAATCCTGTAGGCTGCCTGGGTCTGAGCTCAACCTGGTTTTGCAGCAGCTCATAGAGTGCTGGCCCTCGTTGCTGTGTTTTACAAGAGCTACTCAGTTCTGGGGTGGAAGGAGTGTGGGTGCTTTTCCTTCACAGGGGGACTGGTGCTGCAGAGGAAGGGGGAGGTGAGTCCCTGTGAAATGGTGTTCAGCATCTGCACCGTCCTCTGTATCCCCCCCCCCCCCCCCCAGGCTATTCCCAGTTGCATCTGGGCTTGTGGATACTGGGGAGCATTTCCCCACTCAGTTGGGGCTTGGCCCCTTTCTGAGATTCTCTTTTGGCAAGAGCATCTACAAGATAAGAGTGTCTGTGTGGTTTATGGGATCGCATGCTGAATACAGAGAAGTGTTTGCTCTGAAGGAGATGGCCTGAAGGGTCTTCTAGTAGCTTTGGGGACTCCTGCTAAAGGAGGAAGCTCTTGAAGGAGAATGGTTTGTTGAAGAGGTAGGTGAGGCAGCCAACGAAAGGTTGCTGCTAATGATGGTAATAACTAAGGTGGACTTAATTTTTCTCTAGGTTGGTGGACGAAAGGTGACGAGCTATTGCTTTCATCTCAAAATCAACCGGGTCTCCAGGTTGTGCAAATGAATGTGGCATTTCTAGTGAAGGTGCTTGGGGTCTGGTGCTGAGAGAAAATCCCAGAAGGGTGCCACATCGCAAAGATGCGGATGCCAGGGATGAGAAAGCACAGAGCAGGGAGGAATTTACCTGAAAGGGAAAGGGCTGCTGCTGCGAGGACCTCCATGTGGCACCTGGAGGGCATCGAGACCTCTTTGAGGAGGGTGAAGGAAGGTTAAAATGTGGGAGGAAAGAGCTGGGGTGGCCTGTGGGCGCTAGGGAAACATCTGGGCCAGATTTGCTAAGGCAAAAAAGTGCTGTTAAAGCCTGGAGTTGAGTCTGTGCTAAGCAAGCCATTGAAGAAGTTGGTGGATTTTGTAGGTAGCTCCATGTCTGTTGGGCTTTGGACCAAAACGATGCATTTAAAACAACCTTGAAGCTTGAGAAAGTTTTTACTGGGGCCTGGTTTCAGGAAGAAGTCATTATTAATGAGTGCTTTTTTAACTTGGGACTGGTATACAGATGGCTGAGGGTTTGTGCTGCTGGCAGTCCCAGTTCCCTAACCACCAGGATATTGCAATAGGAATTGCTTTGCTTCTCTTTCTGAGTTTTTGTTATTTTTTCTCCCCTTCAAAAATCTTACTTAGCCACTAGATCGGTCCATTAATAGCTTTATTTAAAGCTAAACTTTATTATCCTCCAATTTCTCTCTGTGGTTAAGAACCATGGTGTTAACTCTTTTCCTAATGCATATATTTAAAAAGGTAATAATACTGACTAATTAGTTATAAATCATTCAAACATTTTTATGCAAGGTAAGTGTTCAGCACCTTGTTTAATGGCTTCTTTATTAGAGAGAGGAATTCCTGTGTCAAATGTTACTGTTGGTACCTTCAGCTGGGATAAAACCTCATGGCCATTGTGAGTCTTCAGATCTTCCTGTCAATCAGTATTTCCCCCATTTGTGGCTTATAATTAATTTCATTAAAACACCTATTCCAGATCATTGCAGGGTCCTACACCCTAATTCACTGGGAGGGAGCAACTGGTACGGTAAGTTGGTTGATCTTGCGGTTTCTAAACTCTTGTCACTGAGAGCTGTTTGCTCCGTTTACTGCTGCTTTCCCTTATTTGCCAGCAGACCATGATTCAGTCCTGCAGGATTTTTTAGATCGTGACTTCTGTCTCCACAATTTCCTCCCTCTCCTGAGAAGGGGCTTACAAACAGGGCTGGAAGAATCAGCCACCACCACTGTAACAATTTGGTTAAAAACTGAGGACCATTCTCCAGGAATATTATTTGCAACTATTTATACAGTCACCTATAATTGGGAGGCTTAATTTGTGCTCATTAAGTCCTCTGAGATGGTTGATGAGAAGCGCTGCAGCAGTTCTAAGTATTACTGCTTACTCAAGCTGCGTACAGCAATGAAGGCATCGCCATTTGTCTTGGCTTCGTCTTTTCCCCATCCCACCAGGAGCTGGTAGGGAGGACACCGGGACAGCTGTCCTCAGGAACAAAGTCCGATCTGGATACCAGGCTCTTGCCAGAAATTACATGCTGTGCCCTGGTAGCAACCAAAATTCTGAACAAAGGAATGAAGACTTAAAATAATATGCTCAAAAAATGGCTTGGCAGAGAAGATGCAACTGGCTGCTTTGACATCTAGGTTATTTAGCTGGGAATTTATGTGTCAAAAGCTTAAAAGCTTCACCAAAGAAAATTTAAGAAAGCGCCATGTTTCCAACTAATTAAGTGATGTCAGCCAAATATAATTTATTTCTCACCATCACTCATGTCTACAGCAGAATTATCTCATTTTTGATTTCTAATGACTTTCTCTCTCTCTCATTATTCTGGCCATGAATTATTTTTATATAACTTTTTGGCATTGAAGCAAAGAAATTTTTTTCTTTTTAATAAGAACAGCACCCCTAGATAATTCTGCATCACCCTTGAAAGGGGGCAGGGAGCCGAGCTCGGGATTAATGGCATGACTCTTGCCTCCCTCCCCAGGAACCCTGGTAGTCTCTGCCCCAGGTCTTCCCCAGGACCCCGGCTTGTCCTTGTTCTCCGAGGCCTCCCTTGTGCTTTCTTCTAGTACCAAGTTGGGTGTACAGGTTCCCGTGTGGTCTTTTATTCTAACAGAAAAAGAGGCTTTTCCCTGCAGTTCTTGGGGAATTTTGTCACGTGTTTTTCACAGAACGTCGCTGACTTTTCTGTTTCTCGCAGCGTCCCTGGCTCTTCTCACAGATAAATTTGGTTCCTCCGCCTATCATCTGCAGCTCTGTCCCAGCAATGTGTGTCCTGGTTATTGGAAGTGTCAGTCTTCCTGCTTTACTGCTTTGGTTCACATCTTGGTTTTTATTAATGGTTTATTACCTGAAATTCGGCTTGTTTCCAAGTCCCTGGAGCAAGTTCTGAGGATGCTCCCATACAGGACTGGATTAGACATGTAGTTTGCATCCAGTGTCCCCTCTCTGAGCCCAGGCAGCTCCAAGAGGAAGGAACTGGAGATGAACCTTTCTTTTTGGCTGCTCATAGGTGAACAGGCGTGAACCTGTAATTTAGAGGTCCATGCTCTGCCCGGGTTTTCTCTAGCAGTGCATCTGAGTCCCTTCCGTGGTCAAGGCAGACCTTGAACATAACGTCAAGAGATCAGCAAATACCCCTTCTTAGGAAACTTCCAGTCCCGGCTGCAGATCAAAGCAACTCAGGTAATTTAGGAAGGCATCCAAGCATTGGGTGCTTTACTTATATTGGCCTGAACCTCCAAAAAATTCCTTTGTTTCCAACCACTGCAGAAGCAGAGCCTGCTACCCACAGTCACCAAGAGCAATCCTACTGCATCTCCCGTGGGAGGAACCGCTGTTTCCAGCCAGCCTGGGTTGCTGCAAGGTAACCTGGTTGGCAGATGACCCGGGCAGGCAGCTGGAGCTGCTCCAACACCTCCTTGGGGAAAGCAGGAGGGAGCACACAGCCAGAAATGCCAGGCAGGCAGAGCCTCAGCCGGCAGAGTTTCACTGCCTTCAAAGGGGGAGCCTGGGAGGCAGCTGCAGGCAGTAACCAGATTGCTGCAGGGCGAGATGGAAAAGGGGTAAGGTGGCCCCGTATAGGGCTACCTCAAATATTGCCTTTCTATGCCCTTTGCATGGGCTGGGGTTGCTTAGAGGCACTTTCTATGTAAAAGTATTTCTGAAACCGAGTAGGTCACGCCCACCGAGACAATAAATGCGTAATTTAAGTTGGATATGGCTGACTAGCCCTATCTTGAAATTCTCATCAGGACTGAAATGGCACTACTGGTTAGTTTGGGATAAGAGAAGTCACCTAAGGCTCAGCATTTCCCCAGTGCTTCACCAACAGCTCTCAGGGGGAATATGGATACAGCTGGCTTGGATTTACCATAGTCTTCCTCTCTCACCTGTGTCCTCTTGGATGACCAGCCAGGCCCCAGTGCCAAATTGCCAAAGCTCAGGGAGGAATGGGGAAAGTGAGCTGGTGAATCGCATTCATGTAGTTGCAGTCCATAAAGCCGGAGGGCTCTGGCTGGTGCATGACATGTCAGTGCTGAGGACTGGGAAAGGCTCTGGCCAACCTGCTCTAGATCCAGGATCCCACATCTCGGTGGGCACAGGAGAGACTGTGTTGTTTACAACCTACTGTAGGAGATACAGAGATGCTCTACTCTCTCTTACTCTCCCCTCCTCCTAAGCCAAAGCAAGACTTGAAAACCAAAAAGCCTGACAAGGAAAACTCTCCTAAACCACAAAGGAGTTTTTTGACTCATTTCTCCTCCTCAGATTTTCATTATTTCCTATGGAAAATCCACTTCAGCAGTGGAAAACTGCTTTGCAGAAACTTCCATATAGTTAAAAACTAAGAAAACAACTTTTTGGAAAATGGAGTGGCACTAACACTTTTGCTAATTCTGACCCAGCATAAGGCAGCCAGATGGGGCAGTGGGGATCAGACAGCTGGATGTGCCTCTGCAGCAGGAGCGGAGGTGAAAGCCCAATGTCCCAGCTTGTATCTGAGCAGACTTGCAGATGAAGGTCTATCAGGCAGCTATGGAGATGTGCTGGGGCCACTGGGCTGTACTGGTATCCAAACCCACGCTAACTGCTGTTCAGCGATGGACTAAGAATCGACAGCAGACATGTCAGGCTGCACGTGGCTTTCTTTAATCACAAGAATGATGGAAAAAGTGAACTTCAAGCCAAGTACTAACACGGCTCTGCTAGGGGAAGCTCCAAAGCGGAGCTCTCCTAAGGCCCAGCAGCACCAAGACAGCCTGGGGAGGACAGCCCTGCTGAAGTGTAGCGTTGAATTTAGCAGATACCAACCCACATGCGCCACAGTCATGTGCAGCTGTAGGTGTGTTGCATCTCCATCTGCAGTACGGGCTGTGGACTGCTCGGGTGATCCCGAGATGTGGACAATTCAGGATCTTCATAGAGTGATAGTGTATTAATTTTTTTCAGGTCTTCGCAGCAAATTCCAGTGTGCAGGGCCAGATCCTCAATTTGGTGGAAATCAGCCTCACTTAGGACGCTGCAGCTGAGGTTGTCCGAGGGACATCAGTGGATCCACAGGGCTTATGGCGTCTGTGGGATCTGCTTCTACAGGGCTTCTAGGCTAAATGCAAGTTTTCAAAAGACAGCAGCAAATGCCTGGGCAGTCTGGTACTTTCCCGCTCCATCCCGAGTAGCCCTGTGGTACTGGTGGCGACTGACTCTTATTCTACCTACCTTGACATGGCCACAGATGCATGGAGTGATACAGCCGTACACGAAATCCAGCTGGCTGTCAGTCCTCGTGGAATTCTTATGCCATGTGTTGGGCTGGCGTTATTCATCCCTGGAGGGGTAACGGTACAGGGATCTCGTTACACTTCCTCTGTGTATATTTGTTTTATTCTGCTTTGTTCAAAAGCACGCTTGGCAACTCAGTTGTTCAAGTATTGTGCTAGAAAATATACAGTATTTATGTATCAACAGTGGGTAAGAGTCTCCAGACAAAGGGATGCGATTCAAATGGTACAGCAGTACGGGAGCTGCAGGGTGAGGGGTCTTGCACAGGACCTCTCGGGGGAGGGAGGTCAACGTGCTGCGACTTGGGGCACGAGGGCTGGACTACCTGTGGAAGGGGAGCATGTGGAGCACTTGTTGAGTGTCTGTGTTGCCATGGGTGGCAGAGCCCACAAGGAGTCACCAGTGAAAGGGATTAACCCTTGTGCTCACCCGTAGCTCTTTAAAGATGAAGCCAACGGTCCCTGTTTGGGCCTGGACAGATGAGCAAACGGAGACGTCATTGCAGACGGTCACTTTCAGAAGTTCTGGCTATTTCAGGGACTCAACTTCACTTTCTGCCCTTCTCAAGGAAGGATAATTGTGGGAGACTTTGATCTTCTGGGTGTTTCTTGGCATTTTGCAGGCACTCTAAAAGATTTATAATGAGGTGCTTTTACAGTTCTGTACAATCCCATTTTCAAAAGCAACTTGGGCTCTTGGCATTCATTTTCATATGGGAAGCTGATGCGAACTAGGTTCCTATGGCCTCTAGCATCAAAATATAAAAGCAATTTGCCTGCACTGGCTCTGCTGGCAGTTAGATGCCTAATAGGGATCTGGGCTTCAGGACCAACCATTTCTGAAGATGGTACCTCAAACATTTAAAGCCCAGATGCTTGGGCAGTTTCTATAGTTCTTCATAGGCCCACGACCCTGTCAGGAGGTCATCTAGAAAGCAGAAACAAAATCCTGTGTTTTGGGAGGCTTGGTTTGTGTTCCTGGATTGTTTGGATGGGGGGGTTTTGGCAAGCTGCTTACCCTGCCTGCGTGCCTCTGTTCTGTTTCCATCCTGAAAGCAGGGCTCCCAGTTCTGCCTTAGCTTACCCTGATGGTGTTGTCAGTTCTGGTGCAGCACTTGGATACTACAGCTTGATGCACGTGCATCTCTCGTGCTGTTCACCACCTTCACTCTCCTATTTAAAAGTGTAAATAATGATGTGTCCTGGGAATAAACAGTAAGTTCAGGAAAAGCTTGTAAGTTAGAAAAGATTGACTAATTCTTGGCAAGGGCAAGTTGGCATAGCCGTGTTGACTTCAAGGGAGCTGAACTGATTAATGTTAGCAATGTGGCTGGCCCTGTTTCTCCAGATGTTCTGGGGAACGCCTGCAGATAATGAATCCTGTCTGGAAATCTGCAAAAGTTTATGAATATTTGTGGGGTAAAGATGGTGCTACATGGGTTGCTATGACCAGCTCCAGGCATGGCTCAATGCAGGGCAATAAGCAGCCTCGCTCTGCTTGCTGAGGCATGGAATGCTGCCAGAGAGACCCTAATTCAGCTGCGGACAAAGCTGTTGCAGCCGCTGCTGAAGGTGGATTTATCAAGTGAGTGATCGCAGCTTGCTGCTTCTCGTTGTGTGTGTGTGACATAAACATCTATTATCTTCATTTGTAAAATTTCTCTGCGGCTCACCTCAGGGCAGATACTTCTGAGAGCTCAATTACAGGCAGTTAGTTGCTTGACAACACTTCTGGCAGATGCTAGCAGAGTGCAGGCGCTGTATCCCTGTCAGACAGCAGCTCTCTCTGTTTATTAATGTACTGTCATCCAGCAGTGCCTAAAGTCACCTGGGAAGCTGCTGGGTTTCTCAAGGGGATGGAAAGAGATGCTGCCTGGAGCATGAGATCCTCGTGGCTGTTACAGGAGGTCCCAAGAGGTCTTTGGCCACATTGAGGCCCATCGGGATGGAAGGGCAGTATGCCTGTGTAACGGTCAGGCCTTGCCCCTGAAGAATCTGCCACTCAGACGCAAGAAATGTCATCCCTGCACTACAAGTGTGAAGGGGTGAAGTGATTTACCCAAGGACATGCAGGAAGCCTGTGGCAGAGCTTGCAATCAAAGGTGGGTTCCTGGCCCTCAGCCAACAGTTCTTGTTTATAGCATTAAAGCAGACACAGATCTCATCTGAGGACTGGACCTCTGCTCTCCTGAGGGATCAGAGAGCAGAAACTCTGTCCCTGTGCCAAAGCCACCAACTGAAACAATCCCTCGGGTGCTTGAGGAGATGGTCCCTACTGTCCTCAGTGTCTCCCCACCTGGTGGGTGACTACGGCAAGGAAGGATCTCTGTAGGCTTTCAGCACCCAAATGATGCCTTTTGAGGCAGCTTTCTAGCAACCTCCTGCTCCGTTGACTGACACGATGAGGGTAGGAAGGGGCTAAGAGTCACTTGATAGTGATCTGGGATCTTTTAAAGTTTTATTTATTTAAAGAGACTTTCATTCCCCTTCTAAAAGGCAGTGGAAGGGCTCTGCATGGCCAAATGGCAGCTCCAGTGATCAATCAGTTCTTCCTAACGACCAACATCCTCCAGCGGTGAAGGGTCACAATCAATCACTACCAATTATTACTACATGATGAAATTGTAATTATGGGAGGGAAACACTGCATTACGCTTTCACATCAGTCATCCCAGAGCTGCACGCTTAGGTGGCACCTTTCAGTCAAGTTCAGCAAAGGACTTCACGAAGGTCCGTTAGTCCCCTCTTCCCGCCCTGCCAGCAGGCGTACCTGCCTCCTGGTTCAACACAGGCAGGAACTGAGGCAGAAACAAGGTGAGGGAAGAGTGTGCAAAAGAGAGTTTATTGCACTAAAAATCTTCTGAGCAAATCCCTCAAGTGGCCTTACGGTTTCACTGGTGCCACGGTATACCCCCGAACCAACTCGTGTCCTTGGTCCTAGCTGAATGGTCCTCACATCTGTGCAAATAGGAGTTATTTCTTTTTGCTGGCAATTCTAAACATTTTTTTTAATGAAAACAGCTTGAATTTTTTGGCAGAGCACAAAGCTTACAAATAGGAAAAGAATAACCCCCTGGAGTTCTTGTTGCCCCAAGATGAATTATTTTGCAAGAAACCATCTAGAAGCTCAGAAGTGCCTCTTTTGATCGGCACATTGAAAAGAGTCTGATTCTGTTTTGAAAATACCTGAAAAAAGTGCTTTTAGAGACTTCTTATATATGAGAGAAATGAATGAAGCACTCTGCAGTCAGCCAAAGAAAATTTTTGTTTAAAATATTGGTCAGAAGCTTCCCTCTTATTTCGAAGGGGTCAAATATCTGTCAGAAATGAGCCTTTTGTGGGGCGGTTGGATTGATTTGGATGACCTCAAGGTCCCTTCTAGACTATCTTCTGTGACCCTATGACATTAATCTCTGTTCTAATGGCCTGATCATCAATTATCGCTGGATAAAGGAAAATGCCATTTGATAATACCTCCCTGGCTGCGTTTGCGCAGGCTGCTCCCTAGCCCTCACCCCTGCAAATCAACGCAGGAAAGGGATGTGGGACACACCTGTACGGATTTTCGGTTTCCACTGGGGATTGTTGGGAAGTGGCTACAAATTATGTTGGGGCTGGATATGTTCCTGTACTGCCCTGGAGCACAGGGAGAATAAAAGGCCCATCAGCAGCAAAACAGCAGTAACTTGAGAGCTGCTCTGGTTGCACGTACGTGAGTAATCGTTTCTCTCTTTATCAGAAGACCACAGCCAATGTAACACCTCTCTCTCTCTCTCTCTCTCTCTCTCTCTCTCTCAGGAATTTAGCCTCCAGCCCTGGTTTTCCCCTTGCAGGCGGCTCCCAGCAATGGCAGAAGTCTTCCCTGCCCCCATGGGGTGACTTTTTTTTTTCCCCTTCCCTTTCTGCCCCCAATTGCTTTTATATTCACGTGATCAATCTTTGCACTGTCCAGTTAGGTGCTTTTGTGATGCTAAAGAGTACAATCATTTCTTTCTTATCTTTTCGTGATTGTTTCCTCCCATCTCCCTCAATTGTAATTGAAGATAACTCGTTTGTGAAATCTTCACCAGAAAGGTGGCGAGGCTGGGTTAGAAACAGTAGTTTTCCGCTGCAAAACATCCAAAGTGTCCCGTGGCTGTCTCCGTTTGGAGTAACCATGTGCTGTGCCAGGAAAGCTAGTGCTCTGGCACTTTATCTATTTGTCGACTTCTCTTGATCCTCAAGTCTGGACTCATACTGAACTCCTGGTTCATACTGCGCTCAGGGAGGATGGTATTAGGCTGGAGAAGGCCCTGAGCTGCTGGTCCAAAAAACTTTTAAACAGGACGAAAAAAACAAAAAAGCGTCACTGAGACAATCTTCCTCTTGCAACAAACTACTGGGAGTTATCATGTCCTCTGGCAAGGGAGTCTCTCCAGTTATTCTTAAACGGACCTTGTTTATAAAAATGTTAGTACAGGGTTCACAATAACAGAACCCTAATCGACCTAGAGTGAGTATTAAATAAATAATAAACAGGAATAAAGTATCAATGAGTGGTGTCTGTAGCAGACATCTGTTTTCTCGCTGGCCCACAGCCATACCTTTCTGGGCTGCGATCTCATCAGCCAAGCGAGATCAGCCAAGCGAGGTCAGCGGAGTTCAGCTCTTGGATGAATATAAGCATGCGGATGGCAACGCTAATGGGAGTTGTGTGCTGGTAGGGCGAGCACCTGGGCTTGCTCTTCACGGGTACCTGGCCTGCCTGAAAGCAGAGGGAATGACAGGCACATCATCAGCCTCCTAAGGACCATCTTGAAATCCTAGACCCACTGACAAAATTCAGTGGGTAGGTATGTGCTGCACATGGATTAGCAACAGCTTCTGTCTAGAGATTGCTCCTGACAGTTATGATATATATTCCAATGTTTTTACGGGGTGCTCAATGGCAGAAGGGTGCCAGAGTTGCTTCTTGGCAAACAAACAGCATAAACACCCAAACAAATGTCGATCAGTGCTATTCCCAGGAAACAGCCAAAGGTGTAGCAGATTTTGGAAGGGTTTTAATAAAAAGGAAAGCAGAGCTGTGTTTTCACAGTGATAAAGCAGTTTCAGATAGAGCTGACTGATGTTAGTGGGGCTTTGGCAGGGAGCGAGAGGAGTGCAGCCCACAGGATGACCAGATGTGAGCTCTGAATCTGCCTGATCTAGAGGAGGAGAGGTTTTGGTTTGGAGAGCTACATTCTCCTATCTAGAACACAGATACAAATAGATGCAAAGGTCTTCCTTGAGGTGAAGAAGCAGTTTTTTCAGTTTTAGCCCCTTTTTCCTAAAAGTAGACTCAGCTGTGCCTTCAGTGCCCTTAAAATTATGGAACTGCCCACTGCAGGCGGCCCATAGCTGTCAGTCCAGCATCCCTATTCTGTGCATGCTGCGAGCAGAACCGAATACATCTTGCAATGTGGAAAACAGTGTCTGGGTTGCAGGTGGGGGGTGGGGAACAAATCTGCTGTCCCGAACAAAATATCCCCTTTCAGGCTAGAATTTCCCTTCCCTGGCTCCCACGGCTGCCCACTGGCTTGAGGCTTTCCCTGGGCTGAGCGAGCACTTCGCTCAGAGCACTGAGCTGCACTTCAAAGTGCTTTTCCTTTCTGCATCTGCCCTCCGCCATCCCTAGTGCCATCAGCGACTCAAACCCAAGATTTCTTTCCCATCACAGAAGGCTACTTGGGAAAAGCTGCCAGAAAGGCAGTGCTCACTGGGCTCAGCCCTTTTTCTCCTATCTGCTTCTCTCTCCTTTCCAGTCCTTTGACTTGCTGGCATGGCAGCTTGCCCGAGGCTGTGTGTTTCCTTCATAATGCTTGGGTTTGGGGCAACAGATAAAACATCTGGCATAATTACACTCATTCGGCCTCTTTGGAGGAATGCTTTGGTTTTGTGAAGAAACAAGGTTGTCTCGTCCAGCCAGGCTCGGACTCTTGGGCAGGCCCAGCACACAGTGGGACGTGGGAGATGGTACGAGGTCCCTCCATGCTTTTGGGGGTTTAGTGCTGCTTTCAGTGGATTAGCTGGAGCCAGAACCTTGTTCCTGACACGTCATTTGAGCTGAGTAATATCTTAAGTGATTCTGAGTCTAGCTTTGCTGTTGGAAATGAGGGCATGAGGGCGGGGCGGGGGGGGCGGTGTCTGTTTTGCTTTGGATTAGCTTCTACTTCTGAGGCCTCAATTACACATGGGTCATGATTTCTAGAGTCTTTTTTTTTTTTTTTCTTGCAAGCATTAATGCTAGAAATGGAGTTAAATTAGAGAGCTGAGAGTTGCATATATAATAGTGTGCATCCTTGTGCTAGGGACTTAAGAGAAATGCCCAATATAAAGGATTTCATGATAAAAACTGCAGAAAATGGTAGTTCTGTGTGTTGACAGCCCCTGGAGTGGAGCAGAAGTTGTGTTGATGTCATCATCTACTTAATTAGAAGTCTTGAGCCCAAAAGACTTCACAGTGGAGGTGTCATTGGCTGAAAGTAGATTTAAGGGAGGGTTCATAAGTAGTATTTGGCCTTTGAAAAAGGCCAATTAGTCTAAATGACACTTTAACCAAAACGACAGAACGTGAGTGATTGCTGGGAGACGGGTGGCTTTCAGTTCGCCTCTGTCTGCTTCCAAGCTGTCAGAAATCTCAGGTGGAGACAAGCGGTTTCTTGTTTCCGCCTCCTTGGTGTATTGTGGGGAAATGGCCGTTCCTCTCCGGTGGGCTCCAAAAGGTGCAGAGGCGTACCTGCCCGCTGTCGGTGAAGGGTCAGGGCAAGCTCCAAGGGGCTGAGCACAGAATTACCCAAAGTTCCCTCAAACCCAGGGCCTACCCACTTGCCGTCATGATGAAACACCTTCCCCTTCTCCTCCATGGTTTTCTACCTTCACCCACCTCCCGCAGCCCAGGTGGTCTCCCCTCGGCAGCCCCTTTGGTACTCAGCACCAGGAGCCCTTCCTTGCCGGGCACGGGGTCATCCTGCAGCCAAGTGGCAGGGCACACAGAGAGCAGTACCTAGGCATCAGATTCCTCCTCAGGTGTTGATCCCTGCTGGTTTCTCGCTAGAAGAGGTCAAAACGAGACACCTTCGTACCTTGGAAGACCTGGGTTAGAGCCCATGAGCCGAGCGGGACTGGGAGAGTCTTGGGAGAGCTGGTCTCTCCTGGCTGCTGAGACAGGAGGCTCTGGAAGTTAGGAGTCTTAAGAGACGGACATCTAGCGAAAATGCAGGTCTTTGTTTTGCCGAACTGATGAGAGGCAGATCAGGGCATCTCCAGGTGCTCCATCTACGCTGCGCGTGGGAGTGAGTCAGGCCAAGAGGTGTACCCATGTCAGATTTAATTCAAAGTAACGAGCTATGGAGATTCACCAGTCTGCGAGGGAACGTGAATGCTCTTTCAGGATGCTCGCCTCCAGTGTGGTCGCTGTGTTTGGAGGAAAGCTGTCACACGCTGTGTCACCTTGACGGGAAACAGCCACCCAGCAGGACCCAGCGTTGGAGAGTCCTCTGCAAGAGCCATGCTTTAGCTCCTGAGCACTGCAGAAGTGAAAATGAATAGGAACCGCAGGGCTGATTTCCCCCTCTCGAGGCTGATAAAACTCCACCGAGGTTATAACCCAGCAGCCAGGAGCGACAGCGCTGAAGCTTAGAGGGGGGAATAGAGATGGTGATCCTCCAGCACGGCAGTGACCAACACGGCTCAGGTGGGTCCTTTACCTTCCTGTGTCACTGTGCTGAACTCCATAACCTCCCGCGTCTCCAGAAACTTGCATTCGGGCCATATCTTCCTTTAAATTTACCTTAATTATTAATGCATTACATCTGTTAGAAATCGTGTAAGCTCAGAGTAAGGGAAGGGATTAGGATAAGGTTTTGGATACATTCAAAGTGCCTCCTGTATTTAGTCTTTCTAATACTGAAACGTTTAAACGAACAGAAAAGTTTTTCCAGGGCCCTGAGTCATCAGCTCATTATTGAATTTAAGGTATGGTAGGACTAATTAAGATCTGGGAGATTGCATTGTCTACGTAAGTGCCCTTCCTGCGCTTGCACGTAGGAAGAGACACAATGTCAGAAAACCTTCATGGTTCTCATCTGCCTGGGCCGCGTGCTGCCGTTTCTGTGCAAGCCCCCGAGCCAGGGTCGGGCACAGGCCCCGAGGGGGTCGCGTGTCCTTGTGCACACGCTGAGGCAGGGCTGGGGGTCCCAGGGAGCGCGTTTCCGCCCCAGTTCTGCCACCGGCCTTAGCAAATGGCTTACTATTCCCAGCCCTGCAAATGGGGATCATTTTTTAGGCTGTCACAGAGCTTTTAAAGGCTCTTGCCTTTTACTAGTGAAAAAGAGCTAGAGTGTAAGGGTGGACAGCAGAACCGAAGAGGAATTGTACCTCCAAAATACCAAGGACTGAGCCAGAAGAAATTTTGTACAGCTGTGGAGTCCTAAATCCATGCTTAGGCTCCCTCGGTAGTCAACGGAAAACTGGGGTTGCTTCCAAAATGTGGCTGAGGTTAGCTGTCTGTGGAAGCGGAGACCCAAATGTTAGGTATGATACATCTAGGCCAAAGCTAATTATCTCAAAAACAGTAATTCTGTTGGGTACAAGCGAAATACCGTTTGGCTTGCATTTACATGTTGTCTGAAATAATTTGTCAACAATCTTCTGTAATTAGATCTTGATTTAGGCTAATCACTATATGCCTTGTTAACTCAAAGTGTGTATTTAAATCCCGATTGAATGTAATAGGACACAAGCATGTGCTAAAGATATACGAAATGCTTTTAGTGGCTTCACAAAAACACTGAACTGAACTACTCAACGTTTTTGCTGTTTCAACTGTTCTTTCCACTGGCAAAAAAAAAAAAAAAAATCCATTAATCAAATATCATGAGCTGTCTCCAATTATTTTGCCAAGCTGGGAAATTAGTGAAAATTCCACTCTGGAAATGTGAAAGCAAAATGCGCCAGTACATTAAAGTGTTTTAAAGCCACTGCTGAAAAAGTGGTGAGATGGTGGCTTTGTTCCAATTTTCTATCTATGTGTTAGTGGTCTTTTTTTGTTGGTTTTTTTTTTTTTACCTTTTGTCCCCACAGAAATTCCAGGACTGAGTCAATTTTGCAAAAGTCACTTAGATTCCACCAGGACTGAATTTGCAGCCTTGCTAATGTAATTAACAACTATTAAGCGAGTGTGTGCCCTGAGCAGCTTAATAGGAAAATCTAATAATGTTTCCTATTGGAATGTTCCCTGTTAAATCGTCAAAGTGCTTTAGTGTATGTTTTCTGTGGGCAGCATTGTTTAATGGAAATGTTACACAAATTACTATTAGGCCCTTGGTGAAATGGGATCTTTAACTTAATTTGATTTTACAGCCAGGACGCAGAACGATTGCCGCTTTGGCCTTGCCAGCATGCGGCCAGGCAGAATTAGGTTTTGCTGGGATCACCTTTGTAATGACTCCTCCATAGCCCTCACCTACAGAGTGGCTGAGGCTCGGTTATTAGCTGAGCTGTAAATGGCATTAATAATGTCCTTGTGGAGCAATAGCGTGGCAGGATGGTCTCCATAAAAATAGGAATCCTGCGGCTGACCAGTGTTTTGTTTTATTTTTTAAGGTGGGTAATAAAAGAAGAAAATGGAAAGCTTGTGCCTTTGTTTTTGTTTGGCCTAACGGGTGATGGGAGCGGGGGTGCAGATGTTTGTATAAAGCCCCGCTTGTTCCACGGGCGCTGCTGCCCGCCCTGCTTTCCGCTTGCTGAAGCCCTTCTTGAGTTTGCTCGGGATTTTAGCCGTGGTGGTTAGAGGAGCAGGGCCAGCGCCAGAGCTCCCCAGGGACCCTCGTGACGTTGTCCGTGTCCTGAGGCTGCAGAGAAAACAGCCGGGTCTTCCGCCGAGGAGAAAGGCATAGGATAGGAGAATACAGCCACTGTCTACACTGCTTTTGTGGTTCCCATCACCAGCCGTGAGTGCCCATACCTGGATAATGTCTCTGTCGTCTGTGTTTTACCCCTGGGGCAACTGAGCTGCGAGGAGGGCGATGTTCCCCTCCCCTCAAACCTGGGAAAATGGTGAAATCCCAAAGAAAAGGAATGGCTTCTCTTTTCTGTAGCTACATAGTCACCTTTAGTCAGGGAGTCGGCTGGGTTACCAGGAAGGATGCCAGGGCTAGTAAATGCCCAAATTTAGCCTCTTCCCTGCAAATTCAGAGTAGCAAATGCTCGCACTGCATGAGGGAGATGCTGGGATTGGCTCAGGCTGGGGTGGTGCAGCTCTGAGAGTTCCGTCTCGGCAAGGTATTAACTAAAAAGGCAAGGTTTCTTCCTCTTTTAGCTGTTTCTCTTCTGGAGAGAAGAAGGGATGAACATCCCCCTGGATTTGAGGAGAGCAAGGAGGGCAATTTGTTCAGGAAACTCACTGAGATGGTGCAGCGTATCTGCAGTTCATATGTAAAGGGGAAGGTCTGCCTCTCTCTTCCGGCTGCTGCTTTAACTCTCCCCTGGAGGAAACTGCCAGGCCAGGGGTTCTTAAATTTTTCATCGTGCAGGCAAAGCTGTTTCCTTCCCTAGCAAGGAGAAGTTCTTCTTCAGAGCAGACTGATTAATTCTCTCCTATGCGCCATCTTGTACTTTGGGTCTCACAGCACAGTTCCTGAAGTCCCTTTTGCAGCGTCGGGCGCTTCGCAGCTGTGTCTGAAGTCAAGGTCTCCTCCAGGAGCGGCTCCTGGTGTAAATCAGGCTGATCGTGCCGCAAGAATAGCAAATTACTGCACGCTTTGCTGAGCAGCCCCCTTCAGCTCTGCTTCCCTTAGACCACGGATGTGCGTGCAAGCAGCTAACCCTGGGTTGTCCAGCCAGTATCCAAGCCAGCCCTGAGCCCAGGATAGCCAGGTTTGGTTAGGACTTAATTGCAATTTCCCCTAAAGCACTGGCCCACCAACCCACCCCTACATGCCGTAGTGTCTGAGATTCCCTGGGACCCTCTGTCTTCCAGAAAAGGCCTGTGAGCAAGGCAGGGGCTTCCCTGGGTACGGATCCCCTCCTCAACACTGAGATGCTAAAACGATGCTGAGAGCCCAGGAGCACCCATGGGTTTCCTGGCACAGCGAGCTGGGGGCTGGGAGCCAGCTGCCCTGATCTGAAAGAAAATTGGACTTTTCTTTCCAAAAGAGCTGACAGGTGGGGGAATTCTGACAGAATTTTCTCACTGGCTTTCAATAGCATTTAAACAAAGCTAGAGCTAAATCAATAGCGTTGGTATATAAGGGCAGAGGAACAGGAAGCAGGGTAGGGAAGGCATATTATTTGGGTAGTTCTCAATGGCAAATGGTTTTAACAACAACAAACAAACCCATTCTGCCTGCCTGTAAAACAATGACCTGGTATCCTCTGAGAGAAAAGCCCCTAAGCCGTGGCTACTTTGACCAAAATCACCGAACAGGGAACTATACTTCTTGTGTAGTTCCCATTACCAGCTATGAGTGCCTGTACTCATATGATGTCTTTGTTGTAGATTTCTGCTGTTGCAAAGGAAAAAAAAATAGTTGTTAGTTCCTCATACTGATGAGTCTGTAAGACCTTTGCTTGTTTATGGTGGTGGGTTTTTTTTTGTTGGTTGGGGTTTTTTTCCATGAATATTAAAGCAGTTTTCAGAAGCTGGCTGGGCTCACTTCCACTTTAAATTAGGGAAACTGAGGCAAAAATGGGGCAGTACCTTGCCCAAGATCATAAAATGAACAAATGACAGAGTTTGGGGTAGAACCCAATTTTTTCCTGCTTCAAGCTGGCTGTGCAGAGGCTCGAGAGGGCACTAAGGGTGCTTCCCTGGAAGCACAGGTCAGAACCATTTCCCTCGCCTGTGAGCCAAGCTCTCTTCTAGCAGCAGGGCCATATGCCCTACTCCATACCATTTAACTAACGATTTATATCTTTGCTGGAAGGCCTTACGTACAGATCTGGCAGTAATGGTACTGGATAAAATCCTTCCATTTTCTTGATCTGGTAATTGATGTTAGCAGTTTAATGCCTGCACAGAGCATGTTTCCATACTGTCAGCATGAATCACATTCGAATGATAGATGAGATGTTGGGTTCTTGGCAGGAGTAGGGGCAAGAGAAGAAGCTGCCTTTCTCTTGAAGTATTTGGCTCTTATTTGCTACCTGCAAATGCAAACAGTCATGGTGGGACTTCCCTGGTTGTGAAACAACTTGGTCTAGGAGCAGCATAGAGAGCGAGCTTGGCTCATGCCTGTGGTGTTACTGTCTTGGGTCCTCACCCACATTATGCTTTTCTTGGTTGAATATTGCCACGCAACTAAATTTAAATTAATTTGTATCTTATGGGACATCGCATTCCTTGAGAGAAAGTTCTTGTGAGTGCTGGGTGAAACAGGGATGGTGGGTCACAGAGTGCTATGGCAGTGTGTGTGCATCCTTGCTGGTGTCATCTGGACGTACTTGTCCTTGCCGCACATCTCCTGAAGGCGTGAGGTGGCTACAGAAACATGATCTCTGCAGGACCTCTGAGTCATTTCCATAAATATGAGATAAGAAAGTTGCTGTTCGGAAGGAAAATTAATTGAAACGGTTGTCTGGGGTAGTGGGACACAATGCACCAGCCGCATCCCGGTCATGGCACATGTTGTGGCTATGGTTACGGCTCTCCAAGGAGATGTCAGTGTTTATCCTTGTAGAAGTTGCAGCAGAACTTGCTTGTGCAGGATTTGGACACTGCCATGGTTTGAATCTTCCTGTGATCTAGGGTGGTAAAACTAGAAGTAGAGGAGTGAGAAAAGAGGATGAAATGTGGAAAAGGAGAAGGTGGAATATTCTGCTAGCTTTTATCTACAGCAAACCCCTGGTTTGTGTGTGCGCTGTTTGATTTTGTCAGAGATGCTCTTGTCACAAAGACCTTGTTCTGCAGAGACAGTAGCTGGGTGATGCTGATACGAGCGGGAGTTTTGGATTTGTGATGGGCTATCTGGTTTGAATCATAAAGAACCACTCTGAATCCCTGCCCAAAACGTAAATGAAGCCTGCAGCATGTTAACAAGATGAGAAAGTCTGGCCAATTCATTTAATCTGTTCCAGGCTCCTCTTGGCTTCCAGGTGTTCATCTCGGATCACAAGCCAAAACATCCTGGGAGAGGCTCTTGCTGTCATATTTCCAGCCCATCTGATAAGGCTCGCGCCTCCAAGCCGGCATGCCGCTGCAAGATTCCTGCTCTGCCTTAGCCAGGGATGTCAGGCTAGGACTTCAAGGCCAGGTCCAAACTGTAAATGTAAAAATAGAGGTTGTGTCAACCAAATGCCTCACCAACTATAACGCATTTGACCTCATGGCTCTCCTCTGGGACGTGTGCTTTGTTTCACAGATGGGCAACTAATTTTCTTGTCCAAAGTATTATCAAATCCTCACGGCTGTATCTCTATTTAAGAGGATGTAGGGGGCTGTGCAAGAAAGTGGGCAACCCCATCTATACATCAGTCAGCGCTAAGAGAGGTCCAAGCTCACCCCTGTCCCAGGACAGCCACACGCTGCCTTGGTGACAGAGCCATGCTAGGGCTGCTCAGGTATGCCCAGGCTCTCAGGTGGACTTAATGAAGCAGGGAGAGCCCTGTGCTAATGTGGGAAGTGGTCTGGGGCTAGTGATGGTCACGCGCTTTAGCTTGAAGCATGTCTGCTACAGTCACATCTCTTACAGCAGAGCAAGAAGCACTGAACGTGGACTTCCCTGTTCTTCCTTGGCTCTCTGAGCTCTGACTTGCTTTGGAGAAAGCAGAAGACCTTGTGGTGGGGCTCGGCAGCCCATGCTGGAAGGAGGACGTCCCCTGAGCTGTGCTTGGCCTCCCCAGGAGCAACCTCCCTTAAGGAGCCTGGTGGGGTGGTGGCAGGGGAGCAGGGGTAGAGAGGAAGGGGGGAAGACTCATCCCCGATGATCTTCCTGAGCGCTTGATGGGTGTTGGACTGCCCCAGACAAGGCTAAAACTCAACCCAAGGGACTCGTCTTTGCCCCAAAAGCCTGGCTTTCCTCATCGTTAGATTGAAGATGCTTCAGACTGAATTTTCAATGTTTCTTTAAATGATCTGTGTATTCTCCTACCAACACTAGAAGTACTTGCAATTTTTTTCCCCCCAAGAGCTGAATCTAGTCACTTTTTTCCTCTAGGCTTCAGAGAAAATGGGAAGGTACTTAACTTATATTTTATTCATTGCAGTCACTATCTCTTGTTAATTTACTTACATTATTTACAGAATTTTAAAGTATTTTGTGTGTCAGGCAGCATCCCAGGCCCTATAAAATGCTAATTTTCAAACTGTATCAGAAGCAAACATCTTTCCTGGGCCTCTAGGTAGACAAAGGGTCATCCCCATTCTTAATTTATTTTTCATGATTCTCTATATAAATGCAATAAAGACTGCTTGAATGGCAGATCTCAGGCAACTCGCTTCTCTGTGTGGTTAAATTTTATGAAGATCCATTGTGGTTGTGTTACTGGTACAATAAATTTAATTTTTGATCTAGTGCCCTTAATTACTAAGGATGACTGAACCTGGTTTAAGTACAGGAATAACTGTCTTGGAGCTTTGCCCTAAATGGGAATGAAACATAGGGTTCAGAAAGTTCAAGTAACTTTCTGAAAAGAAACTAAGTTTTATTTTCACAGTTGCTTCTTTGTGCTTCCTGATTCCAGCGAGAGAGGAAGTGGGGGGAAACCCAAACCCCAGAAGGCTCTTAATGTTTTAGGTTTTAACCTCGTGTCTGTGAGCTCTCTGCAAACTGGTCCTGTTCCCAGCCTTGTGACGTTTGAATCTTTCTAAGTGCTGGGACTGTTGACACCATAAAATTGGGCAATACATGAAGATTTAGGGACATTTTAAGATAGTCTAAATCACTGTGACATGCCTGAACCATGTGTTTCCTGCTGGTCAGTTGTCTCTCCAGGTTTGAGGCCAATCAATAGGAAACAGTTGACATCATTAGATTTCAGTGGCTTTTAGCCTGGCAGGGTATGGCCAGACATATGTAGTCACCATAGCACACGGTGGCTATTGCCACTGGTGTTCGCCCTACTTCTCCCCGATGTCCCTTAGGTGCCTCAGTGGTCCTCTGCCCAGCTAAGAGGATATGGGTGGTCCCACTGCTAACGGGAGCAGGACTTATTCAGCCCTCTGCTAATTGCTCTGGAGAAGTCTTGGGGGAAAATGAGATATTTTGTTGTGAAGCATTGCATTCCTTCTTGCCGGACATGGGAGAAAATAACCCTGTGCTTCAGGAGACGGGAGGCCAAGGCTGTGGGTGGAGAGCAAAGGTGCAGTGCAGATGGGTGCAAGGGCCAGGCGTGAATCTGGGAGCGACCAGGGCTGGATTTGGCAGGCAGTGCCAGGACACTGCAGCACCAGCAAGCTCTCCTTTGCAGACAGAGCCCTGGGCTCCTGCCGCTGTTTACAAGGCAGAGCATTTCTCCTCTGCTCCTCCTGAGGTCTGCTTGAACAAGGATGCCTCTTCTCCATCTATTCGGTCTCCAGCAATGCTGGTGTGTCAAGGCAGTGGCTCCACCATTTTCGATGGGTGTCATGTCAATGAGAGGTCAGTGTGATAAATAAAGTGACTTAATCTCAAAATTAATTTAAAGGTGGCACTCTTCTGTTTTTTCCTACCAGACAGGATGCTCTGATGTAGTGCCTCCGGTCAAAAAATGTTGGCAGACTTGAAGACTTATTTTGAATTTTGTAGCCACTCTTAGAAGCATAGCAGGGATATCAGGTAGCAAATGCATGGTCTTGGCAATTATTTTTCAGTGCTTGGAGTTTCATGGAAGTTTCAAGATTTTTCCAGTAGATGCATGATAGTATGTAATGTATGCTAGCTTTGTGAGATGCCTTCTCAATTAAATGCAAAGTACAGGGCTTTATTGGTGAGATGATCTTGCATGAGGCAGAGCAATGGAACCTGCAACGTAAGCACAGGCAGCCTGTGCATCACCTTCAAACCCTTGCTCCTCAAAAGCTGAAGCCAAGTTCCCAGCATCTCACGATGCAGATATAGAATCATAGAATGGCTTGGGTTGGAAGGGGCCACCAAAGGCCATCTAGTCCAACCCCCCTGCGGTGAGCAGGGACCCCTTCTACTCGATCAGGTCGCTCAGAGCCCCGTCCAGCCTGGCCTGGAATGTTCCCACGGATGGGGCTTCTACCACCTCTCTGGGCAACCACTCTCATTGTAAAAAATTTCTTCCTTATAACCAATCTAAATCTGCCCTCTTTTAGTTTAAAGCCATTTCCCCTAGTCCTGTCGCTACAGGC
>JAVKLA010000002.1:27363663-27375816 GCA_034782735.1 Sagittarius serpentarius | reverse complement strand
CCCTGTCTTCCCTGTGCCTCAGCATGGCTTCTAGGAGGATCCGTTCCATGATCTTCCCAGGCACAGAGGTGAGGCTGACAGGTCGGTAGAGGTATTGCTTCATCTAAAAAACTAGCTCAGCGACATGAGCAGGCTCACCAGCCAGGGTGTATAATGGTGTCAGAAGAGGGAGACGTGGCCCTGCAAGCGGCACTCATGGTGTGTGATGTTGTGATATGAAAGAACATGGCTCAGCCCCAGAATAATACTGGGTCATCCTGTGGTGTGTGAGCATCTACTCCTGGAGTTCTCAATGGTACAGCTCTGCCAGCAGCCAGGCAGTGATCACTGTCACTGGGATAGGGTAGACCAGGACACCATCTTTAAGGCCTAGCTTCTTCCCTCCATCCCACTTTTGCCATTCCTGAGCTTGTTTTAGGTGTAACTGGTAAAGTTCTGGTGTGGCTGGTTAAAATTCCAACAGATGTTTTTGGAGGGATCAGCTGTGATGTTTCCAACTGTGATGTTATCTTTTTTGGAAAAATGACAGATACTTTTTTTTTTGCAAATGACAGAAACTTCAGAGGTTTCCTACTGCTGAAAGCCAGGGAGGTCTTATGGTGGGGTTGTTACATCCTTCGAGCCCTCACTTCAGAAACAAACACCTGAAGGACAGTCCAGTCCAGTCCAGTACACACTGTGGTCCTGACTGCCATCTCCAAAAGAGCACAGCTAAAATCCTTGTGCGTCTTTGAAGTTAGCCACTGTGCTCCCACAGAGGTGCACACCTCTGATGGACACTAAGAGGACAAGTGGTTCCACTCTGTTCACATCTAAGAAGAGCTGAGTGAAGTGCAAGGCTTTGCAAGACTGAGGAGACTGTTAACAATAACTAGCTAAGGTTTAGGGGTCTGTCCTTGATGTTGGACTTTTTCTTGGGGAGGTGGTGGTGGTGCTTTTCCAAGTTAGCAACCTGCATGCATGTGGCATTACGCTGCTCAAAAATTCTTTGCATGTGCACTGTAGCTAGAAGGAATACACTGAACATACAATAGCTGTCGTTCTACTAGGGAAAAAAATTCCTATTTACAAGCTTATTTGATAGATTCCTCCCCGCCCCCTTTCATCTTAAACAAAAAATCGGCATGTTAATAAATGCAAACCCAAGAATCTGAATGCTGCTCAGAAACTTGAGAGCGGGTTTCTCTGCAGCCAACATGAGCCACCCGGGGAGGCTGGATGCAGCTCAGCCAGCACCCAGGAGCGCACCCTGCTCCAGGGCTGGTTCTGCCTCCTCCACTGAAGTCAGTGACACGGTCCTGGCTTAGGATGTGTTAGATTTATCTGCAAAGCAGAACTGGTAGAATATGAACTTTGATAGGAATTAAGAGTATGATAATTTTATAGGTCATTCTGTACAGAGTCATTATGAAATGGGGAAAGGCATCAGGAGTTGCCCATTGGAAATTACTGGCCCACTGCAGGTAAATTTACGTATGTTCTCTTCCATCCACAGTCTTGTCACCACCTTGGTGCCAGGTTCTAGTGAACCCGTGGATCTACATCACCACCCATCCATCAGGCCTTCTTTTCACCATATGTAAGGCCACCATCTTCTCCAAGCATTCACTTCAAGTTGACCTGAATATGGATTGCCAAATGTTCTCCCTTTTCCCCAACCTCAGTTTGTCTTTTGTTCCACTATGAGGTGAGGAAAATCCTTCCTGAGGGTTTGGCAAATACACACTACATGGCATTTGCCAGCATTGGTTAAATCTGAATAAATAAATCCATCTGTTCCCCAAAGGAACCTGCTCATTCTGTGATGTCACAGCCTGGCCTTGGTGACATCAGTTAATCATCGCAGGAATTACTGTGATGCCCCAGGCAATTACTGGCTAAAGCAGACGGGAGTTAGTTGCTGAATGGAGGAAGAAAAAGATTCTCTTCAGATAAGAGCATGGGAAAAGAAATAATGGAAATTGCATGATAGGTTAAAGAGGCTTTTTATGTGCAGAATGTAATATTTCCCTGTCTGTGGCAGAGATGAATTCTTTTTTGCAAGGTAAAGAACCTCCAAGGAAATACACTCTAAATAGGCTGATGTATCCAGATACAACAGCAAGAGATTGCTTTATTAAATGGACTATAATTATAAATCCATGTACCTGGAGATAAACGAAGCGGGGGCACTGTTTCTTTGAGGGCTGCACTGGAATGTTTCTGGATCCCAGAAACGTACTTTATACACACTGAAGTTAATGTATTCCAAGCTGGATCTCCCATCTGACCATTTCCATTGCACTTGCTGAAGTGTATTATACTTCCAGGATGTAATTTGCCTCAGTGAAATTGTCATTTTTATTCCTAAATAACTAGCGACCACTGGGCTAAAGACAGCTCTCCAGAAAGTGACCTTGAAGATCACACATCATTACCGATGCCTTGTTTAAATTGCAGAGAAATGTTAGGACTGCATAATAAGATGTTGACTGTCAGGCTGAGCAAGCAAGCTGAGATGAAGATGATGTTGGGAACTACTGCTTTGCTGTCTTTGCCTGGACTATTCAAAATGCTTTTCTTGATTCTCTGTTCATCCCCTATCTTTCCTCTGCAAACTTCCGGGAGATAAGTTTCAGCTCTTCTTGGACAAATATCATTCCAAATAAATAGGGAAGCAGAGGAAAAGTGTTTGTTTTATACCTCAGTGGGGTGATAAAAAAAATCTCTGGGTAGGCTGCAGCCCCTGGACCATTGTTGCTTTGTGTTTTCAGCAGAAACGGCTTGGGCTGTATTGATTTCTTGTGAAATGAAATGTTAACAAAAGTGTAGCAACAATAGAAGATGTTTCCTTCTCTCACTTGTGAATTTTCTGAGCTCGGAGGATTTTTTAACCTTTATTCCCCAAACCCACTGTTGGAAATTCAGTGAGGTTCATGGGAAAATTCAATGCAACAATTAGCTGTGTGTTCAGCTGGCTTCTCCCCCCAGATGGAAGCTGTAGCATCTGTCTCATGCGAGCCTGCCTGAGGTGTCTGAAAATAACAACAATTAAATATCCACAAAACTTCGGACAGAAGGGAGCATAGAAATAATGTTGCTAACAATTTTTTCCTTTAAAATCCTTATTATTTTAAAATTTATGAACAAATATTCTCTTGGGGGTAGAGCTCCTTGGCAAGTTAGTCTCATTCCTGCCTTAGCCTTGTTTTTTTCTACCATGCTCTAAGCCTGTGCAGGCATTGCAGTACCCTACAAGCTGAGGCAGCCGCTGACAACACAACCTGGGAGCAAAGCTGGGTACCACACCATGCTTTAGAGCTGCCAGCAGCTGTGGGGAAGAAAATCTGAAGCTTGCTTTGCTATTTGCCGTCTCCTAACAGGAGAAAGTTTAGTAAGGGGAAATTAATGGGGATCAGCCCCTCCTGGTGTCCACAGAATGCTTGGTTTTAAGTGGCAGATTTCATCCAAACCTCAGTAAAATGCATCTAATCCATGTACTTTGTGTTGCAGTAACTCAGCTCATAAGCTGCCCTCCAGCACTGCTGCTGCGTACTGTGCTCTGATGCATCAATCCCATAATATTCTGCTTCTCCATACGTGACCTCCCTGCATTGTATGGCTGTTTGCAGGGTTATCCAGGTGCACCGCACTGTTAAGTACAAGCTCCCAACACGTTCTCCTTCCTGTAGTTTACAGCTTTCACTGTTCTGGCAGGGAACAAAAGGATCTGACCTTCCTCAGGGCGAGCAGGGAAGTTACTAAATAACCAAGTTCTCCCTTCCCCAAAAGGCTGTAAATTGTGCTGAAATAGTGGTTTCAGGATATGCCAGATGAGAAGCTGTTGTAGGCCACCGAATGATTTTTAATTGCACGTGAACCAGAGGAAATGCTTTACACTGGAAAACTCCCACCTTCCCTCTCTTGCAGAGCGCAGACGTTTGCTGCCTGCTCTCTTCAACCCTGCTCTTGCTGGAAGCACTGGCAGTGTCCGTGGGTCGGGGAGGGTCGTGGTCCACCCCAGGAAAGGACACCTCTCCTTCCCCCGAGGCACAGAGATACCTTCCAGCTTTGAACTCGCTGTTAACCTCTCCTTTGAAAGCTCAGGGGCAGCTCAAGGTCTTTGGACTTGCTGAAGATCTGGCCGCGTGGGAAGGACCCCGGTGCTGGGGTTAAGGTGGGCAGTGCTGGAAAGCCCACAGCATCTTATGGATTTGCGTCGGCTGGTTTGTTTTGGGGACAGGTCCTATGAGCTAGAGAGATGAGGACAAGGGGAGGAAATGACTCTGCTCCGTTGAGAAGGACTTCAGAAATGGTAGCAAAACAAGGCCCCAAAGCCAGCCGGTAAGTGAACTGGTTTTGTGCCACCTGTCCTTCAGCTCCAGCTTACATTCACGTTCTTGCCTTTCTGATGAAGGTAGTACATCAAGCACCACAACGGACTTCTCTTTTTGCCTGCGTAACTTTAACACCATAAAAAGCTCCCCTTCTTTAGAATACTGTCCTTCTGAAAGGGCTTTTACATACTCTTCCTCCTCCTCTTGTTTTTTTTTTTCCATGCTTTGACATCATTATGTGAGGGACATTACTGAGCTCCTAACTGTGGAAGAAATGGTTCTGAGCCAAAATGTTCTGCTGAAAAAAAAGGTATTTTCCATGGCTCCATATAATGCAGCCAACTCGATTTTCTGTAGCTCCAGTTTTATAGGAGAGATTTCTGAAGTCCTACCCTGAGGTCACCAACTTGTGGGAAAGTAACACGTGGTCGATCAGACTTGTGATTTCTCCCTCCCCAGCCAATAAGTATCAGTGCTACTTTTCACACTACTGGGGAATGACCCTAATTAGGCTTATTAAAGTTAGTTCTATATTAATTGTGTGGCCATGATCCTACAAACACCTCTGCACGTGTACAAATGTTATTAATGTTGAGTCCCCACTAAAGCCGATGGTGCTGAATCCATGCTGACAGTTGAATGTGTTTACTGGGGCTGGTGAGAGCAAGGTCTGCACCCAGACATTCACTCCATTTTGGTGTGAGGGGGCTTTCTGATCACTGATGCAGTGTTTTAGATAGATTGTCTAGAGATGGAAGCAAGAGTTTAATATAAAATGAGAGCTGAACCAATCATTTCTTCAAAATAAAGCAGTTTGAAGATTATTTTTTTTCCTTTCAAGCAAAAGGTGAGTTTAAGTTGGTTTTATACAGTGTTATTGTGGCTGAGCGCTCTACTGGTGTCTTCAGAGCCCCTCACCAAACGCTGCCACTGCCGCAGCAGTTGCAGTTTCCTAACGCGTTTCAGCTGCAAAACAATGTAGTCGTTCCCGCTGCCAGGGCGGCTCTGCAGCACGAGCAGGAGCAGCGTTGCTCTCAGGGCGTTGCTGGGAGCGCTCGAGCCATGTGAAGGCTGGCTCGCGTCTCACGCAGCTTTACCACCCAGAAATGCTGTTCCTGCCCATTCTGGTACCATGGACGTAAGTGGTAACTGCAAGAGACGACAAGGGGCTTGAAGCTTGGCAAGCCTGCGTGCATCCACCTGACCTGTAAATGAGGCTGGCCTTGCACCCTCTGGGGCCGGCACTCCGTCTTGGCTTGAGATCAGATGTCCCCTGGGGACGGACAGTAGCCTGTCTCTCTATCTGCTCTCAGTCCGTTCGTGCTTCAGTAAGACAGAGCACTTTTCTTCATGAAACTTTTGAGTCTTCTGCTTGTCAGGTCCCTGCTGCTGGGCTGTGATCTCCAGGAAAGGCCTCCTGGTGTATTTCTTTGTTCTGTGACTAATTGGAACCTCAGGAAGGAGATGTGCACTGTGGACACGAGTGTGCTACAGGTTTAATTCACTGTAGCATGTCCTATTGAGAACTTCCCAAGCTTCACTGCTGCCGTGACTCACCGTGTATTTTCTCCTCTGGGCTATGGTTCATTAATTCAAGAATTAAACTTATTGCTTCTTTAGAGAGAGGCTATATGAGAGCATCCTACTGAGTTTCTTAACAGTTCTTGGTTTTGGTCATTCTGAGCTATTCAGAAGCCTGGTTTCGAATGTGTTGGAATAGGTGGAAAGAATGGAATTGATTTTTGGAGGGAAGTTTGCTTTAGGTCATTCATGAAGAAGAAGGGACACCACCTGAAGATGTTCCTTGAAAGTACTTCTTCCTTTCCACCGATTTCACAGGAGCTGAAGAGGTGGGCAGTCTGATTATGCAGAAGAGCCACCACAGGTCAAGGACAGTCCTCAGCCCTTCTCTGGACCCAGCAGGCAGCTGACTCTGAACAGTGGCTGTTATCACAAATGCAAAGCTACCATTTGCTGTGGAGATCTCTAATGAGCCAGGAACGCTGGAATTTTTCCAACACGTCGCCCCTGTTGGCTGCCCTCCCATTTGGTCATGCTAAACGACTAGGTAAATAGGCCTTTCATGAAATCTAACACCCGCCCTACCTAATCCCCCCCTGCCTTCAAACTGTTGGGCTAATCAGTTGTTTTGACATAACTGGGATCCAAATTCTGTAAGGAACATGGCCAAGAAAAGTTCAAATCCAAGACCAAGATTAATGAGAACTTCAAAGAAGTCTACCACCAAATGTTACTAATTTAGTACACCCTGTGTTTGAAACCAATGACCTAATTGGAAACTATATTCTTTAAAAGCCATTATGTCCCAGGTCTTTAGTATTCGGGAGGTGGCTTCTGAGATCAGAGTAGGTTTATGTCATTTGGTAGGATGGGACAGTGGATTTCCAGCCCCACCTCCCTAAAGCTGGGATAAAATATCCTGCTGTTGACTGCATTAGGTGATTGTGCTCTTAATGCACAATAAGATTCATAATCAGACAAACAAGTTCCTTCTGCTCTCCAATAACTGCGTATAATATTACAAATCCTTGAAAGCTGGTCAGAGAAATGAAAGGTCTGATTAACTTTGCTGTCATGTTGCCAAAAAATCAGCACATTAAAAAAAAAAGTACTTGGTGTAAAAATGTACGTTGTTGCACAGGGCTGCTGTTGGTACATCTGCCCCCCCAGAGTTTCACCGAGGTCTGAACAACTATGTGTGCAGGAGTCAGTCCTGCCTTTGGCTATGGAATTGGGTCACTGTGGGAAGAAAACCTAAGGAGAAAATCAGAACGCTGTTCCCTTTAGCAAAGACCCATCAACCTACTGTGGAGGTCAGGTATGCTGTGGCCAGCTCAGGCACATCTCTGTGTCTTACCTTCTTCCCAGCGCTGCCACAGGGTTCCGTACTTTCCTGAAAGGGTCCTGCTGTCACGAGGCTGTTTGTCCTGCATCAGACCATGCCGATCCTCACCCAGAGCCAGGATGGAGGCACTCACGTTGGAGAGCCTGCAGGGTTTTCCCAGCAGATGAGCTCAGATAGAGTGAAGCTAAAGTGGGACTCGTCTCACGTGCTGCTGCAGGTGGAAGTCTCCTGTAGGTATAGACTCTAAATCACAGCTTTCTGTATATAAGGGAGGAGGAAAATCTTTCTACCTTAGACATCTACTTCAGTGTGAACTGTACCATCTTCTGGCAGTGGCTGTTTCTCTGCTCTGACTGCAGGGAGACTGTGGTGACAGCTCAGACTTGCATCTTCATCTCCTGAACACCAGTGAGGTTGCTCAAGATCCCCATCCTCAGCAATGTGCCCAAATCACACAGCCAGGCTATGAAGGAGCAGCAGACCCATCGCCACTTTGCTGAAGACAAGGTGCCCTATGGGTTAGACCACCCTTCCCGTGACTGATACTGAGCCTTCACCCTTCTTATTAGCCTGCCTTTCTGCAGCTAAATCTAAGCTGCTGTGAATGTAAGACAATGGGGAGAAGAAGCTTCGACAAGCCTTGGTGATGTTTTGACCACAGGGATGCCTCCAAATCAGGCACCAGATTCAGCCACAGCTGCTGCAGAGAGCTTTGCACAGGTGCCCTCCCGTAGCCTTGCACGTGTGTATGCGTGTGCGTGTGCACACTGGGTGTCCATCACATACTACGTGATGTCTCTGAAGTTTTGCACGTGCATGGGGAAATGCTGACGGTTGCATGGTGAGGCTATGCCAGACGGCGGAGAAGTAGGTTTTTATGCTTAGAAGTTCTCCAGTTAAAAACCTGTGAGACTTATCAAAATGAACTGGGTTTATTTAAAGTAATGAGAATTTATTTCTTGCCACTGAGGATACTAGTCTCTAAGAAGGAGCTGTGAAGCAAAGTCTTCTCAAAAAATCTTGATTGATTGTTCTGGGCAAAGTAACAGCTCTGGAAGGATCTGTAGAGAAAGTTTTGGTCCATACACCTGAACAACCATTAAGCTAATTATTTGGGATGTACTGCAGTCCATTTCAGACACTGTAGAGGACCTGGTATACCTCATTTGCAGACACTGCCATCTCCCATGCAGTTCATAACCCAGTGCTAAGGTGGCGGAGAGGCCATGAAAGCAGAGAGAGATGCAGTTTTCCAATACAAAGCCAGGCTGTGAGCCGCTTACCCGCCACTGCAGAGGGGAGCGAGGAGCTCCTCTGAAGCTAGGGGACCTGCCATTCTCCAAGGCTTTTCTAGTAATTTGGAAATAAAAGTTAATTTCTAATGGAGGTTACGTGATATCTCAGGCTAATAGCTGGTGTTTTCCTTTCCTAGATCAAAGTGGAATTCCACCCTTTCTGTCTGACTTAAATCCAGAGGGCAGTTATCAGTTAAAACATAAATAAAGGAATAGCAAAAAAGAAAAGATTTGACCGGGCTGGAGCAATTTGGATACATTCAACCTTTAAGAAAGATTCCTTGTTTTCACATCAGTGATATTTTGCCAAAAACTCCTTAGCAAACATCAAGGAAGGTTTGTCTTGGGTCATTTTCAGAAAACAGGTTTTGAAAAAAAAAAAAAAAAGAAAAGGAAAGAAAAGAAAAAACCCCGAACCAAACGGAGTCCTTTGCTGGCTGAGGAGCTGGTTCCTGCTTGGGTGTGGGTTACCTAATACAGGTCCCATACTCAGCCTGGTGGCAGTCAGTGAGGTCTGAGCAAGTTCAGCTGAGCTGTACGATTCGCCCCTCCTGAAGGCATTTCTATGCACGCCCGGTGTTACCAAACTCATCTGTTAGACATTTATTAACTTATGCTCGACAATGATCCTTTCCCGCTCCAGTGCAGGACGGCATCCCTGTTCAAGGCGGTGCTGAAGCACACGCTTAAGTTGAAGCCCTCGGTTAGCAATCCTGCATCTGCTGAGGAGGGCTGGATATTTAAGTGATTTCCTCTTCGGGGCCTTACAAGCCTTGTGGGGTTCATGCCACCTTAGGAGCCTGGGCAGAGCTTGAAAGGTTTAAGTGCAGGAGAGACCATATTTCCCAGAAAAGGGAAATTTGTATTTTATAAACCCCGCAGCACCCATTTTGCTCACATCCATTTTATGATTATAATTACTTAGATTACTTTTATTTTAGATGAAGGAAAACAATAATGAAAAGGTAACTAAATAAAAAGTCTCGGAAAAAGAAGGAAAACACTGTGGTTTCTGTTCAGAATTTTTAACCCTTCAGTGAGAGGAAGGGCTGGATCGTCAGAGGTGGAGGGAAAGGCTGGCTTGTAGCTACACAGAGACCACTAAGATTTCAATCTGCCCTTTTCAGTGGAGCATTCATTCCCACCCTTAAAGAAAGGTGAATCTCCCATGCCTTTTCTGTGTTTAAATGAGTTGTGGCTCTCCAGATGTCTGCAACAAAATTGGGTGTTATAAATACATATATATAATAAGTATTATATATACACACACATAATAAATATATATATATATGAATAATGCAGTTAAAGTGAGTTTAGAGGGCAGGTCTGAACTCCAGAAGGTCCTTTCTATCAGCACCTCTGAGTGATGGGCACCAGAGAGGCCAAAGGCTCACCCGCGGGTGCGTGTCTGCTGTTGGCCGTTTTGTCATGGGTGAGTTACTGATGCACAGACCTGCTTCGTCAGTGCTGGGAATTTCCAGGAGACTTTGTCAAATGTGGGAGTTTTGAGGGGAAAGAAAACCCAGAATTTTCTGCCAAGGGGAGGTCTAATGCCCACAGAAACGCCTATTGCAGAGACACCCACTCCCTTCATCCTTGCTGGAGTGTACCGGGAGGGCAGCGCTGTAGAGCTCAGCCCAGGACAAGTGGGGGGTCGAGAAGGGCACCGTGTGCTGCAGCATATCCCCTCTGTTGATTAACGGTCCCGTGCTCAAGCAATGGAGCAACTGCCTTCACCTCTGGCTCAGCTCGTCTGAACCTCTTGCAATGCTCGCTGGCTGATGTCCTCTATACGCGGAGCAGCACCAAATGCCTCTGACCCCCCACCCCTGAGGGGTCCCTGACGGGTTGAGCCTGAACGAGGCTTTTCAGCCTCAAACAACTGATTTTATGTGAGTTAGATAAATAATTAAGTTAATCATCAGTCTGAGGGTGTTGCTGGCAGACTGAGGTCCCTTTTCAGGTTCCAGCGGAGAGTCCAGCCCCAAGGTCCAGTGAAGCGAGCTTTGTTTGATCTCAGCGACTATGCTGTATTCGTGCAGGTACAGGGGATGAATTGAGAAAGGCATCTCCAGTGCCTGCAATCTGCTACAGTAAGGCAAATAAATAGAGATTATAATGCTGTAAATGCCTTTGAGTGTGATAATTGCTAAAATAAGAGACACCTCGAAGCATGGACTCATGATTGCTGGAGACCCTATGTCTTCATAAACATCCCTCATCCCTTTTCCAGTTCTCATTATAGTGGTGGAAGCTGCCTTTCCGTCTTACTATAATATGTAAAACCCCACAAGGAACACGAAACTTGTTCTTTCCAGGGGCTCCCACTGCACTGGGCTACTCCTGCGCATTTGAGATGCCCAAAGCTGAGAGCACCAGCAAGCACTGCCTGGATTGGGTTTGCTGACCTTTATTGACCTTTTCTGGGTGTTTCACCCAAAAAAAGGACACTGCATCTTTTCCTAGTTCCCTCATGAGCCTCAAAAAGCAAGTGCCATGCACCTTATACCCACCGCAAAGTGCCTGGCAGGCTCCTAGGAGAGCAAGCAGATGTATTGGTCTCTGTGCAGTGGCAATCAGGAAGGGAATTAAAATTATGATATGTTGCCATGGTAATGAAGTCCCAGGATTTGGCTAGGAGGAAAAGTGAGGTTGTAGCTAGTTGCTCATGAATTCCTCAGTAGGCTTTTCAATACTCTGTTTCCTTTAAATGAAATTGGAGAAAGACTTGCAGTTCATAGTGGGGATAAAAATTTTATGAAGCTAAATCTAGGCAGTGTTTTAGTGTCAGTCAGCATTAACCCACAGCATGAACACATAAATAATTGAAATTTCAAATACCCCAGTGCTCTGGGTTAGAGCACTGGCAGCACTCGAGGGCTGATGCTCCGCCGGCAGCCCTGGGCACCCCAGAAGATCACGAGCCTCTTCCCGAGCAGCCTGGGCATCCCGGGCTGGATGAAATCACCCTTCCCTGCATCCTCCCGCTGCCCCAGCTCCTTGCAGGATTTCTTCTGGCCAGAACAGAACAACAAGACAAATCTGACAGGTTTCCTCTGGCTTGGAGCAGGGGAGTTTAACTGCTTAGGGAAGTATTGGCAGCTCTTTCTTGAAAACCAGGTTTCTGCTTATCCGTAGGAGCCTGGCTGCGGTCAGCGGGATGGCTGTGGGCTGGGGTTTGTGTGTGTGAGATCAACTCTGCCCCTGCCAGGAGCCCAAATAAAGAATTCTGAAGCAGATGAACAGAAAAATAAATGCAGTTAATAAAAAAACATAGAAATGTAGCAGAGTGAAAAGATCGCAAAGCACTGCTTCTTTGTGAGGGTGATGATTGGTTTTGAAAATGGATATTCAATGGAGATTTAAAAAAACCCCACATTTTTTTTTACCAACCCTGGCCTTAGTTCCCCCCTTACACCTATAACAAGAAAATTAACTTGCAAAGAGAAAAAAAAATTATAAAAACAACTTCCAATGTTTTCAGCAAGAATAACACTAGCAAAAGGAAACTGGCCCCAGTTTTTCCTCATATTTTACTTCGATCATTCTTTTTTCTGCTTTTCTTTTCTGATCTCCCTTTTTCAGAGGCAAATTGAGCACACCCTCACCAAGTCTGCCGATGACACCAAGCTGTGGGGTGCGGTCGACACGCTGGAGGGAAGGGATGCCATCCAGA
>JAVKLA010000002.1:27342858-27363563 GCA_034782735.1 Sagittarius serpentarius | reverse complement strand
AATACAGGCTGGGCGGAGAATGGATTGCGAGCAGCCCTGAGGAGAAAGACTTGGGGGTGTTGGTTGACGAGAAGCTCGACATGGCCCGGCAATGTCTGCGGCCCAGAAAGCCAACCGTATCCTGGGCCGCACCAAAAGAAGCCATGTGGAGACTTCTTCCCTCTGCTCGACTCCCCTGAACAGCTGGTCGGGGAAGATGGGGATGAGGTACCTCAGCTGGCTGCATCCTTGTGCCCTCTGCGCCGCAGCTCCCTCAGGCAGGGGTACAGCTTCAAGCCCCTTCCATGGCTGCCTGTCCCCCTCTGCTCCTCCTGGGACCCTCGTACCCGCCGCCTCCCTCCGCAGAGCCAGCGAGCGAGCAGGATCTTGCAGCAGACCCTGCCAAAGCCCAACCCTCCTGCTGCAGGCATTTAGTTTTCCACGTTTATTCCCTTGCTCCCATGCAGCAGCCAGGTGGGATTTGCAGCTGCTGGGAAGGGGAAAACTAAGCTTGTCATGGCAGCAGCATGGGTGTTTGTTGGGTAAATACACGTGTACAAGTAAAACTTCACCCTTGCTGTTGCGGGGGGGTTGCTCAGTAGAGGTTGGCTGGTATCCTTACACCGTGGTGCAGCAGGCAGTGGCATTTCACTCGGCTCTGGAGGTTTTTAACGTCAGTCTCGCAACTTTCTTTCCACCATGGTTATAAAACAAGCACTTCACCATTAAGAGGACACAAGTGGAGGCGGATCAGCTTGATACTGGGAAAATTGCTGGATGAGACGTGCCTCAGCCCCCGTCACCTGCTTCAGCATGGAGCCATAGCCCATCCACTTTATAATCAGGGTGATTGCTAGGAACAAATACCGCAGAGCCCTTCTCAGCTCTACAATAATTGTAAACAAGTAAAAACAAAGGGTGAAATAAAGAAATTGGCACACCATCACCTTGTGCAGGGCTCCTGCCTGGTGCCTCTGCTGTGCAAGAGAAGAAGAAATGCAGGTCCCTAAGGAGCTACCATTGCACTGCAGGATGGCGGGGGGCACGTGAGCACGACTGTGGGTGTGACAGCGGCAAAGGTTGGAGTGTTGCAGTCAGTGAATTTCACAGAGCTTGGGAATTTGTGGACCATCCCAAGAGCAGCACCTAGCTCTTCTCAGCAGGTGTTCCCATTTCTACCAGTGATTGCATTGCCTAAACCCCACCGCCAGAGTGGCTGGGTTTAATTTTTGCAGCCCTCACACAGACCAGCTTGCTGGTCCTCTGCTGAGATGCCCAGCCAGCTCAAGGGCTTTTTGCCCTTACTCACCTCTACCTTTGCACCTCCTGCTCTGGAGTGGATTTGCCGTGGACCTTCTCTGAAAAACAAGCAACGCTGTGTCCTGGAGCTGACTTTGGGAGCCTCCAAACGCCTTCAGCAGTCCACCTTCCACATTAGTCCTAGACAAGTGTCTCCTGGGCCTGTATAAAAGGGAGAACCAGCACCTCGTGGCAGCTGCGAAGGTGAGAACGAAGTAAGGAGCTCTGAGCAACCAGACCTTGCAGAAGTGCCTGGGGGAAGAGGAGTCCTGGCCCTGCAAAAGGAGGGTCTAATGGCCCCAGGGAGGAACAGTGCTGGAGGAGGTTAGGGCGGGGGTGTTTCTTGGGGGGAGACCCAGACTTGCACCAAAGCTCATCTCTTTGTGAGGCTGAGAGATTCAGCATTTAGAGCAAATGTTGATGACAGTAAAATAATTTTTAATGGCCATTGCATGTTATTGGTCTTCTCTCTCGGCAGAGCAGCCAGTGGGTGATAGCCCAGGGGAGGACCAAGGGGGCACAGGGTCTCCGTGTGCTCGTGTGAATGTGTGCCGTTCTCACGGGCCGGCGGTGTGTGTGGTCTGACCTGTCCGTGTTCACTAGTGCAGAAGAAGTATTTTGCGCTACTGGGAGGTGGGTGGTAGAGAAGGGACCTTCTCCGTTGCTCAGGCCCCGTAGATGCCTTCTGTGGAGCTGTCAAGGGGGAAGAGGGCAGCATGCTGAGCCTCACTAAAGCCTTTGCAGACCTCCAAAATTCAGATGCTGTTCCGAGCTGTATCTGAATAGCAGTCTTTGTAGTCCCCACAGGACCTGATGATATGCCAGGGCTTCTAATGATGAGTCTGGTTTTGGGTGGAAACAGGCTATTGTGAAAGAAATCTCCTTTGCATTTGATGTCACACTTCCCTCTAGAGCCACGGAGGTCAGAAAGAGGTCAGAGGCACTGGTTTTGCTCAGCACAGTGATGGGGTTTCTTTCAGCTGGGAATCTAAACTGGGCTTTACCACGCTAGGGAAAACTTGAGACCTCCTGCACATCAAACCTCAGAGCCTTCCCCTCTGCCCCGAGCCCGGCTCACAAGGGCCCTGCTGTGTGCCTGAGAGGTGAGTGGTGCTGCCTGGCAGGCACTTCGCAAACCAAGAGAAAATAAACACGAGGAATTACTGCTGGCTCTTTCTCTCTGGTGCTGCACTTGGGCTGGCTCCACTGTGGCATGTGAATAGAGTGTCAGGTTGGCTGCTGTCGGATCAGTAGGTTGATTTTGGGACTTTTTTTTTTAGGCTATAAGAAAACAAAAGTACCAAAGGAAAGACTTTCTTCCCTCCCTACTGTGCTAAGCCAAGCCAGACTCATGTGACTGCTCGCTGAGCCCGGGAAGCAATGGCCTTCAGATCTTCAGATGCTCTGGGATGCAGAGGTGGGCAAGGGTGCTTATTTAAAACAACTTTTCTTTTTACTGCTAGGTTTGAATGACTTCTAGAGCTGGTCAGAAATGGAAAATCACTATGAGATGACTCTGTGGTGGGAAATTATGTCAATTGTTTACTTCCTGTAGACTTCCAAATTGGGCCTATTTTAAATTGAAAAAAAAAATTAGAAATACTCCCATGAACCTGTTTTTCCTTTTTATTTTTTCTTTCTTTTAAAATAATATTTCTTAATAGCTGCTTAGGTACACTTTCCACTTTCAGTACTAATTTGAACAATTGTCAGAACCAGTTGTGATATGCAAATTTACAAGGTGCTGGACCTGAGCAGAGATTTTTGAAAACTCTTCCATTTGAAAGGTTTGTCACTCAAATATTTGCTAAGTCAAAGCCGACAATCACACACCTCTGGTAGTATGTTCAAGAAAGGGCTGTTAATATCTCTGAGGTTAGGATTGACTCAAATTTCCTGCTAGGGACCATGGTGCAGAACATAAATAAAATAAACAGGGAGAAGTTATATCTGAGCAGGACTAAAGTGCTATTTAAGAGCATTTCTTAATTAGACAAAAGTTTCTCCAAAACTTTTAATGGCCTTCTCTGATAAAGACTCCCATTTAGGTAAGTTTCTCTAATATTTTTTTCAAAAGAGTGAAATTAAACTGTTAAAGCCCCAGAGGTAACAACATGCCATTTCAGCCAAAACAACTAAAGCTTCCAGCTTAAAAACAAACTATGTTTTACTGAAAGAATGAAAACTTCCAAAGGAAATATGAACTGCTTCTTCAGGATGGGTGGGGAATGGGAAGACCCCCCACTTACCGAATGCATTCTTCCAGCAAAAGCCCTCTAAAACAAATTCTCATTTCCCATGGGGGATGTGCAGACCTCCTATCAGCTGAAAAACATTGTGTTTTGGCATTAAAGGTAATTGCTAAAAGTTCTTAACCAGAAACAAGAGGTAGGCTGGGTAAAGGGAAACCTCTGTGGGCTGCGTGTTGCCTCCCACTTGCAACCGTTTCAAGTGTCGGGAAGCATCTGACTAAGGATGGCAGGTCCGCGGTGCCTGGCTTAATGAAGCAAATCATTACAAAAAGACAGGTCTCTAATGGCAGACACTGGAAGCGTTGAATCTTTATTACAGCGTTCTCAGGGGTGTTCGTTTTAATCAATGCCTGGATGGTCTGATTAGGTCTGTTTGCTCTCTTTTGTGAATTGCTCTGCAATTCAGCATTAACGAAGGTCTAATTTTACAGTGTTATTGTTGAAGAAGGTAATACAAGCCTGGGAATACTGGCAAGAAAATAAACTTTTGAGGTCCATGCCAGTAGTTAGTTCTCTGAACTAGCTCTGGTAAATGAGTAGATCAAACAGAACTTTGACTTTCAGCTCAGGGCCACCACCCATTTTGTAGACTATCCATTAAGTTCTCCCCAATGCTTTTTAATTATGTTTCTGTTCTTGCCATTCCTCTGGTGAGGGAAACTGGCTTCAGGGGAAGGACCACGGTTCCTCCTGGTACCATCTGTGCCAGTTAGACCTGGGAAGCACCGGAGACTTCAGAAGGCTGGAGCTCCTGCCAGAGGGCTGGCATGACCTAGACTTCAGAGCCTTGCTTTTGACTGCGCCCATTGGAGCTTTCTTTGTTTGCCCCTTGGCAGCTAGGTTTTGCAGAGGAGTGATGGGTCTTTTGGTTTCTGTTTTGCCAGGGAGCTGGTTTTGTGAAGGTGTAGAGATAGCGCAAACCTTCACTGGTGACAGAAATAGATTCAGACCAGCGTAATCCTCATGGAGACCACCGGGCTGTCCACGAGTGTTCACAAACGAGACCTCTGCATGCTGGTGCTTGCAGTCACAGCAAGTTTCGTTAGCTCCAGTGTGCCGGCCACCATGTGTTGTGAGATACAGGTTCTGGAGGCCAAGGCCAGAGCGGAAAGGCTATTTTGTACTGTAACTGTCTGAAGAACATTTTTAAGGGCAAAGTAACTTCTCAGCTCCTGAAAGATGGCTTTTTGGCTGAGCCTGGAGCTGTTTGTTTCTCACTGTCCCGATGTCGTCCTACTGCTGCGCTGACTGAACTGGGTGATCTGGGACAGCTGTCAGCCGGCTCCAGAAAGAGACAGTGTGAGGGTGGTTACAACTGCATTTCTGGTTTGCCTCCTACTTGCTCTTTGGCCAGAAGTGAGAGGGTCTGAGCCAATAACTAAAAATACAGTCTCATAGCCTTGGATAAAGGTAAGTTTGCCAGCAGGAACTTCTCTGCAGGAGACCTTGCATCCGTTCTAGCACAAAATCATGTGTGGTGTAGGGGGAAGACAGTGTCCCACTGCTCCTGTCTCCTGCCAAGGTGCCTTTTTCTCAGCTCATGCTGAGCCATGGCTGGCTGCAGCTGGAGGTGCATGGGCTCTTCTCCCAGTCAGATCTCCATCTGACCAGGGGCACTACCACAGAATAAATAAGAGGAAAATCTTTTTTCAGTGGACCCTGCAAAGGCGTTCTGGTGGATGTCTGAATTGCTCAAAGCGGTAGAAGACAATACTTGTGATAGGTGGGGACCCAGAATGAGTGGTTGTACAGGATAGATGGTGGCAGGTTCGTGGGTCTAACGGTGCTGTGTGTGATGGTTGCCAGTAGTAAGTCTGAACTTGCTTGCTGTTGTGGGGAGCCAGCAGTGATTTAGAACAGGTTTGGTCAATGCTCTCTGCAAATTTTCTTTGTCCTGTGCTCACATCTCTTCATTTTCTCTCCAAGCCTGTCCTTAAAAGGAGATGCCAAGGTGAATCCAGGCATTACATCAGGGACATCCTGTTGCTTCAGACCCCGGCATGTGTTTGACTTGGCTAATGTTTCTTTCTCAAGATCGATGACTGCCTATCCTGTTTGCCTTTCTCTGAAGATAAAATAACCTCCCTCCCCAGCCCTCCTGGGATTAGATTCCAAGTCTGGGCAGCCCAGCTGTGACAAAGGACAGGTGTGGGTCTGCAGGCAGGACAGGGCGCCAGGACATCCCCGTTGCCCTGTGCGTGTTGCTCTTGCAAGATGAACTATCTCCATGACCATTCCAATTAGTACGGGCCTCTGCTCCCCACCCTGCTCAGCAGGCTGTGTGTGTTTGGGGAGAAAAATGAGAGGAGGGAATTGGAAGACATTACTGTCTGTGGGAAGTGCAGAGGAGAGATTAATAGACGTGAGGAAGGGAAAAAAAAGACAACAAAGTATTCCAAGAGTTGGGTTAAGAATGGACAAATTTATGGTATGCAACATATCATCAATCTTGTTTAGGCAGGCTGTGTTCCTGATCTTGGCTATGTGCTTGTTTCTCTTAACTCTCTTATTTCTCAGTCTTGTTTGAGTCTGGTCCTGTGCATGTTGGGAAGGATCCTTCCCTCTAGAAAGCAGAGGATCCCCATAGCTCTGCAATGTCCCTGCAAGAGCCAAGCACAAACCCACTGGGGCTGCGTAAACTGGTAGAGTTACAGCCATGCAGCGAGCGGCAGCAAAGACAACTGTGAGCCAGAGCCTCCCATCCATCAGTAATTCAGGCTTTCCTTAAACATTGGTAAAGGCTCTGGATGGCCGCAGTAGCTACAGCCATAGTCTGCATTTGGTCTTTAACAGGAAGGTCTGTGTTCAAGGAAAGAACGGGAAGAGGGGTGTTGGTTTCCAAAGGGAAACTTAGATGGCAAAGCCAAGGTGGGTCACAGGTTGTAGGCCTGGAAAGGGATGGTGGTTTGGGCAAAATATGGGCTCTTCTCATTTCTTGGGGTATAGTAGCAACTGAAGACCTCACTGGGGTTGGGGTATCACTGTGCTATGCTAGTGCCTGTCCCCCATACTGCAGGTGGGAATTGTTTTCTGCTGAAGACCTTATGCCTGCTTTACAGGATGGGAGTAATTGATTTTATTCTTCCCTCTGGGTTATGAAGGAGTTGGTGACAGCTGGGGATTAATCCTGTCCCAGGCTGATGTTGCAAAAGCCCTCCTCTGTCCTTCAGCTGGGCCCAGTGGTCTGGCAGGCACAGCCTGATGCAAACATGACTTTGCTCTTACGCTCACCCAGGCTGTGACGAATTCCAGCACCGCTTGCTATGGAGCAGGGAGCAATCCAGAGCTGAGCTGGGGCCAGCTCTTCTTCTGGCTGTGTGGACCAGGGTACTCACTTGCACTCTAACTCCAAAATGAAGCCTCTTCACCTGGGCTAGAGCAGATAGTTTTGCAACAACACTGAGCGCAGATCCCACATTGAAAGCTGTGGGTGACATAGATGCAACCGAGTTTTTCTGCACTGCTGTTTAGTTTGTGTGTTACAGCAGATGTCCCTGCTGTTGTCTAACACCAGCAACTCGGTGAAGACAAAGGGTTCAAAAAAAAAGAAAAAAAAAAAAAAAAGCAAAATCCTGTGACCAGTTATGCTTGGGGGAAGGCAGAGAAAGTGGAGAGAAACTGCAGAACTTAACCTGGGTTAACTAAACAGACTCTTAAACTCTGTTTCAACATAAGACTTCTAACGTTACCTGCTTGGCATGTCATAGCCAGGGATAAGAGCCACCAGACAGCGCACAGTTAATCACAGAGCCAGCTGCCCCCAGATATGCTGGGACATAAAGCAGCTTGTAAGGGAGAGCTCTTTCTCTGACATCCTTCATGACACAAAGAGAAAAATGAATAAAGGATGGGAAATCTCAGATGACAGGGCATACACCAGCCATTAAATGGGGCTGAAGTGCGAATTCTTCTGCAGAATGGCTTATGCCATAAGGTTTATCCACCCCCCACCCCCGACTTTCCATAAAAGTGAAAAGGGAAGTGGTGAACTTAGTCCTTCAGTTCTTTTGATTCTGCCCAAGACAGGTCCCACTGTCTTTTTCATATACAAGTCTTGCTGGGGCATATGGAACCAAACTAGGCATCTTCTCTGTATTCTTGTGCTGTCATTGACATGCCGAAGGCAGGTCAATTTAGGCTGTTACATCATCCCTTCTCACCCCCAGTTGCTACCTGATTTTTCTTGCCGTTATTTTTTGGAGAGTAAATTCTTGACCATGGCATCCCATTTTTCTCTGCTGACATGGACACTGAGGAGCAGCTCTGGGGCTGGGCCAGCCCTGCCTGCTTTCCTCAGAGGTTTGTGTGTTCTTAGCGGTTGAGTCCAGACTTGGGATTTTTGGCCTCTGCTTTTGGACTTAGCTTTGGTCAAACTTACGGTGCTTCTGCCACGTTCCCTTTCAAAAGTCCCTCTTGAAAACAAGGCATCTCCGAAAGTCTGCAATGATTCCTTACAGGTCCCTTTTCTGGGCATTTCTGCAGGGACCTGAATGAAACGCTGGAGGAAATACAGGCTTCTTTTGGACAGCTTCATGGTTAAAGACACTTGAGAGTGTTCTTTTCCAAGTTCTGTGTCTCTGACCTCCAGCAAACCATTTTATCTTCCCATTTCCTATCTGTGACGAAGATAGAAATGTTCCCTTTCTTTCTCCCTTTGTCTGTCTTATCTATTTATATTTTAAGGTCTTTGGGGCAAGGGCTGCCTCTTGACTGTACAAAGGCTGACAGACAAAGGCATTGACCTTATCCGGGATCTCTAAGTGTTAATGTGATAACAGTACCAGAACAGTGGATGAGTGCAAAATAGCAACATGGTCTATTTTGGAACAGAAAGCGAAGTATTTTCCTTTCCTTGCAATAGCTTTTGGGATGCAATAATTAAGGCATCAAATAGAAAGAGCACAGGACTACATGAAAAACTGCACGTTCTACAAAACATTCTGAAAGAAACTCTTTTGTCAAAATTGACGTTATCTTCCTCAGAAACTGTTTTGTCAAAATTGAGGTTATCTTCCTCCACTTTCCAGGTTTTGAGGGGGCTTGGGGGTGTGTGGTGGTTGGTTTGGGTTTTTTGTTTTTTTTTTTTTTGTTTGTTTGTTTTTTTTATTTATTTAAACAAAATCCAACCCCTGAGAAGGGGAAGACCTGGGATGTAATAGGTTTGTATCTTGCCAAAGTCTTTAGGTTGCTTGGGGCACTGAGGACTCTGGTAACATAAGCTTTGCCACTGCAGGAAGTTTTCAGGAGTACCCGGTCCAAAACTCCTTGCTTCAGCCGGTGCAACCGTGTGTGGGGCTGACACTAGTGAAATGGCTTAGACAATTTTCAACCATATAAATATGTTTTGGTGCAGTTTTTTTCTTAAAGGACATTTTCCTCCTGTTGCAATGCAGAGGAAAAACTTGCAAATCTTGCTAGAAAATAGTGTTCTTCCCCTCGAGAAGGGGAATGTCCTCTCATCTCTGCAGGTAATCTGCCTTTTCACACAACCAGGGGAAAAGTGTTAATACGCTGTTCATTAGGAATCTAAAATTTCTGCTGTCCTCTTCTGCATCCTAATTTAAACACATTTCATCTCTTTCTGATACAGAGATTCAAACAAAAATAAAAATGTTGGTTTTGAAGATAAACTCAGCAGGAAAGTCTGCTTTCACTCTTCAGCAGTAGATGTGGTTTTGACCTCCTAAGACGTGACTTTTTGTGTTAATTCAATACTAAATTCCTGTTAGATTAAGCACAAACTGAAGACACAATATCCAAGAAGCACTTAATGTCGTCTTTACTTGTGTTTCACGCTGAAAGATCAGATCAGGTAGTGAATTATTAATGCTGCAGTCTGGCACAATCATAGCCGTGCAGCCTGCCAAAAGGTAAAAACCCCATTGCAAAGGCAGGATATTGGATCCCGTCAGTGCAAACAGGCGTGCTTCCATGTTTGAAAGTTCACAGTGGGAGAATTCAAATCAAGCTCTGAGGCTGGCTGCAGATTAAACTCCTCCATTTTTAATTAGATGCCATGCAAAGGACCTCACCTCAGGAAAAAGTAACACTAAACCCATGGAAATATCCATAATAATTGTCCTACAGATTCGGTCATTGTCAGTGGGGTAAAACATTAACATCCTTTTATCGTGCTAAAGCATTTGCTTGGTTTGGGTTTTCTTCTGCAGTCCAACAACTTTAAAGCCTAATGAGTTAAGAATTGCCCAGGATGATAATGGGGCTGCTAAGACTCTTTAATGATTGGCATGGCTCATGAAGGGGAGAAACAAAACTGAAGGAGGCTCCCTGGGGAAGGGTGTAAGGCCACAAAAGGTTGAGTGGGCAACTTGGAGAAAGGGACTGTTGCTTTCACACAGTTAGGTGTTTAAAGGAAGACAAACCCTGGCCACAGCTGACTAATTTTGGCTAATTGGAACCTGCATGGGTCAAGGCCTGGAGGCCTCGCTGCTGTTAGGTCAGGGCAGCATCCATCACTGGCTGCTTCTCTGAACGGCAGCCCATCCGCAGCCTGCGACAGCGGATAGAAGACGGAAAGTTGGCAGAAAACTATTCTTTGCGGAAGATCATGTTGCACCCATTTGTCTTGGTGCTTCTTTCCTGTAGCTGGGGTGGGCGATCAAGAAAGTGCATGGGTGGACTCACGGGATGTCCTTGCTTTTCCTCCTGTTTCAGGGCCAGTTTGTCACTGTGGGACCTTTTCTCTTTCCCTTCTCTCCTGACTGGTTAGCTACCATTCAACCACTGCCCACTTCCTAGCTGAAATCCTAGTTAAAAACTTTCAGCTGATGCTGGTGGGTACGTGGGCTTTGATCCTTGACAGGGGTGGCTCCAGTGTGGGGCTTCACCATGGGAGCAGGGAGTGCAGCTGCTCGATTCAAATTGCCTGTTTGGATTTTTGCTTCCAAACTGTGAATGAAAAAGTCTTTCTTGTACAGCAACACTTCCAGAAATGCAGAATCCTCCTAAAAAGGATGGAGGCCTTTGTGGTGGGTGTGTGGATGTGTGGGGTCGTCTATGGTGAGAGGTGTGGGCTGATACTGTGCCTGTTCACCCCTACGGTCTATGGCAGCATGGAGGACTGGCCTGGTTTTAGGCAATGATCTGTCACTCAAATACATTGATCCTAAAATACATCAGGCGAAAGTACAATTTTGATAACATCTCTGCTCATTCACCTTTTCGCTCCAAAAGCATGATCACACTGTACATTTGTTTGATACAATTATTATTCCTGGTAAACACAGTGCATTGGCTTGGACACAATGGCTCCTTAAAGCCTGTTATGTATTTTTTTTAATAATAATACTAATACTGTTTTTACCGAAATGCAGGACAGGGGAGGAAGGATGGTTCAAGTGTTCCCAATATAAATCTCCTGGTAACTGGAGAATTATAATTAATAGAGTTTCACTCTTTTTTTAATACTACTGAAGTAGTAGTTCAAGTGTGTGGTGGTGGTGGTGGTAGGGTTGGTTGGTTGGTTTGTTTGTTTTGCTTTTTAAAAAGAAATGCCAGATGGACCTGTGAATCTCCCCAACAAACTTTGAACCAAACTCACTTTTCTGCTCCATTTATTGTACAACTCTAGAAAAGAGGGAGGCTATCTGATGGTCTAGGGTTTCAAAAATGAGGGACATCTAGATCTAGTTGTTTCCACCAGCAACCTGCTGGTATTCAGTACGGCATGGGATTGGACAGTGATAATAAATCAGAGCTTTTTTTCAAAATAAACATGAATATGAAGTAAACATAGAAGAATTTGGATGAAGGATGTAAAACCTTTCTGAGATTATTGGTGCCTGCTGTTTCCCTTTTCTACACTTGGTTCATGCTATGATGTTGTTGCCCTTTGACATTTGCTAAAACCAGCAAGTGGAGGAAATGACACTGTGGCACTTATTAACCTGCAGCGTGGATGTTGAACAGAAGAGGTTTCCCTGAGAGTGGGATATAGCTACTCTGTGAGAAATAGCCCTTTAGAGATTACCTGGATTGTAAAATACTATAAAACAGGCTTATTATGAAAATAACACCGGACTGCAATGCAGTTGTGATTACAGCATATTACAGGAGTTCTTTAGCCATAATTCTTGCATGCTCTGCAAGGCTAGGTCTGCTTTATTCAGAGCTTCGGCTCCAGTTAGAGAACTTCCTTGCAGCTGACAGCAAGTGTGCAGGTGAGGATCACGGCTTCCAGCACTCATCCTTGCAAAGTAATCTGAAGTCTTTGAAATGGGATGGTCAATGCACACTTATAAAGAGATACTGTTTTCCTTTGGGTTGGGCTTTACTTTACAGTGCTCTCCATTAGAGGTTATTCTTGTAATACATTTCAGCCAAGATCAAAGCAGCAAAAGTGAAGGGAGAAACAGTTCTGGCTTGAGTTATGCATTTTAAAAATAAAACAAAATTCTTACATATCTTTTGGGACCTGAGTCAATGGTCTCATTAAAAACAAAGGAAATACATGCTGCCTTTGGTGTACCAACTCTTCGGATGTCCAAAACAAAAAAGCATCAAGCTGGACCTGTTTCTCCTGTTCCCTCCTTCAAGGAGGACAGAGATAAATATGTTCCCATGGAATAAGCGACAGAAGAGGGCCAGGGTGGAGGAATACTTTCATGTCTCTTTCTCCTTATCCTCCAGGCAGCAAGGTCCCACTGGGGGGAAGTTCTTGGTGCCAAACCATGCCTGTGTCTGAGCACCTTCTGGGCAGCCTTTAGGCCATAGGACTAACATCTGCCACGTGTGTTCTCTCGTTCCCCTCAAAGTGTGAGACTTCGAAACAATTGCCACCTTCAGTTGTACTAAGGAAGGTCAAAGAAATGCACCTTATGCTTGGAGGTACAAGAGGTCCAGGAAATTCTGCTCAGCCGAGACAGACCTCGAACCCCCTCAATGTAAGGGCAGGAGGATCCTGGACAACATCAGGGGGTGATTAGATGCGAGTGATGCATGTGCTCCTCTTGCCTCACCTACCCAGCACGGTGAAGACCTGCAGGGAGGCTGCTGGAGAAAGAAATGGCAGGGAGTAGCAGTTTGCTTCATGGTGTTTCTGTTAAAAGACCTCTTCCTCCTACAGAAATTTTTCCTCTGCACAGCTGCCTGGTAACTTGCAGGCAGGGACAGCACTGCTCACGCGCTGCTGTCCCAGCTGATGAGGATTTGAAATCCCAGAGGGTTTCTTGAGAAATGTCAGCAGTTCCTGTGGACTTTACATATGAATATTTGTGCAGACTCGTGAGTTAATCTGGTTAATATCAGTGTGAGAATAGCCTTTTTCACAAAGTGTGGAGGTCATTAAAACAGCACCTAGCAGGAATGAAGAGTTCAGCTCTCCAGAAATACAGGCTGGCTTCCTCCCCCTCTCCCAGGCCAAAACATTAGTTTTGGTTTGCAGTTTGCTGTATTTATTCCCTTTCTCCTCTGTGCTGGTTTTGGCTGGGGTAGAGTTAATTTTCTTCACAGTAGCTGGTATGGGGCTGTGTTTTGGGTTTGTGCTGGGAACAGTGTTGATAACACAGGGATGTTTTCATTATTGCTGAGCAGGGCTCACACAGAGCCAAGGCCTTTTCTGCTCCTCGCCCCACCCCACCAGCGAGGAAGCTGGGGGGGGCACAAGGAGTTGGGAGGGGACACAGCCAGGACAGCTGACCCCAGCTGACCCAAGGGATATTCCATACTGTATGATGTCATGCCTAGCATATAAAGCTGGGGAAGAAGGAAGGGGGGACATTCGGAGTGATGGCGTTTGCCTTCCCAAGTCACCGTTACGCGTGGTGGAGCCCGGCCGTCCTGGAGATGGCCGGACAGCTGCCCGCCCGTGGGAAGCGGTGAATGAATTCCTTGGTTTGCTTTGCTTGCGTGCATGGCTTTTGCACTTGATATTTAATAAAGCTTTGAATTTTTTTTCTGTGAAACCTATCCTTTTGCAGATTAGTAGTTTTGTATATACGTAAGTGGAGCACAAAAAGTATTTTGTACTTCTTGAGTGTAGTCACTTGTGGAATACGTATACAATGTATTACCTGCTGCCTATGACATTGATGTATGTGAGCCCTAGGAATGAGGAGTGATCAGTTAAAATGAAATTTGAACCAAGTTTCAGCTTCCCTTGATGTTCAAAAAAACATCAGTCAGCTTTAAAGCTGCCTGTTGTTTGTGCCACTGCACCTTTCCTCTCTTCGAGGGGAGAAGAACTGGATGCTCCTTCACTTACAGCGGGCATGTCCACCTCGTGCAACGCAGCATAGGGCTGGGATTGATGAGCGGGGCCAGACTGCCTCTGGGATTGGAAAGAACATGGCAGCAGGAGGATTGTCCTGTGTCTGGAGGACTTCATGGCGCTGAGAAAAGGGGCTCCTTCATGTGCAAGAGCAGTGGTGGGTTAAGAAAACTTTACTGCATTTGGGACCTGAGCCAGTCTCCTTGAGCTCCTTGCCCTCTGCACTGAGGGTGTACCAGCATAGCTCTTGTGGTGCTCGGTCCCCTTACCGCAGACCTGCCAAAATTACGCTTTGACCTGTCTGATTTTATTATATCTAGTCCTGTAATGAAGTAAAATTAATCCCGTGAAGAGGATGGTATAGCGGGAGAAGGTATTGCACTAAAATGAGGATGGAAAAGCTGCTTTCTGTGGCCATGACTCTTCAGGCTGGAGATGAGAAAGCTGAGATGCAGTATGGGAGAGATTTGCAAAATGATGAAGGTGGCAAGTCAGCAGGTTCAAAGGAGAATTTTAAAAAGTCATGCGCAGCAGCTTAATAAATAAACACTAAAATGACTGGGCAGGGACGTGACTCTAGTATCCTACATTCAGCAGCTGTGGATACTTGATGGGTACAAAGGGAAGGAACTGCGGAAAGCGGCCAGGCTTGCGTGCTCTCTCTAAATAGCATCTCCTGCTGCCACTGTCAGAGACAGATAACCATCCAGGGCAAGACAGTTTGAGCCGGTAGAGCTTTTTTATGTGTTGGAAAGCAGCTTTAGGAATTGTGGAGAAGCAAACCATGTTTGCATTTAGGACCTGCGCTAGGGGCAAAGACTTTGCTGGCAAATCTAGTTTAGCTCAGTCCAAACTCCCTTGCTACAGAGCAGCACAGACGGCAGGTAGATCTCTTTTCCATATGGAGAGCTGCAGGGAAAGGGCAGATGTCATGCTGGTGTCAACGGTTTTATACATTTGGAAACATTCGGGGTTTATATTGAATCAGAACTTTAATTGGCGGATTTTTAATCATGCTGCACACTTGGAAAAATTCACCTTTTTATTAGATTGGCTTTTGTAATTTCTCAGCCCTAGTTGAGGCAGAGGAAACTGTAGCATTGCTTTAGTCTTTTAAATCCACTAGCTCTTCTTACACAGCCAGAAATTCTGTGTTGTGTATTTGCTGATTTAGGAGATGAAGTAGCTAGAAAAGGAAAAGAGCAAAACAGAGCAGAACCTTAAGGTTCATCATTTATCTGAAGAGATGCGCATTTATCTGCTTGCTAGAAGTAGGAGTATTTTAAAAGACTTTAAGCGTGAAATGATTAATCAAACAGAAAGAAAAGGGTGTTCCAGAGAGTTTGGCAAGGCACAGTTGAGAAACTATGCTTTCCATCCCATTGAAATGCAAATACTGCAAAACACAGTCCCTTCAAAAGCTCAGCATTATTTATTTCTGGGGATCCTTGTTATATGCTTATTACCTTTTTTTCTATGATCACTAGCTAGGTAGGGAGTGTTTCTGCCTAAGCATGGCAGTAAGAGAATTAAATTAATGTCACACAACCAAAACCACTATGGTTCAATTTACAAACGATTTGCCTCCTTATCATTAGGGATTTGTATGTTATGTCTCTTTTTGTAGGCCCAGCCTTCTGACACCAAAGTGGCAAAATCCTTTTCAGATGTGACAGCTGTAAACAGCCTGGAGTCAAAATGATTTCATTTTGTAGACGCATTTAAAAAAAAAAAAAAAAAACCAAACCAAACAAAAACAACCCAAACAACAAAGTCTCAAACTGTAGTCGCAATCACTTACAGTCCCCGTCCTTGAGCACCTTTCTGCAGTCACCTGCTGAGCACGAGGAGAGGTTTGCCCGGGGTGCTGGCTCAACACGCTGGGCTTTTGCAGGATCCACAGTGGCTTTCAGGGAAGCTCAGCTGTTAGCACATCTGCAGGTCCTTACGAAGCTTGTTTTTGGAGGTGGAAAAGCAGGGAGGGTGGTCAACATCAGGGCTAATGGTGCAGAAAGGTTTTTGGAATAAATATCACCCCCTTGTACAGTGGTTGTGTTCATTGCAGCAGGAGTAGATAATTAGCTCAGAGTGAAATCTTGGGTTCCCCAAAAACTCAGGGCAAAATGTGTTTTGGACCACGTAGTGCCAGAGAGAAGGAAACGGAGCAATTGTATCTCTCCTATCCATGTAGTAACCATGGGGCACCGTGGAGGAAGAAACAGGATTTTAGGGGATCTCGGCTGAGTCCCCTTGTACACGCCGCATCTGATCCACAACTCCGTCAGCGAGGGGGGACTGGGGAGCCCGCGCCTGTGGGTTTCTGATGGAAAATGGACGTTTGCGCAGCCTTGTATGCATTGCACCACTGTGTGCTCCCTGATCTCACTGGGTTTTGGTTTTAGTGGGACTTGCTGAAGCTGGATCAGATCAATCTTAAATTTTTTGGGCATGGAAAGAAGGAAATGAAGGCGAAGGGTTCGATTTGGGTTTTTTGTTTTTCCATTTGGCCATCTGGTCCTGAGTCAGTCAGAAAATATTCTGTTGGCTTTAAGTTTTTAATTCTTTCAAATTCTTTCTATAAATGAAGCTTGTTCTCACTTCAAAAATAAGGACACTCTTTCAAAGGAAAACTGAAATATTTTGCTTTGAAAACACCGATATTTTTATTTTATGGATTTTTTTTTTTAACCAAGGTATATTTCAAATTTAAACAATTTGAGTTTGCAGAAAAGTGTGCTTTTTGATGGATAATGCGTTCATTTGAAATGCTTGCCCAGCTCCAGATGGCAAATAACACCTCTGGGAGGTAGCTGTGATGATATACCTTGAAATCACCCACAGAGCTGGCTGGGGGAGCTGGGGGACATTCAAGGCAAGAGCTTGGGTTCACCAAGCCCTGTTAACCAGCACTGAGAGTTAACATATGGACAGGAGACCGGAGGGGCCAGATGCAGGGACACGTAATTTACTGCCTTGCCTGGGGAGATCGGCCTAGCAGGGACTGTGGTTGTACAGCAGGGGCCAAATTAAAATCTTTTGTGATGAGAAGTCTGAATTCGATGCGAGGCAGCAGCAGATCCCCTTCTTTGCCTCTGGCCCCGAGCTGCCTTTTTTTCTCCCCTGGTTGAAGCTTGTAGCCTGTCTACGTGTGGGTAGGCTTTAGTCCCGAACAGGCTTTTATTTCTTTGGGTAAAAGGCCAAAATTAATACCATTTTGTAATAATTTACAGTGTCCCAGGGAGGTCTATCATGCCAAAGGCAACAGCATTCACCCACTAACCACCTTGAGTGAGACCCTGGCCCCACCAATGGGAATGGCAGCAATCCCGTAACTTTTATGGAGTCGGGATTTCACCCTGCTGCTCTGTGAATGGAGCTTGGGTGTCTGCAAAGGAGGTAGTTCTGGGATTAGCACCAAAACTTTTGGGTGCTCCTCCCTGTACTATTTATGAAACTTTGATTTGGAAGTCCCTTGATGACTGTTCTTAGCACAAAGGCACAAACTTTCCATATGCTTGCTGCTTGAAATAGTAGTTAGCTCCTTTTTTCTTTCTTTTCTTTTTTTTTCTTCCCCATTAGAAAAAATGCAACTGTATAAACTCTGCATGGTTCGAAATCTTCCCATGAGCAAAGCCCTGAAGCAGACTGTATGGTTTTGATGAGGAATAAATTGCATATAAAAAGACTGGTAATCCAGAGATCTGGGTGATAATCCTAATTCTCTTGTACAATTTCTGTGTGATATTAGATAAATCACTTAATGACTCTTTGCCTCTCTTTCCACGCCAGAGAAACTGTGATTAATAATACTCAGCCCATCCACACAAGGGTTGCCAGGCTTAATTGTATAAGATTTGCAAAGCTTTTTGAAATCCTTCGTTGTGAAATGGTACATAAGTGCTCAAACAGCTTTGTCTATGTAAAGAAAGAGCTGTGCGCCTCTGGGCGATGGATGCTGCCTAAGCAAGACATTAATATTGTGCTGTGTGGCTGCAGAGAGGAGGAGGAGGACAGGGCTTAGCCGGCAGTGTGGATCTGTGCAATTGCAATTTGAGGACTTGTTTTGATGGAGCTGTGTTTAGCTCTGTCTGGAGGGGTCTTCTTCCTCTTGGCCTGCGTAACATCAGCATTTGTACTGCTTTCCTCTGAAAGGTAATGCTTAGAGGTGAGGTGACATTAGCAAAATCTGCGTCAGGTCCTGCTGTGCCGGCAGGGAGCTCGTGTCCATAGTCTCACTTTCACAGTGATGCCGAGCCCTTGCAAACAGAGCCGGGAACGCAATAACAGCAAAACATGCTCCTTTAACCTACTCCGCACCAGTGTGTAAAATAATACCCCAGATAGGTACCCTGAATGCTTTTATAATTTATTCATTCAACAGTTTCTTTTGGTGTAGTTAATGTTGTATTTCCCTGGCCAGGGCTGGCACATGAAGCGTAAGAAATCCTTATGGACAGATTGCTTTGCCTTTTCGAAAACAAACTCGTGTTATCTGCCGAGTGGCCTAAATGAGCTGAATCCTCTGGGACGTGCTGCTGGGCTGCGGGGGACGCACCGGCTGTCTGCTGGAGTGCTCAGGCTTGCGTTTAACCGGGGAAGGGGTAAACGAGAGGCCAGCATCCAGGGGATCCTGATCAATTTTATTCAGGCTGGTCAGCACCTGGACTGTTCCTTCTCTCCTCCAGGATTTTGTTTTTATGTAAATAGCGACAAATGGGAAAAATCATGGTCAATCTCTCTGGTGCACAAGTCTTCACTAGGTTGTATCCATGAAATCCGTCCTGTTTCCTTCCACCTGTTTACCCCACTAAGAGAGATCACTTCCTTGTACAAAACTTCACTTCCATCCTTAATCCTGTTTTGTGCCTGCCTTGGTCCTCTCGCAACAGTGAAGTGCAGCAATGAGTGGTTTTCTCCGGTTGATTCTGATGAACCAGACTTTCATCATTTGGGCCGAAATCTTAAAATACCAAGCTAGAGGAAACAAAAGGGACGAATGTAAGTCAATGGTTTTGCTTTTGCAGGGAGATTTTTATTCTTTGACTTTTCATGGCCTGGAGATCTCAAATTCCCAATTCATCCTAGTCCGCTGAAGAAACTCAAGGTATTTTCAAACAGAGGGGTCCCTGAAGCTGTATTTCACCCCCAGAGCGAGAACTCCAAGCGTAAGTGTTAATCTCAATCTGATTTCATGTGCAAAACAGCTGCTTGGATCTCTCGCCTTGCATCTGTCTTAGATGGGGCTGTTTTCTACCACTCTGTTTAGTGCGGCCAGAAAGTTAATTTAGTGCATATTGGGAAATTCCTCAAACACCATGAGACTTAACACCATTTTTTCCATCAAACCCTTGGAGTTTGTGTTGATATTTAGAGGTGTGAGACTGCAGGACTGGGGAGTGGAATGTTTCACTAATTTATTGTAGGGAGCTGATCTGGGGTGTTATCTCCACAGACCAAGCTGTTATTGTTTCACTTACAGGCTAAGTGCAGTATAACTCAAAGTCACAATGCATTCCCTGTAATGCGAAACCCACAATACTCTCCTGTGGCTGACACCTGAAGTAAAGTATGTGTCTGCCAGCCTCCTGGAATAATTTGCCAGTGTATTCTAATTGGGTTTATATAAGGCTCAAGTTTATTTATAGATGTGCTTTTAAGTGCATTATCCAGTGGTTAGGGTGCTAGTTTGGGAATTGTGACGTGTCAGCTCCTGGGCTGACTTTGCGCCTGCCTCAGCTGTGATTTCGGGTGAGTCTTTGACGGCAGAAGCGCCTCTGGCTCTTGCAGCCTGAGCAGCCCCGCATCACCCAGCACAGTCCCATTACAGACTGTGGGAAATGCCAGTCAGTTTAAATGTGAGTAACATAATTAGAGTTACAGAAACATTAATGTTCCTTCAAGTGCAAGGTCTGGGAAGTCTGGTTATGAGAGAATCACTCTCTTTGGCTCAGAAGAGGAAACGAGGGTGAAAAAGCACAGATCTGTTGCTTTTGAGTTCCCAGGGCTCTGTGCAGGGGAGGTTTCCAGGAGGAAAGCGGGAGAGCTCGGCAGAAGGGAGAGAGGACCCAGCTGGCTCTGTGTGAAAGAAGGGCTTGTTGGTACAAAGCGATAGCAGTTCGAGTTCAGCACAAGAGCAGGGAGCTGTGTGCCGTTTCAGTATCCCTGACCAGCTGTTTCAGGGAGACATAACTTGAACTCAGGTAGATCCTGCCGGTTCCAGGGCTCCCCATCGCGCTCAGCTCTAAGGCACAGGCTGGGTCTGCATTAGAAAGCGCTACAGAAAATGCACAACTGGAGCAACAGTCAATAACGGGGCGGAGGGCTTCAGCGCTCAGTGCGCACCAGTGTCTCCATTATGGCTAATCCATAAAAAAATACGGCTATTGCAGAGATGGAGAAAACTGGGTAGGAGGTAGCCCAGAGGAGATGGCAGATGGGAAAGCAGCAGGAAAATGAGCAGCCTTCGAGCGTTCAGATGTGCTCGGTGAAGGCCTGCTGGGCAGGGTCCAGAGTCTGGTACTTACAGCAGTTTTGGCTCCTCTCCAGCGGGTCTGCAGGTGATTGAGAAATGTTCCTGTGATAAATAGTCACATCAAGCCCCTAAACAGTGATGTACTCAGTGGCTTGTGGAGGGCGGGAAAGGGCTAAGAGGTTATGTACACCCTCCCACCTTGCTGCTGGCCCAGTCGACAACTGCACAGTGCCCTGATATCATCCGTATCATTGAATCTGTCCAACTGCCATGGACGGGAAGAAGGTCAAGTTTTGACCTCAAGGTTGTTAACTAGGATATCCCATGCCAGTAGATGAGCTGCAGCGTAACTACACGTACACATGGCTTGTATTTTCTTGTATTTTCTTTCTCCCTCCCTCCCTCCCTCCCTCCCTCCCCACAGGGTGGCTCTGCTGTTTTTGGAAAAAAAAAAAAACCAACAAGCAGACCCCCC
>JAVKLA010000002.1:27315016-27342758 GCA_034782735.1 Sagittarius serpentarius | reverse complement strand
TTTTGGAAAAAAAAAAAAAACCAACAACCAGACCCCCCTCCCCCCCCCCCCCCCAAACAACCAAAGCCAAAGAAATCAAAACCCTGACTTGTTTTACCATTAGACCCCGAGGGCAGCATGGAGCAAGTGTAATACACCCAGAGATGGGTGGGCTTGAGTGTTTCAGGTGTACTATTGCTGCCACCCTACACAGCGAGATCTCAGACCCCTTTGTCTTGGGACCCAAAAGCTGTTTTAGGACTCGGTCGTATTATAACTCTGCTCTGAGGATGGCTGATAGGCTGAGAGCAAGGCAAGCAAGCTGTGGAGACACAAAGAGGAACCTCAAGATCCTGACTTGCATATAAACCAGATCTTGTTTAAAAAGAAGAAAAAAGCTCGATCCCGCTTGCTGCTTTTTATGGGGATGGAGGAGGTTATTCAGTAACCCGCATGTTCACAAAGGCACTTTTGTTCCTAATAGGTCCTGAAATGTTACGACCTAATGTGTAACTTCATAGTTTACTCATGTAGCAGCATCGAGGTTACTGTGTAAGGACATGAAATAGCTGCTTCTTAATGATACTGCAAACGAGCAGCCCTGGCACCTGCTCCGGGGAGGAGCGTGTGTGCCAACCTGAGCGTGAAAGCTGCGGCTCCTCCGCGCTCGGGGCAGGGCGCGATTGTGCCCCGTGCTTGTGAACGGGGATGGCTGGCTCTTGGAAAACGTGCTCTGTGCAGCGCGCTGGGACGGAGGAGTTCAGCACCCAAAAAGCTGTGATGTGAAGCCACCTGAACATGCGCGGGAGGTGCTGGCAGATGACAAGCGTGAATTGGACTCTCCCTGCAGCCAGAGGTGTTGGCTTGTTCGGAAAAATGCAAGCTCCCTACGCTTTTAAGGTGCTTTATAGTTTTTAAGCAGCTGGCTTTAAGCAAAGGAGAGCCATCCCCATTAGAGAAAGGCTTCCTCCTCTACATTGTAGGGAAAACAGTATGGGCAAACTGAACCGGTCCATGGGAAAAGATGCAAGCAAAACTAATGCTTTATCTCCTTCACCAGCCAGCAATGCTTGAGCCCTCCTTATTACCTGAAGTTGTGAGTGTCACTGATACTGAGATATTGTTTGCTTTTCTAATCCCAGCAGGGGATTAGTTTGAAGCACAAGGACCAGGAGCCTTCATAATACTAGACCTAGGCAGCGAAACTGCAGCTGATGCTATTATTCAACTCAGTAACTGAGTCTTTGAGGAATTATTCTGCATTATTTGCTTCTCTTGTATCGCATGGCAGGAAGCGCCACAGGATAATTACACACATTAGAAATGCTTCCTTTGGTCTGTTTTGAGCGTTTCACCTTTCATCTTCCCGGGTGCCCTGTGTCAGAGGAGTGTCCTGCAGACTGCAGGGCTCTTTTGGGGTGTTACCAGGGAGGGGTCTCCCGGGAAGAGCTGAGCTGGCCCTAAAATGCTGGTGACAACAGGGCAAAGATCACTGAAGATGGAGACAAGATGATGCTGTCTGGTCTGTTGCTGGATTTTGTACTTCCTTATACTTTACTGAAAATGTGTAATAATAGCCACAGTTTCTTACACCTTTTGATGGAAAATTTCCTTTCTTGATGAAGGTGAAGTAGGAAATAAATGAAACAAGGGCAGGGGGGGCACAAAACTGCAGAAAAAAAAAATTTGGGGCCTTTGCCTTCTTTCTTTTCCTGGACCTACTTTCAATGCTTTTTGTGATTTTATTTGATCAAACCCATGTTTAGAGGAAGCACACATTCTCTTAGCTAATTTCCACTCCTGCCCATCCAAACGGGGCCGCACAGACCGGCCTCATCTTGCCCGGTCAAGGGGCGCCGGGCCACCATTTGTGATGTGTGGCCCAGTAGCACCCGTCCAGGCTGTGCCCCCGGGTGTCCGGAGATCTTGCATTAATTCAACACAACTCTGCCCATCCCTAAGGCAAATCCTTGAATAACAGCAAGCAGCGACTTACCCCCAAGTGCAAACTACAGCAAGTGGGACGAGGTGAAACATCCCATTTCTGGCAGCAGCTGTAGCGGTTTTCCAGCTGCATGTTCACGGGTTTGTTTCACACGGATGCTGCTGACCTTGTTTACTTTTTCTTTTATCTGCCTGGCCTTTCCGCAAATATTATTTCATTTGTCAGAACAGACCAATTAAGTGGCCCGAGCCCTTAACGAAAACCTTGACTGTTCTTTAACCTTCCCGAGGAATTGCTCGTTAGTGGGAAACGGTGCCGCTGGCTTGTACGCACAGGCAGAAACTCCCCCAAAACCATGGTCAGGTGGGATGGGGCTGGCTGCCAGCAGTGGCAATCCCACTTGTCCCTTTCTTATGGACCCTGATAGCTCAGAAATGGCAAAACCAGATCTTTGGTGCCCTGCAAATGATGTGCACCTGCGAGATCTTTCTAAAGAAATAGCTGAAATAAGTAATTTCTTGAGAAATGGCATCCCTGGGTTTTTGTTCTTTAGCAAGAAAGGCATCTCAGTGATGCACAGGGAGGGGAAAACCCCCTTTCGCTTCTTCCCCTTCCTCTTGCTCTGTGCCCCAGTGAGAAAACTGGTCGTTTGATCCTGTGCCACCAGCAAAATTATAAGAAAAGCCATTTTTTTCCTGCTGCCCAGTTTGAGGCTCTGAGCGCTTTGAAAAGCTGGACTCCTAACGGAGAGCACAAGTTTCCTTTACTCACCACATCTCCAGCTGCTTCAATTCCTCACGCAGGCAGAGGGCTCACGGTCTCTCTCCCCCCCTCCCAGCTGTGCGATCACCAAAATCACCGGGTTTCCATTATTTTTATTCCCATCCCAACGAAAGGCGTGAGGAGCAATAGCAAAACTCAGTCCCCACGTGGAAGGTCTTGCAGCACTATATTGTATCGGTAGCAGGGGGGCAATGAGGCATGCCTGCCGCTCCGAGATAAAGCACGGGGCCGGCCAGCTGTTTTGCAGGAGAAAGTGGTATTCAAGCACACGCACACACCTGCCAGTGCATTTCTGTGCTCTTACCCTCCGTATCCTTCGCATGTTCCCTCCGCTGTTATACACATCCCTGTATAATACCTGTAGTACACAGACTCTTTAGGTCTGTTTTGAGTAGACTTGGATTCTGCAGGTACCTACGTTCGTGCTTAGGATGCACCTCTGCCCAGCGCTGAGCACGCGTCTGGCTGATGCTGCCACCAGGGATCTTAACTCCTTCTTTTTCTTACCCCAGGTTTGTGTAACACTGGCCACTTGTAGCCTCCGAGTCTGATTATCATTAACTGTAAGCCTCACGTTATTTACAAAAAAAAAAAAAAAAAGATTTAAACCCCACATATACACATTTCACCAAAGAGTCCGAGCCTCTGGGTGAAGCTCCTGGAAGTGTTTCTGCCTGAGTACCATTCGTAGTGGTGAGTTTTTCAAATGAAGATTTGCTTTTAAATTCATTAATAGAGAAAATATTTCTCATCTTCCAAGTTGTTTTGGTATCATTTGGACACAAATAGTTTTGCAAACCTATTAGAGACAAATCTTGGAATAATTAGTACAAATGGAACTGAAGCACAGAGCTTCATAAGGCTTATTTTTTTTCCTTTCTTTCTCTCCTTATGCTCTATGCAGCAATTGTTCCAGTGGGAAACAGGTGGAAGAAAAATTTAGTTTTCATTGCATTAATTTCTAATTATTGCTTTTTATCTCTAATGGGTCTGGAATGCTTAATCTCTGAACTACAGTGTCAAAATATATTTGCAAGATAGATCAAATTTAAACAATTTCTCCCCTTCTGTCTTCCAGCATAGTAATTGCTCTGTTTTATTTATATATCATGGACAGATTAACATTTAATCTTGTGTGGTATACACATTCCAAATGACCGTGGACTGGGTAGAAGGAGAGGATGAAATAGCGGAAGGTGTGTTGCATTTCTGGGTTTGGTGATGCTCTCCTGTACCTGCAAGAGATGACGAATGAGTGATGTGGGGCCACATTAACTCTACTGACGTTTGCTGGGTGCTCTGTTTACATAGTGCTGTGTTACATGGTGTCAAACAAAAAAACAATGGCACCAAGGGAGGACTTTGGTAACAGACAAACTGCAAACTTGAAACACCACCAGAATTGGCCCAGACTCTGTTACTGAAGGACAGGATGCTGCTAATAACTGGAGATGGAACAAAAAAATGTCCCTGTTAACCTTCATAGTCTGTTTTATTTGCATTCATATCTGGGATCTTGGTGCAAATCTTAAATGGTAATAAGTCAAAGTCAAATCTAGATGTGGTCTTGAGTTGGACCTTGTTTAGATCAAATTTAGAGACAGGTACCTGGATCACAGGGCAGTATTTAAGCATGGTTACTAGCAAAAGGTGGAGGTTTAAGAGGTTTGCCTGTAAGAGTGATACATTCCTGGCCTGACCACGTGTCCTTCCCAAGAGCCCATTGGCTCAGTCAGGACACGGCTTTGGAAATTAAAATATTATTTCATGCAAGATGAGGGCTGTGTTGAGGGACAGTAGATCTCTGACATTTGTTTTCTGTCTGCAGATGCAAAGAGCCTCCTTTTCCATTATTGTTTCCTAGGACCTTCTTGGGGTTTCCTGATTTCATTTCTGGGGCTCTGACCTGCTGCTTTGAGGCTGCATTTGGGAAGTCTCCTAGGTGTTCCCCTGAAATTCCTTGCTTTTTATTTCCTGTTCCAGCCCAAGAGGGAGCATTTGGTCAGTGGGCTCAAGAAGTGTCCACCCTTTGTTACTGCTGCCCTCCAAGGCCCCTCAGTAACCACTGCCAGAGAAAGTTGGCCCCCAAGGCTTGAATTACAGTGAAGCCATGGATAGAAAATACACCATGAAATTTTATGGCTCCTGCGAAGGGGCAGCCATCTGCTTTTTCTTTTTTCCCCCCTTTTTTTTTTAATAGCTATTCCACAGTCTATTAAACCATTACTGTCTGCTCCCCCACTTCCCGCCAAGGTCTGTGTCCATTTCAAAATACAACACTTTGGATTTCAAAGCAGCCCTTGGGAATTCCCCAGATCATTCACACTGTACAGACCTTCACTGGTCCTTTTTTTTCTTTTCTTCAATTGAAATCTATTTGTTCACATAACATAGGTACATACTGCTCTCAGCCCCTTGGCCCCTTTCCTGCGTTTGCTCTTTCTTCGTGCAAACCCGAACAATCTTGCTGAGATGAGCCTGAGCAAGAATTGTCGTGTCTGATTGTGCCTTGCTGGTCCTGTGTAGAGGGATACTCTGAATTTGCAGCCTGAATGATGCTTGTCAGGCTCCTCCTGCTATGGGAGGCAAAGGCTGCAGGTACTGGGCTGCTTTGCAGAACACGCTGCAGAGCTATGAGTACTTTCCACCCAAAGACTTTGCTGGCTCCAAACATCAAGCGTGAGCCCCGAGTCCTCTGTCTCCTCTTGCTTTCTTGTACTGCTGCTATTGTATCTCCTTGCTGTTGTTGTATAAAAAGGGAACTGGATTCCACTTGTTTCTGGAAATCGCTTTTGCACATGTTGCAAGGCTTGCTATTTCTTGTGACGGGAGGGTTTTCCTTTCCTTTAAACATTTGAGTAGGTTTCATATCTCCCTCCCCCCAGTTTTTCTTTCTGGAAGGTGGAACAAAACCCCTTCAGCTGTAACAGGTGGGCCCGCGAGCAAAACACGCAGAGACTGCCGGGTGCCCGGCATCGCTCTGCAGGCTGCAGGGAACACGTGAGGCCGGATCCTGGTGCAAGGCATTGCTGCCAGTTCCCTCCTTAAACTGATCCATCTCTAAACCAAAACAGCCCTCCATAGTAAATGTGTCTCTGCAGCTTATGAATTTATTGAAAGGGGATTGCAGGTGCCAGGGTGTGTGATTTTGCCTTTGATTACAAAATAGCTCTCCTGCGGTCCCTGGCCAGCTGGTAAAAAGCATAAATTTTTCTCAAGGTGATCTTTCACCCCATCCCTGTCTCCTTTCCTGCTACTCCTGCATTGCACAAGTAGCCATAGGTATCCAGCCAGCTTGGAAGGGCCCAGAGCGGTGCTGATGCTGTGGCCGCAACACGGGCAATGTTGCTGACTTCTTTGTAACGCAGTGCAGATGGCTCAGATATGCTCTGCTTTCAATGACTTACGCTCTGTAGTTATTTCAAGATGCTGCGTGATGGTTTAGGGCCACCTGCAGCATCTCAGGGAGGAGGAGAGTTTCGGTGCTTAGCCAGCCAAATTGCAAAGCTGCGAGTATTTATTCTCCAAGCTGTGCAAACAGGGCTCTGTACAAGCACCTCGTTGCAAACTCCGCGGCCTCTGTGGCTCCTCCTTTCTATCCGCAATTCTTCCCCGCAAGCACCGCTGCCTTTTTGCAGCGCAGATCCCATGTCTAGGCTCCGGAGAGCGGAGTAACCACTAGAGGGAGATGATAATGACTCTTAATATTTGTAATTCTCATGTTATTTGTAACAAAAACCAATTAGGCTTTGCAGCTGCGCAGCTGTAATGAGGCTGAAGTCGCTCTCCGGGACCTTTCTGTACATGGAGAGGGGAGCTGAGCCAGGACGGCTGGGTCCTTATTTCAGGGAGCATCTTTGGGTGTTTTTTATTAATATAAATCACACAGCCTCACTATAGCACTCCATGCTTGAACCCCAAATGCAAAACCGGGTTGCTGCCTCCATTTAGACTAAACAGGAGTTGTTCATGTTGTCCTCTAAAAAGTTATATGATATATGGGACTAATTTGCTGTTCTTCAACTTTTCTACCTGGGACAAAAACAGTCCTGGGGGCATCTGTAGTCACAGGCAGAGTACAAGTGTGCCTACATTGCCTCATCCCTGATTTAAGCCAGAATTCAGGGTTTATCTTTAAGGTAAAGGCTAGTCTGTGATGCCAGTGGTTAACTGGTAATTTCAAAACTGAAACTAGAATGATAAATACTTCCCACCCCAAAACGTGGATCTTGCTTGGTAGTACAGGGAAGCACACACAAACAGTTGGTTTGAAATAAGTTCATGTGATTAATATGAAGAAAACAATTGTTTCCAGTGTATTCCTCTCAAACACGGTTTTTCTTTTCTTCCCTTTTTTCCATCTTTTTCCTGTGGTTAAAAAAAAAAAGAAGGAAAGGAAAGAAAAGCTGAAAGCAGCTGAGTGTGTGTGTGCACGTGTGTGTGAGGGAAGGATTGTTGAAAATGGAGACACAGTTTCTTGGTTTGAAACAATGTGAGAATTTTCATTACTTGAATTAAAAAAAAAACCAAACCCCGAGCAAACTGAAACCTCATGTGCAAACTGTCACATTCTTTCAGAAGCTATTTTTCACTTGAAAGCACTTGCTCATAGAAAGTATTTTGCCCAGCCTTATTACGAACACAAAAGCTGCACCTAATTGGTTTATATGTTGACAGGCATCTTATTACTGAGAATAACAGTGCGTGTGCATCCCACCCTTGGCTGCACGGGGATCGCCCCAGCCACCGTGCAGGAGGGAACCGCCGGCCCCTGTCATCTACCAGCAAGGGAGATTTGCTGCTGGGAGAGGAGGCAGCAGTTTGGGTGGCTTCGTTTCTCACTTTTCCCTTGCAAATCAGCTGTTTGTAAATGTAACCTGGGTGCTGGCAATTGCAACGTTCATCCGCTGTGATGGTGTTTCGTGCCTGCGCCTTCGGGGCTCATCGCAGTCCGGCTGGGACATCAGGTGTCCCGCTCGACACTGGACCTGTCAAACAGGGGAATTTGGGGGCTGAACTGAGCCAGCCCAGGGTCTGTTTTGCAAATCTGTTGGAGCTGTGGTGCTGGAGGTGTGCAGAGCCCAGAGGCACCAGGCTGCCCTGAAGCTGCTGGTTTCCTCTCTGTTTACGTGGTTGGAGTTGACACCTCGAATATTACAATCCTAAATACAGATGGCATGTAATTGTGTTGACTGAGGGGAGTGACTTTTTGTGCTGGCTGAGGTTTTACCTGGGGATCTCACGAGACGCCAGAAGAAGGTTTCCCGCTTGCTGAGCACCAGCATGTAGCTCACACGCTCATTAAACATTAAGGGGGACTTCCAGAAGTGCCTGCACAAGGAAGGCAGCCGAGACCTCAAAGGCTCTGACGTTTTTGAAAGCCTCTTTGCAAGCGTCTTGGCACCTCTCCGAATCCCTGCTCTCTGCTGGGGTCTGGCAACCCCCACTTGGTGGCAACTTGGTGGCCCAGTGCAACCTCCAGCGCAGAGAAAATTAGAGCTGGTGTAAACCCACGACAGAAATCGCACGAGGGCTGGCTCATGAGCACAAGGGCATTTCTCCAAGCCCTTGGAAGGACTTGCTCCCCGGAGGGTTTTACCGCCCAGACGGCCGTGCGAACCTCCCCTGCCAGCTCTGCGCCCTTCCAGCTGGCGCAGAACTGCTGCCTCCTGGTTCATCTCATCCCCACCCCAGCTCCAAATGATGAACATCTTGGGGGGAAGTGAAGGGCTACGTGGTAGTTAGCAGCATCGCAAGGCCATTGAACGGCTGAGAAGAGGACGACAAAAGTGTTTGTGCTGAATGTTATTGCCATTGCACAGTTCTGCTTCTCACGCCTTATTTATGCAATCCCAAGAGCTGTTGCGTATTTAACATATACAGGAAATCAGAAAAAAATAGGGACCAACATAGAGACAGTTGCAGGAGTTACAGATAAACTCAGGGCCTTCTTTGCACTGGGGATTTGCTCCAAACCTAACTCCTGGCATGTGAAAGCCTCAGGGGTAGGAAAAGAAAGTAATGTTTACACCAATCAAGCTTGCTCTTGCTAGAAGCTGCAATATAAACTACGCATTCAGATTAACCTCAAAGTGATGCAAACAGGAATTCAGATGTATGTTCATTAGCTACAGGGATCGGGCCCCTCCTTCAGCTCATCGGCTCTCTGAAGCCTGCAGATGCAGAGCCCTCTCCTCTGCACCTCTGCATCTGCCCACGTTGCTGTTTCCACGGCTGGGTTGCATGTTACTAACATCTGTCAACCCGGGTTAGTCTTTAATTGCTCCTGGGGCTCTGCATCGGAAGGAAAAGCATGGCTAAATTGCCTGTGAAGTGACTGCAGGACTGAGCAGAGAAGTCGATGCACTCAAAGACAAAGGAGTTGAGCTTTGCAGCTGGGAGGAATGTTTCAACGTGTTATCTTTTCTAGAGAATTTAGCAGGTAGTAGGTTCCTAGGTTATGTTCCTTCTCGGTCTGTTTTGATCCTTTGACCCAGAAGCCCCAGGGTGGTCCCCCCTGCGCAGACCAGGAATGTTACAGGGCAAAGCCAAATCCCTTGTTTAGGCACTGATTTTTCTTTTTTCTTTTCTTGTAAACCAAAGCATCTGTCTCTTTTCATGATGTCCTGCCCATTTAATACCATCCAGAACAGACCCTGAAAATCTGCAGCACCACCAGGCACTAAAGGACGAACGGGTTGTGTGAGAAGAGGGACTGAAGCCACCACAGGACTGTCATCCCCCCCCGAGAGCTCGGGCAAAACACAGGGCTTTCTTGCAAATGTGCTGGAAAGGGCTCCTGCTTTGCAAAGGAAAACTTGCCCTGTCTCCTAATGTGGGAGAGGGAAATGTCTCCTAGGGCAGCGAGGAATGACTTCTGAAAAAAATCAAAGATGGGTTTTATATAGAAAGGGCTGGAAAATGTCACAAGACGTAACAGTATTTACAGCTGGGTAGTTCTCAGCTTCCCGAGACCAGGGACAAGTTAAAATGCTCTGCACATAGCCCTCTTTGCTGTGTTTGTGAATGAGAGGAATCAGCAGAAATCTTACCTGGAAGTGTGTGCTGGCACAGCCTGAAGCCCACAATATGAAATTCAGATGAGCAGCGGAAGGGGCTGTCAAAACATGTAGGTGTTTCTGCATCTCAGTGAAGACTGACACTGCCCAGCTCCAGAGCCAGAAGTGATCCAGGGGAGCTGTGAACCTGGCCTGTCTGCAACAGAGAGACTCTTCTTGTGCAAAAAAAGTGCCTTTTGTTTGTAAAATATATAATTTTTTTTTTTTTTTTTTTTTTTTTGCTGGCGTATGCTGGAGATGCGCAATGAAGCTGTGCTGTGCTACTTATGTCTATTATCCTTTAAGCCCCCGAGCATGTCCACTGCCAGTCATACATATCTCTGAGCAGGAGCGAACACGGTCTGGCAGAGCACTTACATTTAAAAAAGCGATGGATTTTCGCACCAGGCTCATATGCACTTGTCAGCCTTTCCACAGTCCTGGGAGCACACGTGGTGCTGTGAATGCCATGTGGCGTTCTCAAGGCTGTGGCATCTTTTAAAATCAGTCAAACGTGGCCTTGATATAATAGCCAGCAGTGAAGCTTGCCAAGGATTTTGCTGCTAAAGGGATTTCAGTAGAAAAAACATACTTCCCACAAAATCAGAACTTTGATTAAAAACCAAATTCCCATCAGGAAAAGCATAACAGCATCTTTCACTCAGGGTTTAGTAAAACATTTCATTTCTCAAATGGAATGGAAAAATTTCGGTTCTAGAGTAATTCATGTTTACTGCCTGAGAGTCTCCCCCTGACCTGAGATATATCCCTGAGGACTTGCCTTGCCTTTGCTGCTGTGAGAGCGGCTGGGGCAAAGAGGCTCAAAGAGGACACGAAGCGGGCGGCATCGTTACCTGCACGGGTGCAATTGGAGGCTGAACTGACCAAAACAGGCAGTGAAATGGAAATTCCGATTTTTGAGCAGACTTAGGTATTAGTAAAGCCCCAAACGCATTTGCAGGACAGTAATTATTTCAAACTCCCAGGCAAAGAAACTGCTGTTTAATTAGAATTATTTACTCGCAGAGATGGGGTGCATGTGTGCGCAGGCGTGAGTTTACAGTGGTAAAGAGAACCCTTAATGCCACAGGAGACCTACGCTGTAAGGACCCTGCAGTCTCTGGAAGGATTTCTCACCTAGTGCTAACCTCTAGGAGTGAAACAAGAGGATGTTTTCCTTCAGGCTGCTAAGGGGAATGCTACCCTGGAAAATTTTTAATTTTAGGTGTTGAAATTCAGCTATTTCCTGCCCTATACATTTGTTTGACACATACATGACACAATTGCAATTTCTGGAAAGTCTTATAAATTTATGCCCCCCCCCCCGCCCCCAGTGTCACACAAATTGGAAAGCTGTTTGGAAAGTCGTTTTAAATAGTGTATGGGATGTGAAATTAATGTATGCACGTATAAAATCATGTTGGTGAAGCCGAGGGGTTAGGTGTTCCTCAGCCTGGCTATTTCTCACTATGGTCAAATACCGCTTTACGCCAAGGCTCTATTTGTGTGACTGAGACCTTGCCTATAAATCAGCGATAAAACAAGGCCTTTGGTGCAAACCAGCATTTCTTCTTTGCTCATTCCCACTGACAAAATATTCGCTGCGTTTCTTGCCTGAGTACATGCCTAACTGTGCTCTCCAATTAGCCTGCTAATTAGACCCCCGGTATCTGTTTAGATTATTAATGGAGCCGAAAGACTTTTTAAAGGAACATTAGATATAGCTGAAAAGATAGCTTTGGGGGATGGAAGATACTGCATGCGTGGGTCACATTTTCTGCTTTGCTGTGCTGAGTTGTGGAGATGTTTGTTCAGAAATCTGCTGCGTCGGGGGTCTGGTGGGGTGAAACGGCTCCCCAAGTGCACGGTACTGGTGCTGTTGGGAGGGAGATTTGATGGGAGAAGTAGTTTTTCAGGGGGATCAGTCCTAGGTGGAAAAGAGGAGCATGTGGGAGAAGGAATTTTCTACCAGATAATATGCTAACAGGGAAATGGAGCTGGATTCTTTAGAGCCCCACTTTAAAATAGAACGTTTCAGGTAATTCCAACAAAATGAAACATTCCTTTTTGGCTTAAACTAGTCCAAAAGGAAATGTTTCATTTTGATTTGCTGGATGAAAAATTCAGTTTGGTTGGGAAAAAAAAGCGTTTCCCATGACATAGTTTAGCTTTGTAGAAATGTTATTTCCTATCGGAAAAAAAAGAGCTCCAGTAGAAAGTTCCCAGCTGACTCCTGGTGCAACCTGTCCTGGCTGCTGGGGAGGAACGGCAGGGCTGGCTTTTGCATCGTCCAAGGCTTGCCCTTTCCCTTTGATCAACGCTGATTCACTTCCTACCAGTGGGTGCTCTGCTGCCTGGAACGCTGAATTCTGTGCGCTTTCGCTCATTGCTGCTTTTTCTTTTGGGGAAAGTTGCTATAAGCTTTTAGCATCCCAGTGGGCATGGAGAAAGGCTCTTTTTACAAGTTCCCACTTGGCCTGAAATAAGTCTGGCTCTTCTTTTACAGGGGCTCACCCTGAAGGAAAAAACAGCTTTTTCTGACCTGATGCCCCCGGAGTTATCTTTGTTTGGACGGCACAGTGTGCCTTTATCAGGCTTCGGGCAGACTGTGCCACCTCTGCTCGCACACGTGACACGGGGCAGCAGGAGGCACGTTCTGTGCTGAGCAAGGACAAACTGCCTGTTCTTTGCCAATAAAAAAGGACCTTCCTTTCTCAGTGACCCTCAAAGAAAGGTATGGCCGTACCCCTGCTACAGCTGCCTCGTGGGCGGCATTTGCTTTCAGCACCCTGGGGCTGCCATGGGTTCCCAGGTGGGCTTGGGCAGCGGGCACCACGCTCACAGGCAGTAGAAGAAAGGGGCTGGAGGTCAGCAGAAAGTCTTGGAGACGTTTGACACCTGCCACTCCCTTGTCTTGCTCTTGTCTTCATGCGCCTGGGCTTGAGATGGATGTGAGCATCCGTACCCCATGGTGGTTGCAGACCAAAGTCCATCACAGCCCCCAGCTGCAGCTGGGGGAGTTGTCTTCAGTGGTCCGCTTGGAAGCAAATGGCCAAATGGGCTCTGCCCAGCCTGCAGCCACGGACATCGGCTGGTTGGCAGAGCCAGCGGTCGTCTGGGTCCATCTCTGGGGTTGCAGGAGGGAGAAGGGAGCCTGTGCCCGGGTGCTGCTGGAGCACGATGCGGGTGACAAACGCAGGAGCTTGCCCAGCACGAGGCCTCTCTCAAGGCAGCATCAGCAGCCCAGCAGGAATGTTTAAGGTCCGGAGGGTACCGCTGGTTCTCCACATAAACCTGGGACAGAAGTAGTGGGGGGAGAGGGGCTCAGGCACAGCTCTAAGCTACGTTTAGCAAGCTGTCTGTGGCTTTTCAAACAGAGAAGTCCAAACTACGTGGGTGCAATCTTAAGTTGAGCAGCAAAGGAAAATGCAGAGAGGGCAAGAAAGTTTCAATCCAGCCTTGTTGGTTTGTTTTAATTTAAAAAAAACCTTCTTATCAGCAGGCCACATATTTTCTTCCCAGTCTTACATTTTTCATCTACAGTGATGCGGTTTTATTAAAAGAGAAAGAATCTGTTTTTGTTTTGAGGCAATGAGGAACTGGGATTTTGTGTTTGGTTTTTTGCTTTCTTTGCTTACAATTGCAATATTCTGGGGACCCGCTGGAGAGCCCCAAATAGCACCAGATCTAGACAAGGTTTGGAGAGTGCCAAGATCTCTGAAGGAGTGTGAGATATTTCAGTTTTCAGATCTGAAGAGAAGTCCTGCCTTTGCTCCTCAGCCTTTACTTTTATTAGGCCAGGCTTTTCTGTGCTTATAATGAAGAAAAATTGTGCATTTTTTTGGGAGGGAGGGGGATTGTGAAGATACTAATAGAAATATGTTTCTGTTCTGGCACAATGTGCAGTGGTCTACTGGCATATTGTGAACAGTCTTAAGACCTGATAGGAAATAAATTGGTTATTGGGGTGCCGCTGAGGAGAGGTTTAGGAGACCGATGGGACTGTCCCAAGGGCAGCTCTTATCAGGAAGGGGAGGCTGTTGTTACAGCAAACAGTGGGTTTCTTGTCAGTCCAGAGTGCACATCCCTTGCAGCAAAATTAACAGTACAAATTGTCCTGGTCATGAATTGAAGGACACTGACCTGGGAGGTGGCGTTTACAGTACACAACATCTCTCCAAGGCCTCACTGATAGAGATGTTGGGGCTTGTTTTGTCTGTGACTAACTAGCGTTCTCCTCTTTGACCCCTTCCTGAGGATCCAGCAGCTTCACCCTGACTACTTCCCTCTGACTTTATTTTTTCAGTTCAGAAACTCATGCCTCTGACCCCTTTTTATCAGAAATAATTTTCCCTGTTTTTTTCTGCATTGGGCAAGAACTGCACAACCCATCACTGAACCAGCGTGATGGCCAAAACACTGATTTAAAGCCCATGTTTCCAAAACACCCTTTTGTTTATCTCATTTCTGTGTTGCCTGTTACCCTCCTGTTCAGAACTGGAAGGCTTCATGCCAAAATACCTTGAGCAACTTGCTTTAAGAAATGTTGCCTTTTAGAAGCAAGGTGTGATCTTAAGTGAACAAAAGCCAGACCTCAGGAAACATTCTGGCTGATATCTTTTACTGTAAATAACACGATTTTAAATTGAAATTGGTTTTGGTAAAATGTTATTAGTAGCGAGTTGAAAGAGAGAAAGTCGAGTATAAAAAAATCGCAGCAGTTCTGTTTGGCAATGTCTAATCAAACCTGCACTTTGCCCCAGCTCTCCCAGGGCAGCCTGTGGATGGACTTCAACCTGCAAAGAAAGTCCTGTGGGCATCACTTTTAGTTCCTATTTTTTAAACTTGAAAAATAAGTTTGATTTGCAGGAAACGTGCCAGCATTTCAGCAATTATTGCACTTGAAGGTGGGCCCCTTTGTCAGCATTTGGGAGAATACAGGCAGTGAACTAGAGTTTCAGTTAATTTCCAAGGTTTTTTGATGTTTTCCCTGCTTCATGCTAAAAGGAGTTTTGTTGAGAGCTAGAATTGCTTCTCTGGGCCAAGATGAAGACAGTTGATTTCCCTGACCAGTGCCATACAATGAAAGCAGCGTTTGTGTCCTCCTACCTTAGATTCCCCTGCCCAAGCCGTAAGAAGGTAGCCTTTGGCGTGAGCTCAGATCTCAGATCCGAGCCCCCACATCTGCAGACACAGGCTTTACCTGCTCTTCCTCCTCCATTCAGTGCCTGGGCAAAAAAACCAAGAAGTATCTCCAACCATGAACCTTACCGCACCGAAGAGAAACCAACACGCTCCTGGGTTTGCAGAGCCTTTTGCAGAGCCTCGCCCCCAGCAGGCGATCGTGCAGTGGCAGGAGCTTCGCGCGGCCGGTCTTGCCCTCCCTTCCACCCGTGAGTTTCATGCAAAACCTCCTTTGCCCCGCGGTGAGGAACACCGGCAGCAACAGCTGGGCATGCAGCAGGGAGCCGGGCATGGCTCTGCCCCAGAGTCTTTGACTCGAACGCGGGCTGCGGTGTGGCCTGTCGCTGGCACAAGGCTCACGTCTCCGGGGCCACCCGGGAGGAGGTAGGGCTGCTGCGGCTGCTGTTCCCGTTGGCAGAGGCTCTGCCTGTTTGCTCGCCCTCCCTATTGTTTGTGCACAAGAACCCCACATGGAGCCACGGGGCTGGGCCGGGGAGAGCTGCCCTCCGTCAGCCATGGGCACATAAATCAGCCGTGGGGATGCTGTATCTGGGCTCTCCTGGCACCACGTGGGCAGGAGCACTCGTTCCGGGCTGCCGCTTCCATGCTGGATGGGGTGTTTGCAGCTCTTGATGATCATGATCAGATGGAGGCCTGGTGGAAATGTGCAGAGTTAACATGGTGAGAGCTGTGTTTGTTTACTCCGAGGCCAGTTTCAGCCCTCAGCTGCTTGTTCCTCCTGTTGAACAGGATTGCAATGCCCTCCCCGAACACTGTAACTAGGTCAGCCTGAGGAGAGGGCCTTGTTCAGCACTCCAGATGTCTGTCTTTTTTCCTTCGCTTTTTTTCTTTTTCCAGAGCTGAATCCTTTATTTAAGCTCTCCCCAGAAGCCTGGAAAAAACAAGGACCTTGCCTGTGTCTCACAAACCCTAGTCCTTTGCCTAAACACCTTTCAGCCACATATTATAAATAGATCACCTCTGTGGTTAAGAAGAGATGACTCTTTTTCAGCTTCGCCTTGAGCACAGATACTCACGAGGCGGTGCGGGTCCAGGCCATGAACAGGCAGTAAGCTGCAGTCCCATACAAGGTGCTTGGGTACGAAAGCAATTTCTTGCAAATCACTTAAGATGCAGATCCTTGCCTTTGGATGGGTCTTGGGCTCTGACTCTGGGGATGGTCCTCCCATCCCCAGCTCTTTTGCCTTCCCTGGAGGTATGCCTGGTTTCTGCATTGGTGTGTGAGCATGAAATGATTGGAGTGTAGGGATAGGGCCTCAGTTCAAAACTTGACCTCTGATGCTTCTCTAAGTGTAATCTCTCAGCCTGTTCCCAAACCCTAAGCGCCTCTGGTTGCACGTTCTGTTGATGAGAAAACCCTAAATCCCAGAGTGGGGGGGGCTGACAAAGGTGGAGGTCGGGGATGAGAGCTGGGTGGTGGTGGTAGATGAGCAAGGATGTTATGAAGCACATTCTCATAGTGTAATCTGGCCAGTGAGAGGGAAAATGAATCAATGTCACCTTGAGTAAGCATGGAGATCAGCCTGGCCACATTCCTGGGATAGCTGTGTGAAGATCTGACAGTTATTCATGCGAGACTTAAAACAGAGTCCAGAACCAAGGGTGTAACCCAACCTCAGGAGCAGCGGGAACGTGAATAAGATCAAGGTCATCTCAGGAGGCTGCAAAAGAGAAGGTCAGATCTGGTTCAGCAAGCGCAGAGCAGCTCAGGTTAACTCCTCTGTCACGTCCATGTCTATGAAAGCAACTGCCATGGCTCAGCCTTGGCAGCGCAGTCCGCCCTGCAGAGCGGAGTCCCCTTTTCTCCAGAGATCGCCGGCTGGAAGATGGGCATGAGACGAGCAGGGTCTGCAGCAACTCTGGGAAAAGAGTAGTCTCTTTATGCTCTTTGCACGGCGCCAAGCGCTTGCTTTGCAGCGAAACTTTCACGGTGCTCTTTTACTGGAGAACACCTTCTGTTTTAGCAAAGGGGATAGGGAGCAAAGGCTGGTGCCTTCAAATGGCTTCTGGGGAATTGTATATTAGATAGCTTTGAACTGGAGCTCTCACATGGGTTTGAAAGAATTGGGATTCACCTCAGCTCTGATAGGTGTCTAGGAAAGCTGCAGCCACACGGCCATGGGGACTGGCGACTCCATAATTTCTCAAATTTTGGATGTGTAATGTTTTGTGCCAGGATGTGGCTGGAGGGGAGATACGGAGGGTGGGGCAGATCCCTAAGCAGGGTCCTAGGAGCTACTCTGGAGCTCACAGGGCCGTTGGTCCTGCTTAGGACAGGAGCACTTGGGCAACAGCCTCCGCGTGGGTCCCTCCACATCACCTCCCGTGAGGGCTACCAGTTAAAGCTCATGGTTTAGACCCAGTTGAAAGGGCTGATAAATACCCTTTGCTCTGCTAATACAATGAAGTCCTCTCAGCCCCAGTAAATTCTTCCAGAGTGCTTTGTTGCTTATGGGGGCAGGGGGAAAACCCAGCCCATTCCTAATTGTCACGTTTGAGTCTTGTGCAGGCAGAGATGCATTCCATATGGCGATGGGATCCGAGCTGCCCGGCTTGGCACAGCCAGGCGGTTGACGGGAAAACGATACGTTTAATTGTATGGATGTTACAGTACTGGAGTAATTTTCTTAATCCTGGAGTTGGAAATAAATACAGAAAATAACGAATATACAGTTGGCTGGGGATGAGTCAGAGTATTCATGCTTTCCTTCTTTGTGAGGAGTTGGAGGGCAAACATACGAAGGAGGTTCTCGCTTTCAGGCTGAACAGGACATATCTGAGGTAGTTGTAAGTTTGCTGGGTTGGGCTTACGGAGACTTCAGCCAGCTGAAAATTTGGCCCCATGTTATGAAACGGGATTCCAGAGTCTCTTCTCACTGTCAAGGAAGCACTTTTTGATGTGTGGAATTACGCTATAAAACCCAAGTGAGGGAGAGCTGCCCTGGGCCCAGAGCTGATTCCTTCTTCTGCTTCTGGTCAATGCAATGTCTTTACTTGTCCCTGAAAATCCCATGTTTTGATCAGCTCCTGCTGCCTGCTGGAAATGGCTGCAGTACGTCCCACGTAAGAGCCACACCTTTCTGTTTCGCAGGCTTCTCCTCACGCTCTGTGTGTCTGCGTTTGCTCCCATCCCTCCGCGCACAGCACTGTAGCACCTATCTGCTGGGGTTGTTCGCTGGCAGTGCCTAGTCTTGGAGGCAGAGGGTGGCAGGACAGCCTCACCGTGGAGGTAGCTACACGTAGGTGGAAACCAAGGTCCATATGGTGGGGCAGACGCACCGCTGTACTTGCATACCATCAAGCAGTGCTTTGTGAGGGTGCAGAGAAGAGTTTAGGCATGGGAACAGAGCTGTCAAACCCAGCGTCTTACATCTGACTGCCAGTACCCAGCACCGCTGCACATTTGTTGAGGGTTTCCTAGACAGATGTGAGCTGTGGGGCTCCTGTCCAGCCTCTCTGGAGGCTGACGTGCAGCCAGCACCGCTGTGATACGCTTGTGGTAAGGCCAGTACTTACCAGAAATGTTGGATCTACCACAAACGTACTGTTTGTTGGATTTGCACATGCCTTGCTAGTCATCAGCCTGGCTGGGAACACTACACGTGCTCCAAGCAGGAATCCTGGAAAACCAGAAACACAGGTAACCTCCCCAGCTCCAAATCTCTGAGGAGAAATGTCCAGGAAACCTGAAAAAATTAGGCTTCCCAAAACTGCTGCTTCTGCCAGACAAAGATGTAAAATTCCTGGGGAAAGCAGAAACGTGGTTATCTGCAACCCACAGTAATTTCAGCTTGGTTTCTAATAGCGATTTGTTTGAGCTCTGCAGTGTAAGGTTTAACTTTACTTCCAAGCTGTTTATTACACTAAATACTCATGGTATCTGTATCAACATCCTACCCAGTTTTTTTTCAGTCTTGAGGCAATTAATAACCTTGGCTCTTGCCAGCAGTGATAATAGAAATACCTTGCTCGGACTTAAGGCTGATGACTCTCAGATCACTCCAAAGTGTCCTCTCTATCAGAAGTGGATCAGGATCTAACGAAAGGACAGAGAGGGAGGTTAAACATGCATCTCAGTCTGTGCTATTATCTCTATGAGCTGCACTCTTCATTATTCATATTCAGCTGCAGACCTCACCACTTTGGGGCCCAGAAGGTGCTCTGCATGTGCCTGGTCAAAATTTGCACTAAATTTGGAACAGGGAGTAAGGCAGCCACTGCTGGGAGTTATTTGTGTCCTGTAAGTCCCACTTTGCGAGGGGCCAGGGCTTCTGACAATAATATCGGTGACCTACCTTCTCTTCTGCTACCAAGCACTTCATATTCATCCACCTGGATTCATTCTGCTCTAGATCCTTGGGGCTGTTCCCTGGGAATAGTGAAAGGCATGGCTCTCATTCGTTCCCTTTCGAAAGTCCTCCCATTTGGTACCGACTCTATTTAATATTTCATTTTGCATTTTCATAGCTAGGCACTTATAGACATTAATTATTAAATGGCCACGTTGAAATAAAGGTATAGATAAAGACAGCTGCTGCTGTTTTCTAAAGGGGGCGTTCGCTAGTCAGGATGCGCTGTTCTTACAACTTTCAAATAAAAATCTCAAAGCCCCCTTGTTTTGTTCAGTATTTTCAAAGCCTCGCTTTCTTGTTCAGTGCAGGATGGCACCTTCAGATGGCACTCGCTGTTGATCTAACTTTGTTGAGTGAGTTGTTCTCACTGCAGTCCCTAAGAAAATAGGGCTGAGCCATGTCAAAATCCCTCCCCTTCTCCCCCCCGCCCCCCGAATCCAGTACCGTAGCAATATTCCCAAGCTTTTAACTGCAGCTACATCAGGCCAGCAGGAAAAGCTTGCTTTTTAGCCTCATTTCTATTAAACTGGAGCAATTCTGTAGCCTTGACAGAGTTGCTCTGGAGGCACAAGGTGTATGAAGGAAAAGGATGATTAACTAAAGATTTTGTCTTCGCCTTCTCCCATCAGACGGCTTGGGCCAGGCTCAGGGCTCAGGTGACCGACGCGGGAGGGGGTGGTGGGAGAAGCGCCGTTCAGTGTAGGTGTGTGTGGGTGTGTTTCGCACGTAGACAGAGAGTAAGAGGACAGCTGGGGTGGAGGGAACTCGTCAGTGAGATGGGAAATCTCAGCGTGGCAGCATCAAAAGGCAGGTGATCTGGATATTGCTCTCAAACCCAAATCCCCTGCTTAATTTTTGTGACTTGCTGTGATGCCTCTGTTTTGGGGGCTTGGATGCACTTTTGAGGCTCCTTACTGTCTGGAGTGGTTGGACCATGGCTCCCTCCATCATCAGCAGAGGGGGAGCTGCCCGGGTCGGCGCAGCAGAGAGTCTGACACAGCCCCACAGCACCAGCTGCAGCGTTATATGCCGCATACCACCATTATTTTTGCTTTGAAGAAAGGTAGCTTCACTTCCTCTTAATAATTGATATTACTCAGATCGTTGAGACTGAGAGAAAGCAAGCCAGCCTAGTGAACCTGCCTCCTCTCCAAACTTGGTCTCCTCTCCTCCTGCTGCTGTTTCTCCTCGGTTCTCCAGCCAGCCTCGCTGGATATCGTCTTTATAACTGCAGAGATCTTGCAGTTGGAAAGAATGTGCATCTTTTGGGGGGGGAATCGGGGCAGATCCTCGTGGCTGGAGGAGACATCTCAAAAGCTTTCCTGGAATACCAGGTTCACCATGAGCAGTCAGCCTCCTTTCATTAGTCCCAACAAGATCCAGCAGGACAGATTTGCTCATGGGTGGAGCTGGAAGAAAGTAATAAGCTCCTCTTAATGAAGAGAGTGCTTTGGTTTGCTGTGTCTGGCAGACTGTTTTCATCTTTTGTACTTTGGTAGTTGGCATCCCGGGCAAGACTGAGGGACTTCAGTTTGGGAGTGGTAGGCATGCACTCAATTTGCTGCCTACCACTGGCAGAGGATCAAGGCTGGAATTTTCATTACACTTGCTTTGCCTGCCAGAAAGAAGCACTTTGATTTAATTCTGGTGGCTTCTTGTTCAATGCCAAACTTGGAACGTGATGCTCTGATGTCTTCCAGCTTCTTAAAGTAACCACAATGTCCCGCCGAGGAAATATGTATTTATACAACAGAGGAATCGCATTTAAGTATGGAGTCACTTTATTAACAGCAATTGCACGCCATGCTATAGGTGGATCCTCTGGTTTGGAATATAAGACTGGCTCCTTTTGTAATCCTATGTACCAAGCCCTGATATGATCAGAAAGTCAAGATTCCTCAGTAACTATTGTTGGAAGGCTCATCTTGTTAAAAAGCAGTCACCATGTCGCTATCCCTGGAAAAGGATAAGGGATGCTAACAGAGTTGATCGAATACTTTCTGGCATGAACATCCTTTAAGAAGGAAGACTGTGCTTTTGACAAGATGACATTTTCCTACAGAAAGCATCTGCTCGCCTCAAAATGTTGCTTTCTTGCCAAAAGAATACCTCAATACCCAATTGTATTATTTTTTGGACAAAAATCCAAAAGCTTTGGGGTTTTGGCAACAGATTTTAAGGATTCAGCTGAAAAAAAAAGTTTTTGTTTTCCAAAAACCAAGAGGCCCAAATATTTTTTTTTCCTTTTAGTTCTGTTTAAAAATTAAGGAAAAATGTGAACATATTTTCCATGTGATGGAGGGGACCCTCTTTCAAACCAGCTCTAGATGCTCACAAAAAAAGAGTGTTAGTGGGTACTTAACTACAGCAAAGTTCTGTCATAAATCATGTGCAAAGGCGGTAGCTGTTGCCAGAAGGAGTTCAGTCACAAATCAAACTCTTTTGCAGGTTCATTGAATTTTGTTTCGGGTTAAAACTTTTCGGTTTCTCATACCATTACCTGAGCAGTTGCACTGTCTCCTGTTCCTCTCGGTGTCATCAACAGAGGAATAAATGTGGGCATTTACACTAAAAATGTTCTGTGGGGCATGATGGGCTGGGGGGAGCGTGGAGGAAGGGACCCCATGAACCTGGAGCCGAAAATGAGAGAAGGAGGATGTGAAAAAGGGCCACACATTTAAAATGGGACCGAGGGGACAGGTCTTTTGTCCAAAGGTCTTCTGCCCTGGGATATGGGAGGACATGTGGGAACCCGTACAGGCCGCGCAATTGCTAGAAGCCAACCTACAAGCTTTTGCTTCCTTGCAGCTCTCTCTGAGACAGTTTGGGCTGATCCAATATGGGAGGAACAGATGAAATAGGGGGCGGAAAGAAATTCTGAAAATATGTGGGGCCATGAGGAGTTTCAGTTTTGATAGGGTTCACACATCTGGTATGTGCGCTGTCATTTCCATTCATTTTGTATTGCTGTTATATTATACCACAATATTAATGTATTAATATATTAATAGAATGTCAACATTTATATATAATACAATTAGTGTTTTAATATAAAAGTCAAAAAGAAATGAATCAACATGACATTTGAAACAAAATCTTTTGACACTGTTGAAATGAAATAGCCTTATGGAAGAGGTTTTACCCATCCAGCTCCCCCTTCCACTCCCGCTTGGTTGCCAGCTGTTTCATTCCAGATGTGGTGGTCAGACTTCATTTGGTCCAGTGGTCCCATTTGATAAGAAGGTCAGCTCAGTGCTGACATTTAAGTCATTTTCTTTAGAGGAGCGTGCATAGCTTTCACTTGAACTTGATCTCAACTTACTAAACAAACAGGTCAGAGATGTCTATTTTTCTGCGTGTTTTCTCTGTTGAAGTATGGCTGGTCCGTACCTCAGAGGGGAGAACAGGTAGTGCCTGGGCTTCTTCCTACTAAATACTGATCCAGAGAGATCAAACACACCCTTGTGCATGATTTCGTTTCTCTCCTAACCCTGTGCCCCTAACTTCTTCCCCAAAACTCCATTTGTATTTTCTTGGTTAAAATATTCCTGCCTATTGGTCCAGCCGTATCTTCCATTCACCATGAAATCCCATCCAGAAATCCCGTCTGAGTCTACAAGCCCACCCTAAAGTGTGTCTGTCCCCACCCCATGGCACAGACTCATACTTTTGACATTTCAGCAGCTATTAAATCACATGCCCTAGGCAACCCTTTAGCTCTGCTCTGGCCTTCCTTTCTTTTACTTTTTCACTATTTGGACCATGACCTGAAGTTTATATTAATTTGTTCTGGTTAATAGCAAATAGCAGGCAGTCCAAACATAATTTTATTTTTCAAATGGTTCTTCCTGGGAAACGCAAAACACGACAGGATAAAGACCTATGTTTATTTTTTCCCCCAAGTAGCCGATATGGTATATGTTACAATCTAGTCTTGCCAGAGGGGAGGCTAAGGAACACAGACAAAGAATTAAAGACCACTATTTCATAGCAAAATAATAATATACAGATATAGGTATATTTAAGTTTATGTATATGTGTATTTATGAGGAGCCCAGCTCTCTTTTCGTTTGCGCTGGCTTTGTTCCACCACAAGAGCCCATGGGAATGAGTGCAGAGGTACCATGGTGTACAGGAGGAGTGTACCAGACTTGGTATTTACTGATGCTGAGCATCCTGTAATTTCAACCATTCTTCAGGTTCCCTCCCACTTATCTAGGGATCTGAAAACTGCAGCCCTGTTTGGGACATACCACAAAAGTTTTGGGGTTATCACATTTCTGCGTAATGGCAAATAGCCCCCCTTGACCCCACACAAGTAGCAGCTAAGGGTGCACTTGAAAACAAGAGCATTGCTCTTAACACTGTCCGCTCTGCTTAGTCCCTGTTGACATAATTTTCACCAATTCCTAGTTCAGCTGGACCCACCCTTAAAGCGTCCATTGCATCATGTCCAGCACCTGATGAAAGATGTACAGAGTCTTACCTACAGAGCATGAGGTTCAGGCACTTGGCTCCTGGGGCTGCACATTTGTAAAACAGAGCTGTGGCCGGCCCTGCCCTGGGAACTCTGCAGCCAGTCTGGGGGGGCCGCAGGGCTAGCACCGGCCTGAGGGAGCCTCGAGTTTTGGGAACTGCACCAAGGGTGCCTGACGCATGGGAGAAGACACCAGTATGTCTGGGTATTCCAGCGCATGCAAGAAGCATTTAATGTAGTCCTTAATTCTGGCTGGAGAGGTCACTGCCTCCAGCAGGATTTTCCTGGACATACCCTCTTCTTTCTGGCTGGGAACATCAGACCTTCAGTGCACCACCTTTAAGGCTGATAGCTCCTGTGCAAAATAGCCATATAACATGAACGCACATAGGTAACACCCCATCCATACTGAGCGGGAGTAGTGGTTGTGGTGCTTCTTGGAGGAGTCAGATTCGTTGCCTGCAAGCTATACGGTGCAAGCACAGACATTTCCAGCTGGGAAACCCCAGACAAAAGTACAGTAAAAGTGCTTGTGAGCACTCCTGCTCTGCTCTGCACCAGGAGCAAAATCCCCTTGGCATGGGCACGGTTTTCACTGAACTGTCCTATTTATTTGTATTAGGAGCACAATTTCTTCTAAGTCAAAGCTATTTGAGTGAGTCCCCAAATTTGTACTGTTCACCCCCCAGCTGATTATAATTACATTTGCATATATGATATACAGATATGGAGGGATTTAATCAAAATTTAGCTGCCAAGTGAAGACCCAGTGAGTGTATGTTCATCAGAAAATCATTATTAAAGACCTTCCAGGTTGGCAAACTTCACTTCGGAAATAAAAGTGAGATTTTTCATTATCCCAATGAATATTTTCAGTTATTTCAGATGCAAGAGCCAAAAAAATAAATCAGTGCCAGCTTGCAGAAATATGAGTTGGTAGAATGGTTATTATTATTATTTATTGGATTGCAGGGAAGGATCTTGGGGGGGTTGTCTTGACGGGTGAGTTACAGGAACACGAGCTCTGGAGTGGGAGAGCGGAGGGAAAGGCATTCACATTCAAGACACTGCTCCGCTTTCTCTACAGCAGATTTAATTTCTGTAGAAGGAGAAATAGAGGAAACCCTGAACAGATCTCTACAACTGCAGCTGCAAACAGCAGGTTTTCATTCAGATTCACTGGGGGGGCCACTGGAGGAGGAGGAGAGAGACCTACTGAAGGTCGTACCAGTCCCTCAGCTCTCTGCTCGACCCCAGTCCCAGACTGGGAGGGGGTGGCTGACCCCCACCTTAACCGTGGCAAGTAGGTGTTGATCCTTAGACGATATATGGGGCCACAGCATAACGGACTGCAGGCACCTCGACGCGGTTCTATGGTAACACAATAGAGCAAGTGCAGAGAGACAGGTACGGTGTGTTCTTGCATCTTGCCTTTGGTTTGGGAATGTTGTATCTGTGATATTTCGTGTCCTCATCATAGCTGGGGGACATCTAGGACAGAGGAGGGGTGGTGGTAAGTGAGCCCTTTGGTAAGACTAAATCAAGACAAATCAGATTTATGATTTTGCTTAAACACTTGTTTGCCAAATCTCTCTCACCAGGGCTGCATTCAAAGAGAGATGAGAAAGAAATCCAGCAAAATGAGTATTCTCCATAGGACAGGGAGGCAAATGGGTGAGTTTTGTATGGACTGTGGTGTAGGTACATCTATTTATTAGAGCTAATTGTGCAAAACTGAGGTCACGGTGATGACATGACAGATGGACAGGTGGAGGTATGGATATATGTGCCTATCCAAACATGCTAACAACAGATACTTCACCCACAAACATGATATGTGAATTCAGCTGCGGTAATTTTTAAGCAGTAATAAATATTATTTCACAGACAAGACAGAGGTGGAAGAGTCTGGTAGGGGAGGTTGTTGATCCCCTTTGTGAAAGCTAATGAAGATCACAAGCACAGAAACAATAAGATGAACATCAAATGTATAGAGCTGGCTCCAAACTAGGTTGAGACTAGAGTTGTTTTGGTACAATGGACCTTACACAACAGCCTAAAATGTCCGAGAAACAAATATTTCTCCCCAGCGGTGGTAAATCTTGCAGCACCAGATATTATGGGTACAAGAGGTCCATTACAAGTAACACAGACTATCCCTCGCTGTAGCAAGCATTTCAGTGTCACCTTTTATGGAGTGAGATCCAGGAGGAGGTAGGCAGGAATAATGGATACTTGCACTCGATTAAACTAAGAAGTCAGATGAGCCAAAAGGCGTGAATCTCTTGATTCTGCAGTGCTGGATGTTCTGGAGCGGTTGCTTCACTTTGCTTCTCCGACTCTTTTTCATCCCTTCACACTTCTTCCAGGGCCCTGCCTGGCCAACCTGAGGCAATCTTGCTTTACTGATCTTAATAGTTAATCTTTAATTAAGCCATGGACTGGTTTGGTCATTAATGTAATGTAGCAGGCAGGGGAAAAAAAAAATCATAACTCCATCCTAGCTCTGATAGATCATGCTGAACCTCAGAGGAGCATCTGGGGAAATGGCTGCTCCATGGGAGCGCCCATGGGAACAAGATTTCTCCGGAGTCTGAGCCACCGCCATGCTGTGGGTTTCCCACATCCCTCCTCAGAGAAGGTTTTCCTAGAGCTGGAGAGCAACTACTTTGACCAATTTGTGATTATTCAAGTAGGAGGTTTGTTGGGTACCGGCCAAAAGCTTATTGAATAAGAACCGCCTCAGAGGATTGTGGGGCAGACCCAAAGCTGAATGTAATTACCGGCTTATTTCTAAATTAATATTTTGTTAGGGGTTTGGGATAGAGTTTACTTTCACCCACCCTCCCTCACTGCACACACCACTGATCTGGGTTTGTTCAGCCTTGGACTGTGCTTCAGGTTTTACTGCATGTGTCTGAGATTGTTAAAATCTGTGAAAGTTGGGACCATTTAAAATCAGAGCAAAAAAGGGGAGGAAAAATAGCTGGGAATGGGTGAACGTCATATAAATAGCAGTAAAACTGTTAAATCTATTTGCATTTCACACCCAATAATTTTAGACTCCACCTCGAGAGCACCGCTTGAAAGTCAGCACTTTTAATTGTCCAGTAAATTTCCTTTCAGACAGCTGTTCATAAACTGCCATTGCCTGCACAGTGAGGAAAAACAGATAACTGATTTATCTTAGGATGGAGACCAAAATGGCCATTTGTGTGTCACTAGTTCCCCCCTCTGTTTCACTTAAATCAGTGCGTGAGGGCATTTGGTTACAGCTCTGCAATCTGTCCTCAGAGGCTGAGCAGCGTCGACCTGCGCATCTGAGATGTCGCTTGACCACCAAAACCTGGAACGGTCCCCGGAGGGGCCGTAGCCCACCCTGCCCACCGACCCTGCCGTGAGCTCACTGCGCCCTGCTACACTGGCAAATCGCTCTCTGCCGGGCAGGGAATATGCAGGCTTTGGAACGTGCAGCCATAAAGTAATGGCTTATAATTCAGTTAGAGCCCAGGAAAATCTGCCGAGTTATGTCACATCTGTTTAGCTTGAGATTGGTTTCTTGGAGGTCTAAGAACATGGCCAAAGGGGAATTGAGCTGCTTTTTTTTTGTTTTGTTTTGGGTTCTTTTGAGCACCCTTTTTTTATTTAAAAAAAAAAAAAGGACAAAATAAAATCTGACCATAATTTTTTATGGTTGCAGCAGTTGTGGGACTGTTCAATGTCCTCAAAAATGGGCACAGAGAGAACCGGTCTGGTTTGATTTGTACAGCAATTTCAAAGAAAGTCAACTCTGGCCACTGCTGCTTCTTATGTCCCATTTCAGACTCTTTATGGACTCATATCTCTTGATTTTGGAAAGGTCCATTTCTTCCTCTTCCTCTTCCTCTTCCTCTTCCTCTTCCTCTTCCTCTTCCTCTTCCTCTTCCTCTTCCTCTTCCTCTTC
>JAVKLA010000002.1:27255549-27314916 GCA_034782735.1 Sagittarius serpentarius | reverse complement strand
TCCTCTTCCTCTTCCTCTTCCTCTTCCTCTTCCTCTTCCTCTTCCTCTTCCTCTTCCTCTTCCTCTTCCTCTTCCTTTCTCATTGTCTTGTCTGTTTCTGCCACTGCCATCTTTCCTCTGTCCCTGTTGAAGCAGACCACTGCACTGCTGAGCACCTCAGGGGTGACGGGTTCTCTCAAGTACTCCCCCGTTACACAGCGATGAGCGCTAATAACTGGACTGTCCAGCAAGGTAAAAAGTAGATCTGGTCAGCAAAAGGTAATGCGATCAAATGTGGAAAATAACTTTTTAGCTATTCCAGTGGGAGAGGTTTCATCTGAAGATGAAGATCATGAAGATCTCGGGAAGCTCTTTATCTCCAGATTTTGGGGTTGTGTTTAGGCTTTTGTTTCATTTCCTCAAATGTTAAAGATGATTCAAAGGAACAAATGGGAGCAGTAGCTTTGTATCAGATGTGGGACAATTTTCCCTGGTGCCAAACCTTAACTTGCCAAAACGGACAGGAAAGTAGGCAATCTTTGGTACCAGGGGCTGAGGGCACTGTTTGGTACTCCCATCCAGCCGCTCCATTCTCACCTCTCCCCAGCCAGCACCCAACCACAACCACAACCACAGCTACTAGTTTTATTCCAAGTCGTTGTATCTTTAGGTGAGTGTGGATGAAGGGTAAAACCTGCTGCCAGGAGACTTCTGGCAAGGCAGAAATGATTGCATACCAGGGTCCAGGATGAGGGGGCATGATGGTGAGTGAAGGCCAGCGTAAGTGACCTCGAGTACCTTCCCAGAGCGAGAAGGTGAAGCAGTAAGAAGCAGCGGGACTCGGAAGCCGAAGGCTGGGAGGGAGATCCTGCAAGACAGCTCGGTGAAGAGAAAATGGCTGCAAAGGTGAGGAGAGAGGCCAGGGGATCACTGACTGAGTCAGAAAGACCACGATTTAGGGATCCCTCCCCTACCATGGATGTGCTCAGGTTTTCTTTTTGTTGCTTTTTCTTCATCTGATGCAGGTGGGCAAAAAAAAAAAAAAAAAAAAGTGTAAAAAAAAGGTATACCTTTGTAGAGCACAGTCGTCCTGTTTCTTCCCAGAGGCTGGTTGGGAGGAAAATCAGTTAAAGAAAAATAAAAGGGTATGTACACTCATATTCTTGATAAAAAACATCTTGCATGGTCTCCTCTGGGTGTCTTTCCCTGCTGCTGGAGATGAGCTTGCTCCCATACACACACATAAGCACGCACATACCTGCACACCTCTGAGAGAGGCTGCTGGGGCCCTGAGCAGGTCTGCGGGCAGTTTGCTTGCAATCGCTGCGTCTGACCGCCTTTGCCCTGCAGCCACAGCTGCAACAGCAACGTGTGTGTGTGTGTGTGTGTGTGTGTGCGCGCGCATGCACGCACGCACATGGTGGTAATGCTGGCAAGCGATTTTTTTTTAATCTGCTTAATAATTACTGCTTCCTTATTCATTTTAAAAGGTCCCATGTGATCACAAATAGATTTATTTACCAGCTATTGTTTAGATAGGTACAGTAAAGTAACCACCAGCCTCATCTATTGATGCATACGCTTTATCATGCATTTAATAGTCTTATTTCTCTGTAATGAATGAGTCCTCCAGTGGGAAATAAATTGAAATGCCAGTTTGGGGATCAATCAGTGCACATGTGCAGCCTCCATAATGGGAAGTTCATGTTCTATATTGAAGGTATTTTTCTGGAAGGGCTTGGCTGCACTTTGTTACCGCGGGTTTTGGCTTTATTAAGGTACAGGTTTAGAAGAAATGGATTAAGAGAAAAAATTAGAGCTGAAAGAAAATTTCATAAAAATATGTATGGCTCTGGATGATAAAGATGCATTTTCCCATTGCCCTGCATTTGTGAGACATTTCCTTCAGGGCAAAATAACTGAAATGCAGTGCCAAAGCGGAGCCTTGTGTGCCTTCAAATAAGGGGAGTCCTGGTCAAGGCTCAGTACTGAGGTCTACGGAGTCCACTGAAACACTCCGTGTGCTTTCAGCTGAGCAGCTGACCAAACGTCTGCAGGACCAGACCGCGTTTCCAGAATGGCAGTTAAACCAAAATTAGAGGATGGGACTTCAAGACCTGTTGGATGGACCGCAGATGAGAACTCACTGCAGGGTGGAGGTCACAACGAATCCTTCATCCTCCCCTGGGCTGGCTGAGAGGCTGCCCTGGGCAGGGCCGGGGGAACGTGGCTTTATTTCCAGGGTGCTCTGTAGGCCTGATCCGAAGCTCATTTGAATCGATGAGGTTTCCTTTTTGTCTTCATTGACTTGTATTAGGGGTCCAGCAGGAGCAGAGCTAAAGGAGTTGAGTATCAACGGGCCGGAGAGAGCTTCAGTTTGAGTCTGGGTGCCTTTGCCTTCCTTGGGGCAGAGGCTTGTCCTTGAGGTAGGTTCATCCCATGCAACTATTCTCACCTAGCCTGGGCTTCCTCCGGAGCCAACAAAGAGAGATGAGCAAAAGGAGAGGGCAATTCACCTCTCCAGATTATCCTAAATCCCTTCCAAGGCCTCGGGGCTGCTGTCAGCCCTTGCCCAGTACCACCCTTGCAGCTGCTGAGGAGCACAGATATTACTGCTAGTGTTCAGCTGTGAATATGATCTTAATATAAGGAGGGAAAGAATATGTTAAAAGTTAATTTGCCATAAAATATGTCCAAGTCCCTTTTTTGCTTTTACAAGGGCTTTTTAACTGGGTAGGCTGAAGTGGTTTGCGGCAATAACGGGTCTGTCGTAGGGGTGATAGATATCACTTTACTGATGGTAAAACGATATGAATCAGGCTTGTCTGCCAGCGTGATTACCTAATTGTAGCGGGAGAGTTCAGCAAGGCCATGGCAGTCGCTGTGATTAGACGGAGTCTGTGGGTTATTCCACTCCTGAGCCTTATCACTCAGGTTTCAAGGCTCGGGAGAAATATGTCAGGGCAGCTGTCGGGGATTGAATGAACCACCCCCGGCAGTGGGTGATTCTCCTTCCAGTGCGAGGCAAATACCCTTGAAAAGAGATGGAGCATTAGAAAGCGTGGTGCCTGGGAAAGGGAGGGGCGGGAGGAGGATGAATGGTAAGAGCTCTTATTGCGGCTTCGGAACTATTGATCTTGTCATTAATAATGTGATGAACCTTAAGTGAAATTCAAGTGTCACTGCCAAGGCAGGTTATTTCTGTCATAAATGGCACATCAGGCAACTTGAGAACAGTGATGTTAAGAGGGATGGAGAGAAGAAAGGGAGAAGGAGACGGTGTTTCTCAGGAGCCTGTGCGCTGTGGGTGTGAGAGAGATGGTTTCACCTCGGGGCAGGGGTTCAGGGGAAGTTCTCCAAACTGGAGGACTCTCAGAGAAACACCCTACAAATTCAACGAGCCCCCTCATTTTCCAACAAGTAATTGCAGCATCTCTTGCAAAGCTGCACGCCGACCTCTCCCTCCCATGCACCCCGGCCCTAAAAGACTCATGCATCCTTCCCCACTTTTTTCCATTTTCAACATTTCTCATTTTTGTTGTCATTTTCCTTGACTCCTGGGAGTTATTTTCAAATAATATGAAATGAAGGTCTTTTTTTTTTTTCCCTGTCCCTGAAAAATTTTCAGGTTTCCTTCTCTCTTGAAAAAGAATCTAATATTTCTTTTGAAAGTAATATTTTTTGTCAACATATTTCGCTGCATAGTAGACTGCTCTGTTCCCACAGTGTTAGACATTTCTCCAGTCAGGGGCCTGAAGGCTCTCTAAAAGAGAAATTGTGACTCCTAAATGGAGATGAGACCTGCCCAGCTAGCAGTCCTGTAAGTCCTCCAGGTCCTCCTGCCTCTCTGGATCATGGCGTAACAGAGTCTGCCTTACAGTAGCTTGGAGTAGGGTCAAGCCTAGGGTTTTCCAGCGAAGGGGTTAAAGACCTTCCCTCCCTGTGCCCACAAAACCCAAATTGTCTTTCATTATGTTTCAAATTCCTGTTTTTCAGCTGTTTAATTTTAGCTTTTATTTGTTGGAAGGGCAGGAGGCCATTTTAACCCAGGTTTGGGAAGTGGACAACGCGATGAGTTATTTGCTGTAATGGCTCTGCTGCTTAACACTTTTGCTGATTTTGAATGTCTTAAAACACATTTGTATTGTTTATAGCCATGCCTTCAGCACCCAGCTGGGGACATGACCTCAGATAATGGGCATCTCTTCTGCATCTCCCATGAAATTCTCACTCGCCTTGACAGTATCCTGTTAGAATTTTTCATCCCCTTCCTCTGAAAATCAAGCCTTGTTGGTCAAAAGATAAAGAACCGGGGATAAGTAGCTGGGTAGTTAAGAAGAGCCAGAGTGGATTTGGTATGTCGGGATACCTCGGGCATTGCTGGTGGCTGATTGCATGAAGGGGACTGAATTTTTTCATGGTATTTTGCTGTTCACTGAAAAATGTGTACGAGTCATTGGCATCCCAAATCTTGTGTTTAATCTTTTTTCCTATTGCAAACCTTCCTAAAGGCCTTTGCTATGCAGCATTTTATCTTCCTTCTTAAGGTTTTTGGGGGACATGGGAGACCCCTAACATTTCAGATGCTTTAAGAATGCACTATGGACCATGTAGATTATAACCTTAAAATTTTCTTCCTGGAGCAAATTTCTTCTTTTTTAGCATTCGATGAAGCTACTCAGCTTGCTTTTTTTCAGACTGAATGGGACACAGAGAAATGTAGGTATGTGCTCCAGATTAGATGCTGATACAATGCAAACACACTACAGAGGAAATCCCGGCAGGGTCAGGTTCCCTCCTTAGATTGTATCTTTGCAGTGGGTTGCTCAGCGTGGTAACTCAATCTTATTTAGAGTTCCCTTCAAACCAAGGTGATGCTGTTTTCCAAAGCATTAAAAAGCTGAAGCTAATTGCATCTTTATTTCATTAAATACCAAGAACAGTGCACATATATTTCAGGAAATGGCGTGACCTGATTTACAAATATATCGCCACATGTGTAGTGTCCATGAAAGCAATTTCATAAACATTTCTTTGCTGCTTCCAGCTCACTGCCTGTATTTTCAACAGGGCCTGGTGAAAAGATGCTACCACAAAACTATTCTTTGTGTTGCTTTCCTCCAGGAAAGCCAAGCAGCCCTAGACATCTGCCTCCTGGATAACGGGTCTCTTTAGAGAACTTTGAGACCAGCAGCCCAGGAGGGGTTTGAAGTGGAGCCTGGCTGAAGAGTATCTGCCAGTCAGGAGGGGAGAGGTCTCAGAAAAACAGTCTGGGCGTGGGACTGGAGAGGGACTATGTCACAGCCAGATTTTGTCCTCTGGGATATGGAGAGAAGTGCAGCAAGCCACACGTTACTGTTGGGTAAGAGTAATGTGGTGGGGAAGGAACAGGCAAGAGCTGTGAGCTGTACAAAATGAAGCTGCTATCTTCAGCACCACGGCTATAGATTTGCTATCCCCGAGCTGGATAAAGAGACTGATATCAATAAAATGATGCACGAAGCGTTTCTAGAAGCCTAAACTCCTGTTAGGGCCTGTCATAGTCCCCTGGTCAGGACAGCAGTGTATGATTCAGACAGAAGATCCAGTCTCTCTCTCCCTACGTAAACAGGGAGCATCTAAACCAGACCTCAACAGCAAGTGGTCCGAAGTGCCATCTCTTCTTTCCATTCAATGTACTGGAACCTGGCAGCTTTGGATAATGGTGTGACTTGGCCATCACCATCCTGAACTTGGGTGTTAGCCTGTGTGGTGTGAACATGGCATAGAACTGCTAAATCTGGACAATTTGCTTCATGACCCAAAGTCTTCCAGTTGTGTGATGGAGTAAATGCTCCAGGAAGGATGGCGGTGTCTCACTCAGGTGGCCTTCTCAGGGCAAGTCCCTGGCACCCTCGGGTGCCAGGCCCTGCTTGCTGAGAGGCAGCAAAAGGAAGGTGTGGGGGGGAGTTTACAGCTTTGTGTAACAGCCAATCAGAAAAACAGTCTGTTATCTCATATCCAGGCAGTTCTGATCATCAAAAAAAACATTCCTCTTGAAACCCCTTAGGCTCATGAAGAGACTGTGACCAGTTCAGATCTTGATGCATTTACAAATTTGACAGCCCAATGCTTAAGTTTTCTGTCATCCTTCAGCAGCCAAAACTGTGACCAAATATCCCCGTGGGCACAAGAAGGGGAGGCCGGGGTGAGGGAGGACACTTCTCACAGTCTGGTTTGGAAGGAATCAGTTTGGATTTGCCCTTCCAGGTTTCTGGTTGCCCATGGGCATCATCAGGAGCCATGTCTCCCACACTTAAAGCTCAATGCTGGGCACCCTGAAGGTCTACAGCCCCAAATACTGTGTTGCCAACTGGTGACCAAATTTCCCCTTCCCCATGGCCTCGCTGCAACTTGTCCTCCTGCGGCTTCTCCTGCATGACGGCCAGGATGCTCGCAGGTTTGCTGTCCTGGAGATGGGCTGCCTGTTCACACGGTACTTCCAGTGGGAAGCTCAGAAAACCTCTGCAACACAGTCGGCTGCCATGATTTATGCTTTGCTAGAGATACAACCACCAGCAACACGCCCGCTGGAGGGGAGGAGTGATCAAGCTGTCCTGCCAGGGCTTTGTTAGCACTCCTGGGTACAGTTTGGAGGTCTGCGTCATCGTGTCCCGGCGTGCGGTGCTCCTCCGCAGCCCAGGCTGATAACAAAGGGGCTCTGAGAAACTAGAACACATTTTATCAAACACACTGGCTTGGACACAATCTTTGTGCTTTGTGAATAACCCAGTAGCTTCAGCATGTGTTGTCCTGCCTCAAATACAGCTCAGACTGCTCAGATCTGGGAAGTCTTCCCAGAGAACAAGCAGAGCCCAGGTAGCACTCACCTGATGCCATGTGATCCAGCACCCGGGGCTGCTGCCTGTCCCTCTGCCCTCTCCCACCCTTTGTCCCCGCCACGCTCTTGCATCCCATCTTAGAGCTGCTCTGCTTTGCATGCACAGCTGAACACCCACGAGCTAGAACACGGGCGACAATGTGCTTAGCAGTCTGCGCCAGGCATTTACCCGCTGCGACCTAAGCGTGGCTGCATGATTTCCCTGTTTCCAGCAGACTAGGGCCAAGTTTGACTGACGGTGGTTGTAGCAGTCCTTCAGGAATTATGTTCCTAACCACACTTCTTTAAAGGTTTTCCGGGCACCTCCAAGGTCTTGGGAAGGCAGGAGGCAGCATGCACCACCTCGCCAAAAACCAGAGTATTTGAGTAAACTGCAGCTTAGAACAATGGGATTTGGCTGTGAGGAGAAATTATATATTTGCCGTGAAAGACATTGGTGTTCCCACATGGGTATGGACAACCCCAGCCGACTCAGAAGCAGACAAGACTCAGAAGGAGCAAGTGATTAAATACAGACCTGGAAGGGTTGCTGCCTTTAATGTAATTCACACTGAATTATTGTCATTTGTTGCCTGGTTTCTAAGACTATACATTTGTCTCATGTTTTAGATCTTCTCCTTCCAGTCTCCAGGGATGGAAAACGGAGAGCTGTGATTCTCGGGCCATTCCCTGATGGTGAGAGGGGCTCAACGCTGTGATTCTGGGACTGGGGATTTTTGGAAAAAAAACACCGAATATTACAAGAGTGAGGATAAAAGTCTGAGATGAGCTCTCACAAGTCTCATAATTTTGCTGTTTGCCTCCAGTCTTCAGCTCCTGGAGCCTTGCCATTCGGTGAAAGCACTAATTTTCATGTTTTTATTGAATATCTTTCTATCGCAGTGGTGGAGACAAGCAGCACGTGCAGGGTAGGGCCAGCTGATACCCCCATCCATCCTAAACCCTGAAGCAAGTTAAACGAGCCAGTAACATACCTACCTGCTCGAGCTCCCTGTTTAGGAATTTTTATAGCCCCTCCTACAGGCAGAGTCTGATCACTTTGTGCTCTCAGTATTGGTCCTACTGGCCCAAACTGTGTGTTTCAGCTTTGGTGCTTGTGCTCTGGCGGGATTTGGACAGGCGCCCATCACACCCCTCGCCTTGCCATCGGACCGGGTGCTGGTGAGGTGCGTTGCCTCCTCCTCCTCCTCCTCCTCCTCCTCCTCCTCGCAGTGAAGCTGCAGGCTGCAGGTGTTCGGAGTTGGGCTGGCTCCACAGCTGCCCTCAGTGCTGCAGTCATTAGTGGTGAAATTTACCCCCCACTAGAAACATAACTAAATGTAAGCAAATAAATAATATTCCCTTTCTCCCTCCCAAGCATTCTCTTACAAAAAAGTCACCACCTTTAAAAAAAATCTAAAAAAGTCAAATCAGCTGCTGTCTCCAAGCAAAGCCGGTGTTTTTTGCCTGGCCAAGGATGACAAAACCCTTCCCTTTTTTTTATCAACATGAAAAACGCCCCTACCCTACCCATCAGCTCAGCCTCCCATCCGTGACAGCCCCCTTCCCTCTCCCAAACAGGCAACAGATTTCAATTTAGCTTTGAGCGAGGGAAGCTCAATTGGGTTATTAAATTTCACACACTAATTGACACGCCTGCTGTAAAATATAACTTGCACAAACGCAATTTATACTAATGACACAGGGGGCGAAGCTTTCTGCTTCCAGTGCCCCTCTCGTTCCCCTCTCCCCCAGCTCCCATGGGAACCCGGCTTAATTGCACCTCCAGCGCAGGGGCGGTTAGCAGGGGTGGGAGGTTAAAGAGAAATAAATACTGAAACGCTGATGGGATGTTTCCTGTTTCGGCAGCGAGGGGTGTGCGAGCAATGGGGTGTGCAGGTTTCGGAGCGTACTCCTTTTCCCGGAGCTGCTGGATGAGCACAGGCACTCCTCCCCAGGCATGCTGTGCTTTGACTTAATAAATCCTTAACGGCAACAGATTAACCTCAGCCGGGTCCCCTGGCACGAGTTAACCACTGATGTTTTACAGATAGGTTACTGCAGGCCTGTTTGGAGATCTTCATTTCCCTGTGACACACAGGCTGGCAGCCACCCATCACCATATGAGTGCTCATCCTCCACCTCCTATTTCTGTTGGGAAAAACCCTGCAACAAACAAATTCGTACCCAGGAGTTTCCCTCCTTGCAGAGCTTTGGACACAAAGCTCACAGCACGGTTTTCCTTCCGTTTCCGCCCGTGACAGCTAACGGGATAACAGCAGTTTGACGAAGTGACTCGCAGGGCTCTGTGCAGGCAGGCAGCTGAACCAAGAGGGCAGGGGCGGACGCGGACAAGGCTCTGGGGAGCAGCAGTGCTGGCTCCGCTGCTTCCCCCAAATTGCTTTCCCCACAAAAGTTAAAGCGTAGTCGCGTTAATTTTTTTTTGTTTGTTTCTTCTGGAAGATGTTTTTACATAATTGGTGACAGAATCTTAGCAATGCTTAACAGTTTAACTGATTCTGTTCTGTAGTTTCCCTAACAATTTAAAATAGCCACTCTTTTTTAATAAATAAATAAATAATGAATTTTACTTTTTCCACACATATGCACTTGTTCTCACATTTTAAATTCCACTCTCCAGGCCCAGGGTTCTGCTGGACAACAAGGAATGGAGCTGGCATCCTTACTAAGGGGATACTATTACAGTAAGGCCGTATTCCAGTAAGAGATGGGGCTGCACATCTTGTTGGAACTGCGTATCTGGGCTATAGTAGGCTATAGCATGACATCTTTGCATAAGTCATACCATCCTTCTGAAGCAAAAAGCAAGTGACTGGCAGAGCCATGGTCTAATTTTAGCTGTGCCTGAATTACAGTGTCAGAAATCAATATTTGTTGCGTGTGACAGTGACTAGGAAAAATTTGAGTCACTTCAGCATCTTTCTCCTACATGTCTTTTCATAGAAAGACCTTTCTGAATATATGCGGAAATAACAGTTTGGAGGGCCAGGGAAGGTACAGGCATACCTCCACACTCTTCATGCCTTCTTATTCCTGATCTTTGATGAAAAGAAGCCAGGAATTTATGGGGGAGAAATAATCCAAAATATCCAGGCTGGACCTAGCAGTGATTTAAACCTGAAACTTGTACTCAAGAAGAAAAAATGTTTGGGTTCTTCATGCCATGAGGCAATACTCAGCATCCAAGGGACACAAACCCACTGGAGGACAAACACATCACCATTCCTGTACTGCGGCACGCCTGTTCACAACCACCAAGTTGGGGCTGGTCCAGCAGCAAACCCGAAACTCAGCTGGGCACAAGGTCCTGTCTGGCCGGGTCACTGCCCCATTTTCTGGAAGGAGCAACTGAATTCAGCCAAAAATCATCCCTTTTGCCCACCCTGGGAGAAGGCAAGGCTCGGACCCCGCTGCCTCAGCCACTCATTAATGCAGAGCATGGATTTCATTACACTGATTGCTCAATTCTGTTATTAACAAGGCATAAATCTCCACATTAGTCGCTCTCAGCCTTCGGGTCACAACCCCTGAGAGAGGTCGGCAGCGGATGCCCAGCCCAGGTCATGACCCTCAAGCCATTACCTGTCCCATTAGCTGGGGCTGCAGAGGTGGGCTGGGGCCAGATACTGGGGCTGGCTGTCCCCTTTACACCCATTTCCAGCTTTTCCTTACGCGTTACTCTGCTGGAGCTTTTTAGCCTTTCCCAGTCACGACTGTCATCCTGAGGTCCTGACACCACAGTCCTGAGCAGGGTCTCAGGCATGGATACGCAGAAATTAGGCTGGCCACCTTCACCAAAATCATGCCTCCCACCCTCAGGGCCTCCCGAAACCTCACTGCTCCTGCAGTGTCCCAGAAGAAATGGGAATTAATACGAACACAGAGAGGCAACAGATACCTGCCACCAGCCTGTTTCTTCCTCTTGCTTTTCCTACCACCTTCCTTCTTCCCTGTTGCTTTTTCCCCTTCTTCTGCTCTGAACCCAGCACCGGATCAAGTTATTTGATGTTCCCCACAGATTTTATTATCAGAGGAGGCAGCAAACAGCTATTGAACTTCACGCACTGCTCATATTCTCCCTCCAGTCATGTCCCTCACAGGCTGAAGAGCCCCCAACTGCCTGCACAGCCCATCTCACACCTCGCAGTCCCCACTAGCTCACACCTCTGCTCCTTTCATACGTTGGTGCATGCTTGCTGACAGTATAGACCAGTCCAAGGAGAATCCTGCACTGCAGCCCTCAAGAGGGGAAAATATTCAGGGCTAGAAAAGACCTGTTTCCTGCTGGATCAACTCTGAATTTCTTTCAGCAGGTAAATCCAGGTGTGCCGTGTCACTGGCGACGCCAGCGGCTATCCCAGAGAGCAAACAAGGACACGTGCAAGAGCCGCATCGAGTTATGGCACGTTATCAGGTCACAGCTTTGAACGGCTCCACTGCACCGTGGGATCGGAGTCCCCCGTTAGCATGGCTGCGCCAGGGCACCCCGACTCGCACTGAGCACAAAAACTCTACACCACACCAACTCCACTTTGTCTTTGCAGGTTTTTTTGGCCCCCGGTGTGGGAGGAAGGGTAGGGGGACCAGATGGCATCCATCCAAAATCGGCAAGCATTTCATTTTTGTCTTTATGAGCATTTTGTCAAGCATAACTGCAGAGGGTAACTCTACAAACAGTAATTAACCGCAAGCTGTGGGCAATGTTAAAGGGCTTGCCCCTTACCTGCTGGTACACAGGAAATCTGAGATGCTGCTAATAGGTTTTCAGCAGCTGAGTCCATTTCTGGTCCAAATCTATTTGATATGGCTCTCAGATAACACTGTTGATTATTTTCCTGAGCACTCACCGAATGCTTCCTGTTGTGTGAGTCTTGACTTCAAGCACAAACAAACAGAAAGGCGGGCGGGGAGCTGGTGAAATCGATACCCCATCCCGTCAGCAGGCGCTGGTGTCAACTAGGAACGCAGCTACGAAGCAGCATAATTAATTACCTAAAATGCAAGGCAAGCTGACAGTCCTAATTAAGATGGGGAGTGACAGTTTGGAGGTCCCTGGACTGCCCACTCCATTTTCTGAGGGCTTGTGAAATATGGGGGATCCTCCCTCCCGCCTTCCAGGTGGCCAGATGGGAGAGCACGGGGCTCCCCCGGATCAATAGCTCATCCCAGCCGTTCCCTGCAGCAGCTGCTCCGGAGGAAGGAGAGGCAGAACCGGGTGGTTACAGCAGAAACGTCCTCCCTCCCTTGCTCCATCCACAGGGAATTTTTTCCTTCTTCTTCCCCAGGAGTGAAATTTTGATTCATGGCCCAAAGCAAGAGGATCCAGCACCCTTTCCAAAGAGGTCATCTTCTGAGTCCTCCCTCCTTTATAACTCTGGGTGCTCAAGTTACTCCTATAAAGGGGCCATCTGATTTTGTCGCATAGTGCTTTCAGTCGTACCTTGTAGCAGTGAGTACGACAGGGAAACCATTTCCTGGGGAAGTGTCTGACCAAGAGTTCGCTCTCCAAGTTCAGACTCTTGACCTGGGTGTCTCTGTGCTCTGGAGCCCAAGCAAGGTGTTACGCTGGTGGGGATTGCTGGGATCTGGAGCACCTTGGCCAGATCCCTCCTGACCCGCAGACACAGTATGTTGGCGCCAAAAGTGGATCTGAATTGATGCTCTGACCTTGCCCAAGTCTCTTCGTGGCTTTCACCCTTCGTGCCTGATCCTGCCCCACCAAAGCTGCCAGGAGTGTCATGTACAGGGGCTCACGACTGACTCCTTTGGGCACAGGATCAGTCCCAGGAGGGGGACGCTTGCTGTTTCTTTTTGACAGTCAAATACGTTGTCTGTGCTGGTCCTGTTTCACCCTTTCCTTTTAAATACTTTTTTTAAGGTTGCATTTCAAGGGATTACCCTCCAGAGCTGACAGACAGACAGGTCTGTCGGTCTGTCTGCTTAGCATTCTATCTTTTCTGCAAATACCCTTGCTCTATAGCATGTGAGCCAAGGATTAAATGCACAGAAAGAAACAATTCACTGTGACTTGGCCTGTAAAGTCTTTTGAAAGTTAAGTTATGGCTGTTAAATGTTAACACCATATAATGCCTGTCTTTATCGTATCTTTGCAATAAAGTGATGACATGGCTCTATTATGAGCCAGTCACATAGAAGCTCCCAAACCTACAGTATTGTAATGGCATTTAATCTCCTTTCCAAGTGCCTGAGATTTTCACACAGGCTTTGTCTGCAGCGTTTCTCTGGGATCGCTGAGCGCTCACACTAAGGCGAAGACATTTTAAAGAGAAAAGATGAAATCGTCAAGTCCACCCCCAGCTGTGCGAGGCCTGGGAAACCTCGCACTTTCCCTCGGCCGCCACAATGCCGTGCCTGCCTCGCTTCTGCCACGCTACCTGTCCTTTTCCCATCCTCAAGGACAACTGCAAAGTTGCTTATCAGCCTGTAAATCAGCTGTGGCAATAAAATGCTGGCATCCGGAGCAATAGCTTTTGTACTAATGTACTACTTTGCAATTGCTGTGCATATCCAACATATTAATGACACAAATTCATTACAATAAATGAAGACACTGACTGGCCAGGGGCCAGAGTCGACTAAGGACAGAAAAAAAAAAAAAAAGTTGCTTTTGCTCCTGCCAGTTGGCAAGTTTGCGATGCAAAGTTGAATGCGTTGGATATAGAGCGCTCTTGGCAAATGGTGGGAAGAAGTGACTGCTAAATATAGTAGTAATGGTGCCAGGGATCTGGGGAGTGAAATGAGAGGCGGCTTCCCATGTAATGAGTGAGTGGATATGATTTCCAGGTGATATTAAGGAGGCAAATGGCTTCATGCAAATGGCGATGTATTATGTAAATTGGCTGACAGCTTTCAGGTAAGAAAACCCATTCACTGATGTGAAGGACTCATTACAACCTCGAGAGGAGGGATTTTGTCGATCTGTTGATTTATCTATTGCTCCCTTTGTTTGTCTCTTTACTTTTGGATCCATCTCTCTCTCTATTTACTGATCTAGCTCAGCCTCTGTCACTCCATGTGCTGCTCTTTCTATTGGTGATCTATTGATCTATGTATTGACAGCAGATACAGAAATTATTGAATACATCAGATACTTTATTGTGAGATTTAAAAGTCTCTGTGTTTATTTTAGCAACGGAAGTGCAGTGCAATATGTACCAAATCAAAGACAAGACAATACCAGAGAACTATTTAATTTATTAACAAGAGCCAATGCCTTCTAATTAAAATTAGAGCTATTCAAAAGAGAAATAAGGCATAAATTTTTAAGGATGGGGAAAAATAACCATTGCAACAAGTGATTAAGTGAACTGATGAATTCTGTTGCTTGCAAACAAAATCTTCATAATTCTGGAAGTGAAATTATAGTCAGCTACATATTATTAGGTTAAAAGTTGAAGTAACTCGATATTTTATGACCCTTGTTCTGCCAGGGTCATATCAGGTGAAATAACCTTCTGGGTGTGTGGTCTGCTGAATGTGGACTGGCGAATCCAGCCTGCGAGTCCATCTGTCTACAGAGCATCAGCCCCAGTTGTGTGTTGGAAATCGGGCAGTTATGGAGGAGCGACTCTGGTTTGGAAATGCACGGTTTGGACTTGGGGCTGGACAAAACGGACCCAGTTTCTGCTGCTCCCTCCTTTCTCTCTGGAAGTGTGGGGCATGGAGGGTGCAGTATGGTGACAGGAGGTGCTCTCCTACCCGTGTTGCTCCAGCTAGCAAATGAATTCACGCTGACAAGAGAGGGGGAAATGAAATTAAGACTTAATGAGGGAGGTAAGCCAGTGTTTTCAGAAGGAACTACTCATGTGAGCAAAACTCCCGCTCCTGGTGTTGTATCAGAAAATGTCTCTACGCGCTCGGTGAGACAGCAGAAATGTTCAGTTCTACAACTTCTGTTTTGGAATACTGTTGTATAGATGGATGACAGAGGCAGGGAGACCACCGAACCTGTCCTCAGCCCACCTCTTCCTCCTGGACCAGCAGCTGCCTGAGGTGCGGCGGCGGCAGCTGCAGGGCTCTGAGCTCTCTCTGCCCTCACTGTGGATGCATGAGCCCGGCGTCCTCACGGCACGGCAAAGCTTCCTGTCTTCGGGTAACAAACCGCCCTCCAGCACGCTGTGGCGGCAGTCAAGGGCGTTACGCGTTTCGGCACTAGGCAAGCTTGCCATGCCATGCCATGAAAGGAGGTTATCGCCACACAGGCTTGCAGATTCTGGCACGTTTCCAAGTTCTTCTGCAACTGTGCGGTTTTTTACCATGACTGCAGATAGGAGTCAAACTCCTTGGCTGTTTTTGTTAGGAACACCTTTTTTTACCACCTCCTGATTGCAGATTCTTTTCTTTTGCCAAGGGGAACATAAATAAAACGTCCCACGCTCGGGCAGATGTTGAGCTGTTGCCTGACACAGCTCTGCTGGGACTCCTGTGCCGCGCTCCCAAGCACCCATTCATTTAAATACTGCAAGGCGAGAGCAGTAGTAGGAGACAGAAAGTTTCTGTTCAGACCAACAAGGCGATTGAAGGCCTTCCCTGCACAAAATGCCAGCGTGCATTCATGCTTCAGAGGGTCTTCAGAGTTTGCCACAAATTTAGTGGCGAATTCAGCTAGAATGAAGGTTGATTAAAGCTCCCACATAATTACTCGTTTAGCTGCAGAGCGTGCGCTCAAGAAGAAGCGTTGCAAAGCTTTCTAAAGACTGGAACGCCTGATGCCTCAGCCAGAGCTGCCAAGTGAACGGATGTGCCAAGTGGAGCACTGTAATGATATCAGTAACAGTAATTATACAGAGAGGGAAGCAAACACTTACCCCATACAACTGCAAATCTGCTACAGCCTTGTGCAACTGTATCTCTGTGCCTGTGCCTCTAATGGGAGCTTGGCTGTGGCTGAATTTACAAGTGGACTCTTTCTTAGGCTCCTGTGTTTAAGTTTACCCGTCCCTCCTCCCTCGTCTCTTGGTTATTCAGCTAAGGGCTTCCCGGCAGCGGAGTGAATCGCGGCTAGCTCTGCTGAAGGCAGTGACGACCCGTCACTCTGCGCGAGCTGAGCATCCGTCCCCAGGTGTTTAGAAGATAAACCGCTCGCGTGCACAGGGTGGGTTGAGAGCCGGGATGCTGAGACAAACTCGTGTGCGGCGGGGATGGGGCCAGGCTGAGCGCCTGCCTCTCCTGCTGCCCTCTGCTGAGGTTGGTGGCTGGATCTGCTCTGACCTGGGACCAAGCTCTTTGAAGGGCAATGCTACATGCAGGGTTAGTTTAGTGAGGCAACAAACTTCTCCACACAGATTTAGCAGGGATGCTGAGGTGTCAGCGAGCATTCAGATTCTACAAGTTGGGCTCGAACTAAGGGCTCCCGGAGGAGCTAGGCTCAGGCTGACATTTCAGGATCTCAGCAAAGAAACCGTGAGTGAGCAGGGGCACAGCTCAGACAGGCTAAAATAGGTATTTTGGCTCCATTTACAGGCCGATTTTTTAAGAATAGCTTCTGATGTAGGGTGCAAAGCATCACTTACCTGCACTATGAAGGCCATGCACTCCTAAACTAGCGCCCATGCCAACAGTTCATGCATCTGCTGTGATTCAGTGCTTTGGCTCCCCAATGTGTCGGGCAAAACAGAGACCAGTCTGGCTGCTGGATGCCCCCTCGCACCTTACCCCCCCCAGAAGAACGCCCCATGGGGCACAGAGGCAGCCATCCCCAAAGAAGAACTGCCCTGATAGTGTGGGATTAGATGGGTGGAGTAATTGTCCTAGTACCCATGTCATTATTTACAATTTCCAGGTCATCACAAATAGCACTTAGGGTCATTTCTTTCCTATTAAAGTGGAGCTGGGGGATGCAGAGGGCTAAGCCAAGCACCGGGCCATGCTGCAGAGCTCCGAGAGGGGCTGACTCTATTAGCACACAAATTGCAGGCTTTCAGAAGCTGTCTTTTGAAAGGCCCCTAAATACACTCAACTCTAAGTAGGCAGTTAAAAATTTTAGTCTAATTGTCACCCAGACATGCTTGTTTGTATTATGTGAGTTTGTGTGTACATTTGTCCGCTCCTTAAGTCCCTTATTTGTCTAAAAGCCAAACACGAGAGTCAGTTTTGATGTTGTATGTTGAGCTGAGTCCTGCTATTTAATTTTCCTCTCTCTCTTCCCTTTATCTCTCCCTCCTTTTGCTAAGCTCAACCTCTTCCTGACTGATGAGGTCTTTAATGCCATGCCCAATGCACCAGGATATAAACGCCACTAAAGTGAAAAGCTGATGAAGTTTCTGGTTATAGAAAACCTACCTAAACATCATTACCTGCTAAGATAATTGGCTCCATTAGATAATTTGTCTCCATTCATGGTCCATTATTTTAAGAATAGCTCCTGCTGTAGGGGGCAAAGTATCCTTTACCTGTGTTACTAAGGTAATGCATTCTTAAAAATACCTGGGATGAAACAATGGAGTGAATATGCAGTGATTTGGGAGTGCAGGGACCAAGTCCCTATGCTGAGAGTTTGCGGTTATTTTCCCCTAAAACCCGTGGGTAGTTTCAGAGATGAAAAAGGTATCTATTGTAGAGTGCGTTAATCCTTTTTGGAGAGTTTCAGCTCCCTTCCTTGACTCCAGGAAGCTGGGAGAGAAAATTAAGCGATGTATTTGTTTGTGAGCTACTCGGTACAGTGAGGGGTCTGCAGTACAGGCTGCGGGGTGCTCACACGGGAAAAGGAAGGTGAGTCCCCAGTAGAGCTTCGGCTGTGGCTGATCATTTGGTGCAGTTCCTTTTTGGGCGCAAACCTACAACACGGGTGGAAGCTGATTTAATTGGGAAGAGGGAAAGCCCAGCCAGGGTAGCTGTTGCTATCAACAGAGCCGTGGTGACTGAACTTTACTAATGACTAGGTTTTCCTTTCCAGGGCTTACAAGAGGCTTCTCAATGAGGCTTCTGTGCTTCCTTCGGACCTGGTTTTAGGCTTCCCACAGAATAAAGGAAGCCTTCCCCTGGTGTAACGAGTGTTTACCCAGGGGTGCTGATACCGCCAGAGTCTGTCACTGCAGGATCAAAACCAGAACTGCACAGCCTCTGATAAAAAGGCCAGATGTGCCACTTTAATTAATGCAATTTGCTAAACACTGGAACAATTAAGTGCAACGTGATAGCGCAGTAATCTTTGGGGCCAGGAAGTGCCGTCCCCAAGGCATCCCCAGCTGTTCCAGCTTTCTTTTCTCCTCTGCCATTTTCATAATTTTAGAAATTTAAAGGATTTGCAGGGGAGCCACAACATCAAATAAAGAAGGAAACTGAAGGCGTCCGGGAGAACACAAAAGAAGGGAAAGGGACCGTGCACCCGCAGGTGGTTTGGATGGGGATCTGTTACGTGAACGGTGACAACTCAGATACACCCAGGGGCACGCACACGCACATGCACAACCCAACACAAATACAGCCCCTCGGGAACACCAAGAGATACAAACAAACACGTGTATAGCTGAGACTATCAAATACTTCAGACAGAGCAAACACGTTGCACAAACAGCCTGTAACACATTCCCACACACCTCTAATACCATGCAGGCATCAAGGTAAGGCTGGGCGCACACCCTCGCCCCTTCCCCTCCCCAAATACACGGGCTCATCCCTCGCTGCCTGTTTCCCTGGCACGGTAGCCTAGGCGTGTTCCCTGTTACTTCTGTGTAAATTCATGCAAGAAACAGAAGAGCTCCAAAGTTTCTGGTTTAGACACTTAAATCCTCTGGGACTTTCCTACTTAAGAACTGGAGGAAGTAAAAAAGAAACACAATAATGAGGGAAAAATGAAGAAGTTTCTTTAAAAGCCCACAGTTTTCAGGGAAAGTGATGGGAAATGAGAGGCGTGATAGATGGGCTAATTTCCCTAACTGACAACCCAGACAGCTTGATGAAAAAAAAAAAATGTTTGGGTTTGATTTGTGTTTCCCCCCTCTCTGCTGTAAGTAAGCTCCGAGTTGTCTCTGTGTGTGTGTGTGTGTGTATGCACACCTTCAGTAGGGAAGATGTTGCTTTTATACTGTAATGCACTCATGTCTCTCTACCATCCACTAACAAAACTGTCTGGAAAAGGGAAAATGCAATTAGAAAAAGTATTTTGAACAAGCTTCTGATTTTTTCAGGTTTACACTAGCCCAGTTTTCCACTTCTCCCTGAATGCCCACACCATCCAGTTATCAAACAGGTATACTCCATTTTGGGGGGAAGTTCTTCTATGTCAGAAAAGCAAATTGTGGTGGGGAAAATGGGGGGTGAAATGGTGAAAGAAGAGTTTCTCCCTAAATTTCATAATAACTGCAAGGCCAGCACCTCAGGAGTGAGGCAGCTGCAGAGATGGCTTGTGCCTGGTACCGCTGAGGACTTGGTTGATTTGGAGAAACTGTGTGAAAATGTGGTCAGTCTTGGCAGTGCCGTGCCCCAGCACTGGGACCTGAGGTCGAGCAGCACCCATTCGTGTCCTGCTTCTGCTGCCGTGGGAGCAGGAAGGTTAACAGAGGACTTAGGTGATATTTCTAAGGCAACAGATTTTTTTTTATACCCTTCCCATAAAAAGAAAATCTGCTCAACTAAAATGTTTTGCAAATGAATGTTGAAGGAACTTCATGAGAATATATGGGTTAAAGAACCCTTTCCTTATCCCTGCACATGTTTTCTGTGCTCTCAAGCAATATAGTGCTTTTCAGGTATGTGTTTTCAGTGCAACATGATGTAATTTTTCAGTTCAAAACGGAATCTGATATCCAAACTTACTTCATTCCAGTTAAACAAGACCCCACTCCATGCACCCAGATGTCCGAAATAAAATGGAACATTTTGCATGCCCTGAACGACCTCTTTTTCCTGGGAAACTGAAAAAAAAAAAAAAAATCTGTTACTTCATATAGGATGAACTCCAGCATAATGCAAACACTGTCTCAGCCCATATCAGAGATGTAGAAGAGAGGAGTCTCATCCACCCTTGCAAGAATGCCATCGACCCAGAATCAAGCCCAGCCCAGGAGCAAGAAAGCTCTGAATTTGTGGCACTTCTTTGGAAAAATACCTACACTTCTGTTTGTTTGGTTTTGTTTGTTTTCTTCATCTTTTTTGCAGTATTTTTAAGCTGAGGACAATTAAAAAGCCTCACAGTGAAGATAAGAGGGAGCACTGCCCTCTTACAGCCTGCTCAGAGAGGGGAAAGTTCGTGATAAATGAGTTTGACAGCCTTTAAATATAAACAGCTGATCAGAACTGCTGAGAAATCTTTAAAAAAAAATGAAGAAAAGGAGAAAAAAACGAAGTTCCTGGGAAGCTCGGGGAAGGAATGTCAGCCCTGTCACCACTTCTAGCACAGCACAAGTGAGAAGGACAAAGGGGCATAAGTAGGTCTTGGGAAGCAGCATGGTCTGGCTGGGGAGGAAGAGACAGAACAGCACCAAGGTAGAACATTTCATGCAAAAATCATGCAAAAATCGAAATGGCTGTAGCTGACACCCACCTGCAGAGAATGATTACTGCCATCCTGGGAGAGCAACATCCTGGGAAGAGGGTGGTGATGAGATGGATAACCTGCCCCGTGATCGTGCCTTGCCCATGAAGGAAACCTGTCGCACCACACCAGAGGGAAATGAAAGCACTAAGTGATGATCGATGCACACATCTGTGAGGAGGCAGGGTGCTGTGAAGGTTATGCATCACTCAGGTCCTGCTTGACGTCAGAGGCCTTGGGGTGGCCCCAGATCAGTGCAAAGGGAAAACACCTGAGTTCACATGGGCAGCAATGTCCAGTTGGTAACATCTAGACCTTAGGTGAGGTAATGGCTCCCAGCCTGTCTGGAGTCTGTGTCGTGGCCTTTTCCCAGCCTATTTCCAGAAGCACATATGATTACACTGATGTGATCCTTTGGAATAATTATATTTGGATGCATGTCCCTGTCCCATGCACAAAGGCGTGAGACTGGTATAAAAACCTATGCATTATGTGCAGATTCAGGGAGAGGTAAGGCTGTACCATAGCCCTATAACTGCTCAGAAATGGGCTCTTTTGGGGTGAAAACAGTTCTAAGTGTGCCCTTGAATTCTGAGTGGCACATTGGAGACTGAGATTTATGATGAATGAACCGATAAATCAAGCTGGATGGTAGCTGTCACTTTATTACAAACGTGATACAGGACTTACTGTTTCCCCAGTCCAGAGGGGACCATCCAGCTTGACCATCACCTTTAGGGTTCAGATGCTGGGTTGTCCTTCCCCACCTCCCAGGAACGTCCACAGGACACAGGTCCAGAAGCCGTTTAGCCTGATGGTTTGGAGTCCCTCTAGGAGAATGAGCTTTGGAAGGAAAAATGGAGGCAGAGGTAGGCAAGTCCAGCCATGGGTGGATGTGCCCTCAGGTATCCTGTTGGACTGAATTTTTGGGAGGACCTGGCTGGAGGAGAGCCCTGCTGCTAGCTTCACAGCAGGGCTGGTCTTCAGAGAGGACCAAAGTACCTCTGTACACGCCAAGAAATGGAGCCTTGATTCTACCGACTGCAAAAAGGGGTCTGTGGAACCAGCAGCAGGGGATAAGCAGAGGGGCCAGGATGCCATGCTGGATTTAGGTATCAAAATTCCTCTGAGGCACCTCAATCCTGTTTTGCATATGGCTTTAAACATCTTTGAAAATAGGAGGTAAGCTCCTAGGCCACTTACTTACATTAAAGGCCCTTTTGGACCAGAATGATTTTTTTGTTGACAGAAACGGTGCATGTCTGTCTTGTGAAGGCAAGAGTCTCTCTGTGTGTGTGTGTGTGTGTGTGTGTGTGTGTGTGTGTGTGTGCTCGTGTGTAGTTTGCTGCATAACTCAGAGCCAAACCCCCAAGCTGACTGAAAGTCTAAATCTGCAAATCCTTTCCTATACCACCACACAAGTTTCAGGGAAATGCTACCTTTCAAACAGGGATAGGAAATTAAAAGAAATTAATATGCTACTCAGCAAGATTAATTAATTACCTAATGTGCATACATCACTTAGGAATGGTAAAGCCCTAGATAACTTTTTATGTCTGAGGAAATATGGTCTAAAGTGGTTCAATTCCAGCCCAGTAAAACTAACATTCATTAGGAAAGCTGATTTGGAGAGTAAGGTGCAGAGAGGGAAGCGGTGCCAGCGGCTACCTGGTAATCACGAGATGGAACAAAAAAGCTGCCGTCTCCAGGATGAAGGGCTTGAGGTTACAAGATCATAAAACACGGAAGTCCATAAAGTTTCTGAGTTCTGAAGGCATGCCTTAAAAGTTAATATCGTGCAGTATGAGTGCCATAACAACAAGTCACCTAGAGCCATTTATTATTCATTGAGAGTCACCCTCACTACATATATACCAAAAGTCCTTTAATGTCTCAGGTATGTTCCTCTTATCTAAAGGAGATTTACGGGAATATTATTGCATCTTAAGGAAATGCCAATCAATTATTTTAACACTAATTTCTGCCATTTTAATAACTCTCCCAAGGCACAGACTGACCATATTTAACAGTGTAGCTCTTAAGCTGCAAGAGATGTCATTTCCCCCTTCATAATTGGACATTGTGTCAGTCACACTGTCGATAACGGCTGTATAATACAATTGTAGTTGTATGTTAAATTGCCATGTATTTCATATTATAGCCCCGTGTTATGCCTCTAAACATCCTCTGGAAACCTTTTTACATGCTCTTCTATACAGAGGACTGGCTTGACATGACATTCATTGTGTTTCAATTTTAGCTAAAGGGAATTAGATAGTGACATTCCCCTGAAGTACGATATAAGCTGGGTGCTTCATTGCTTTGCGCTCTGAAAAATCACTCTGCTCTTCAAAATGGATATGTAGCTCTCAATGCTCTTCAGTTACAGCTGACTGTTTGTCTTCTCTTGGGTGATTAACATGGATTGGTTTCTTTTTCTCAAGCAAACCAATACATTATATTAAAAACCCCAGAGAAATTACCCTTAGGTGACTTTGGAAGTCCAACTCCAAATGTATCATGGTGATTCTTTAGGAGGCACCTTGCGTCTCTGAGATACACTTTACCATTTGACTCTGAACAGTATTCATCTATCTCTACATTTATCTCATGCATCAATGGAACAACTCTTGCCTTAATGACTACTTCTGCACGCTGCCTCCTCCAGCACCCCTTTGCAGCAGGCCTTTTCCTTGTCATTCATTAACAAATTAATCCTGTTCTCCTGGACTGCTGGATTTCACTCCTGGCACCACTGACCAGATGTGAAGTGACAAGTGGAGTGAATGGTGGCACCTCTCCTTCTCCTAATGTATTAGATGCTCTTCAATGAAAAAGCTCTTTAGAGCAAAGAAAAACTCTCTGCCAACCCTATGACACTGATCTGGTTTGACTTGGTAAGAGCACCCACCGCTGTAGAACGGTCTTTGCAAGAAAGCCAGGCTGAGACATGGCAGCTGTGGGCTTCAAAAATGAGGTGGTGGGTTGTTACATTCCTGCTGAAGTGAGTGACCATCAATGATGGACACTTGCTGCCTTCCTCACACGTCTAGCCCGGGCTCTGCTGCTCTTCTTGCTTATCCTGACACTCTAACCTTGATCTTTGCTGAAATTTAAGGCCGGGGGTTTTCTCCTCCATGGAGAGAGGGTATGGATGATTTTCTACATCTTTTCAGGTGGCCTTTCTTTATTTTAGGACTGTTCTTTCTTGTCCAGAATGAATAACTGCAGACCATTCTTGCAGGTGAGGATTTCTGGGCCTCTGATCACATTTACTTGTTGCTTTGAACTATCACTCTTGCCCCATACCTTGTTTCTGAGATGAAGTACCCCAAACTGGTGACACCCTAACTAGTATGGAGCAGACTGGAGGCAGGCACTGCCTCTTCATGTAAGGGATACAGCATCCAGCGTGAACGGGAGCTCAGCCTGGGCTGGCGATCTTGCTTGTGCCCAGTGAACGTCTCAAGCAGAGAAGAGTTAGCACACAGCAGCCAAACCTTTAGTGGTTCATACCCATGGGATGGATGGTATTCATTTCCAGGTCAAGCCTTGCAGAACTAGCGAAAATGCAATCAAAGCGAAGTGTAATGCTTCATCCAAACTGTGCAGCGGACTGCATTTTACTGATACATAAAATGACTGCAGGAAACGAACCTAACAGCTGTTAGCACAGTTGTAGATAAGATGCCACAGACTTCCTTCGAAACCAAAAGGTGTTTTTCCTGTGAGTTATATCTAGTGAATAAAATTGTAAGAACAAGCACAAAGAGAGGGAGAGAAACAGCTGCCTTTGGAAGTTGCAGCGCAATTTGGGCTGGATGCTTTGGGCCGTAGAAAGTTGTGTAGCTCCGTTAACTTCAAAAAAGGAGCAGGCTGGTTTACCAGAGCTGAGCATCTGAGCTTTCTGATTGAAAATAATCAGTGAGCGGGAGCTGCGGGCAGAGTTAGGCGAGTTTACTTTTCTAGCTGAGATTTTGCAGAAGCCTTTTCAGCCTGAGAGGAATTAAAGCTGGACACCAAGGTCTTTCAAGTAAAAGCTTACTGAGCAGTGTTTACCTTCTGCACCCAGCATTCAGCTTCCCAGCATTCTCCTATCTGCGCAGCCTTGCAGAACAGCAAAGCGAGAAAGATGCTTCTGCTCTTCAAAGGGCCTTTTTTTCTGCTTGATTCAGTACTTTTAAGATGGTGTTTATAATGTACCTCTATAGGCACCTTCCGCAACGTGAGGGTTTGATATTCAAAGGCGAAAGGGCGCTGCCTTTCTCAGACTTAGTGGTGTAGAAGGCATTGGCCAGAGCCTTGGAAAACAGTGAAGGTAGAGGAAGGGTAAACAGTTTTTAGAAATTGCTCCCTAATTGTTTTTCTACTCAATCATTCAATATTTTGAAGCTAAAAATATTAAAACCAGAAGGGGAAAAAAAAAAAGGATCAGTCTTATAGGGAGTGGAAGAGAGATGTAATATTTACTATCATGATCTGGAATTTCAAAACTTTGATGAAATGTAAAATATGTGAGATTCTTTCAACCAACTCTTGTAATAGCAGGAACAGTAAAATCCCTTCTAGAATGGATGCAGATAGTATCTCATAGCTACTGCAACTGTTCTTTTCAGCACCAAAAATGATTTGGATATGAAGTTTTTCTGCATTTTTCTGGATATAGACTCATATCTTTAGAAACCCACTTTAAATCTTGAGCTGGAAGGGCCCCCGGGGTGACCAAACCAAATGTCCTGCTTGGAGAAATAAGAACTAAATTCTGCTTCTGCCGATCCCCAAGTCTCCATTAAAATGAGAGTATCAACTAAGATATCAAATCCAGAACTTTCAGTGAATTTAGTTGTCAACAGATTTCAGGAAAGCAGGGGACACTTCCAAAACCTTTCAGCTTTGTTGTGAAATTTGTTCTACTTCTGAAACAAATCCTGCTGTGCTCCACAAATGGCACATTTGCTGCTACCTCGAGACCTTTCGTGTCTCTCTCTGTTTAGTCCTGGGAAGCTGGCAAAGCTCATGGTCTTCTTGAAAAGACATTACAATTGCTGGACCATGTCAGGTAGGAGAAGTTCTTTCAGCCCTGGGTGATTCTGTCTACAGACAAACAGATGGACAGACGGCTGGACTCTGTGCAAACATATTTGTTTGGTTTCCTTTCACTGTTCTTAGATTTGGAGCCTCTTTTTTTTTGGATGAGTTAATGTATTGTACCATAGCCATGTCTTGCGCTAATAACATTTCCCTGTAGAGAATGCCAGTCCTTGGAGCCTTCGCTCCTTCCTCCTCCTTCGGGAGGGTGCTCAGCTGGCAGGACCAAACCACTCTCCATCGATATAATCAAGATGCCGCAGTCACGCTGACATTGCAACACCTGAGATGATTATGCACATTTGTGTGATGTTATTAACTTATCCCACTGGCTGGAAATGCTCTGGAGAGGGATGCATAGATCTGGGTTTTGGCGAGTAACCATGGCTGGGTTGTATGCTCAGCAATTTACCTGCCATCCCAGCACCCTTGGCAGCTCATTAATTACCCTATGAACACTGGACAATGTCGTTCCCATTTAAAATGCAGACACTGCCTGTAAACAGTCACAACACAGCCATACTTACACCATATTTGCCCCTGTTTGCTCAAAGTAGGTCTTGACTCCCATCAGCTGATCTAAGCCATCCTTTCAGATTGACGGATGAGATGGGCATACATGGAGAGGAGATACACTAGTGCAGTCAGCATAGCATAGTAATGAAAAACCCAGACCCTGCTAAGCCAAACTCTGTTGGCAGTGATGCCCTGGTTCACCCATTGCATTGACCTGAGCTGAGTCATCCTGCTGGTGTAACTGAGAGCAGAATATGGCCCAGTGAGAGCAGTGCATGCTCTGCCAAGGGCATCGCTCAGCCTCCGACCTTCACATGGGATTTCTCTGTGCTTAGGGAGGCAGTCACATGCAAGAATCAGCAATGACTCTCCTTAGTCTTTAACCAAATTAGTGTCAAAGAAATTGGGTTTTGGGGGCCCCCTCCCAAGGTTTGCTAACCCCCCTCACCTCTGCCTTTGTTTGATATATCAAGGGCAGAAATAGGAGACCTGAAGAAAGAGAAAATTTTAACTACTCGCCTTTTCACTTAGTTTTCCTTTCTTCCCCCCAAGGACAGTGCCTGGGACACCCTCCTCTTCATTTCAGTTTTACCTTCCCCTTTAGCCGTGGGAGGACAGATGCCCTTGGAAAGGATAAACAGGAAGGTCCAGACCTGCCTCTAGTGTTAACCACTGCTGTTCCCTGGAGTCAACAGTCACAAATCCTGTCCCATGTCTGCACAGCAAGCCTTCAGACAGAAGAAACAGCCTGGCTGCAGACCAGCAGGAAAAGCCGAGGGATTTTGTTATGAGCATTTTAATTCAGCTTTCCTCGGACCATGGGAAAGTGCTGTCTCCTTGGGGCCAAGCATGGGTGCCTTTTAGATCTGCACTCCCAGCAAGAGGCCAGGTGAATTCATTATTCAGCCTCAGCCTTCATTCTTTCATGACCCAAATCCCAACAAGACAACACATGGTCTCCCCTCAGCTTGCTCAGATGCAATGCACGGTCCATGTAGAGTACTCTGAGCAAAGTGCTGCTGCTGAGTGGTGGGACCGTCCACCATACAGCCAGCATGAGGGACCGTCCTCCTTTACACCCAGCATGAGAATTTTACTTTACAACCTGGCAGCATTCAGATCTGAGCCCAAGAGGTATCAGGTGTGGGGGGCTCTTGAGCAAATACCACCTTTATGTCTGAAAAATGGTTCTGGTTCACAAAGTTAGGAAAGGTTTCTAGTGAATTTAGGGCAGATATTGATGGTTTTGGAGTAAATTTATGTCTCTGAGCCACTTCAAACAGCAGCTATTTTGGATTTTTCTCCTTCCAGCTGCAGCTGGGGGACATTGGTTGCAGCAGGTGCCATCAAACAAACATGAAGAGTTGGCTCCTGCTTTGATGTGTGTGCAATCTGAGCTGAGAAGATCCTTTCTTGAGAGGACTCAGAGACTCACCAGCAGCCCTGGTGTCTTACACCACCCCATGAACAAGCCTCCGCATGGTGCTGCCCTACCCAAGCTTCTGACAACTGATCAAACCCTCTGGCCTTTGAAAACACAGGCAAGCAGCTGCAGACACTGGAAACCTAGTGGGTCCCCACACCAGTTTTGGCTTTAATGGCAACAGAAATGTCCTCCACAACCTAAATGACCAGGAAACCCACAGCAACTCCTTAATACATGCAGATGTGACCCAGCTCAGAGAATCATGTGAAAGCAAACATCGCTGGGCTTGACTGTTGTACAACTTCATCATACGTGAATGGTGGAAGACCCTGTTGTGCCTACACGTGGTGACAAAGCGTGTGAGCATCAGCTGTGTGTGTATACAGGCATGTTTCCAGTACTGAAGAGCAATCATGTTGTACATCTGCGAATCTCATAGCATCCATTCCGCACTGCAAGGCAGTAATCTAATACGGATCTTGAGTAGGAAAGTTACCACGTCTGTGCCTGCTATTAACATTTAGAAGGTAATCTCCTTAACACCATAAATGATAACTACTCTGGCATGCCCTTGACAGATATAATTGTCTGTAGTCCTGTAAAAAATAATAGCCATCTGGCAGAAAGTACTGATGCTGTGAGAAGAAAAAGAAGATGGGTACCAGCAAGACACCAAAGCAAATCCCCCATCACAGGTTACCTTGGGGCTATTTGATTGCCTGGCAATCTGCTCATGTCCCTCTTCAGCTGCTTTCAATGTCATGGGAGGAGCATCTTTCAGTTTTAGCCTTACAGCCAGCACATGCCCTATCTGAATTTATTACAGGCAAGGAAGCAGAAATACTTCTGCTTCACTGGAACCAACAAACATGAAAAAAGAGCTAGCCTGGTGGAGATCAAACCCATAGATTACGTAAGAAACCTTACTTGGTTTCTAAAAGAAGTGTATTGCCCTGCTAATAGTATGTATATCATACGGTGCTTGCAAGGAATGACCTGCCTGTTCCTTAGCGTCTCTGGCTCTCCTCATCATTATATCCCTTGTAAAAAAAGGCATATTAAGTGCAAAGACCAACAGTCCTGGAAAGGAAACGATCCCCATCATTCACAGAACCAGAGCACTGTGGGCAGCCAAATGCAGGCTTCTCCTGGGGCATCTCTTGGCTTCAACCTTGATCCACAGAGCTCGCTCTTGGGGTAAAGAAAGAATCCAGTTCAGACAGGTTGTTTATTCACTGGCATTTCTGATAAGACTGCTGAAAAACCTTGTGGAAATTGTGGGTACTGGTAAACCAGGAACATTTTCCAGGAGGTGCCAGGCCAAGACTCGCTGTACAGTGACTGCTGACCCATCAACAAGTATCAAGTATCACCTGCAGTGAGCATCAGCCTTTGCTGCAACCATCCTGCCTGTGGAGGGAGGGCAGAAGGATGCAGAAGGAGGGAAATCCCCTGGTCAATCCTGTTACCATGCTCTGACAGAAACCAGGAACCCTGATAGCTCAGAAACAGTTTTCATCCAAATTCCATGCCCCGAGATACCCAAACAAGTTCAAACCATCTTCCAAAAGTCATTCACACTCAACAACCCACGACCCCTTCTCTGAACTTCCCTAAGGTTACGGCCAGATTTTCACTGTAGTAGTGGAGCAAAATCTGTCTCCAAACTGTGAGAAAAGAAATTTGAACGTTTGCATAAACTAAGAGCTGTATCCACAGATTGGTCTGATCTTTGCTGGTGGTTTTACCTCTGCAGCCTTAAAGAAGTGCGCCCATCCCAGTGATGATACACTGGCATCGTTTCACCTCTTGGTCCATTTTTGAGGAAAAGGTCCCTTCTCAGAGTTACATGAAATCTCCCTGTGGCTTTTTAATACCCGCCAAGGAAACAAAAGAGGATGGTCTCTGTTACAGCAAAGTCTCCTGAGGATGGCTTGACTGCAATTAATAACAGCAACGACCACAGCAACGCAAAAGAATTTAGGGAGGAAAAGGGCACGTTTCACTCCTTGCTCTCAGAAAAGTTGATTTTGTCTTTAAACTCTGGATGAACATACATGAGCTACAGATTGAAGACATCTGCCACGAGACAGCTGGATTCACACGGCCAAGCAGTCATCCACAACCTTCAAACAAAGCCACAGCAAAGAGAAGGTGCTGCACCCCATCGCCTGCCTAATTCCTGCCCTGGTGAAGGTGAAATCTGACATATCTCTGAAGTGAATGCACTTTGGCAAACACACCACAGCCAATGCCATGATGCCACCCCAGCACAGAGGTGGGCCAGGCTTTAAGGCCACCTCACTCAGGAGATCTCTCTTACACAATCGTATTTATTTTATGGATGCCAACAGACTGCCAGGTTCTGAGAATCATTTTATAAATGACATCTGACTTAATTTTACTTTTTCTTATGTCTATAGAGTAGTTGTTTTGGACTAAGACTGTCACATGAAGCAGCTAAAAGACTCAACCCTTTTCCAGCCTGCTAGCTGATAGGTGGTGGCACAACTGATCCAGTGTCTCACACTAGAAGTCTCATAGAAGGATTTTTCTCCAAAGGATTCATATTTAGCCCTTTGCTGCCCCCTAAATTGCTTTCCCTGACCCCATTTAAGAGTGTTTGAAGGACACTGACACTTGCTTTTCAGATACTCACCTAATCCTTCTCCCACTTTGCATAAATCAGAAGTAGCTGCACTAAAGTCTATTTCTGCCACAAGCATTAGCAAAACTGCTAAAACCACCAAGATTTATTTCAAACACTGGCTTCAGTCCTAGCAATAAGTAACTTCAAGTACGGCAATTGCTCCTCACTTAAAGGACCACGACATGGTGTTTGCTCATCTGGGTCTTCCTCCATGTCTGCTAAGGGCTAGACTCAGCCTGCAGCCTCCCCGGGGGTCTGCCCCACTCCCTGCCCCCTGCTCAGCCTCCTACATCACTACTGTGTGTCATCGTCTCTGAGACCACTGTGGCTGAAACTGGCTGGTGGGATCCAGGCGGATGAGCAGGCAGAGCCACAGCAGTGTCCGTGGCAGCTCAGGGACACAGCAACGGGTCAGAGACACGAAGCAGAGTCCACGGTTTGGATTTGGGCAACGCTGGCTTCCAGAGATTCATCCAACCACAGCTCCATTACATGGTTTTTCCTTATGTGTTAGCTATATCTGTCTGCCTCGCTGACCTCAGCTACTGTTTTGAGCATTGCCAAAATCCATTGCTGAAAAGATTTGTTTTAAACATGCTGCCGTTGTCAAACTGGTTTTGCTGAGCTTCTTCCCTCTCACCTGCTCCTGTCTAAGGCTATAGTCTCTAACCTTACATTTCCCTCCTACACGCTGTTCCCAATACTGGCTGCCACTGGAGTGACACCAGATATGGGACTTCATCTTGCTTTATTAGATGAAGAGTAAAACGAACAACTGCAAAGCCAAATGCATCTCTTAATTAACTCTGTTAAAATCAATGCTGTTACCATAGTTTGATTCAGCCCATCAGCTTTACAGCCCAAAAGGACTGGGCGATACCAAGTGGCCGTTATCTGCTGGCAGTACTGGGGATAGCTTCAGTTGCATGCCCAGCCTCCCGTATGGCAGGATCCTGATGCTTCCCACATCGCCTCTCTTCCTCCATTGGCATTGTCCAGCTATTGAAGTCCACAGCATAGACCTTGTCTTCTCAATGAGGGGCCCTCCTTGTCTGATCGACGATCTGCCTACAGGCTCCCACTAGTTCCATTCAACGCAGCCACAATCTAGAGCATTTTGTAAACCAGTTGCCTTAGGAAAACTGCCTTTCCAGGGAGGTTTGTGGCCCTTAAAGTTTGCACTAACATTTTGTTCAGCAAGAACGTTAAGCAGACAGCACTGGCTGAATTGCAGCTCAAACAGGTAATTAAACAGCAATCCATCCACAGCCCAATTTACACTGTTCCAGCTGAATTCATCATATCCAGGCTTACATGGTAGTATAGCCCTTATCTCTTAACGTGTGTAAACCCAGTTCTACTGCCTCCTTCGTGGTATCACCTATATCTAAACCATGATTTAAAAAAAATCCCCCTATACATTTGAACAAAAAAAGGAATAGAAACTAAAACTTTCCAGTTTACCAGAACATCACATCTCTGCTCCGTGGCTCAGGGGGAGAACAGGAGCCTTGCTAACCATTTTCCAAGGGCTGTTGAACATATGCAGATGAAGACATAAACACAGCAGCCCAGTCACGGAGCAATGCCTCTGATCTCTATCAGCTTAGAAATGCTGCCTGCACCAGGGAGGGTATTTCGTCTGGGTTCCTTTGTGTTACTATTAACTCCAGAGTGACTCTAAAAAGTCAGGCAGCTGAGGACAGGCCTGGTAACACACCTGATATGTGCTATTGAATGTTGAAATATCCTGCACAGGCAGGTAACTTCTACCCTTCTAACATGGAGTTGTGCATGTAGCTAATTCCTGTAATGTCTTGGCATTCACAGGTCTAAACCCCTCAGGACCAGCTCGCCACTGGCCTGTGTCCTGGGCTGTGAGTGCCGCCACTGCAAAGGCAATGCGGGACAGATGTAATGCGGTGTGAAATCAGGAGGGCAAGCTTTCAAACCATCTTTCACACTCACTTTGTAACGGGGCAAAGGCTAATGGGTGGTGCAAGGCTAAAGAGAAACAGCAGAGCAAACCAGGCAATATGATCTCCCATAGATACTCAGTATATCTATGCAGCTATAAATACACGCACCTTTTCCTATCCTATCCTATCCTATCCTATCCTATCCTATCCTATCCTATCCTATCCTATCCCATCCCGTCCTATCCTATCCTATCCTATCCTATCCTATCCTATCCTATCCTATCCTATCCTGAGTCAGGGATTCAGGATCTTTTGGAAATGGGTTTGGTGAGCTTCCTCATCTCTTCCTGACATTTGTCCCCCTTAGAAAAACCCCACAGCATTTAGCCTGGCAGCAAAAGGCTGCTCCGGAGAGGCTGGTGGAAGTGCAGGGAGGGCTGTGGGTGGGAGCACGCTGCGCTGGCACACATCTGGGGGGCCAGAACCGTGCTGTGAGTCAGATGTGGGGTACGTTGGCAGACCCCCGTGGGGATCGAGGCCGGGGTCTGCCGGGCAGGGCTGAGGTGTACCTGGGTCCCTGCCTGCACTCCCCCCAGTCTCTGCCAGTTTAATGAACACTAGAGCCACACAAAGTGTGAATAGCAAACGGGGGCGAAAAAAATGCACTCGAGATAGAGAAACGTGTGACAAAAGCTGCACATATTTTCATCAACCAAAGGCCAGGACATAATAATAATCACTTTCCCAGCCTGGAGGAGAAGAACAAGACCAAGGGTTTCTTTTCAGAGGAGCTGAGACAATAGTGACAAAGGGCCACACAAGGTCAGTGACACTTTTGCAACTCATGTCAGCTGAGGAGCTGGTCCTGATCTGTCATCTCCCTGCTGATCACTGACAACTGAGACCATGAGGCACAATCCAGCTCTGTGTTACCGAACTGCAGAAACCTCCCCGCGCTCAATGGGGCTACACAACACGGCGGCAAAAGAGACAGAGCTCTGCTGCATTCAAGTACGGGGCTGCTTCGCTCCCTCTGCTTTGGTGACTCACCATGATTGTCATGTCGCTCTTCCCCCACCCCTGTGCCTTCATCAACCCATTCAGCTCATTTGCATGGCTGCGAAGGGAGAGAAACTCTGCAGTTGCTGACTCTTTCGACAACGTCCTAAAAAGTGCCATTAGTTGGCATGCAAATTTTCCGTTGTTCAGCAAGGGCTTTGGAGGCACAGTGCTCGACAGACACTTTTACAGCCCCATATCAAAAAAAGCAAAATAAGAAGTGGCAACTCTTAAAAGAAGTGGCAGCTCTATTTGGGGTCCCTGCCAGGTATGCAGCAAAAATCATATATCCTTCTCAAGTCACTACTAACCAGCTGGGCTTTGGTTCTGGAGCTTAATGCTCCCTTTGGTCCTTTCAGCACTGAGGTTTGTGTCAAGACGGGACATCCCCTCTGCCACCTGTGCACAGCAGAGGATGGAAAACCTGCAGGAATATTTCACAGCGCATCTCACACCTAGTTGGGTGACAGCAGGAAGACTATCAGACGTGAGTTTTGCCATTTCTTCCTTCTCCTTTTTATAAGGCTGGCTAAGGAGAGGAGGTGGTAATTATAGATCTATGCCCAGGATCGCATGAGTAGTATGGAGCCAGAGGTATAAACAGCTGACAGTTAACACCTCGACTGCCTTTAACATGTACTGAGGTCCTAAGCAAAAAATGGAAATATTGACAATAGTTTGCCTTCAGCCTTCAGCACTGGTTCTTTCCTAGGACAGAACAACACATTTCCAGAAGAAAGGGGCTGGTGGAGTTTTCCAAACACACAAGGCTAGATCCTCACCCCTTTAAATCCCCAGAGCAGCACAGAGTCAGAGGAAGGTTGTGAATTTGCCCCAGCTGCATGTTCTGTTGGTTTGAGAGCTGGGGCAAAGCCATGGTGAATCAGGGACTGGGGCTCGTATGCTTGGTTCGTTATTTCTTCCAAGTGGTAAAACACATGAAGGAGTGACAGGGAGAGGACCCTTCCCAGTCCCAGTGTCAGGGGCTCAGGAGGGGCAAAACAGATCAGGGTTCAACCTCTATGTCAGGCTGCAATAGCCTAAAAAGTCACCCACCCCAGATGATGTTGTCTTCATGTACATGGACAATCTCCATTCTTACAGGTCTTCAACTGCTTTTCATCCGAAGTTCAAGGTCAGAGCTCCCAACAGGACAGAGTGGTGGGCTGGACATGAGCTGTCTGCGTCCTGCCCAGGAATACGGGCCGGGCAGGAGAAGAAGACACTCCAGGAGCAGAGGCAGTGGAGCAGCAGATGGGCAAAGGTTGTCTGCACCTACCTACCTGCCTTTGAGGCCCCATCCTTACCAAGGACCGTTGTCATTAAAAATAAAGCCTTGTGCTTGCCCAAGAGCTGAGGGTGAGCTAGGACGTGCAGCCAACCCTCCCGTTCACCATGGGCATGCAGCCTATTGCATCCTCTCCTTTGAACGGTCAGACACGGACCCATCTAAGCCAGTTTTACAGCACATAACACTGCTTATTACAGAGCCCTTACTTAATAAGTGTCTCAGGTGCATTGACCTCCTTTTGCAAGCAAAGTCACAGTGCCATTTTCCAAAGTGGCATAAATGGAAGCTGCATCCCTTTCCGTCCTTCCGGGTCCCCTCGCTTGCAGCCCTCAATTCCTCCCACAAAGTGGTGGCTTATACTGTAATTCCTGGGATGAAAGCACTCAGCCTTTGTGCTCCCCACTGCAGCAACTTTCCAAAGTATGTGTCTGCCAGCAAAATAAGCACTTTAATGTTTGCAATGCGAGAGGAACTGTTTATATCCCATTCTGATGCTGTTTCACTGGGGTGAGAGACAGCTCTGGGCAACGAGGGATTAAGGGGGTCCATTGTATCCTTTTCTGATGTTGCCCACCATTTGCTGCCATTTGCATACATCCTGCATTCAGGATCCAGGGGCATGGAAACAGCCACCCCACCTGCTCCCGCGGCCAGGCATCGCCGGACTGGGGGCCACTTTGAACAGATTTTGGGGGACATGATTGCACACAGGGAGAAGGGTTGAGTGCTGGTCTGCATGGGGAAGGTAGGACAGGGAGGGAGGGGGCAAGAGAAACAAGAGTAAACATGAATTGGGAGGATTTTCAAAGCCGGCAGAGGGCCTGGAAAAGGACAGGCTTTGAATTCTGCATGTTCTTTTAACTCGGCCTCTGATTTGAAGAGGCCCCCGAAAGCCTGGTAAGCCTCATTGAACTTGAAAAGCTACAAGCTTCCTTTCTTCCCCATTTGCTTTGTCTTCTCTTATCTCATTCATGTGAGACATTGCTCCCCCCCCCCGGCCCTTGCTGGAGAGAGGAGTCGGCCAGAGCCCCCAGCATCGTGGAGAAGCAACAATATCACATCGCTCCCAGAAAGCCCCCGGACAATAGGCACGAATTATTAGCGAGGTGCTGCAGCGACCCCGGCTCAGCCCCAGATAGAGGCTAATCAGGAGGGACCGGGGCGTTCCCCGCCAAGGCTGGGCAGACAGACCTTACGCCAAGGGGGGCTGCTAAAAGCCAGTCTGCAAAACCCTTCCTGAGCCTTTCTGCAGAGAGAAGGATTCAGGCATTGGTTTTAAGGGGACACTTCTCAAGACTGGCAGAGCCTGCAGCTGTCCTCGCAATGGCAGCCCCACATGCCAAAAGCTCTTCGGGAGTGGGCAGCCTCTTACTGGAGGTCGCAGCTGCCCCCAGTGCTGCAGCTCACGGATGCAGACTCCGGAGGGTACAGTCCTGCATATTCCCAAGTGTCAAGGGATGAAAGCTGATGGGGAATAGCATAATTGTATCCTTTCTGCGGCTCTCCTGTGGGGTTTTGCACAACTTTGCCTACTGCCATCATATCAAATCCCTGTTCCCACCTTGCGGAAGGATGGAGGCTCGAGACAGTATTTGTTGCGCACTGAGGAGCCCTTTGCAGCCTGTGCCGTGTCCAGGACCCAGGAAGGACCGAGCAGGAATGCTCCACCGCATGTGCCTAACTGTGTTACAGGCTTTCTCAAGCCCAGTTCATGGGACCAACGGCTACCTTCAATGAGGACAAGGGAGCACCCGCTGAATTCAAATGCTGTTTAATCTTACTGGGAAGGAGAGAGAGAGACAATCCCCAGGTGTCCCAACACACCTTAGGGAGAACATTACGCTGCCAGTTATAGACAATCACCCCTGTCCATGTTGTCCCCCAGTGCTGTCTCTTCATAGCAGGCATTTGCAGCCAGATCTTCCCCTGCAAGCTGCAAATAAAATCTAAAAGTTACAGCCAGGTGGGCCTTTTCTGATGAATATTGCACTGAAAGACAGCTTCCTGCAGCACTTCTCCCACTCTGTGACTGAGGAGAGGGTGAGGGCTTGGAGACTCTCGATAAACAAGTAAAAGCTCAGATATAATGAGAAAACCTTTTGTGACATAAGGACCTCTGCATGTCAAGTAAATTCATTATATACCAGCTTGAATGGCAATTCGACGGCCTCCAAGTGTCTAATGCAATTACACTGAGATAGGAGAGATTGTACAGCTGTGCTTCCCTGCTAATAAAAGAGAGCAAAAGTAACAAAAAGGGGATGACAAGAAACTGAGGGCTTTCCACCGGGCATGGCAAAGCCTGCTGGAGTTCGAGGGTTCATGAAACTCTCTGAACTGATTTTGGAGTTCACAGGGTTCACAGCTCAAAAGGACTTCACAGTCTTTTCCTCGGAGACCTAAAACCGTGACGCTTTCTCCCATCGCCCGTCCCTCACCTTCCACGGGGAGATTTCCCATTAAATACACAGAAGGGAAATGCAAACCCTACTCCATTCATACAAAATTACCCCGATATATGGAAGTCCAGCATGTGTTTTTTCACCTGTGCAACAGCGCAGGGTGCTTTTCGGCTCCCCCGCCATGGCACCACCGCCAGAGTGCGTGGGACAGCCATGCACGGGAGCGAGTAACCTGCCAAAGATGGCAGAGTGCAAAGATACCCGGGGAAGCCCTGTAACATACACATATACGTAGCGTCCCGTTATTATTCTACATGCACAGGCCCAACCTAAAGTAAGACCTCCTTCCACCGATGGCTGGAAAATGAGTAACAAAATCTCACCTATGCCCTTCTCCCCACAGCCTTTCTCGCACCTTTGTGCCTCCCCTGGCTGAACCGGGAGACAAGTGTGAACGGGTTTGCTGGTGTGAACACAGAATTAACCCTAATCCCACATAAATTATGGTAATGGGATACCTGGGTCGGCACAGCAGCCACCCCAAGTTACTTTTCTCGTCAAGAGAGGGATCCTCCGGAGACTGTTGTCCACCTTGGTAGGACTTCTAAGGATTTCTACCTGCTCAAGCCCTAGTGAGTTAACCTTGTCTTTCTTCTCTTCCACTTGAAGGGTTGCCTTTCCTCAGCCTGTCTCAGTTAACCGGGGTCTTGATTATCTTTCCAGCTCAGGTTTATGCATTATACCGGTAGATTTACACCTACACAAGTGAGCCAACAAAACAGCATGGTGGCCTGGGGACATGTGTTGTGTACTTTAGCTTAAACCTTTCACTTAAACTTTTAGCTTAAACCTTTTCCAAAATGACATGAGATAACCTGAAAATGATTTTCTGAACTGGAAATAACAGCTTCTGCACAGAATATTAAACCGCCTCTTCCCATGCTAGGCAAGCTCGGAGACCTGCACGTTCTTCCCTCTGCAGCTCTGTTACAGCACTTTGTGCATCCAGCCCTGCGGGTGCCAAGCGAGCCCTTTGAAGGAAAAGTGCAGAGGAAAGGGCATTTCTCTCATAGGCGACAGATTCTCTGTAATAATACTCAGTAGGAGGATGAAAAAAAATTGAATCCAAATTATCTTTTGAGAGTTCCCTGTTAGGACATCGAACATTAGTAATGAATGCCTGAAGAGAGCCAGAGTTAAAAGTAGGCACTAGCATTAAATTTTGGAATATTTTGGTTTTTCATTAATTAACTTGGAAAAAGTAGCACCATGTTTTCTATTTAAAATCAGGTATTTGTGCTATACATTGAACTAGATGATAGCCTGCTTCTACTGAAGTTATGGCAAAAATTTAGGCTGCATCCAACTCAACAGGGAAATTCAAAATGGAAAAAAAAAATTTCATTTCAGCTGTGGATGAATTAATTGTGTTTGGCTCTGAAGGGTTGTCTGTCTTCATTATTTTAGTTTAGGCTAGATTAGATTAAATTGGATTAGATTGATGGATGGGGGGAGGAATGGAAGGACAATATATTCCCCTTTTAAGAGTAATATACAAAATAAAGTCAGATGAATTTCACAAGAATATAAATCTAAATAAAGTTAGATGACCACTGTGGACTCTTTAACCTTGAAGTAGTTAGAGGCTCATTTTAAGACACATGTAATTACTTCTCCACACCAGGTACTCCTTTACAATAACCCTATAGCACAAAATCATTCATATTGAAAGATATCCTAGTGGATCTCTCTCTGAAAACTTCAAAGATTTTCAAAATACCAGGCATTTGGCAGCAAAAAGGTTCTTGGCTCAGGTGATATCATTGCTTTACAGACATTATTTTGTGACTGTGCCTAAGTTTCAAATGATTTTTTGTTAACCCAGAAATACATCTGTCTGCTCCTACGCAGGAGGAAAAAGGACTCTCTGCAGTGAGACAACACCTAGAAGGCAATTCTTAGCTCCATCAAGTAGTTTTCCAGCTCTTCAGAACAAAGCAATTGACTTGGCTTGGAAACTCGGCCAAGTAAAATCACAGAATTCCATTCAGTTGACTACAGTTGGGAGTTTATGAAAGAAAATCCATTCCTCTACCAAAACTGGGCAGTTTAGAAGCAGGAAACACCAGCTGGGACTTCAAAGCTTTGATTTATTTTATTATTTTTTCTTTCGCACTGCACACACAAGAAAGATTTCCCTCTGACCAGGCTCACATGAAAAGCTATCTGAAATTCAAAAGGTGCTGAAAATTTAGTCCCAAACCTGAATTATCAACACAGATTCAGCTTCATGATCCTTTTATCTGCTATTTAACCACCTTTAAACATCAGCAAATACATGCTGCTGAATGAGGAATGGTACAACTAGTACAAAGCCAGTCTAACCTTGGGGCTTTTTTTGCCAAGCAGGCATTGTTTAGCCCATCCTTTGCAAAAGCTAAGCTATCTTCTGACGCCGTTCAGCTGTTCCCTTTGTTAGTCACTTCCCTGGGTAGATACAGCCATGGTCCTTCTCTGCTGTGAGCCAACAATTCCATAAATATTAGTTGACCTTTTCTTACCCTTCGTCATCCAAATACTGATAGCCTTTTCCCTTTATTGAATCCTACTCTGAAGCCAGAAGATGAGATGGGGTAAAACTCAATTCATTTGCTCTGTGTACTGAAAGGGGTTGGGTTTTTTTGGAAATTATTATTAAAAAGACATTTTCTCTACAAGTTAATAACCCTGCCGCTCCTTAACCCGCAGTGATTGTGCATGGGCTTCTGGGCCCAGTTTGAAAGCCCTGGGTGCCTCGTGCTATTCTGCCAAAGCAAACACTCATCCAGAGGCAGTGCTGGTACTGCCTGGAGCATGTCTGGGAATATGCAAGACAGGGATGGATTACATGAAGGGCTGAAGTACCACACTGAGTCCATCAAAAACCACCACCAGCAACTGCCCCAGCTATTTAGTGAACATCACAGACTGAGAGCCTGCATCCTTCTTATCAACCAGCACATACAAGAACGTGTTACCTCCCAGCAGAGCATGAGTTTTCCTCTTGAAGGAAATGCCATGTGAGCACCAGGGCAATCCAACGCTTACAGACACCCTGTAGCTTTGCAGTCCATCCCTCCTGCTGACACCTCTTGGCTTCTCTCACTTCTCCCACTCATAGCTGTGGCTTAAAAACCTGGGGTCTTGTCTAGACAACACTTCCTTAAGTCTGTGAGTCACACTGAGCAAGGACTTCTCAAAAGCTTGTTTTGTGGCAGGATCCTCTGCTCGACAGAGAATAAAATCCTGCAGGCTTCACAGTGATTTCTGCCTAGCAGATGGAGGGAAAATGCATTGAGAATGGACCTTAATTAAGATGTTATGTCTACCGTAAGTCAAGCTATCTGCAAAAGTACCCGTGTAGCATATGTGTTTGATCTTATCACTCTTGGTTTTGCCACAGCCTTGTTTAAGGCTAATGAATAAGAAGACGGATCAATTTCTTGGTTTCTGTGGGAGAAGGATGGATGATTTGAGGGGAAATACTGAGTCACACAACTTGTCACATTACAGCAATAAAATCCATACTTTTTATTTCAATGGGATTTCTCAGAATTTCACACCATTCTGTAGTCAAGAAGAATGGGTTTTAGTGGAAAAAGCACCAGTTCATTGGGTTTTTTTTCTAATGCCCACAACTATGGTTTCAGTGAGACATTATTGCATAAAGCATCCTTGCCCTAGGAGAAGCGTTATCCTAGAAAAACCACCAGCACAATTCACTTGAGTCATTTTCCATGCCTGGAAGTTGCAGCTGAAGCTCGCACTGTCAGGAGCATCAGTATTATGCCAACACACAGAGACCTGCATGGAGGAAACATCCATTGCTCCTGGCATCATCCTGCAGATACGTGGAAAGACCTTAGTCTAACCTGAAGAGCTCCCTGGCTGCGATCACTGTCCTTGCCTTGCTTTCCACTGATGGACCAAGGCAAGACCTTGGAGTCATAACTCAGTACAGGGTGTTCACTACCTGCTGCTGATCTCAGCTTGACTTAAATACCAACCTTAAAGCAAACTGTTTCTCCCTGTAGAAGCTGAGCCCAGCCACATTATTTCCTACAGCAGCATGCTTCACAATAGCGTGCTTCACTTGCGGACGTGACCTAAATGCATCGGGCTTACCTGCTCATGGCCTGATCAAATGGAGCACCTAAAGGGAGGTCCCCGTTCTGCCTTCAACATCCTGCAGAGTCGTTGACTTCCAGGCACCCAGTCTGCCTTAGGAAAACCTCTCTTTCTTACTCATGTGCCAGATTTACCATCCCAGACCTAGAGGGAGACTAAATGTACCCCTGATATACATATTTGACCAAAGTTATGGATGCTGAAGCAGGCTGTGAGCAGAAAGCTCTCTATTTTTTTTAAATTAATATCTGAATTTCCTGCCCTGCATACTTTAACTGGGCCTCCTGTGCTTCCCACTAACCACAAAATGTGAGCAATGGTGTCTACTCTGATTTGAGGGGAAGGCCATGATGAACCTGGTCTTCTTGGTTACACCTATACCAAGAAAAATAGGCCCAGTGACCCACGATGGTCTTCCCTATCTCACTGCATGCATGTGCCCTAGCAGGGTGTGGGCCTGTGCCAATAAACCATCTCCAGGGCAATGGCCAGGCTTGAGGTGGGGATCAGCAGATGCCAGGGATTGCTCACAAGCAGCAGCGTGGATGAGTTGCATGAAGTGAGCTGAGCTGTGCTGGCACCCTCCAGGGTGTAGAATGAGCCTTATTCCATTTTATTTATGGATATAATTTAGTATAGATGCGATTATTGAGTCCTAAGTTCATCCTTTAGCATGCAGTGGTGATGGTGGAGGGGGGAATGAGGTTTCAGTTTAAATTCTTCCCTTCACAGCTGGAGAAGAAAGGAAGAAACTACCTCCCGCTTCCCTCTGTCTTTAGCAGCCAAGAAGATGCTTATCATTCCTGATCCTTCTCTTCCCCAAACTGAAATGACCTCAGCTGAATCACACTCTGTTTCGCTCTGTGCCTCTCCTGCTCTCTGCTCCTTTCTGTGGCAATTTCGCATCCTGGCTCAAAAGCGCCTTTGAGCACGCAGGGAACACGAGCCTGAAAAACAAAATGCCTCCTTCTTTTCAAAGAGATAATTTTTCTGGCCCTGCTACGCTGTTCTCACACTGCTATGAGCTTCAAACACTCCTCTTTATTAAACATGGCTGCAAAACTGAAGAAAAATTGGCAGCCAGGAGAAAGGCTCTCAGAGCCCTGTCATGTAGTGGAGCAGGAGGCAAGCATCACGGAGCCGAGCACCTCATAAACATGGGGGATGATGGGGAGGAGGAAAGGAGCCAGGAGAAGTCACTCCTGGAACATCTTTCTCTTATGTTGTAAGCCTGAGCACCTACAGTAGCACTTGCTTTGCTTTTTCAGCCTTGTAAATTTTATTCTTTCAGAACACAAGACTGTTTTGAATAGGAAGATTTGGTTTTTAATCAAATTATTATTCTTCCATACTTCATACTTTGAGGTCTGAAACAGGGAAACCTAAAGGAGGTTTCTGAACACCAAACATTAAAACACCTCAGTTCTGGCAACCAGGCTCTCCAGCGACTTGGAAAATCCTTGCTGATGTGTCTATCTTACCACTAGTTATTTCTGGAAGTCCAGCACGTACATAAAACATTGCTTTGTGCATCAATTAAACTGGGTCGCGCATACCACACCTAATATGAAACCACGCAGGAAATGAAAAGTTAAGCTACCTAACAGCGTACGCCCGCTCTCCTTTGCCCCGAGCCCCCGGCATTACCGCTAACGCGGCCACCGCAAACCACAGAAAAGCTGTAGCAGCTTTAACCCTGCTTATAGAGGGACTTCGACACCTCCTGCCCCCTCACCCCAGAGTGCTGTTTTGCCGGAGCTGTGTGGTCTGCAGCCGCGGCAGGAGCAGAGGAGAATAAGGTCTGCGCGGCCGAGGGGTTGAACGTTGCATTGCCTTGCTCTCGTGGGGCTGAGTTTGAAGGTGAGCTGGCAGATGGCAAGTGGTATCTGGGGGGGGTGATTTGCTCTATTACTTGTGTCAGACAATTCTGCTTTATGTTAAAAAAGGTGAATTCAAATTGGATAGCTTAATACGGCCAGGCAGACACAAACACACATATACCATGCACGTATAGATGGAAAACATGAAGGGCAACATCTTCAGACTGGAGGCATTCAAAGTAGAAGCCAGTGCTGCCAAAGCAGGAAAGGGAAGTGGTTCATACCATGGATTTGGTCCATCCATACAGCCCTGTTTACAATGGAGTAGTCCGTTATGATTACTGAGAATTTAGCATCATCTCTCCATCATACAAAGACCTGTCCCGGCATTTTTCTTCCGGAGATCCCTGCTGAGGGGGAAAAACCCTCCTGTTCTCAGGTACGTGGAGCCAGGCCATGTCTGTCCACCAGCAGGAGTGGGGTCAGTGGTCCCACCCCTATCTTTCCCTCCAAGGAGAGAGGTTCACTGCTCCAAAGGACAGCAAGTGTTGCTCCTCACTGTCATCTCCTCAACATCTGTGCCATGCCCAGCACGCAGGGGAAGCTCGGCTTTCTCCTTTGGGCTGGAGACCTGGGTTCAGCCCCTTACTCAGCCCCAGGTTCCCTCCTCAATAAAGACCGACGTGCAATGAATGTGTCTAAAATCACCTACAGGTGACTGGCTGAGACACGGCAATTCAAACTTTGGGGAGATAAATCCTGAACTAGATTCCTGATTCAGGGGCTGCAGTTGGGTACCTAAAGGCAGGAGGTTTCTGCTCCAGCCTTTGTCCAGAAGGTAATAACGCACCCTGCTCTCACCCCACGCCTGGCTGGTCTGCTCTCCCTGCAAGCTCCTGGGGACGAGGACAGGGACCGGCTCCTCTCGGTTTTCTGCCCACCACAAAGCCCTCGTCTCAGCTGGAGTCCCAACTGGGAAGACCTGAGGCTCTGATAGGGAAAAGTGAAATTCTCTGCACTGGGAGGTGAAACGGCTAACTGAGCCTTTGTGGAGTCTGCCCGTTCCTTCCAGAGATCAGGCAGAGATTTGTCAAAATCTCACCAGGAAAAAAACAAAACAAAATTCAGGTGCTGAAGCAAACCATTTCCTGTAAGGGAAACAACTGCTTTTACAGGTATAAGTGAGGCCAGATTTTCTACAGATGCAGGGAAATTCTTCGTTTTGTGAGTTGGAATTGTTTTTTTCTTTTTAAGAGGGGGTGGGGGGGAGCAGAGGCGGCAGGAAATGTAAAAGATTTTGGAAACATGAAATGAATAGGTCAAGACACGTCATTTTGCTGAACCAAAGCAGGAGGCAACAGCTTGAAATTGAAATTAAATAGACCACCTGCAAGAAAAGGAAAGGAAGGGGAGATGGGGAAGAGGGGAGGGAGGGTCAGTGCTGGCATGAATATAAACCACACGTTTTTTAAAAGCATCCATCAGTGAATTATTAAAGATGCTGTGCTGCTCACTTCAGGTTTGGACATCTTGGCAGTTGTGATGGGAAACGTGCCAAGGCACATGAGCACAGATTGAATACTTATTTTTGAATTCCTGGCAGACACCTTTCCTTTAAAACACCAACTCTGGTGAGTGTTTAGAGGAAAAGTACTTGCTCTAGGACCCAAAAAGATCTCTCCTCCCACCCCACCCCCCCGCAAGCGTGCAGTGAAGTGCTGGACGTGACAGGGGTGTTTATGCAGAGGGACGAGTGTGTATTTGAAGCATTATAGACTCTTCTCCCCACTCTCCACTTTAGCCTGTCCAAATTGTCACTGCAAAATCCATCTTCCTCCCACAGGCACACAGGCGGGCGCTCCTGCCCCTTTGGCTGGTTCCTCCATCAGCTTCTGGAGCGCTGGCAGCTCAGCTCCCAGCCTCTCCTCCCCAGCTTGCGCCGTCTACCTCTCCTGACCTACATCTCATCAATCCTTTCTCCTTCGGGCTTTCTCAGCAGCCATCTCTCCCAGGACCTTGGGAGCATCTCCCCGGCAGCTCCTTCGGCATATCTCATTAGCCTACGCAGCACCGTGCTAATTCCTGTCCTCCCCTGACCAGATACAATAAATCCTGTATCTCTGAGCTAGGCTCAAAGCTCCTGTTAGAAAACTGAGGCGCATCCCCGGTGGCCTTGGCACTACTGCCTTTCTGTCTAGACCGTTTGAACCCCAGTGCCTAGGACTCCACATGCCTTTGTAAATCTCATTTGAGCAAATACCCCTCCTTCCTTCCCCCTCCCCAGTTTGATGAACATTTTGAAATGGGGGACGAAGCAAAGCAAAGCTTGGCGGAGGGTAAATTTGAACCCTCCGCATGACAAAGCAAGGGAAACCACAGATCCTGGCTTGAGAACGGTGCAGAGCAGAGAGGAGAAAGTTACAAGCGCATGGGACAGAATAAATTCAAGCAATTGCCAGAATATTTGTAAATAAAATAATAACCAGTGAAGTGAAATAAGCTTACACACAAAATATGCATGTTGATTAAAACAGCCCTGGAGACCATTAAATGACAAAGTCACTGTGTATGCCAACAAAACCCCAACCGTAGCCCTGATGCATATTCATAACATCTGAACAACGTCCCATCACGACACTAACGAGCACTGTGCTTGGGAACACGCTCACATGGAGCCAGGGGGAGACTGTTTGGTGCCTGACAAATTTGGGAAGGCTACAAGCGTTGAAATCTCTCTTTGTTACTTAACAAACATGGAAGTAAGGGAATGCCATACCTCTTGTTATGGAAATGGCACACAGTGCTGAGGATATATGATAAGTCTAGGAGAGAATTACAAACATTCAGGACTGATCCCTTTGAAATCTCTGGGAGTTTTGCCACTTATTTCAATGGGAGCTTTACCAAGTCCTTACAATGGACGTAGTCATTTATCTGCAGGCGTCGATGCGGTTCCCTTTGCCTCAGCAGCCATGCGCCTCACGGACACCTGGGAAAGGGGTTCACGCTCCTGCGGAACAAGCACGTGAGCGTCATCGTCCCCATGCACAAAGGGGCAGGTGCAGAGGTGGGTCACAGTGACACGCGGAGGGAGGGACGTCGTAGCGCTCTGCACCCGCGCTGCTCAGCCGTCCTGCCCCGTCTCGGGCAGCTCACGCCTTTTCAGCCCGAGTGCCCACGGGACATCGCAGCCGCATATGCAGGTACCAGGCCGGTGCACGGTGTTTCCTCAAAATAGCTTGAGGGCCTGGACTAATGTCATCCTAAACTAAGCAAAGAGTGTGCAGTGGGCTCTGGGGTTTGAGATTCAGCAAGTTGCTTAAGGGCGTACAGGGGGAGTGTTGAAGAGCTGAAAAGAACACAAGATACCTGTCCCTGAAAGGCTCTTCCATAAGGGCTCTTGGGCAGGTCCCCTCTGTGGGCAAGGGCTTGTGGTCCTCCGTTAGAGGACTGGAGGGAGCGGAGTTTCGCTACAGCCGACTGAAAACAAATGAAATTCCTTCGTGCGCAGCCTGTGCCAAGGTCCCGGTGCCACCCATCTGACAGGAAGGCCCTAAACAGAGGGACAATTAGGCTCTGCTCTGTGCACCAAGAGACGAAAAACCAAAAGCTATCGACGAGAGCAGCCAGGTGCTGAGGTCCGGAGCCTTGTCCTAGGAATTGGCTCAAGTCCATGAACTGCAGCATTGACCTGTTTGCTTGGGTAGCGGTGTGGGTGTGTGCGAGTGTGCACGTAACACAAGCAAAAAAGCAGGTCCTCCACAACAGTTTAACACCTCACCCTGCAACATGGCTCTTTGTACCCTAGCAAAGCTCAGCTACTGCTATTTCAGAGGTCATGTTAATTGACATCTTTACAAAACCTTCATTGCAAGATTCAAATCTAATCTACCTGTAGGGTTGTTTAACCTGCTTAAGGTACCCAGTTATTTACTAAAATCAGAGGGGAACCAGTAAATTATAGAATTACACAGGATGGATTAAGGGAACGAGTACTGAAAGACTTGCTCTTTTGGTCAAGTTGGGGTTGGTATCTCCAACCACAGCTCCACCATGGAGGAAGGCACTAGAACAAAGAAGGTCACTTGGGAGTTATCTTAATTGCAATTACTGCCCCTGACCGATCTGACTGTTACCAGGTGATTTGTTCAGCCAGACCCTTCTATTTATCTTTAAGACCGATTGAAAGACACCCAGGAAGAGAAAAGAATAAATCATTGAGGATGGAGGGGGCCGGGGAGGGTAAAAACCCAAAATTGCCATAAATCTGCCCTGCCACTTTAAGAAGGAGTAAGTGGTCCAAAAGCATTTAGAAAGTGAATTTATTCTGCCTGTATTTTCCACCTCGGGAAGGCAGAGCTCCCAGTGGGGCAGGCAAGAGGATGGAGAAAAATGAACCGAGGACTTACAGCAGAAGCCGCTGATGTGAATGACAGTTTGCTGGTGGGAATAAAATGTTTCTTGTTTGTTCCAAGATGGAGATAACAGAGTCAAGAGGTCAAGTGGTGTGGGAATGCGAAAGCCCTGTGGGTAATGTAGCACGATAAAAAATGAGGGATCCAGGGCGCGGGGTGTCCTTGCCACAATAGGCCAACTTGCAATTCAGAAAGAGCTTAGATCTTGTCTGTATTTAAATATTGACTGATAATTTCATTCCATTACCTCCCTGTCGAAGAGGTATGCAGATAGCCTCGGCCGACCAAGCCCATTCTAGTATCCTGAGGGGTATGTCCTGTTTGATGAAGTACTAATTGGGGTGGGGGGAGAGTTGTCCTTACTCATCCATCAATCTTTTAGTCATATGCACAATTAATGGAGCTATTTAGATACTCAGGAGTGACCGGTACACAGGAACTGACCCGAAACCCGCTGAAGCCTGCAGAGTCTTGCACGGCAGTGAGGGGGATGAGCTGGGGCTGGGAGGGGGAGCAGTGGGGTGGGGAGTGATGCTCAGGGCTCTCCCTGTCATGGCCTGAGGCTGTGGTCATGGGTAACGCATGGAGCATCCATGTCCGATAACATCCCTCACTCCCCTGGATTTGGGAAGGGGGTTACAGTTGAGGTGCACTGAGAAAGTTGGAGCAGAGCTGGGCAGCATAGAGCGGGGAGACAGAAGGGTGAAACCAGCCAACAGCTGTGGCAATCCATGGCAGGAAAGAAGTTATATAAAAATAAAACCTGTGGGGGGTTCTTTAATTACATTTCCCCGCTTCCACCCTGACGCAGTTTGCTTAGCAGGAGGACGGGCTGCACCGAGACTGCCTCCTCCTCCCCATGCCCCTCTGAACACTTTTGTGGGGAAATTTCCAGTTCCGAATTTCTGGTCTGGCACGACATTGAGGAGCCCATTAGTCCTGGGTCACCCACAGGGAGCAGAAAGCACTCAGGGCTCCCACCCGCTTCTGTTTACTGCCTCGCAAAGTGCTGCAGATGCTGATCAATAGTAATCATTTCTGGCGCCTGGGAATATCTGAGTTGACGCCATGGGGTGGGACCTGCCACAGCATCAGGCAAACAAGGCAGAGAGAGGGTAGCCGTTAACTCGGTCTTACAGGTATATGATAAGGAATACCCCGTCCCTTTCCATGGGATAGGAAGGGGAATTCCATGGGATTCCCTCAGGGAAAGGAGGAGAAAATCTCTTTATGTGGCCTGTAACACAATGGTGAGGAGCAGCTTCAACAGCATGAGCTTCTCCTCATGTCACGCTAGAAGTGTAGGAGAGGATCGCTGCATTTCATAGTAGGGAAACTGAGGCACAGAAGTGTTAAACAATTCAGCTGAAGTCACAGGGTGAATCAGAAGGGAAAATTCAGGAGCTGAGACTGGATTCCCTCCTCTTTCTCTTCCATTTCCACATCTCCCCTTGACTGTAAAGCCATTTGCACCGCTATGCCGGGCCTCCAAAATGGGCAGTTTCTTAATGGTGAAACTACTTCCCTTTCACGCAGGCACAAAGTTATTTGGAGATGCTCTCAAAAAAGCCACCAAATCCAAAAGAGCATTATTCCAGCTGGCTGGCAACCCATGCCACCAGATGCCAAAGCATGATGTGTCAGCAATAAAATGCTCAGCTGCTCCGTGTAGCTTTTAGGGCTTGCTGTATTCACCAGCAAGAAAAACATGAGGCTGATGCCAAGACTGGTGTTTAAATAAGGTGTCTCGTGCAAACATCTGTCCAGCTGTGGCTGTGCAGGGCTCTCTGTAAACTACAGCAGCTTCCGCTGCTTATTGTTGCCAGATTAACAGCAAGGGAATGTTCATCTCTAATTCTCAGCAGTATGAATCCATGAGGGAGTGTGGATTAGGCTAACAAAGCAAACTTGCTCCACGAACCCTGCTCTAACAGCAGCTTTTTATTAAAGGAAGCGGGAGGTACACTCAGCTGTTTTCCCTGGCCTTTTCTCATTAGGAGCTGGGCAGTGCTGACCACGTAGGAGAGGAAAACAATAATAATAATAAAGAAGGAAAAAGTGAAGGTGTCAGTCAGGTTGCAATTGCATTGCAAGCAAAAAATGTGAACCAATTTCCTTTCCAGTTTTAAAAGAGAAGGAAGCATAACCTCAGGGTACAACCGAATTCAGTGCATGTTCAGTGCTTCTTCCACCTCCCAGAGAGAAAAGGAGCCAGACCAACCCACAGCTGCCCTGAAAGTCCTGTGCTGAGCTTGCCTTGAGATACCAAGTCTCGACCTTACTCACAAAGAAATAGCAACTCCTTTCTAATCTACAGCCACGCTGTAAAATGCATTCTGCATCTCCAGAAATGTCCCTGGAGACCAAAGGCAGGGGAGAAGCAAGAGAGAGGAGGTTTGCCTACAATGACGTACCAGCTCGGCCCGGGCTAGAGCCTCCATCACATGGCCTCCTGATCTAATGGACCATTCACTCCCCTGTGGGGTCTTCGCAGCATGTTACCACCTCGACGTGCTCTGTTCGTGCAAATCAGGGTGCCAAGTACATCCCCCTGCTAGTGCAAATCCATCTCAGCATCTTTTGTGATGCCTGCTATTCTGATGTAAGAACGGCCCATGAAAACACTCATTATGCAAAAATACTTGTTACCCAGAAAAGTAAAAGGGAAGACCTAGTCCTGCCTTCCCCATCTCCCACCCAGGCCAGCAGCTTTCACTTTGCACAGCAGAAGAACACAATTATCTGAAAGTTGATGGGAAACCCCAGCAGCCAGAGTGGCTTGAGGAGACCAGACAACATGCCAACAGGATGGAAAAAGCAAAGGATCCTCCAGCTTGGACTGCAAGGGCTTTTGTAAGGACCCAAACATGTCAGCAAACACGTCCCGTAACGAACACCGGGTGAAGCCCAGGGAACAGCAGGCAGCTGCAGTTTTAACGGGCGGCCTCAGGTTACGGTAAACCCTAGACTCTCTCACGGTTTTTACTTCAACCTGCTGATCCATGAAAAAATCCACAAGGAAAACGGCACACCTGCCTTGGCTGCAGTTGGACCCTGACCTCGCCGTTGCCATGTGCTCCCCGCAGCCAGGGAGGAAAGTGGTTATTTTTTGTTGAGGCAGCAATTTTTGGATGCCTTGGCTTTGGCAGCAAACCTGGCACGGGACACACGCCTCCCTGGTTTGCTGACCCTGCGGTTATGCCAAAGCAGCTGTCTTGGGGTCTGCCTTAGAAATGGATCGGAGTGAAAAATAACTCTCTTCTTGTCTCTGTGTGTTCTGCAGATTGTTTTAGCCCTGAATCCACCCAGTGGTCTGCTCTAAACCCCACAGTTATGTCATACGGATGCAGAAAATCCTTAAAATAGCTTTGCTGCTAAAACGAGTCTGGCATGAACCTATACTGAAGTACTGGTGGGTTCCAGTTCACCCACCTGCATGATCCTGTTTGCATTTTTCCCTACTTCATGTTGTAACTGCTAAGGTAAAGGATAGACACAATGGTGACATGCTTTTAACACATTCATCTATTGAATCCATGTCAGCTCTTGAAGTTAGAGGGATGCTGGCTGAGCCTTTGGGGTGTTGCCTGAATAGTAGAGCATGGTGAAGTCTCAAGATGAGGTAAAACTTAATTAAAGGAATCTCTCTGTAGGAGGGCCTGATTCAGAGGTTGTTAATGGGATAAATAACCTTTACCTCCAGGTTGCCAGTTAGAATTTGGCTCCAGCTGGGAGTGATGGAAAGTCAATGCCTCCTGGCCAGAGGCTGCTCCGTCTCCACCCTCAGAGATTTTGAAGACCAGACTGGATAAAGCCCTCAGTAATCTGGTCTGACCTCAGAGCTGTCCCTGCTTTGAGCTAAAGTTGGACCAAAGACCTCCTAAGATGCCTTTCAGCCTGAATTATCCTATGATCCTAATGTCAACATTTTCCCAAGTCACACAGCTACCAGCAGCTCTGAGAACGACATTGGCCTCTGCAAAATGAAGATAACAATTTGAGACAGATGTACATTTTCCATCCTGATACTTTTCAAAATAAAAACCAAGCCAATTTTTTTGAAGAGTGGAAACATTCATGGAAAAAATGCTCAGTGATAACTATTAATGCCCTAGAAAAAAATCAGGAGGCAGGTTCACCTGGGTTGGCAGGTCCCCGTAGTGCTTCCTGGCTCAGGGATAGCAGGGCCGAGCATCACGCTTCGCTCTCTCTGTCAACATTGATTTTAACATTTTAATTGTATGTGGCCATGAGCAGTGCTGGCAGGATGCTCAGGCATCATTTTGCTTGCGCAGCGGCAGCTGGGGACAACCTGGTTCAAACCCCAGCCACCCAGCTCTAGCCTCTCTCGGAAACGCAGGTAGGTGGCTGCTTCCCGGCCGTGTCCTGATTCCCTGGGAGATATGACCCTCCCAAGTACCCGTTTGCAGTGGGGAAATTTCTGTATTGTGGCTGGCATTACTCCAGGGGACATCGAAACCTGCCCAGCCCATGGAGGCTGAGCCCAGTGCTAGCCGTGATGCATTCAGGTCACTGATGAAAGTGCTACAAAGATTTGCATGTCCGGTAGCAGCCAGGGCAAATACCTTCCACTGTGACAACATTCCCATGAAAAATTTAACAAACAGAAATAAACAAACAAAAAAACCCATTATTGACAGAGAACACCAGTGCTGGCCTTCAATAATTGATGCACCGAAAGCATATAAAAGAGCCTTCAATGATACATTATTAAAACCAGCTATTTGTAAGGTGTTGTGAAAACAAATGTAAAGAGAGGCGGTGAGAGGGAGCCTGAGACAAGCAATGGTGAAGCAGAAAAGGAAAAGAAAGGCAGCAAAGGCAGTGCAGTCTGTCCCACACCCCTGACCCAGCCTGGGGGTCTCACCTGGAGGACATCCAAACTGATGCCTAGTGAATGTGGTGACGGTCCCTTAACGTGGCAAAAGCAAAAGCTCTATCTTGATTCAGCCAAATAAATTTAACCTTCCTACATACTGTGGAGATGGGGGAGTCTGATTTTTCCCTTCCCACTGGCTGTTGAGGGAACCTGGGTGCTATTTTGCTGTCAACGTACGTCTTTTAGTTTAGCTCTTGTGTTTAGGCGGGCTGAATCCAGACTTCTGGTCCACCTTTTTTGATGGGTTTGCTTGCTAAGCCCCTGAATTAACACACGCCCTACACAAAGTCCACCGAGACTGTGTGACGCAGGGGACAGCTGTAGGACACCCATGACACCATGACGTGCGATAGGACTAGGGGAAATGGCTTTAAACTAAAAGAGGGCAGATTTAGGCTAGATATCAGGAAAAAATTTTTTACAACGAGGGTAGCGAAACCCTGGCCCAGGTTGCCCAGAGAGGTGGTAGATGCCCCATCCCTGGGAACATTCAAGGCCAGGCTGGACGGGACTCTGAGCAACCTGATTGAGTGGAAGGTGTCCCTGCTCACTGCAAGGTGGGGTTGGACTTGATGACCTTTGATGGTCCCTTCCAACCCAAGCCATTCTACGATTCTATCATTCTATGTGGTGAGTCAGGAACATTTGAGGTGCTTCTGGGATTTTTCAGTTGAAGGGTATCTCTGTCAAAATGCAGATTCATTTACGTCAAAACAGTTTGTGGGAAAGGGTTGGTTTTGACAAATTTCTTCTTTGCAAACTGTTTTGAAAGAAAGTTTTGAAGTCATCTTTCTGACATTCTCAGGTTAAAATGCTTTGCTTTTTAGGGCCAAGCCAAGTTTTCAGCTCAGAGTCTCCTTCGGACAAGTGACATTATGTGAAACCAGTTACAAACCCCTCGTTCAGAGAACTTTCTGGCCACAGACCAGCTAACGAGGATAAAGGCACAGAGGGGTATTTTGTGTTGACAAAATAAGCACTTTCTTCCTTGAAAGTTGGCTGCATCATTTATTTAAGCATAGTCAATATTTAATGGAGTGCTAACATGCACATTAAATGTATTGTGAGTCCTCTTGGCCTGATGTCCCAAGTTGCACAGCAGCAAGAACAGCTCCGGAGTAATCCATGGCAGGAGCTACATCCACATAGGATATTTCTTACGACCATCCTGAAACACTTCCGATCTCAAAGGCAGACACTTTGGGCCTAGACACACAGGCGGGCTGTGGGATCTCAGCAAGGGGCGAAGGTGCCGGCTGAGCTGCCGTGGCCGGCGGTGTGAGTGTCTCCAGCACACGGCGCAGAGGAGGCAACTCGGGCACGTGCTCACCGCCACGCTTCAACAGCGGCACCTGCCCGAGCAAACCCTGCTCCTGGGTGCTCGCCTCTGCGCGGCCCCCGGTCACCCTGGCCTGAGGCTTTTCAGACCAGAAACTGGTCTGGCTGGAAAATGTTTGTATTAGGTGAGGAAGGGCAGGAGGAGAGATTCTCTTTTTTTCTTTAAGCCCTTGCATTGACTATCTGCAACCTTACTGAAGCAGCAGTCGAAGAGGATTAGGCAAAACCACGCTACCTCCTGTTTGCCAGGGGCTGATGACCGGCCGCTGCAGCTCAGCATCGCACAACGCCCTCCTGCCTGCCCGTCTCCGTTCTCTACGCCGCATTTCCAGGGACTGCTCGTTTCCACTGGGCTCAGACTCTGCCCCAAGGAGCTGTTTTCTTCTCCAGTTGTTTCCTGCTGTGCCACAGATGATGCCCATCCCTGCTCTGCTTTTGTTGGGAAGTTTTTCCTCCTGCTCCTCCTGCCCCGTGAAAATGGATGTTTTGTTGACTCAGCGGGGAAGCGGAGCATTCAGCCTTTATGGTTGCCTGCAGGGATGCTCGGACACGGCTTCGGCAGAAAACTGCTGAGAGAAGTCCATCTGCAGGGCACAGGCAAGAGGGGATTTCGGGGATCTTGCATCACCTATTTTACTGCACATATGCAGACACGTGCCATCTGCAGCCACCTCCTTTGCTCTTTATATAAACCCAGGACATTATGTTAACACTCAGCCAGCAGGTTTGGAAAACTTTTTGGCCCTTAAGCTGTGCTTTGGAGACTGGGACTGGGGGCACGTCTCCTTTGAAGAGACCCAACATCACACCCTTTATCAACCTCTTACCCGAGGAGCCAGCACCTTGCTGCCTGGGAAGCTATTTAGATGTCACATGTATGCCAACAGCTGGGGGACGCCAAGTGACACGTGTCCTCGTGGAGGCCCCCAGGGGCTGAGTGCCAGCACGCAAAAGCTCGTGGGAAGCCAGGGAGGCGGCAGCAGGGATCAGCGCACCCCAAAGATGCGCCCCGGTCCCAGCCACCAGCAACATCACAGCTGCTGGCGGTGGAAACTCCTTTCTCCTCTCATGGCTCAGATCAATGGATGGGTTGAGGTCTGTCGACTTCCACTGCGGCCATCCAGCCAGTGACACCTAAATATTTTCCTCCTCCAGGAGACAAAGGGAAGGCGGGCGGCCTGGCTCTTGTCAAGTGTGGAGCTGACAGCTTTACAGCCTCACTGGGGAGAGGAGCTGAAAGAAAGAGCGTTAGATTTAATCTGTGCTGACAGGGGTGGGTGATGGGTATTTTTATAGTGGAGGAAATGTATCGAACAGGGGAAATTAGACTAGAAGACGATAAGGATCTGGGCTTGACACAGCCAATTAATAGATGTTTACAAATGATAAAAGCTGATAGATCAAAGCAAATGCACTCCTTTCTACTCCGTGCCTCGAGATTGTTTGGAAGTGCCTCACTTGGCGGTGGCTGTCTTGTCCCTGAGCTCAGAGCCCTCTCCAGTCCGTGGCTAGCCCGGAGCAGCCGAGCAGTGCAGGTTTCTGCAGCAGCTGAGCGCTGCCAACGACCGTGGTGCCTGAGCACAACATTTGGGAGCGATCAGGGAACCCCCTGAACAGGTCCAGACTCTCAGTGTTTGGGGGCGGGGGGTGGGGGGGGGGAACTTCTCTTTGTTCAACGCACAGGGAACATTTCTCCACCTTGCATGTTTCCCTGAACCCAAAAAGTCAACTGAAAAAAAGTACAAGGTATCTGGCACAGAGATACCAGAGATCCTGGTCTCCAAACACAGCATCCAGCAGCTCTTCCATGGAGACCCCCTGGCATCCCGTGGCTGCTCCAGAAGGGATCTGGGTCTCCCATATGTCCCGTGTCACATCTGGTGGAGGATGCTTGGCAGGAGAGAAGTGTGCTGTAATATTGAGGCCAATGCCATGCTGCCTCTCGGGGAACCTGCATCCGTCGTGCACCAACAGAAAGCTTGGCCACGCTTTGGGTCCTCTGCTCAGGGTGACAGTGAGTCCACTAGTTAATGGCAGTTTTAGCAATAAGAAGGACTGAATGGCCAAACTCCTTACTTTGGTGTGTGTGCAGTTAGTTAACTTCTGGTCCATAGTCCTTCATGGTCCATATCCTCCGTATGCTGGTTTGCTTGTGTTTTTTGAACTGAATGTGCTAAATCTCCCAGAGTCAAAATCTAGGTGCAGTTGTCAGGATTCAGGCCAAGACTGCTTCCTGCAGACCGTACTGACGAGGCAATTCCCAGCTCGGTTCCCGCCAGTCTGTGCACCGTCCCACACTACCCAGCCGGCCATGTATGTGTTCCCATACGACACACCAGGCCATGCTCCAGGACAGACAAACCATGTTCCTGGAGAATGAGCAGTTTCTCTTCTGAGCCTGCAGTTCCCATCACACCACGCCTGGAAGCTTTGCAGGGGGCTAGTGGGGTAAGCACCTGCATCACTGCCAGCTCAGGGCAGACTTGTCCTGGAAACAGGGATCATTTTCTGCAGCAGAGCTCTTCCCTGAGCTCACGCTGAACGGTAACGCCATGAGGATAAAACCAGAAATAGTTTGGCACAACCATGGAAGTGAGACGGAAAATCAGTGGGAGCTGCAGCTTGCAGCTTCTGTTTTTAACACAAGCATTGCAAGTGACAGCAGTTCTTGGGATGTAACAGCCCTACAAACCCACAGCCTCTCGAGACACAGCACATACAGCAGGAACCCTCCAGCCTCAGCTGGGATGGGGTCTGCCTTGGCTTTTTAGCCAGGGCAGCTGGCAGAGTCCAGGCCAGCTGTGGCCATGCTCCCTGGTGGGTGTATGATCCCTGACTTCAAAGGCAGCTTGGCAGGAGCCTCGTCAAGGCAACTCTGGTCCTCGGAAAGACTGAGCATAGGCTCGGGCATTCACTCATGTGCAAAACGGGCACAAGAAGAAAACAAACCCTAAACCCATAAAGAATGAAAAACCTTCTCCAACGTTAACTTCTATGATCCTGCACTCCTCTCACCGCTGCTGTGTCAGCCTTTTCCCCCTGCCAGATGGGTCTGCAGATGGTGGCCTGCTCAGCAACCGATGCGCGTTAAAGCAGCTTCGATCAGCCCTGATTTCTCCGCCCTGCACGTGTTCGCGGCAGGGGAAGCAGAGAGCTGCACGTTGGCCTGGCTCCATTTCAGTTAAGGCAGAACAGCCCAGGCTGGGATGTGGAGCTGGAGACCTGCCCTCGCTGCACAGCTAATGGAAATAGCGTGCCTTTAAAAAAGTACTGCTGCATGGAGGGATGTGGCATTTGACGTCAAATTTCCTAGCCCTTCTGCGAAGTGGGCTGTTAGCCTTATCCTCCCTATAACATGGCAGCACCTAACTCAGAGTCCTGTATTTTCAGATTTGCTCATGTAATTGAAAGCATCTAAGTTCATATTTAGGAACAAAAGCAATGGGCTTTGCTTGGAAAGGGGAGAGCACACGCAGCTCCCACGGACCTCAGAAAAAAGCTAGATAAATCCTGAAGTTATTCACGGAGAAGACCCAGTGTTATTAGCTGCAGGATGACGCAGACACCACATTCCACCATCTAGCACCAATCTCACAGCTAACCATAGCTGGAGGTCAGGGAAGACAGGAATTGCTTGTTTAACCCTAAAATATATTTCTCCTGGTGGTGTCCTTAGATATGACTAATGAGTCATTCAAAAGTACAGCTCCAGGGCCATCTTAGGTAGCGATATCTCAGCTATTCCTGCATTGCTGCCCATGGCATTTACATGAGAGGCCTTAACACAGTATCATCCTACATTGCTTTAATTTGCTATTAAAACAATTACAGGCTTTTGAGTTTGGGCTTCTTTCCAGATACAGTAAATCTCCTCTGCAAGGCAGGCAGTGTGGCAGCAGCACTGCGCATAGCATCCATTAATTATGCTGACTCCAGTATAAACAGCGGCAAGGTCTTATCATGGAAAAATTCTCCACAGCCAAGGGCAGCTGCCTGAGTCCTATCGGCTCAGCGAGCGGACGTACTGACCTGGAACGGGCACAACACAGATGCACTGTGCTTTTCCCCTGCCATACTCTCTACAGATGGTTCAGCAGAGCCCTGAAATGCTGGCTTTACTTTAAGCAGCTGGAGGGATGTTTGGGATCACACCCTTTATAAAGATTGGCATGGATGTCAAGGCAGAAGACATTACGATGCACCACAGCTCAGCTGCCTTCTGGACACTAAGAGTAATAGGTGAATGGAGGAGCGATTATGATCATTTTAGGGCACTGTCCTGCCAGGGTCATGCACTTGGCTCTGATGCAGCGAAAATCTTTAGCACACGCCTACATGAGCACACGAGGTGTTACCCATCTCACCCTGCACAGACAGGGCAATTCAGCTTCTCCATCTTTGCCACCCAGTACCCTCCCTCAGGAGGTGCAAGGCCATCTCCACCGCCTGCCAAGGCGGCCCAGACAACTGGATTGCATTAAGCTAGACATGAAGCTTGGAAGAAGTACGGTGCAAATCAATAGCCTGGGCTTACCAGTACAACTGAGCTAGTCTGATTTACCTTGCTTCCAAGTGCTGAATTGCTTGGAAACTATATTTCCCATAAGCCCAGGTCATATTTTTAAAGGTGCTTAGTGACTTGACAGCTTATATCTCAAAGACTTACACTGAAATTCGGGCTTCAGTGCCCAGATTCAACAAAATACATATGTGTAATATCAGTTTGAGCTCCTGTCTCCCAGCGAGGACCCAAAGCATGTGGTTGGAGCTGGGCCTAAGCATCTAAGTCACTTAGGAAATTTAGACTTTGGCACCTAAGTCACCTAGATGCTATAGTTATATTTAACCTTGACCAAATCTGTGGCCTGCCCACAGGTTCTCCTCCTTGTGAGAATCCTCAGCAGCATCAATATTTATTTTTTAAATCCAATTCTTGGACAAGGCACAAACCCAGAATCCTGAACATCATAAATATTAAAGTTCCTATAGCACTTTCTGTGGAGGAGAGGTGTTAGCCCCAGGACTCTGGTCAGGTTCCAACTCAAGCAATTGAATTCAGCCTCTAACACTTCAAATTCCCTCTCCAGTTTCTGTTTCATTGTGTGGTATCCCTCTTTGCTTTGACTAAGCCCTGTGATGTTAGTAATTTTCTTCTGTTCATTTACAAACCTATCCCAGCTCCACCAGTAGCAGAAATGGCAGGACTTGCATTGTCTTTCTCCAGGAATATAAATACAAAAATACAGTATTTTCCTCTTAATGTGATCCTTTTACTTTCTCATTCACAGTAGAGTTGAGATTAAAATATTATGCAAAAATAATACAAATTCAGAGGAAGAGCTCTGCAGAAAAAGAAGTTTGATGCTTGTGAACAGGTCACACAAAACGATGTTGATGATTTCAGATTCTGCTAAGAGCTGTCTACCAAGGCAGCGGGAGATTTCTCACTTCAGTCTTCCCTGATAAAATAATAACAATAATTGAGAATTGTAAGTAGAAATGAAATATTCCTGTCAACAACACTAAATTTTTTAAAAGAGACATTTCACAACAGAATGATCAGCTGCATTTGCAACACTTGACAAAACCAAATATTGATTTTCAGCTTTGTTCGCTGAGTGAAATCACCACGAACTGGCACCTGTGCTGTCAGTGGCACTGGCAGAGCCCAGCCTATGGCATGAACATTACCCACTGCTGGTAACCAGCGTCGGTTGGGAGTAACCGGGGAGGTGAGCTTGGGATGGGGTGCAGCCATGGTCAACATGTGAGCAGGGCTCATTCTATCACACCTACTGAAACCTGCTGTCAGCAACAGGAATTAGGCTCATCACAAGAAAAAGTTGGATGTCGATCTCATTGCAGTGCCTGGGAAGTCGGTGAGCATTACTTTTCTCCCAATTAAGTAAATCTGAAGTGAATCACATGCTGCAGGACTCCGGTGTAAACACGGCATGAGACTCGGCCAACAGATTCGGGACTGAAATGGGGTAACCTGCACCCGCCAGCCCCCCCCGCCTCG
>JAVKLA010000002.1:27244043-27255449 GCA_034782735.1 Sagittarius serpentarius | reverse complement strand
AATGGGGTAACCTGCACCCGCCAGCCCACCCCCACCCCCCCCACCCCACCCCCCTGGGAGGGAGCACACACTGACTGTCCTGCAAAGGGCTTTGTTAAATCTTCTCCTTACAAAGGAGATGAATGCGGGACACATAGCGATCCCTCCCTGCCTCCTTTGAAGAGCAGTGACATTCCTGGGATGCTTGAGAGTTGATGGTGTTGAAGGCTTTGAAGTGAAGTACTTGAGCAGTCTATTTTGACTTCCCTGGGTGACTCATGCTCAGCTCCGTATCTAAGATGGCTTTTCAGCTTCCTTTGACTGTTTTCCAAAAGTTACATGTTTGCTCAGCCTGACCATGGACTGTAACTTTTCTGTTCACCATTCATCTTTCCTCCTGAGGGTGCATGAACAGCTTTCTAACTCCAAAGGAGTTCAATGGTTCAGACAGTGTTTTTCAAGAATAGCAAAGTCTAAAGGCATTTCTGCATCAATAGGACAAATCTTAACCCTTTGACAAGCCCATGCAGCTCCCAGGGTGCTGGCTTGGAAAGCATCAATGCAAGGCACTTAGCTGTGAAGCTACAGCTGATCACATGGCAAATGGCATTTATACAGAAAATCAGAAGCACGAGGGAGGTCCCTTGCACTTTTGTTGCGACACATATCATAAGGATATAAGAAGGTATTTAGAAATAGCTTCACAAAGTTATATCCTCCAGAAGAGGATTTGTAAGAGTGATTCTAGATCTGTATATTGCATCTTTCACCCAAACACCTGCAACACCCGCAACACCCTTGCAAATGTACTATTTTTAGATACTCTTGTTTGTACGCAATGCCATGTGGCTCTGCAGTTGGACAATGTCCACCCACAGTGCCCCATCCTAAATGGAGCAGGGTCCTGACTCTTTCCCAGAGGAGTGGGTTGAGGTCCCAAGACCCAAATCAAGAAGAAATGCACACACATTCACAGGGACCTTGATTTTGGTGTTTCCTCCTGCCACCCACATACAACCCTTTCTCTAAGAGAAGATCCTTAAAAAACCACCCATGAACAGCTCTACTGCCAAATCCCCCAGGCTGTGACAGGAGCCGCTGCAAAATATAACAACTACCATAGGTAACAGCTTTTAAGTTTTTAATCAATTGAGAACTTTATTTGATTTTCATTTAAATTTCACTGCTAGGTGACAATTCCTAGGGTTACAACAACTTGCCTGCCTGACGTTTGGCCCAGGAATTAGCAGTTTCCCAAATGTTTTTTTTACCTTCAGGGTTACAAGCGCTTGCTTTGGGGAATCAAGTCATCCTCATTGCTCTTAGCAGTGCACGCCCTGCAGAGAGGCACAGAAGATGTAGCGCCTGTTGTGCCGCACAGCCCCGCTGTTGGCACTGGCTCAGCACGCCTGGGGAAGGATGTTACAAGGATCAGAGGCAACATGAGGAATATCAAGGTACAGAAACACCACGAGCCTGACTCCAGGTTCACTCGGGAAATCTTTTCCCAGAAGGATTACCCGGCTGGAATTCGAGGCACAGCACTTTCCTACCCTCTGGAGTAGGAAGACGTAAATAGTTTCAGGAGCTAATGCGACCTGCACCCATCATTCAAGTAAGGCAAAAGTATTTATACAAGTTATAACAGAGTGAAGAAACAAATGCTGGATCTGGCTGCAGGTTTCCACTTACTGCAGCTGGAGCTTGCAAGTGAAGGGACTAGTCTCTTAAGCACACAGGTACATCTGACACCAGTTAATCAGAGCACAATCTGTGGTTCATCATTGTGTGACAGCCCCAGACCCACATCTGGGTCCTTCAAGACAGGATCAGACCCACGAGTCACTCCCTTGGTGGCACAGGCTGCTATGGCACGCAGCCAGTCTGATACAAACGTCCACTGCTACAAATCTGTGGACTTTCCCTTATTCCAGCTGCATTTTATCCGTGACATGGGGGACAGGTTTAAAGTATTTCTGGCACTGCGAGGGAGCAGGATTCACTTCCCGTCTCTCACGCTGGCACCGTGAGGACCAGTACCAGAAAACTGTTTTACTTGAGGACACCAAAGGGCACTCCATGGTTCTAGCTCTTGGTTCTTTTACTTCTCCACTAGAAAAAGGATCCCATCTGGATTGGTGGGATGAAAGCCACAGAGAGGAGGCACCACGGCCCCAGGCCTGCAAGGCAACAGGAGCATGGAGGCGGCTCAGCAAGGAAGGAGGGCTGGCTGCTTTGGCCAGTGACAGAGAAGACTTCGATGCCTTCATCTGTAGAAGCTGCTGAGCATCCCTTCATACCAGGAAGCCAATGCACTAAAGAGAGATGGATGCTGGTGTGATTTTTATCAGCCCACAAAGCCAGGCGAAGATGAAACCATGGAGAACGCCCCATGTGACTGCTGATTTCAGACAACCCCTCTCCCTTCTCCTTCCCTTCTCCCTCACCGTGTTCCTCTCACCATGGAAAAAGTTATTTCCTATCTCTCCCTGATGTCTCTCCACATCTTCTGTCAGCCCTGGGACACCCTTGTGCCAGCGAAGCACGCGGAGCCAACCTGTCAGGGATGGTCCCTGCCCAGGTCACCTCCACGTCCGTGGGTCTAAGCACAGAGAGACCCCATGCAATTACTCTGTACTTCTGCCACACGGTGCAGCTATCGCAGCCACTGCCTGGGAGAACCAGGCCCCTTTGTACCCTACAATGACCTTTTCGTGTGGGCTAATTACCGGCACTGAATAGGGGGAATGTCTGGGAGTGGGGTGTATGTTCATGCAAGTGCAAGTATGCTATTTCTATAGGTTTCTCTTCAGTCTGTCCTCTATACAGTCCTATAAACTGAACAGAACAAAGATTTCTCAGGGCAACCTATTCACCCCCTTGTCAGTAAGAGGACTGCTACCTCCCCTGTTTTGCACTGCAAATGCTTTGCTCCTTCCTCCAAGAGAGGGTGACCTCTTCCAAACAGACTGCAGCACTAAGAGGCCTTTTCACTGGGAGTCTGATCTTAGGTACGGCACTTACCGCTCCAGGGGTGGGAGCATGCCTCATTTCTGAAGATCAGATCAGGTTTTTTTTCCTTTACATCCTTCGTCCTCTCAAATCCTCTCTGTTATATTCTGTTCATCCTAAAAAAACCATGACAGGGGTAACTGTCTGGAGGAGATAACACTCCCCATGGCTAATAGTTCAGACGCTACCTTGTCTAAAAGATTAAAACCATTCAACTGTGATGCCCAGAAGTGTTTGGACCTCTAGGCTGGGTGGCTCACCTCTGTCTTGGCTTAGACACTGTAGGAGAGGAGAACATGGGTATTGGTCAAGGAGTGAAAACTGGGCCACCCATTTACTTATACATATCATACGTATATATTACTGGATGCGTAAACCAGATACCTAGTTGCCCACCACCAGGAAATAGGGCGTTTGCATCCCTCTATGTAATCTCCAGACACAGTCTGTTGTCGCTGAACAGCCTCCCCTTCACATCGGTTCAACGTCCGACTGCCTGCTCTCACACCTTATGCTTTGCTTAACTACCTGTAGTGGTCTGCCTGCTGAGATTTATACATCCTTTATGTTGTGATAAACAAACACAGCTCACCATCCAGGGTCCTCTCCTCTCTGCTGATGTTATGAGCAAGGAGAAATACTGAGGGGGTCTCGGTCAGTCTTATGCTCAAAGACAGTCCCTTCTCTCCTGGAGACACCAATGGGCTGACCTCCAGGTCGGGGCTGGTTAATGAACCCCGGTCCTGCTCTTATTATCTCAAAGGCTCCCTTGGAGCCCTGGTGATTCCCCATCAGATGGTTCCTCTAACTGTACCCCCAAACCCTCCCACTCTCATTCAGCTTGGAGGTGACTTCATATCACTGCGTGTTACGAAAACGTTCCAAGTGTTCTTTCCAGGGCAGGCTAATGGCAGAAATTAAATAATCCAATCTACTACTACAGTGAGACTGGGACATGGGAAGGAAAGAGCCAGGTATGATTAATAACCCTTTTCCTAGAGGCCTTTGGGGGAACCCCAGCACTGCAAAACTCATGGTCAAGCTACAGCCTGGAGAGGTCCGAGATGGGTCATTCTCTAAAGCTCTGTGGGCCACACTAGAACCTTACTTACAAGCTTAGGTTTGGAGACACACGACAGCTACTTGAAAGGAAAAGGGCATCATGTCTGTATGAATGACTTACTAACCCTTCCCCAAAACAGATCCCTTCAGCTCCAAAACCTCATGTGATGACCACACCTTGGCATCTCCTCCTCCCTCTCTCTACCCTCCTGAGATCTCACTCATCCACTCGAGCAAGCAAGGCTTAGCAAAGAGAACATGGACCCCACAAACAAAAGTCAAGAAAAGGCAGGATCGAGCTTGAATGGCATTCCCACATTTCCATATTTCCAGATTTTGGGCTCTATGTAGAGAGCGTGAACCCTCCTCCACGTCCTGCTCCTGTCTGTGTCCCTTTCATGCTGGTGAGATTTGTTGCGGGATAATTCTCAACGACCATCTCCCCACAACAAAGCCGCCCCCTTTAGATGTGGGCAGATGATATAGAAAATGGGTGGTTCAGGCTGATTTCATGAGGCCTAATAAATCTTCAGTAAATTAAAACTCATCCCCCTTTCCTCCCCTCCCTGGGCCTTTGTCTTGCTAATACACATTAAGCCCTGCCTGGCTACACACTTTGAGGCATTTCGGAGGTGAGGTCTGTACAAAGCTGCAGATGTGGGAGCTTTAAAGGACCTTTGGCCCTGGTGTTACCCATTAACATCAGCCATGCCAGCACAAGAATCTCACCATGGTTCTCTCCCCTCAAAAGGGCTCCCAAGTAACAACCTCGCCTTTTGAAGGGGGGGAAAGAAATAAAAGAACAGAAGGAATGAGCAAGGGAGAATGAGAGAGAGACCTTCCAAAAGAGGTGTTCCCTGTAAAGCTAATTTTGTCCCTAAATCATTGTCTGAAGCTGGTTGCTAGTTAGAAATTGCTTAAGAAATCAGTGCACCTCTTTCAAGCCAGGCGATGCTGGCACTCACAACAGCATTCGCTGATATATGATTCATTTCTCTCATCTCCACTGACCGTTTCCACCCTGACCTTCCTAGTTTCAGACCTTGAAATAAAGAGCCCTAACGCAGTCCCATATTCAAAGAGCCACTTTTGTCCCATATTCAGGTTTTTATTCCTCTTCAGATGTTCTCTATGCTTTCCACCCCTCTTTAGAAATCAAAATCAAGCTGCCACCCAGGCTAGAAACAAAATGACAGGCCAAAAATATGTCTGTGAATGTAATAGCCCTTCTGGAGTATCCTCTTTTGCCCTAGTGTCTTCTGTTATCCTTTTACTTGGAGCACACTGCTGCCCTATGTACTTGCATCCCCTCTCCAATACAAGGGAAAATGCAGCCAGGAAAGCCTCGTAATTAATCAACCTGCCCATTTCCAGTGGGCAGAGATTTGGATAAAAGCTTCAAGGATGTGAACAATTCATTTCTCTGTTCAGCGCGTTCACCAAGGTGCTTTCAGGCGTGATTCAAACAAGAAGTAACAGCTCCTCTCCCCAGGTTTCTCAGTGGAGGCTGTGCCTTCCATCCCTTCAAGCACTTTGGCTAAAATGTAAAGAGAAACTCTCTGGCCCTATGTGGGTTCTTTAGAAGTTGTAAGGTGTGATGAATGAGCTCTAAAAAACACAGATCAAGAGGAAGATAGCGGGGATGAAAGGACAGACAGTTAGATCAGACTAGACATCCTGGGATGAAAGGAAAGGTGAATGGGTAGCTAGATTAGACAGTTACGGTAAGTGGAAGGCAGGAAATCCAAACTTGTAGGTGTTTATCCTAAACTCCAGATCTGCACCTGTAAAGGCTGCTGCTGCCTTACTTCATTTTTATTCAGTCCTTTCATAAGCAAATTTCCTGGCCTGATCAGGAGGTGCCCCTGGCACAGGGACCGTGAGCATGGAAGAGAAACGAAACAAACTGACCAACTAACCTCATTTATATATTTTTTAAAAATCTCAAAGGAAAGCTTAGATCTCCATTCCTTTTAAACTTTCGGGCAAAGGCACGGGTCAGTTCTCATTTTATCAGGATCTCTTTGTCCATCCCAGTGAGAAGGGACTGTGCGCTTTGAACAAGCTACAGTATCGCGGGCTCGGGAGGATTACGGACAGGGTTTATCTCTGGAGCATGGAGCTTGTTAACTCCGGACTGTGGCTGGAGGCTAAGGCTGAGAGTTCTCCCTGTCCAATCAGATAAACATGAATGCCTCTCACTCTGCTAGCGAGCTAGCACGAAACCCTACAGTGTCACAGTAAATAAAGCCAGTGAGAGGAGAGTGTGTTCTACATTCATTCGCCAAATCAAATCCCAACAACATCCAAAACAGTTCAGATATTTATCTGGGGCTGCTTGTCTATCCCAAAAGCACAATGAGACTTGTCATGTTTCTATGCTTTCCTGGTGAGACTATTTTACAACAAAGCAATTATCCCTTGGGGATCATATAACTATTTACATATTCATTTCCTGGTGTCGTACCCATCATTTCCTATCACATCACGGGAAGGCAGCTGCCGTCCTCTCACACTGTGCAGTCCTCAGCAATTCAGGCTGATAAGCAGCATGGAGCTTAGAGATCAGCTGGAGGGGCACACCGGGGCACTGTGCTGCCTTTCTTTACATGGCAAAACTTTAGATAAGTGGAGAAGTGCATCACTGGTCATATAAAATCTATCCCGCTCACTTCAGCGGAATTTCACACTGACAACTTCAGCCTTCTCATGTAACTTTGTACATTAGCCTTCCATGCTAAACCTTGACCAAAAGCTACAGTTTTGTTTCCTCCTACATGGGGGACACACGAAAATTAGCAGAACAGCACTTTTTTCTTGTCAAGACATTTGTAAAAGCATTTTTCAATAGATAGTAGAACCATAACAAAATATGTAATATGCTCCATTTTTGCCAGTAATGGGGTTGCATGTCATCCCCCTACGGCTCCATCTACACATCAAAGATTCCTGCATTTATTTCTATGACATCCATTTAATTTTATTCCAAAATCACTACAAAGCCCAAAGTTGCTCAATACCTCTGTTACGGCATAATAGAAAGCCATAATGTGGAGCAACGCTGCCTTTCTCTGAAGCTTAATCATTTTAGCCTTGATCAATTAAGGCCCAACTGCTCTGGGCTCCTGCACAGTCAAAGAAAAGATCCTCCTAACGTCTGAACACCTCCTGGAGATGCCTCTGCTTGTCACCAACAACAAAGGTGGTAAAAAACAACTAGATTCTCATCTCCAGTCTTTCAGTTATGTACCAAGTTTAGGTAGAAGAAAATCACCCTTTGGATGTCTGAAATCAGTGTCACAGTTACCACCTTGACAGCGAGCAAACATATCTCAGCATTTGGCTTTTCATACTTTGCGCTGAATAGGAAAAATAGTCTTGTGGCCAGTTGATTGCGGTTTTCACTCCATTGAATCAAACCAGGAAAGGAAGATCCAAAATGACATTTTAAAGACATACGTAAAAACTCTGGCAGTAAATAAACCCAAAGAGGGCAAATATGTGTTTCATTGCAAACACCGTAAGCCTCAAAGTGGCTACGGAGCAGTAACTCTTCTCTTTTACGAAGGACCCTCCACCCAGGATCCTGAATGTTCTTCAAAAACAAATGAACTCCATCTTCTAACATCTACCTGGCCTGACCGACAGATATTTCTAAGACTTGTGGCCTCATCCTGCTGAAATTTACCCCTTCATTTGGAGCAGGATGCAGTTCCCTTGGCACAAAAATGCACACAGCTCTTTGAAATGCTTGGCAAAGTCCTTCGCTGCAAGTGGCATGCTCAAACGTGCTCCACTTGAAGGGAAGCACAAAACTATTACCGACTTCAAAGGCAGTGGGACTCAGCCCCAGGGTGGAAATTAGCTTCAACATTAATTGAATTAAAAGAGGGGGATTCCCTTCGAAGAACTGCCACTTCCTGGGCCATGGGCTGAGATTTGTATTGAACACAATTATAACTAGGCCAAAACACTGGAAAACAGGTGCCGAATTTCGTGGCCAGGCACCCCAAGATCCAGTGGAAAACAAGTATGTGTGGAAACTCAAGGTGGAGTTTAATTTGCCTGACCACAACCCTGCTGAAGGACAGGACAAGGGCAGAGGCTCCTGAAAAGCACCACAGCTCCTGGAGCCGGGACCGGAGGCAGGACCTCAGCTCCCATTAGGCAAAGTACCTGTGTGAGTATTTCTAAACCTCTATCATCTAAAGAAAAGGTGAAAAGGAAAAATAAATATGAATTAAGCATGATCGACAGAGGCAGCTGGGAAACTACATCCCAGCAAGGTGTGAGCTGCTGTATTCAGTCCCCAGGGCTGGAAATGCCACTAGCCTCAAGGCTTAAAATGTCCCTCATGGGGTGTCCACAAGCCCCAAAAGTCTTAGCTCCGTGTGTTTGCCACCTCCAGGAACGTGTTGGGGCAGATAGGTTTTGGTTAGGATACATTCTCTATTCAACCTTACTCCTCCAGGGTTAAGAAGTCCCTGATATCCCTGAGACTCCTCTGCATTTTTGGATGTGGTCTCCAGATCTTTGTCCCTTTTCTCCTGCATTTATACACACCAGCACTTGTGGGTTGGAGCATCTGTTCCCAGCCCTTCCACTTCTGAAGCTTACTCAAAGAACTACTTAGAAAAAACTATTAAAATCAATAAACTGGATTCCTCTCCACACCAAATGACCTCCCAAATCCTCAGCACCCTCTAGCCTTGGGAAGGGTGCGACCCCTGCAAGAACAACCCTCTCCAAACATACCAGTAGCCTCCCTTTTCGACTCACAGACAAAACTGGACAGCATTTACAATGAATAATCACGCTGCATAAGCAGGATTTTGCCGTTTGCTTCCTCCTGCAGCACATCAGGCTCTTACAGAGACAAAGCCCAATCTGCTGAAAGCATCGCTCTTCTCTGTCTGGCTGAAACCTACTCTGTTTTCTCCCCTCCCAGAGGAGATGGGTCTGAATCAGTGATTTGTGGCTCAGAGCAATGCTCAGAGCTGCCTTTCCCAGGAATTGCAGTAGTCCATGAGGTGAAGGTGTCAACATCAGATAAAGAGGAATGCACCTACCGGACAGCTAGCATATCTGATCTCAGCTTAGGTTACTTGCTGAGCAAAGGCCAGCAAGATGCCTCAGAGCAGCCAGCCTCCTTGAAATAGGTAGTTTAATGAGATCAGATGTGTTCACTGCTAGGAAGTCAGAAAGAAAAGCAGGTAATGGCCTCAGAGAGCTGGGAAAACCTCTGCGGACCACGGGACAGCTTGCTCTGGTGAAGAAGAGCCAACCCAGGGGAACAACAAATTGGGCCACAGATATTCAGACACCAGTTTTGGATGCTGGTCTGCTTTAATTTTTCTAGAGGACAGAGCCAAGACTTGATGCCCCAACAAGGTGAATGGAGTTTTGATCAAGTCCCCAGGAGAACTTATTACTGGGCTGATGACTGCTCCTGGCCTGCAGTCTCCCCAGGTATTTCTCCTCCAGGCTGAGGGCTGGCATGGCTTCAAGCCTGCCCTTATCCCCACACTCCTGTGGTTGTATAATGTGGGACTATTATCCTTCTGCCTTGCACCTTGCTATAGCTCTTAGCACGGAGAAAATGTTCCTTCAACTGTTGCATAGCTACTGTAGAAAGCTCTTTTCATCAGCAGGTGTCACACAGCTCTGCCACAAAGAACAGGGTCCCTATTGCCATTTTCTACATGAGGAACGTAAAGCAGAAAGAGACTTGACTGAGGGCACTCACCAGACCAGGGGCCAGAGAGAGAACAGGTCTCCCAGGTTTCTGTCTTGTGCTTTCATAGCAGACTTCTGCCAGCCTTCCGCTCATAGTAAAATGAAACAAGTGCTATTCTGTGATAGAAAAAGCACTGCACATGAATAGCCATCAGTCAAAAAGGGTGTGCTGTGAGGATGGCCCAAATGCCCAGTTTGGAGAAGAAAAGAACAGTGTTGTGACCCCAGCAAAGGGCAGGACCCCCGCGCTCCACCACTGCCCTCTGCTGCCAAAGCCTTCACCTCTGACACCCGACCATGCCCTTTCTCCAGGGTCTTTCTGCAGCCAAGGCTACCAAATTCATATTGGCTCTCCATGAAAGGCCACGAGTTCATCTGAATCATCCTCGCCTGCAAACTATGCCAAAACTCAGAAAGAGATGCTAAAACTGAGAGCCTCTGTAGCACAAACTTGCAGCTCTGGACCTTTGTGGTTCTGGCTTGAGTATCACAGAGACGAGTTTTATCAAATGAAACACATCATGCACTCACGATCTGCATGGCTGACCTTGCAGGACATGCCACTGGGTGCTGCTGGTGCAGTGACGTCTCCCTCACAAACGAGTGAAGTCCCCTGCCAGGAGCTACCTTGTCCTCCTTGCCTCTGTCCCCGTGTGCGCACGAACCACATTTCCTCCACCTCCCCTCAGCTCACTGACCAGTTCTCTGCACGATGCCTGGGATGAAGGGCACAGCAGTGTCCCGGCTGTCTCCTTGGGGGTTTCCTGTCTTCTTTGTGCCTGCCAACTGCCTCTGGGTAACTGCTGCCCCAACACGCCTCTACCCAAACCGTGCATTGCTGAGGCACCCGGATGGATGTTAGCTAACCTCCAAGACTCGCTCTAGCAGACAAGATTTCTGTGCTTTTCCAAGAGAGCAGTGCCAGGCAGAGGCAAAACTTCAGAAACGCCCCATGAATTAAAAGAATAATAAGTAAAACACAAGCTGTGTGTTGTTTCTATTATTTATCCTGCAGCTTTTAACTAACCAGCAGTACCAGAGCACCTCCGGGGGACAACCTCTCTCCCTCCTTCCTCCTCCCTCCCTCCCAGCGGCATAAATAAGGAGAAAGCTCCACCCAAGTGAGTGAACTGACACAGAAGCTCCCTGAGCCAACGTGAGAGGAGAAATCAGGCCTTAAAATTGACACAGGCAAGGACTACTTCTATTCATTCGCCGCTGCGCTCCTATATGTCATTTAGGCACATCTAAATGCACAGCGCTCCAGCTCTCCCGCAGCAGCAGCAGCAACCCAGCTTTCTGCATGTTTAATTGAGCTCCGACTGACCCGAGCTCCTGTTGCTCCCAGGAGTATGACAAAAGTTCACCTTTTCCCAGACATGGGGTAATTTTGGAGCACGCTCACGCACGTCCCACTCTGCATCCCCTGCATCCTTCCCGGGATGCTGCAGGGTGAAGAGTAAGAGAGGTACGCATGGATCCGTCAGCATTAGTCTCCTCTCAGGATGGCTTTTTAAGCAGGAGAGGTTATAAATAAATGAATCAAAAAGGATGTCCCACCATCACCCATGAGCCAGCCTCCTTCCCTCTTTCTCCCCCCGGCCCCCCCCCCCCCCC
>JAVKLA010000002.1:27211825-27235513 GCA_034782735.1 Sagittarius serpentarius | reverse complement strand
ACAGGGAAGAACTTCGTCCTTACGTCTAATCTAACCCTACCCTCTTTCGGTTTAAAGCCATTGCCCCTCGTCCTGTCGCTACACGCCCTTGTAAAAAGCCCCTCCCCGGCTTCCCTGGAGGCCCCTCATAGGTACTGGAAGGGTCTGTCATTGCTGCCCAGAAGCTCCATAGCTTTGAAGGCAAGGCTGAACACAGAGCCTTTCCTACGAAATGGCCAGTCAAGGTGTTAACCTCCAGTCATCAGGGTCCTGCACCTCTAGCCACTGTCTAGGTTGGGTTTATGTTGCTGCAGACTGGGTTTGTGCTGCTGGATCATCATCATCTACTGGCTATGAAATGAGAAACGATGAATTAGACTGCAGGTTTATGAAAACACATGCCTCCATCATTCAAATGCTGGTACCTCTGTACACTAAGGCACTGAGTAGGATCAGTGGTAAACAACCGAGACAGAGCTGGACCTCAAGGTGGGTAAAAACAGATGTGCATCATCTGTAGTTATTCACTAACCTATGTTTGAAAACACCCCCAGTTTCTGTATAAATAAACCAGGATATTACCTAGGGTGCTGCTGAGTGGGTGCAGCTTCCCTGTATCTTTATCCTAGATGCCTCGTAATTGTTGGGAGTCTGTTCTCCCAGTCTTTCCCTTCAGTTCCTTAAAATGTACCTAAAAAAAAACCACACCGGAAATCCAATCCGCCTGTTGTAAATACTTCCAGAAAGACTTCTAATTCCAGATCAGAACACAAAAATAAAAGCAAATGGACAGAATGTCCAATGAAAAGGAACTTCAACGTTTTCACAGGAGTCTCGTGGGTGTTCTCTAAACCTGGGGTTAATTAGAGACCCTGATGATTTCAGGCCAGTACTTAACAGAAAATGAAAAGAAACAGATAACAGTTTCTTTAGATATGTGTCAGGGATCCCTCCTTTGTTAGCACAACATCCCTCGCCAGACAGGAGGTCTGGTAGAGAGGAGTAACTCCATCTTCCCTCTTGGTATCCTGCACCACAGATAAATCAGCCACGCATAAAAGGTCTAACTGGAAGAAGGGAGCGTTCCTGCACGTCTCTAGGATTGACAGCATTTCTTGAAAAGGGATTAAACAATAATGTTCTTGTATCAGTAAAGGATTGGGTCCTCCCCTCCTCCCTCGCCCACGTAGGCGTTGTGCACAGCAGAAGGCGGCAGGTCTGTGCCCCGTACGTACAACAGCCTGGGTGGTTACTGCCTCCCGCCGCGGTACCTGTCCTGCGGATGAGCAGGGGAGCGTTGTTCGGGGCTGCCAATCCAGGACTTCTCGCTGGCTCTGAACTGATCTAAGAAGGTGAGACACAGCACTGAGAATATTATTAAATGGAAATGAGCAAAAGCAAAAGCAGCAAAATCAATTCGAGGACTTGGTTCGCGTTTTGAGGGAAAGAAATACTTCCAGAATCAGGTTAAGCAAAGACTTACTGAGCCACTTATTGATTTCTTAATGAGCCTGGGGGGGGGGGGGGGAAGAAAACAAGAAAAAAGCACAGAAAAAAAGAGATAAGAGATTCCAGACAGAAATGGTCACACAGTTTCCTTCTACATGTAAAGAAAAAGTCAGCAAACCTCTGGAGAGCAGTGCAGCAGAGAGAAACATGTTTGTTTGAACAGTGATGTGGCAGCGAGAAGTGGCTCACAGTTTGGGGGAGGGCAGGGCGACGGAAAAAAGCCAAGAAGAAAGAGATTTTCACAGAGCAGCACCTCAGGAACCTGCGCCAAATTGTCCAGCCTGCTGCTACAAGAGTTAAGGATGCATATCTCATCTGCCCGGTTACCCAGCGCGGGTTATTTTTTGTTTGCGTGCACCACCACAGTGCCATTGCAATTGGACTTTGAAATCTATCAGGTAGGGTCTGTGCAAGGACAAATAACTGGTACAGAGGCATCTTACGGGCAGCTCCCTTAACCTAGCTAAACTACTTCTGCTGGTATAACCATGTGTAACTGCCACAGGCGTGTCCTGCGCTGGGTTTCAGCTCTACAAAAGCCCTCTGGTCAACGCAGTGATATTGTTACACTGACAAAAGCTTCCAGCACGGACCTGACCTCAGTCACAGCTCTTTGGCAGTCCGCAGGGATGATAACACCTTCGCCCTCCAGCAGTGTGGCATGTCACAGGTCAGGGCCCTGTTACAGCAATACCCAAAGGAAAGACAGGCCCAGGCCACAGTCTCTGCAGTACAGAACAACTCCTCATCTCAGCCCTGAGCTCTGCAACCACCCAGCAGATATTCCTGATTCACAGTCACGTCCCTGCTGGGAGGCAGGTACGGCCATGCCCCCTTTACAGCTGGGGAGGCCAAGGTCCAGACTGGTTAAAGATCGTGTGATGCTCAGGTGGTGCCACTTCAGAAATGCCAGAAGGCTGAAAAGGGACTGCCCCGACCCTGCCTTCCAGGGCAGATTCAGCCAGATGAAATAAAAGTGCTTTGTGCATGCATAGGGAAAGCAAAATATGAAGTACCTCCATCAGGTTTAAATCCACATGAGGCATTGCAACTGTGCAGCTTTTCCAGGATAAAAAAGAAAAAAAAGAGAGAAAAATCCTGCTCCACTGTTAGTAGTTGAGCTGGTAAAACGCCTCTGGGCTAAGGGAGATCTCAGAGGCGATGCAGAGAATGAGCTTGGACCCCACCAAATCTGTGAGAGGGGCTGAGACCCTCGTGCAAGGAGTCAGGAGTCCTGTCCCATAGGGCCCATTACCCACTGGGGAAAGGAGGTCCTATGGCTACTGGTTTCAATCGTATAGCCTGATAGAGCAAAAGACAGCAAGAGGGGAAACACCAGGGCTCCGACTGGCAGACCAACACCTCAATACCATGGTGCAACTGGAAGTGCAACTCTGCTAAAGCTGCACTGTGCTGCCTCTGAGATAGCCCAAGTTTGGGATGAGAAAAGAGAGGAGCTGGGAGCACAGCTCCAACTCCAGGGGACAGACATTATAAACTTTCAGCGGCCAGGCAGGCTCCCAACTAAAATGAACGCTTTAGGAAGTGCAATAGACATACAAATACTCCACATCTAAGGAGAGTTTGCCCCCAAAGCAGGTCTTCCTCTGAAGGACAGTTGAAACTGAAATGAAGCAGCACCAGCCTTGCTGTTTCCCACATGCTATCACAGTAAATCAACACCAATTTCAGCGTTTGCCCGAAAACCGCTGACTGTAAACTGCAGCGGTTAAGGGTATTTGTCACAAACAGCTGTCCCGGACACATCGAGCAATGACCTCCGAGAGAGGAGCCGGGGCCATGGGAAAGAGTCACAAACCCAGAGCAGCTCCCCAGCGCACGCCTGCCTCCAAAAATCAACATGGACCGGGCATGGGGGAAGGGGGAGAGAACATCTATTCCCTTATTAAGTAGCGCTCTTTCTCTCTTTTTCTAATCTATGGAAAAATAGGAATGCAAAGGAGAGCAGAGAGGAGCCTTTCTTCGCAGCAGGGGATGCTGCCGGGTGCCGGGACGGCGGCTCCGCTGGGATGCTGCAAGCCCAGAGCTTCTCAGGGTGTTTGCAAAAAGGGGAGTCAAACCACTGGCCGGAGGAGAGGCAGGGAGACCAGGATGAGCATCTTAAGGTTTAAAATGCAAATTCCTCCACTTTATTTTAGGTGGAGGGGTCAAGGTTTGCCTATTTCTTCCTCTCCCCGACCCCCCCCCCCCAACACTCCTTCCCCCTTCCTCCCCGAGTTTTGTTTAGGAAGGGACTGTAGATGCGACAAGGTCTTTGTGCTGGCCATTCAGCTGAATGAAAAGGCCGAGGAGTCCCAGCGGAGGGAACAAACTTTTGGGGGTCAGCGCGGTCAGCTTAGAATAAATGTGTCGTATTGTTTGTATTAAGGACATGATCTCAGCGGGGTGCCCGGAGCCACCGCATACAACATGAAGGACTATTTATTCAACACTGAAATGCGCAGGGCACAGGACTCCTCTCCCAGGGAAAATACGAACTGCTGCTGCAAACGTGCCTGCCTATTCCTAGCAGCAAGATTTGCTGGAGGGGGCAAATAAAACTCCTCTTTTTTTAATATGCATCATAAATACGGATGGATGCTGAGCTCTCTTGGCAAAAAATAATCATAGCTAGAAAGCAGTGGGAGCAGCAGTACAGCAAAGTGCCTTTTTATTGTTGCTTTTCTCCAAAAGATGGACAGTTCAGGTCATTAAAGGCCTAAGATAGAAACAGTTTCTCTTAGCACTGTTTGAAAACAGGCTTTTGTTTCCATGGAAGTGGCACAGTCCTTTCTTGGGTTGCCTCCACCGCAGAAGTGGCCTGCGGCCGTGGGGTGGGAGTGGGGCTGCTGGAGCGAGGGGAGCCCTGCGGCCCCCGACAAACCCACAAGAAATCCAACTGGAAAAGCAACACAAAGGGGATAGGGGCTTGACAGCCTGTGGTGCCCCCCGGGAGGGCTCCACAAACGGGGCCCCCAAAGGAGGCAGCCAGCTGGGGAGAGGAGTTCATCCTTCCCAGCGCTTCAAAAACAAAACCCTCATAAAGGGACTCCAGAGACTCCCCTGGCTGTTAAATGATCCCCCCCCCTCCCTCTTCCTCACTGATTCATACAGAGGAGCATGTGTTCCCCCAGAAAGTATTTTTTTCTTCTCTCTGGCCTAGCTCCCTCATTTGCGGAGGGAAGGAGCGTCTGGTTAGGTTGCTCATCCAGAGTGTGCAAACCAGGGTTTCGTTAAGCTGCATGATTAACCCAGAGGAGCAGAGGTGCATCTCTTGGGACAATCTCCAGCCAACATGGCTTCATCACAGCCAGCCTAGCATAGTGCATGGGGTCTAGGAAGACCAAATACCTAGAGATCCCAAAAAGAAGCAGGATAAGTTAAGTTTTAACATATCCCCGTGAACTCCTGTCTCCATCACAAATGACAGCTTCACCCCAACCTCAATGGGAAAATAAAATGACAACAAAAATGAGAGTGAACTAAGAAAAAGAAAGGAGGCTTTGTATCCTGAGGACAGCCAAGTACACAGACGTTTGGGCATGTAAGGTTTGATGCTGAATCTGCCAAAACTAAACCTACCCATAGACATCAACAGCTTCATGGTGGAGTCCCGCCTAGCAAGATAAGGACTCTTACTCTGTCCTTGTAAACCTGACCTCCAAAAAAGGTAACTGTACCTTAAACAACCATAACCAGCCCCATCTGCCCAACTGATAAAGCAGCAGTCTTCAGCAAGAAGGGAGTGCAAGGACCTCTCAACCCAGGTCTGCAATCAAGGGATTCACGGCAGGGGCCACACCATCTGCAAGGCAGCATGTGCGCTGCCGTGTTGGCCAACACCTGGCAAAGAGTCATGGTGAAGGCGTGCTGAATATGACCGACACCGACCGGAGCAAGCAAAAGTGAAAAACGGAAATCTGAGAAATCCCCTGGGTCTTCACAGCGCTGCAATGAGTCTCCGCTTATGAACCCGGGAGCCTGGCACAGCTCTCTTGGAAGTCCCCCAACATGGGACACCTTGACTTCCACCCCCTGTGTGCTGGATGCCCCCTTCCTTTTTTTGTCCACCCTATTGCCTTTTGTGCCAAAGTGACACAGACTGATGAGGATTATTTCCACGGCTTCCTCAGGGACAGGGGGGTTTCCCTGCTGCCCTTGTTCAGGGACAATAGACCCATTAAAGCGTCTTCCCAAGGCGAGGGGAGCAGGGCATACCTGGCCCCCAATGTGGGAATGGCCACTGCCCCTGACAGCCATTAGCATCTGAATGAGAGTGATGCCTGCAGAACAACAGGCAATTATCCCACTGAAAAGCTTTTAAGTGGCATTAATTGCTGGCCACAGACTCCGGGCTCTCTCAGAATGAACCGTGTTGATAAACAGGATAAAATATATTGGATTTCCTGCAGGGGAAAAATCTGTAGGATTGTGCCTCACTGAGGACAAGCTCCACTTTTATGCTCTGTTGTCCCGCAGTTAGCAACACTCCACACCTAGTGACAGCAACACAGCTTGAGATGTCCAAGGGAACCTAAATTTGGCTCTGGTGGCTTTGCAATGCCTGCCTGGCTTGGTGAGAAGGCGCCCAGGGGAAGGGGGAACACCTGCTCTGCGCACCGCTGGACTGAATCAGCAGTCCCTCTGTCCCAAGCGTGCCTCTCGAGGCCCAGGTGTACCTTTTTGTACTGCTCAGAGACGCAAAGGGGTGGCACAACCCTGAAACACAATCTCCTTTCACTAACAGGCGGTGGCTTTATCTTTCACTGCTCTTCAGATATGATAAATATCCCTCCGCAGCCCATCAACGGGAGTGATGTGGGAACATTTTTCAGTTGAGAGAGGAAAAGTATTTTATTAATGCGTGTTAACGTTTGTAAATCCACAACATTGCTAACAATGCTGTCTTGTGTGTTAGGTACCTTCAACAAGGTTGCACGAAGGTCACAGCTAGCACTTTCCTGTGATTCCCTGGAAAATCACACTCAAATGGCCTTTAATTTCTAATAGCTGAAATGATTTCAAGGCTGATCCTGCACATGTGCAAGGCACTTCTTCCTAGTGCTCCTTCCTGCAAAATGCAAGTCACTGACCTTAAAAAAGTACTGCAGCACTATTTTTTCCCCAGGAGCATCATCTCCTCTTTAACACCATGTGTCATACAATCACACCGATTCCTGGATCGTTTTGAGATGTCTGCTCAGCTTTATGTGTGTATCGAGACATAAGGGCTGTCAGCTCAGGTGACATAACTTCTGTGGGCTGGGTAAGACCAACGTGTGTAGGACCAGACCCTAAATTGTGACAAATACCACAGCTCTGCTGACTCAGAAAAGCTCTGTGACAACTCTTAATTCAGTGATCTGGCTTTGAGGGTTGTAAGTCTTCCTTTCCTTACCTTTACCCCTCGTATATATGGGGAGAGCAGAGGGAGCAGCCTGACCACAAGCAGTAACCCACGTTCACATACCAGTTGCAGGAACTCTTGCTCATTCTCCTGCCAAAGCTGCCCCATGAAGCTGGCAGAGACAGGCCACTTCAGTGTCACTTACAGCCAAGCAGCAGCCTGGATGCTACACTCCTGGTGACCTGCCAGACTGCTGTTGGTGTTTCAAAAGCAATGGCTCTTCCCAGTCCCCAGTGAGTTTTCTAAAACATGCGAAGTAAGCCTTCAGCAACCAGATGTGGATGCTACCATGCAGCATTGCCACAAGTCCTTTGAGCAGTGACCTCCTGGCTTTCTAGCAATGATCCCCACCCAGTACCCACAATGAGGAGCTGAGCTTCTAACTATTACTGTCACGTTTGCCACAGAGCCAATATCCAGTGCACTTAGTAATGCTCTTGGGTCTTTGATTACAAACAACTCCCCTTATTAGAAGTAGCAGAAAGAAATAAAATGCCCTCCCTGAAGCACTAATTTCTACTTAGAGTTACAAAACCTTTTTACAATCGAACCAGTATTCATTCGAGTGAAGAGGAAGATGAAACTTGGCCTGATACTTGCATTACAAACCTGAAATGTGCTCCCTATGCGCTGTGGCTCAAGGACTTCTAGAGGACTTCCAATAAATACCGGTCATTTTATGGCTCAGAGTGAAAACCATGTGAAAAACTCTGGCTTTTGCTAATTTAGACCTCCAGCTCAGCAAGTGCATGTGGGTGGCCTTTTGAAGTTTGAGCGGCAGATCTTCTGCTTGAGCAAAATGACTTAGTTCTTCCGCAGTCAGTGGCACTAGGCCAGCCTGCACCGTCTGAGGACAAGCCCTCTCACATTAATCCGAGCACAAAACTCCAGGAGGAACTCAAAAAATGTTAAGGCATCTGCAGAGAAAGCTTTGAAAAAGTCTGCAAAGTCCAAAGTCCAGTCAACTGAAACAGCAAAGCTTTGCCTCCAGTGTGTGGAGGAGAATGGACTGCACAGTCAGAAAGCCAAAATACTAATGTAAGCTCCCGCAACGTCTGTCCAAGAAAGACAGTGCTTAAAAAAAAATGAATGAGCCTCAGCAAATGAAAGATGGACCTCATGGGCTGCTAATAACATCCGATCATGAGGACTAGGTTAATTTCCTCTCATATTGCCAGATCCAGACCATAAATAATTAACTGCAGAAAAGATGCAATCTTTGTTGTTGATTTTGGTGTTGTTGTTTTAATAAAAAGAATGACTCCAGATCCACGGAGGATATAAGGCTAGTCTGATTTGATCTTGCTGACGACTTGGTCTTTTGTATTTGCTGCTAAGCCAATAAGAAGATCAGCAGGATGATAGCAGGTAAGAAAAGCAAACAGCTGAAGTAAAAGACCTGGGAAATAGAAAGCAGCACATCTATTGAAGGGAGAATCATTAAGCAGGACTGTGTTAAGCAGCACTTGCTGAACCACTGTGTGCACATGAATGCCAAAACCCCCTCCCCGAGGTGAAAGCAATGCACTTGATATTTCCTGGTGTCCAAAGGATTTCATCAAGCCCAGTGTTGAGAGGCAGCGAAAGGGCACAGGCTTTCCCCCCTGGAGGAGGAAGCTCCCTGCCAGCTGTCCTCCTCCAGGGAAGCAGGAGGATTAAATTTTTTTAAGGGATCCAAGACTCAAAAGTTAAATATTGATACCCACGAAATGGGTCTGTTGAGTATTTAGACACTACAGATCTCACCTTCGTCACTTCAGTTGACTGGCAATCTGCGTACCAGTGTTAAAACAAGAGGATAACATCTAAGATGGACAGAATGACTCACCCTCAGGTGCTTTCTCCACTGACTTTAAAAGAAGCCAGATTAATAGCCAAGACTGGCCTTTCACACCAATCCCTACAGCTGTGGAGTCCAACCTCAGGGTCTCCCTCCCGCAGTGGGCGTAGCCAGTGAGGGACCAATGCAAACCACTGCCTTAGCTTATCTGTGTAGTTTGGTGCTTCATCCCTTCCAGCCAGGGAAAGTGGCACCATCAGGAGAATCAGAACTGACGCTTCGTCCCACCCCTCCAAAGCTGTCTTTCTCACACAGAGTGTGCTGTCAAAAAAAAAAAAAAATCTCTGCTGAGCAGCTGAGTCATAATTCAGACCTGTGCCTTGACACCTAAAATAGCTAAACAAAGTTTCACAGGTTCCCAGTGTTGCCCCAAGAGCTCGTGTCCCAGCTGCTCTGTGCGTGTCCGAGTGATCAAACCATCTTCATGAAGACCAACCCATCTGGTCCCCTCCCTCCATCCGCTGGGGAAGCCAAGCGAGCAGCATCAGGACAAACCCACGGAAAGACAGGTTGTCATAACAGAAATAAAACCTGTTCTTGTCACACCTCACCACAGCGCACACACCCCCACAAGACGCACAGGCACACACCTCCATACGGAGCTGCGGCTGCTGTGCTCCAAGTTCACCGTCAGGCCAAAGAAGCATCCCCAAGCGTGGGCCTGCATTCAGATTTTCAGCTCTTCTTACAGCTACTGAGGGGCTAAAGGCACCTATATCTCTGGCTATGTATGGAGCACATGGACTCAGAAAACCTGAATTTTATACTTCTAGGTAGGTAACATGAATATCCTCTTGGGAGAGGTATACTTGGGAGGGAGAGTTTGCGGTGTGGGTTTGGAGAGTGGGTGTCTGCCCAGGGACTCCCTGGTGCCTCTTCCCATGCTCCCCTCCCGCCCTGCCCAAGGAGGGCCTGAGGCTTTACCCGTGTCCGGACCATGAACTCTCCTGCTCTCGGCTGTGATTCACGAGCAAAGGGACCCCAAGGTGCTGCAGGGAGTGGGGGCACCCACACAGTGCAATTTGGGCAATACCCAGTATCTAGAGGGTTAAGGACGGCTGGCAAGCATACCCCGGAGTGGGCTGTGTAGGGGTAAGCACACCCACTGGGAGGTTACAGGTGGGTACCAGCAGCTGGTGACTTGCTGGTCTCTATAACAACCTTTTAATAAACCCCTAGGTAATAACCCTTCCAAAGGGGCTTTGGTGTAAACCATGACCCCAACAGCAATTGCCTCCAGCTCTAGGTAGACAATTTTTTCCCTCTGCCCCTTCTCCTGGGGAAGGCAGCACATGGGCACGTGCAGAACCAACAGCCGGAGGAGAATGGACCCGCCAGCGGGGTTCAGCACACAAACCCATCGCAGCTGCCAAACCGACCTGATCCCGCCAGCTGGTCTCGCTTAACGGGGCAACAGGGGAGTTGCAAGAGGCAGGAAGACCGAGAGGGAAGTAGTTAAGTTGGAATTAATTTGTCACTCCATATTTAACCAACCTCAAAACTATTAAACAAATCTAATAGGAAATATCCCCCAGACTCCAAATACCTCTGTGTTGCCTGCTGGGGACCAGCCACCGCACAGGGCTTCAGCCATCAGGCAAACTGGTACAGGGGAAGGGGGGCTTCCCTCCTCCCCCATCCTCAGGCCCAGTTTAGTTCTTGCTAGCTTTTACCTTAAGCCCACAGGACAGCTGATGGAAGAAGCATAAAGATCATCCAGCATCCCAGGTTGAGGTGCCGGAGGAAGCTGAGGGACCCTGATGCACGCAGCGCGGCTGTGGGCTTTCCTGGCTGCTGCTGGAAGGAAGCACAGAGGATGCTCAGGAGTTAGGAGCAGTGAGTGGCCGCCCAGGAGTCATCAGTGATTTTCCACCCCTCAAAAAGGAAAAATATCCCAACTCCTCACACGTTAGTTGCAACTACCACCCTCTCTGCATCTGGAATAAAGAGGGAATTGGGAGATTTAAGGCTCCAGATGGAGTGGAACTGGATTTTATTGCCAAAACCACACAAACTCAGCAGCTAGAAGATGGAGAGAGGCTAGGGGTGGAAAGCTGGCATAAAACCCAACAAACAAGAAGCAGCTTTTTCTTGCAAAAAGGTAGATCTAAGCCAAGCCCTCTGCACGGCTTAAAACACTTGGTGACAACCTACTTCTTACTGTGGGACGTTGTTGGTTATCGCCTCAGGTCTGCGCTCTGCTTTCGAGAGCCCAGAATTGCGGGGGTACCCTCCCCTGGATGAAGTTGGCCAGGAAGCAGCAAATGTTACGAAGAACTGAGTTTAGCCTGACGGCGACAGCTGAGTATATCGGGATGAATTTTGCATAAACCTCCTCCCTTCTGAAGATAACCAGCTGGGCATTTTAGACTGATACCCCACAGTATTTAAAAAAAAAAAAAAAAAAAAGAGAGAAAAAGAAAAGGCAAGGCGCATCGCTGGGTGGAAGGGCTTGCTGGCAAACTGCAGCCGCCGCTTGCATTCCCATTCATCTTCGCCGTAATTAAAGCAACATTCCCCCAGTCCTTCTGCGGGCAATTAACGCCGCTCCGGCGCCCCTGCCTCTCGCTCCCTGCTTCGGAGGGGGCTCACCGAGCTGGGGAGGGAAGGGGAGGCTTTGCCCCCGGCGCTGGGCTGGCCGCCGGCCGGGGCTGGCCCGGGGCTCGGCCGGGCTCCGAGTGCCCTCTGCCGGGGAGGGGCCGCCCAGCGCCCCCGCTGCTCCCCTCCACCCCCTCCCCACCCCTTCCCCCGCTTTGCTTTTTTTTTATTTTTTTCAGGTTTTTCAGGCCTGCTCGCTGGCCGGTCCCGGGGTGGGGCCGCGAGGCTGTGGGGATCCCCCGGGACAGGCTTTGGGGGGGTCTCATCCCTGGGGGTTCGGCCCCGCAGCGCTGCAGCGGGCGGCAGGGCAGAGCCTGAAGGCAGCGAGAGCTGGCCAAAGGCCCCTCCGCCGGCCTGTCCCCCCCACCGATGCGTCAGGCGGCGGAAAGCCGAATTTAAAGGCAGAAAAGGAGGGCAGGGCAGTAACGCTGAACTTCTGGAGAATAGAGATTCTATTCAATTGCCTCCTCATGAACCAACCTCTAACCTCAGTTCCCGGCTCTGTGGGAGAGAGAACGTGCTGTTCCCACCCCAGGGAGATCACGGAGATTAAATGTCTGGGTCAAGGTCACTTCTACAGCACTGGGTAACAACCCAAGAGCTTTCGCACTGCCAGCTTCCTGGGTCAGAAACCTTTGCAAACCCCGCTCTTATTTTCTTCCCTACATGCCCAGAGGCATCACTTTTACATCTAGGGACTCCGGTCACATCTGTGTTTTAAGGAGTATTTTTTAAATAAATGCCTAAATAAGTTTGAGGTATTCAAACTTACATTTCACTAATACCGTGGGGCTTTTTTGTCCGTTCTTCAGATAGACGACAGGATTCTAGCAAAGTCTATCCAGGCACCCTAAAAGATACTATAAAGAAGAATATTGTAGTTATAAGGAAAGCTTGAGCAAAGAGGACAGGTTATTCAGTCCAAGTGTTGCAAACCCTGTGTTACTAATTCCCCTGTACCCAGACACCCACTAGACAGGTCAGAGCAAAGATGTTTTTGCAAGAGATTCATCCACTCCCTCGCATCATCGGGATGGTTCAGGGCCTGAACCAGCTCCCGCTGAAGTGAATGGGCAAACTCCCTGCTTTTAATGGCACAGGATCAATTCCCAGTTCTGCAGGCAAAAAGGCAAACAGAAACAGCAAGCCTTTTTCCCCTAGATATTAGTGATGCACGCCTCTCCGGTTTGGAGCAGGCAGGTTTGTTCAGGTTTCGAGGTGGGAAAAGAAGCTTTAATGTTTCCTTCTTTTTTCTTTAACTGTTAAAAGGCACAAAACTGCTACAGATCTATCCACTAGCAAAACAGCGGTGGTTGTTTGTTTAAACGTAACACTGATGCACAAAGGCCCCTGAAAGGAAGGGGAACCTCAATGCAAGAATCCTCATGTAACCTTTCTCGGCAGCCACACATCAGCCCCTCTTCACCACCCGCGTGGTCCTCTCTCCATAAATCCCCGGCACGTCTGACATCTGCTCGGCACAAAACGCACAGCGTATCTGCCACCCTGTCCTGTAACAGCGCCCGTCCATCCCCAGCACAGAGGCTGCTGCCTCGGAGAGGGCATTCGGCAAAAGAGGTCTGCGGCTGGTGGAAAACTCTCCTCCCGCTCCAACTGAGAGGAGGATAGGTGTGAGCGACCGCGAGGCTGGGACATAAATTGGCTGGAGAAGGCCCCAACTTCACCCTTTTCCTGTGCACGCCTCCTGAGGGACCATGCCTCACCCCTTTCCTCTCCCAGGGCAGAACTGCATCGCCTTTCCAGGCCAGCCCGGGCCAACAGAAACTCACGAGCTGACGGCCAGCCAAGCCAGCCCCATGGCTTTTCCCTTCAGGAACTTGCAGCTAGTGGTGACCAGCTGACAAGCTAGCTTTACACCAAGGGATGCTTAGATTTAAGCAGGAGGAACGAAATACACCTTGTACGTATGTCCCTTCTACCGAAAGGCTCCCTCACCACCCTGCAGTAACGGACCAGCTTTAGCATCTCCAAACATCTCTCAGCCTGAATCGCCCTGCAGTGATCACCCTGGGACAGGGCTTGGCACAAACACACTTTTTTACCCAGCCAAAAATTCTTTTGTTTTCTCACTTCTTAAGGTTAGTTTATGGTATTATTTTGCTTTTGTTTTAATCTTGGGGGGGGAGGGGGGAAGAGAGAGGAAAAAAGAAAAGGGCTTATTAGGGCTTCAAACTCTGTGCCAGTGCCTCTGTCCTAATCCTCTACAAACCCTTGAGAGTCTGGTGTCAAGCATTTCATCCAGAGCCACAGTTTTTACTTTCCTGCGCGTTTTCCAGTTGAATAACTCCGTATATTCATATAAGGAACATCACAGCAATGCACACGCTCCAAAAACTACACGGCAACGTCACGTTTGTCATAGGCTGATTCCAGCTCAGGATCTGTAGGGAGCCACAATGAAAGTCTGGTCCAAGGACGTGGTGATACGGTTTTCAGAGTAGAAATTCCTGAGTTCCCCAAGGGGAGAAAGACCCTATGTGAATATAGGGTTTTTCTAAGCTCTTCTGTATGGATAAATCTCTTGACTTCATCAAGGTACTGTCAGATAAGGAATAGCTGGAAGAGGTTTCCCAAAACCTGGAATTTAACCTAGAGCACGATTTCCATTAAACAATGCAGGAATCGCCATTCGAGGGAAGAACACAAATCCATTCCCCTACGATCATGTTTCCTACAGTGACCCTTAGGAGCTATCTGGGGAAAATGTATAAGAAAAAAAACAAGCGTCAGGCAAGATAAACATAGCGTCTGGCAGGTTGGGACTTGCACCCGAACTAGACCACTGCATCTGAACTCCTGAGCATTAGCAGCTCCTGATTCAGTTCTCTCTCACGAATTTGTCCCTTCCCTTTTTCACTCCCTTTTAGTTTTGGCCCCCACAAGATCCAGCAGCTGGGAGTTCCACAGTTTAATTGCACAGGGAAGAAAAATAGTTTCCTTATGATTTTTTTAAACCTGCTGACTGATGATTTCATCACTAGACAGTAAATTGTAAGAACAACACAATGCTTCACTATGCACCTTTTCTACACCATCCAGCTATGCTCCTCGACATCTACAGTCTCATCTTAAACTGGAAGACAGCCTATACTTCCTTCTCTGTATTTTCTCCACCTTTTCTAAATCCTCTTTCAGCGTGGGGAACAGGAGAGCACGCAGTATTTTTGCCATTTTGGTGCCGCAGGCAGGCAGCTGGCACAGGCAATGGCAAATGGGTGATGGCTGCTGTGATCCAAGCAGCTTCTCATCTTGCTGCCAGCCCCATTCCACACCTGGGGCATAGACTTAGGTGTAGAAGAACGTCCAGGCTTAGAGCTCTTCTGCTATTCCCATGGGAGTTGGGAAAGTGCAGAATAAACAATAACAACAATTACACCAGCTGGAAAATATTATTTCTCCTGGTTTCTTTTCTGCCTCAGAGGGAGAGCTGGCTGAAATTACATAAAGTATTCGTCATTGAGGAAAACAGCTTTTCAACTGAGTAACAACTTCTCTGCAAACGTTTTGAAGTTACTGTTATTGCTTAACACCTAAAATTAAACATTTTCTGTAATTTTTTTTTTTTTAAATTCAAGTCCCCATCCCCCCTCTCTGGTTTTCTGTATTGAAAGAGAAGACTCGCAAACCAATAATTTGTATTTCCCTGACTGGTTCAAATCCCTCGTAGCAGAAACATACTCAAGCAACCCAATGACTGCACTGAACTGATGAATTGGGACACAGGGCTCCAGAGGCTGGAGTTTACTGGGAAGAAACACAATTTGGCCCAAGCTGCTTGACCTGTCCAGCTCAGAAAAATCAATACTCCACATCCCATGGTGTATTTTCTCCTGGTTTCAAGGAGAAGCAGGACTTGTCCCGCTTCATCAGGGAAGACTCACTTGGGATCTCAAATGGCTCAAAGCTTCTTAGAAAAAGAGAATTAAGATATTTGGTGGGTGAAGTGGACTACCTGTGCTGGTCTTCAAAGGCTCTTTTTGCTCCTCGGCAGCTGGTGCAGATTAGACCTAGCTGGGCTTTGACCCAGGTCGAAGCTTCACGGACCACCAAAGCTGCAGTCCTTTGCTCTCCTCTTCTAAGAACGGGCATCAGTTGCCCTGGCACGGAGACCTCATCCTGCCCTAATAGTAGCCCCATGAACGAAAACGTAGACACAGCCCTTTAGATTGTTTACCAAGAATCACTTTCCAGCTGCCTGCAGCCCCCGGCTTGCACACAGCCTCTGGGTCTGCAGGATGACAGAGCGGGGTGGGGAAACCCACGGCTGTTCCTCCGGCCGGACGCTCCATGCCCATCCATCCCAACTGTGCCAATCTGACAGCTCTCCAATTTCAGCAACTCTGTCCATCGACTGTGACTCACCAGCTTTGTCTGAATGCTTCTGAGTGAGGTTACGAGGTCCAACAAACACGCACATTCACACCATGATGGTCTGATTCATCACTCTAAGCTCTGGGCAGGCTTGCCTTACGTGCAGATACACAGATTTGGGCCTTTCTAACGGCACGGAGAAAGAGAGAAAGAAAGATTCGTCCATCAAAGCTTGCCCCAGGCAACACATTTAATGCTGCTCTCCAGAGAACCTGGCAGATACTAAAGGCACAAACAGTCCAACAGAACAAATGGAAAGATCTTCTGCTCTATGGAAAAACACAAGGGCTTGGCTGCTAAATATTTAATACCAGGAACTCCTCTTCCTTTCTCCCTCCTCCTCTCCGTACTGCGTTCATCTCGCCATGGTTGCAAAGGGCGAGAGCTCCAGGGCACAAGAGAGCACTGCCCAGCGCCGACACCCATCACAACGAACCAAACCCAATGCAACTGGGAGCAGGCTGTTTGGATTCCAAAGCCAAGTGGGGTGCTAGTGGAGCAAGATCATTTGCAGAAAGGCTTTGGGACAGCTGTGCATCTCTGTCTTCCAGATCTGGGTGCATTTCAGGGGGCCTTTGCCTGCAGACCATAGCAGTGTATTGGAGCCTAGTCTTCCCAAATCACTGCAGGGTGCTGGACAGGCAATAGTGTAAAACCTGCCTGTGCAGAAGTGGATGGGGAGTAGCAGGACCCCACAGCCAAGACCCCCAAATATCTCTGTCCATCGGACAGCAAAACCAAGAAGCTGGAGCTATTGGGAACAGATCTGGGGGCAAATTTCCCAAATAAAGGGAAAAAAACCCAGTTGTTGACAAAAGAAGTGATTCACGGAAGTGGTGCTTTCAGTGCAGCTTTATTCTGGGGGGAAGAGAAATGAAATAACACGCACTTGGTGGCAGCTGGGAGAGTTGTGCTTCAGTGGAGCAGGAATGAAATATCTGACTTTTGGAGGGACTTTTTGTAGTAAAAAGGTTTTCAAGCACTGACCAAGTAGGACTTTTCAGAGGACCCAGAGGAACATATCCATGTCTAATACATATTTATGGACATGTATGAATGTTATTTCAGAGGTTTATGTAGGTTTGATCTACTTCCAAACAGAAAGGAAGGATGCAGCCATCCAGGCACAAATAATCCTCATTACAGCTGTGCTGACTGCACTTCCCAGCACCCTAGAGAGGAAGCAGCATTTCTGCGTGGTGACCATCTGTTCTTCCCACTGTGCCCAAATTTTCGGCGGTGGGGGAGGGAACTCAACCAGCCTTTGTCCCATGTCTGTCACCCAACAGCCATCTTCGTCTCCCAGCTGGGTACTGTCACCCTCCATCTCTCCCTGGACCAAAGGATTAGGGAAGAAGTACAGCACCAGAAAGAGGACACAGTGGGATGGAGTAAAGGCAGAAGTTGGGGTATTCGTGTAGGCCAGCAGCATTTCAATGAGCCTGGTCCCTCATTGCAAGTAAGTAAAGAACTGGAGCTCCACTTCCCAAAGCACAGCACCCCCTCTTACCGTGCTCATAACACAGAGAAAACTTCTTTGTCCCTCGTGTGTAGAGGAACCTCATGTTTTAGGAAAAAGAAAGCAATTAAAAAAAATCAAAATAAACTGAAGCCTCAAATGGAGCTCTTCTCTCAGTTAATATTTAATGCTGCAATTGGGTGGTTTTTAGTGGGGGGAAAGCACTGGGATTTCTTTGCTACAGATTGACTAAGTGAAACTCAGTGTGTCAAAAAAAAAGAGAAAGCAATTTTGTTGAATATTTCAACATCTGGAGCCACTTAGTGGCAGGAAAAAGCAACTTCTTGAGAAGCACTTCTGATCTAGAGCAGTGGTTTTAAACCTTTTTCTATTTGCAGATCCATAAAATTTCTCTCTGCATAACAAATATAAGCCTACTAACAATCAGGTCTCCCATCTCAGTCAAATCTGGAGATCCCTTAGATGTTCAAATGCAGGAGAGGCAAAGCTGTGCTTTCACAGACCTGCAGAAGACTCTCTCCTGGATCGCTTCACTTCCCAGCACAGGGAGCTGGTCACTTCATTACAAGATAATCTGCAAAGACGTGATCTTGCCTCCCTTGACACGGTGTGGCCTTTTTTCTAAGGCTGAGACTGTTATCTGTGGATCTGGTACTCACCAGGCCTGTGTCACCCTGATAAAGCTGCTCAGCTCTGCCCACAGAAAATCAGCGTCGTTTGCCTTTAGAGACTATCTTGGAGCTGCTATACACTAGAGAGCTAATTCAGGCTGTGTGTATCATCTTATCTCTCCTGCTTCCCAGAGTCCGCTGTGCCCCGCTTCGCAGGCACCATGCTCCACTGACTCAGGCTGAGACTGCCTTGGTGGAAAGACCTTGCCCTCTGGGCAAGTCCGGGGGAGCCCATCTGCTGATGGACCTCTTTCAGCCAGAAGCAGGCCAAGCAAGGGCTACAGTTTGATAAGGGCAATAAAGCTACAAGTTGCTGAATTTGGAGGCAGAGGATCTAAGCACCATCCCCGTCTCCTAGTGAGCTTTTCTCATGCCATGGATGCTCGGACATTACCTCTCCCCTACTCCCAGCTCAGGCTTTGGGCTTAGCTCTTGCTTGATTTGACTTGCTTAATTTCTCTGTACACAAGGTCAATACACTGCCAAGAAGGAGATAAGTCGGTCTTCTGCGTTGTACCTCACAGTGACAGGGTAGGGCGAATAAGTTGTCCTAGGGGAGCCTTTCTTACTTATTTGAGCGACGAGCCTGCCTTTTTAATTGGTCAAGGATTTGTTAGCATATCACTGGTAAATCTGCTCAAAGGACTACTAGGAAAGCCCATGAAAAACCACTGCTGTGCCCAACAAAGAATAGCATAGAACAGGTCTTTGTTTCCACTGTATTTCTTCTCAGCACGTTTGATTAGTTTGGTTAATTGAACATGTAACACACACTATTATCATGCACCAGCAAAAGAGGTTTTATGACTCAAACAAATATGGCCATTATTAGCTGCTTCTGACATAACAAACAGGACTATTAGCTTTGGAGAGGCAGTTTTTTATGTATGGCTTTTTGGTAAATGACCTGCTTAATCACTTTTTTTTTGTAAAAAGACCTCTCCTTCAGTGGCTGTCTCTGAGCAGGACTGCAAGGGGACACAATTCACAGCACTATTAGAAGGTCTGTGTAACCCAACCTTTTCCCCTTATTTTAGCTTTATCTCCCACAAGGGTACCATCACAAATCAGTCTAAGCACCTTCGGCAAGCATGCACCCCTTATAACACCACAGACCAGCTCCAACCAGGCCTAGGCTCATTTAGTAAGAGACTAATGAAAACTAATTAGCAAATGTGCTCAGTGAATGAAACTAAACTCAGCCAGCCCCCATACACTCCTCTGTTTGTACCGGACAGCTCTTGGGTACACTCACCCTTTGCCTCTCCCCCTCAGAACTGCTCTGGTTTCCATGTTAGACAGTGATGACTTGTTTGCAGAAACTTGTACTGGTTTTGCAATGCTCCTACAGTTAAAATTGTGCTGGAATGTGTACGGTCCTACTGGTAGAACGCGGCAAGCGCTGACTCTGTTATGTCCTCTAGACCTCCTCTGAGCCTCTGGCGTCCACCACATCTTAGGGCCTGCTGGTGATCAAGGAGGAGCAAAGCAAGTTTCTGCTGTGGTTGCACAAGAAGCCAGGCAGACGTCGGCTCTGCTGCTGGGATGGCACTACCCACCCTGGGAAAGAGAAAAACCTGCCCTAGAACACGGCACTTCTACTGCTCCAATCACACCACACAAAGGGGTTTTCTCGTAACACTGCCAGATATATTGACAGTAGGAGATAAAAATACCAAGTATTCACCGTGAAAGGCACTTCAAGAAATCTGAAATCCTTACACATTTGTTTTAAGCCACATTTCTCTAGAGGCTTCCTGTCTGGCCTCGGGACTGACATATGTAAGCGTTGACCTCATTTGCCATCAGCTCTTTTTTTTTTTTAATTTGGAGAATGTGATCGTCAAACCTGAACTTTTCATGGGAAATGGTGAGTTTCAATACTCAATACTTTCTAAAAAGAAAGTTTCAAAATTGCTAAAATGATGCTTTGACATTTTCAAACATTCACTGCTTCAAACAACTTATGTTTTCAGTTATTTCAAAGAATTCAGTTTGAAAATGTTTTGTTTATTGATTAAAATTAAAATATTTGTTTTCAGATGTTCTGGATTGTGATTTTGGACTTTTGTCCTAGTTTCGGCTGGGATAGAGTTAATTGTCTTCCTAGTAGCTGGTACAGCACTGTGTTTTGGGGTTAGTATGAGAAGAATGTTGATAACACCCTGATGTTTTCAGTTGTTGCTCAGTCGTGTTTAGACTCAGTCAAGGACTTTCCAGCTTCTCCTGCCCAGCCAGCAAGAAGGCTGGAGGGGCACAGGGAAGGTGGGAGGGGACACAGCCGGGACAGCTGCCCCAAACTGGCCACAGGGGTATTCCATAGCATGGGACGTCATGCCCAGTATATAAACTGGGGGGAGTTGGCCGGGGGAGGAGCGCTGCTTGGGCATCGGTCGGCGCGTGGTGAGCAACTGCATTGGGCGTCACTTGTTGTGTGTATTCCGATCCTTTTACTATTATTGTCACTTTGTTGTTGTTATTAGTGTCGTTGTTAGTTTCTCCCTTTCTGTTCTGTTAAACTGTTCTTATCTCAACCCATGAGCTTTACTTTATTTTCTGCTTCTCTCCCCCGTCCCACCGGGTGCGGGGGGAGTGAGTGAGCAGCTGCGTGGGGCTGAGTTGCTGGCTGGGGTTAAACCACGACGACTTTGCACCCTATTTCAGAATATTTTTTGCTTAGTACCAAACGTTCTTATGGGAGGACAGGTCACTTCTCTCCAGTCTGTTCATACTAAGGTACCTGGGTAAAATATAATGGCTATGACATGAGAAATGTGATGTGATTAGGTGATGTAATTGTTATGGGTTTAGCTTCTACAGACTTGTCAATGACTATGAATTTGCATAACCTAAACAACATTCAGTGATGCTATTCACATGCATGTGAATGGGAAAATGCATCGCTTAAGTACCTCCTGCATTGTGGTCACTCTGAAATTCAGAGCTGGTGGAATAATAAACTAGGAATGAGTATCTGCATCTTCAGAGCCACACTGAACTCCACAAGTCATCTTGTAGAGATCCAGAAGAGACTGCTTGTGGGTTAAGATGTAATAATGCAGAGCACAGGATTATTCTCTACTTCCCAATTAACTCTCTTATGAGTAAAGGTGGTTGATGTTTTCACACTTCTGGCTGAAGAAGTTTTGGTCCATGTTGCTAATTTTGCTTCTTAAGCAGTTAAAACTGTTTCATGATATTTGCTGGGCAGAGGAGGATTTCCCACACAGAGAGATCTCCTGGCAGCTTTTCAAATTTGGTGCAAAACCCTTTCCACATTTGGCCCCACAACTAGTATTTACCAGGGAGAGTAAACTTACTAAAAAGTTACAACCTCCATCCTTATCTGCCAAGATTTTGGTTTGTGTATACCATCCTGTTATCCAAGGTTAGCTGATCTCAGACAGACCTTTCAGCTGTTGATGTGTAAAAACTGAGGACTCCTAGACAGCTTAATAACTATGTGAGTACCTGCTATAAATGCTGAAATGCAGGGCAAGAATGAGTGCCTGTTACCCTCGTAACGTTACTAGAATCTGAATGATGTCCCAAAAGCATTAAAAATCCCCTGTGGATGCTGGTAATGTTTGTGAACAGAACTGCTTATGCTCTTAAATTAAGGGATCTTGGTTTGAGTGGTTCAAGGTCAGACAAAATACAGGAAAGAGATTATAAAGAGAGTGGTGGCTGCTGGTTCTCAAGAAGAGAATGGATCCAGTGCAGACACAATTTACAGAGGTACTTGAGAACCAAGGGTATTAGCCAACCCCGGTTTGGAAACTAGCATTATGTCTACTCTAGGGACACTGAGGCTATATTAGGTCTGAAGAGGAATTATTTAAATTGGAGCTTAAAAGGTCCAGTTCTGGACTTTCCATAAGCTGATTCTTTATTCTGGTCATCATCAGGTTGACTTTTTTTTGCCAAGCTGGCGGTTTTCACAAGTGTATGATGATGGTTTTGAGGTACTTTCCCAGTTTCCATCACCATCTTCTGGAAATGCAGATGCTCAACAATATCCTGGAACAGGCTGTTCACATCAGCTCCTGAGTGATGACATAAGGGTCTACATTCATCCTACCCAACAGAAAGGTCTTGCTCAAGGTACATAGGCTAGCAGCCAATTCTCGTTGTGATCATTTTCTTGTTAATGGGGAAAAGCACCTTCAGAGAGTAAATCAGATCCATAGATAGATAGGAACTTGAAGGGACCAACCTCCATCCCCTGTAGAAAGACAGTAAGGTGGCTATGTTCCTAATTAGGAGCTGACTGTTTCTCTTTACATATCGAGAAATAAACCTGAGTGCTGGAGTCACTCCAGTCAGAAGTACAAAGAAGCACAAGGTCTGCAGGACTGAAGGGACTTGTGCTGAGGCCACGTGTACAAAGTAGCATGTGAGATTCCAGATGCTTTGAACCATCTTAAAATGATCCCTTAATATTTAATTAACACCACAAACTGAACATTGTTGCAAACGTTTCACAACTATGTGCCAGTTTGTATTTATTGCCAGAGGAGGTCCCAGACTGGCACTGCCAATGCTGAGCTCCTTCTACCACTGAGCAGTAGGAAAGGACATTTTGACCTCCAGATTACATGTGCATGGGTTCAGGAACCATGAAGCTAAAAGATAATGAACCTCATGAGGCGTGAACTTCTCATCCCCTCTCACCATGCTTATCTGTTGCTCCATTGAAGGGATCTCTGAACTTGCCTCTACTCACCTTCACCATATTCCTGCAGTAACCAGCTGCAGTTTACTCAGGGTTGCTGGCAAAACACAGTCCCTTGAATAAAGAGCTCACCAGAGTATGTGACAGTTCTGTCTGGATTGCACAACACTCCTGCTATTATCAGCTTTTGCACAAATCCCTGACAGAGAGAAAACACCTGATTATAATAAGAAAATCCTGTTTGTAGCTGCAGAACATCTTCTACGTGTTTTTCTGCCCAGGATCATCCCTGCCCTACAACACAACCCAACTCAACTCAGAGGTTTCAAATATGCCTCAAACTACACACACCACTTGCCAAAAAATTAATGCAAGCAATTAGCACGGCAAACCAATTTAACAAATAGTTCCATTCATTGCAGTGGCGTCCCACATTTGAGTAGGCAGTGACCCGCGCTTCCTGTCTCCTGCACTTGCCCTCCCTTAAGCAGGCACTCAGGGGTTATTCAGGGGAGATATTTAGATCACAAGTTCACACTCTAAGCTCTTGGGGAGAGGCTCCAAGCCCTGCATAAATGTATTTTCTTCCTTTTTTCTCCATGCTTCAGTGCCAGTGAGAGACGCCAGCCAGAAACCCTAAAAGCTGAAAGCCTCTATATTTTCTTAAACGCCACAAACCTGTTTCACAGGCATACAAACCTGTTTCACAGGCATAGCCCTGAACAATACCAGTATTGGAGTCCTGGGGTATTCCTTGCGTTTCTCCTTTCCTCCTGGCTCGACGGAGTCACCTCTAAGGACCCAAGAGACAATCCCCCCCCAACCCCTCCCGTGCTGCAGGCTCTCTGCCAACGCCGCCCACAACTGTGCAACCCCGTGCCACAAAGCACGGGGGACCGAGAGGGCCAGTTCTCCCCAAACCGGCTACAATTAACCCTTTGGCAGCCGGCTGACCTGCAGCTTCCCCGGAGACAGCGCCGAGCCCGCGGCTGCCGCAGAGGGTGCGGGCAGCCGCCCCGGCGGCGGCGGCGGCGGCGGGTTCAGCACCACGGACAGAGCGCCGGGCGGAGCCGCTCCCTGCCCGCTCCCTGCCCGCTCCCTGCCCGCTCCCTGCCCGCTCCCTGCCCGCTCCCTGCC
>JAVKLA010000002.1:27149441-27211725 GCA_034782735.1 Sagittarius serpentarius | reverse complement strand
TGCCCGCTCCCTGCCCGCTCCCTGCCCGCTCCCTGCCCGCTCCCTGCCCGCTCCCTGCCCGCTCCCTGCCCGCTCCCGAGCAGCACCGCCGGACGTCTCGGCCCTGCCAACGACTTTTCTCCAGGCTGTGCTGATGGGAGTCAAGCGATGCCTCGACAGCGGGTGAACGAAGGCCAGGAGGCAGTGGTTCCTGCACCACCACGCCACCAGGACGCACAGCGCTTCCCACGAAAATGCTTCACCAAACCACCGCTGCTAAAACCAGTGAACCGGGGTACACCAGCAGAAGGATAGCACCAAATAGCTCTGGACCTAGGGCCAAGCTGTGACAGGTTTTTGGACACACAGATGAGACAGGGGCAGCAACGGCTGAAGAAAGGATTTTGGCAGAGGTGGGTTATACCAGCAGGTTACCAGGCGGTTCAGTTGAACCAGACTAAATGATCTCCAGCAAAGCCCAGCCTTGACCATTAAAGTGTGGGCGTATGGTAAGGAACAGCCAGTTGAGAGGCAACAGTGCATCAATAAATCATTCACTGATGCTGTAAAACAGAGCTATCTTACCATGTAGAGACCAACAGCAGAAGGATCTGAGTTCCTTCCACTTACAAATTCCTGAGTGCCAAGAGAGAAGTTACTAGCTATTATGACCAATTTATTTTTGCAGTTGTCTGACAAACAATAAAAAGGAAGGCCCACTGGTCTTAAACAAAACACAATAAAAAATATCCGTGAAAGAATTTTATAACCCGCTTCACACTGAGACGTATAAAGGCCAGAAATGATGGAGTTGGATTAGAAATGAGCAAGCAGTACTACAGTAAAACAAGGCCCATTAAAATGTAACATCCTGATGGAGGTCAAAAACACACGAGTGGTGTGTTGTTTGGATAACTGCCATCCTGAGGATGGGCTGCTGGACAGGCACTGTAAATTATCTGAAATGCCCGCTTCTACCAACAGGAGCCAACACTCCCAAAGAGATCACAGGGCTGTGTTCCTCTCTGCCTTGATATATTTAATATAATGAATGGCAGTAACTGGTTTGACTCGACTGGGCAGGGGAAAGGTAAAATAACTCTCCAGAAGATTATAATCCAATTCCTTTGCAAAAGAAATAAATCTCCATTGCTGCCCCACACTTTTCCTGCAGTTTCCAATCGGTCTCCGTGTCAAAGGAACTGCTTTTATGATGGATCTGGGGCATTTGTTATGACAACACAAGGCATAAACACTGCCCAGCAAAAAACAGCTTGAGAGCTCCGATTTCAGGCTAAATGCAATAAGAGAAAAGAACCTTCCTACACCAGGGAAATGAAGACTGCTTTAGTGGATTATGATGGGAGCATAATGTTTTCACTACAGAGAATCTCATACCCCTCTCTAGCCTAAAGTTCATGGGGAATACTCTTGCTGTTTCAATTACTTTGAACCCTCCTCCTTCCCCCAGAAAATACATGACTCTTGCACATAGAGGAAAGACGAGAACACAAAGGTAATAGCCACCCAGAGCATCCTTTTACAGCATCAGTCTCATCTCTCATGGGAAAAGATTTCAAATGCAAGTAGTGCTGGAGTCCTGCTTGCCAGAGCCCCTAAGTGTCTAGAAGAATGTGATTTAGAAAGCGTGTGCCTGAAGACACACAGCTCCTTACTAGCTTGGCACAATTTAACTTACGGCAGTCAGAGAGCTTCCCTGGTCCTCCCTGTAACCGCCTGCTGCCGATCTCACCCATGGTGGTACCTGGACTAGCCCACTTCACCTCTCCTGCTGCAGTAGTGCTGCCATGCAGAAAAGACTCAAACTTCTCCAGTCTTGAGTGACGCTGTTAGCGGGGTTCTCCAGCCAGGGAGCAGGGCGGTGTACATGGAAGGGACATGGGCCAGTCTCCTTCCCTAAAACTGGTTCTGCTACATGGGGCCAGGACAAGGTCTTTCTCTTTCCAGGTGCGTTAGAGGAGCTTTCCTTGCTGTCTCTCTTCTTTTCTGGATGAGACATATTTTCACCTGGAGGGTAGGAGGTCTCTTTCCGCCAGAAGATGACAGTCTGAAGGCTAAGACACTCCTGTATCCTCTGGAAGGATTATGACGGTTTAATCTTCTGAGGGCAAATATGAAACTCCAACTGGAAATGCCCTGAACAAATGGTCCAGAACCCAGGAACTGTGTGTCCCAGAGCAGAGGTCTTCTGTGCACAGCTGCCTTTTAAAGAAACACCCAGCTACTGTGGTCTGTTGTGCGGAGCCCACTCCTTTTCTCATGAGTCAGGCACACCGCACAAATGTGTCATGGATTATGTCCTCCCTGGCACAGAAATTGGAATTTGTGGATCCTCACTCAGCTTACATGTCCCACCTTACATCCCAGCTGCCTGGCCTTTCCACACTGGGGGTTTTGCTGCACAGGCAGGAGGACCACTTTCAGGCTCTGTGGGAACATTATACTCACAAACTAAAGTTTAGAAGCCCCTAAGGTTAGACTCCAACTAAAAGGGGTTTTCAGGATGGCAACTTTCAATTTAGGAGCCTGAACTCCACCTACAGTATGATTTTTTAATTGGGTCCAGATCCTCAACACCTTTGCAAACCCAGCCCTTAGCAATAAAAATCAAATTACCCAAGACTGGAAAAAATTTTTACACTGAAGCACACGTATACTATAAAGCACACACTCCACCATTTGACTCCGTGGCACCTAAGTAGGTGCTTAAAGTTACAGTTGGGCAGGTGATTTTCTAAACAAGCTAAATCTAGGGGTGCTTGAATACTTGGCTGCACGCAATCTTGCGTGCTGGCTGTCTCTCAGCTTCTTCCCCCTGGAAAATGCGCTGCTGTATCAAAGCCTTAATCAGACTATGTTGCCCTGGGCAGTCATGAGGTCAGCACCTAGCTCCAAGCGCAGGGTATCAGTGCATCCAGACTGCTGCATTTCCCTCTTATGCCAAATGCTACCTACTTTTTTTTTTTTTTTTTAATTCCTGCCACAGAAGGTGGAAGATGAACATAAGAGATGGGAGAGAAATTGAAAATTGCTAATCTCTAATTTCAGCTTGATAATTTGCCTTGGCCTTTGGGGTATTAAAATTATAATACTTTCAGTCTATATTAAAAAAGGCATCAACTCTTTGATTGACAACTTTCTTAACTTTTTTCTTTTCAGAAGGCATTATATTCAGTTAATCTTTAAATGAAGTCAATTACCTCTTCTATCTTTAAGATCAAATGCTCTCTTAATCATACAGGGGAGAAAAAGGCACCATTTATATGTACTTTCTGGCCAGGTTTGGCAACCAATGATACAAAACAGCACGGAAGAATGTCATGCCTAATCACCCAAGACGATGTGATCAAAACCTTTGGGCTGCCTTTTCTGCATATACCAAACCCCATACTTCCAACAGGTTTCCTTAGCAAAAGACTTCTGAAGTTGTACAGACCAATCAGTTATGTTCCTATCGCAAAGGCTCCCTTTTTATTTCAAGTGACACAGTCAGACTGCGCAACCAGACCCCTGTCTGAAATGGTTTTCTTTGCTGTTGTAACAACTAACACCTACGACGCCTGCAGCTAAGCTAGAGATTGCTGACACATGGAGCGCTCTGCACATTTTTTGTCTGCTTTCAATACGCGACAGGGCTTTGTACCAGCCACTTTCACTAGGGCTGCTTGAAGGATTTTCCTAGAGATTATTTTTTTCTTCTAGGAAAGGGCTGATTTAATGAAATTAAGCCACTTTGCAAGACTGCAAATTCACTTCACTTTTTGATGGGAAATCACCAAAGCATTTTGCTCTGATAAACTCAAAATGGCTTGTCTGGACTTTCATATCACAGCAAGCCAAATACACAAGAAAAATGAAATCCAATTTTTTTTTTAAACTATATCAAAACTAAATGTTTTGACTACACTGAAATGAAATATCACAATACTGTCAAAACTCAGTAGCCCAGGAGTATCTTGACTTGGTTTGTTGTTTTTTTTAAAAAAGCCTGATTGAACAAAATCCCAGTTTTTCATGCCAGTTCTGGCCAAAATAAAATCCTGCTATCCCCCAGGTTGCTGCTTGGCCTATGCTAAGACACTCTGAGAGGACTCTGAGCACCACCGATCTGGGAAGGCATCAAACTGCAACTCCTCAAGCCCTGAATGAGGGCTCTAACCATTAGGCATTTACAGGCAGAGTCCCAGAAGCAATGATGCTAATGCACCTTTCCAAGGCAGCTGAATGGAGGTGAACTGTTTTGAAACCTCCTTTCAAGCAGCTCTCAGACACAGGGAGAGTTTCTTCTGAGAGCTTCCACCGACTACGTGCCTTCTCTGGGATTAGTTTCTTTGGTGCAAGTGGGAGAGCAACCCAACCCAACATCCTACCTTGAGAGCTGTGCGAGAGAATTCTCACCAGGGCAAAGAAAAACCTTGGTTTGTAGCCACCAGCCTTTTCCCACACTCTCACACTTCTAAGCTCTCTCCAAAGATGGGTTGAGGCCACCACCCCTCCCCAAAGCAACTTGTGAAGCAGAGCTCAGCAGCCAGCGTCCCCCTCAACCCCCAGCATTTGCAGCCTACGCCGTAGGTGAAAGGATGGGGATCTGCAGCCATATCACTTTGCAATCAGACTCTTCAGTGCAGCCCCTCTCTGCGGCACTTTGTTTTACTTTCCAGTAATGGTATCTGATTGGGAACAGGCAGGGCAGCACCTAGGATTAAGGGGGCCCATGTTAGCTGTTCCCTTCCCTGCTGTTTCAGTGGGGTTGGGAGCAGGTGCCTCATACTGCATTCCCGCAGGCTCTTGCCTGGCCGCCAGCCAGTCTGAGGACAGCTCGGAGCAGCTGTCCGGTCTGATGGGAGGGCTGGACATTTGAGTGTGAGGCCACATGTCACCAGGAAGGGCAAACGCCACCATTGCCTTCACTCTAATCTGGGATAATTCCCTCTTAGAAACATGATCAGGCTTGTATACCCCTGGCGTCAAATCCTGGGTGAACCCAGGTGGGGAAGGCTACTTTTTTCTCCTTTCTTTGTTAAACATGATGGGGTGGGGTATGTTTTCTTTTCTTCTTCTTAGCTGCCAGGCTGGTAAGAAAACAGAGGACAAAAGTCCATAAAATATTCCAGTCTGTTCTGGTTTCCCAGAACCCCACTTGAAGAAGCTTGAAAGTATCTGAGCACTTGGTGTGGACACTTGTGCATGCAAGTGCTGTCTCCTGAGCAGAAACATGGACATGAGAGGAGAAACTCAACCTTTTAGAGCACATTTCTCAGTTCACTCTCATGACGCTCATTCCTAGCCTTACTACCTCTATGGATGCTATCGGGAATTTTGCAGCTGATGAGAGGGGAACAAGAGAAAACAACCAAACCTAAAGTCAAAATTTAACCTCCCTTGAAACTGATGGAAGCTGATAGAAAGCCATTTGGTCTATTAGATGTGAAATGATGTTTGTACACACACCCCCTTTTTTACGAGTGAGTTATCTAACTGCTGCACTAGAGCCATGGGATGGAGTTAACATTCAAGCATTACAATGCTTTTAATAGATTATGTGTAAAATACCTCCTTTAGTCTAACCACAAGTCAGGGACTGATGCAGGAATCAATAGCAAAGATCCTGATTTGTTATAAAGAAGGTCAAATTAAATGACCACAGTGGTCTCTTCAGCTTCAAATTCTATTAGAGCATGTGAAAGAGAGAACATGAGTAGCCATTACAGAGGGAAACAGAGCATTTACCATACTTTTGCCTCTGCAAATGCAAAGAACTTAAAAAAAAAAAACCAAAACCAAACCAAAAAAAACAACAAAAACTCCCAGCTAGTGCACCAGTACACCAACAGTATGTGCTAGCCATGTAAACATCATTCCCTTTAGGAGACAAACCAGCCATGATGGAAAAGCTACATAATTCATCTAAGGTCAAAAACAAGCCTAGTGTCAAGATCTGAACCCATCAAGGCTCCTACAACTGCTCTCCTGTGATGGGGTTGGGAAGAGGGTATAAGTTAAGAAGTTAAGGCAGGGACCCAAGTCCTGTGTCCCATTTGTGAAATCCAGGACAAAATATTATCACAAAGAAAGTTTTCAGGACACAGAGACAGGGGCCTATATCCCAGACATTACATTAGTTTGGCAGACTCCACTCAAAAGTTTTTACTCCATACTCTGCAGATCACTTCTGACTAACACAAGAACAGCTGCTTTCTTATTTCTGAAAATAAGAAACACCAAAAGGCCAATGCAGCTTTCCACGTAAGAAATTTTTTAAGCTGCCAACTTACGTTATTTGATGGCTGGAGAGGAGGAGAGCCATCATGGAGCTGAGTGTTGTCCCTGAAAATTTCTCTGGTGAGGTGTCAACATTTTGAGAATGCTCAATCAAGAAAATAAAAGCCAGGCAGCATTCCTTCTGCACCTTTTTACCCCAAAGACAGTGAAAGTCTGCCATTGCAGAACTAAAGGGATGTCGGTTGGAAGGTTCAAGGCAAAACTAATGCCAATGGGAGAGCAGGCCAGCCACGGCCTCATGTACCCAAGCCTAGGTGTCAAAGAGAGTCAAATCTTCAAGGGTGGATAGTCCACTACTTCTCCAAGTACCTCTTCCAGCCTGCACTACCCAGAGTTTTTGTTTTTCCAATTATCCATTCTGACATTTGGAAGCAACATTTTCTGCCATTACCCCTTGTCACGTCATCTCCCATTACCGAGTGAAGAGCTTGGCTCCAACATCCGTAATACTGCCCTTGCAGTAGTTGTAGACTGCTATTAGATTGCCCTTCAGTAGTTGCCAGTAGGTAACTGGCGTAGAAACACACCGTGCTGTTACATCCTGACCTGCATCAGAGTCCTGATTCTCCAGTTTTCCACAATGCCTACAAGCCAGTGAGCACCAGCATTTCCCTCAGGCATACGAGAATGGGCTTTGCTGGTGAGAGAATCACAGTAATGATCTGCATGTCACTACTGCAAGCAGGATACGGATGGGTTTGGGTCTCAATGTGCAAGAAGTCACTTTATGCTTTATGAGCCTCTGAAATTATTGCCCTGCTTTGGCCACTAGAAGCAGACACACTTGTTCTACACCAAAGTTGGCCTAGGATCCCAGGAAATGGGACCTTGAGCCACGGGCTATAACAGCCCGCCTCCCATGCTGGCTCTGGTGGGCTGAAGATTTTCATCATCCTCAGTCAGGGGAGATGAGGTCTCTCTACCTAATATCTGCAATAGAAACCACTACAACAACACACAGAGGCTGATAGTGTTTCCTTCTCCTTCTCCAGATCACCTTCCTAGTGACCTGATCCACCTATCCCTTCCTTCTTTTCATGTGCCAGTCTTCCCTCCCCTTGCTTTCTTCCCATATCATAAATTACTCGTTAACATGCCCTCTGCATAGCATCTTTCTCACATCGAGCAGCCTTGCTGCATTTCTTACACTTTGGGGGAGCAAGGAAGGAGTTTTGCTGCACGGTGCGGTAGCCTAGATGGCGGAAAAAAAAATATAAAATCAGGATACCATAAAGTTATCAACATCAATAAAGTGGAGTGCTAAAAACCAGCAGCAATTTCCAGCCTCCTCCAATGGCCTTCATTATGTATTCACCGCACAGAAATTTTCACAAACTTTCTTTCAAATAGACCTGTTTAAATGTATAAAATGTGTAGCAGATTAGGTGATTTTTTAACCAGGCTCCCAATGGGACTTACTTAAGTGGAAACAGCTCTTTAGAGGAACATCCTGAAATTTGTTTTGACTTATCTCCTGAGCTGTCTAGAGATTTAAATCGTCACTCTTAGATGTGGTCTCCTAACCGTGCCTACAGCTTAAAATAGCATAGGAAATGGGTTTCTAAAAGGCTGTTAAATAACAGAAATGCTGGCAAAAAAAATAACGTTAATTTTTCTGTTCCTCTCCAAATGGGGGAAAATGTTATTGACCTGTTCAAGCTCAAAAGAAATTTTCTCACAAGTTTAAAGAACTTGTTGTTTGAGCAGATTGCATTACCCTAATTGTCTCCTGTGGGAGACCTGATCAGTTATTGTCTTTCATGAGAGCTGTTCCTTTTCCAATACATGCTCATGTCACCCCCTTTGAAACTGCAATAGAATAATTAAGACCATCCAAAAAAAAATATCTCTATTTCCCAGAAAACTGGGCTTCTGGACAACAACAAATATTTAGTAAGAAAATGCAGGGTTTTTTTTTTAAGTACTTTCTTTAAAAAATGGCACACTCCCAACTAAAAATAAGGCTCATTTTTCATCTTAAACCACTACTACGCTGGTTCACAAAAGGAAACATTCAGGCATCTCCTGTGGTTTGAGCTAATTCTGTGGTCGTGTGTCATGCCTTAAAATGCACTTTGCCATGATACCTTCCCTCACCGAAGACTGTGATGCCATATGGGAGATGCAGTTCAAACTCTAGCTGGTCTATACAGAAGGGAGTATGAAGCAGCTGGAATGCAATTCCCATAAAGTACCATGGGAGCCCAAAGAGTTAAGAGGGGTAGTGGACTTGATGGATTTTCTCACCAAACCTAGCTACTGCTAATAACCAGAATAATTAGCAAGAACTAAGGAGGCAAGAGGCACCTGAATAAGTCAGGTTCAGCCTAGGTCATTTCCCCATCTGTAACATTAGGTTGGCCCTATTGCTTTTTCCTAACTGTTGTCTGCCTTGTCTCCTTAGATACTGATCCTTTATGCTGTCTGCTGGGTGCAGGGGCAGGGTACACACCCCTAGGGTCTCTTGCCCTTGAGGTGCTCCCCATAGACATGAAATCAGTAGAAGTAGAGAGTAATGCCGTGAATTTTGACTCTGAAATACCTCAATGAGGAATGGCTTGCAGCAGACCAGCTGCAAGGGTCAAAGCTCTAAATCAACCTTAATCTGTGTCAGAGGCACGCTGCCTCCTGCAGACCCCCTGGCAAGCTGGAAGAGAGGCACCAAGGCTAAACCTTACGTCTTCACCCCCTTCAGCTGAGGCATAGCCCTGGTCCCTCCTCCTTCCACCCCCTCACACTGGTTGACTTGTACCAACTCTTAATGGTGCGGAGCCCCAACTCCCACCTGTGCCCAAAGCATCTCCTCCCTCACAGTTCGGTTTTGTCATATGAACACAGTCCTCACACCCTTGCAGGAAACACTGCTGCCTCCCATGTTAGGCCTCTGTGTGGCCTTTATGATCCGCTTCCTAGAGAGAAATAATTTAGAGACTTTGGCTCCCTCCCCCTACCACTGTGCACCGGGGCAGATCCCAGATGTATGCTCTTTCTGTTCTGTTAAGCATCCGTATGCATTGCTGCCAAGGCCATAGCCCAACGGACAGTCACTGATCTCATTCAGGACCTTGGAACCCAGACTCCCACTGTCCACGTCACACCGTCTGCCAGCTCCCACAGACCCCTTAGGACAGCCACCTCCTTCAGGCAGAGGCCACATCTGCCCAAGGGTGGGCACAGGGCCCTCCAAAAGCTGCCGGTGTCAGAGTGAAAGCTGTGGCAAGGATAAATCACGTGAAGGAGGGTCTTCAAACCATCTCAGCAATTTGGAGTCTGTTACTTGTTTTCAAACAGGGCTGAAACACGGAGGATGATTTTCAACTGACACAACTTTAGTTACCAAAAGCTGCATCTATACTGACAAGTAATTTGGTATAATGGGACAGACTGGAGCATCTGTGCTCCTGGTACTGATGCTGGACCATCTACTCCACAGGCATCTTGGGGGGACTGATTTTGCACAAGGTTTAGTCTGGTCCCGCAGAATAAACATCCTGACCGTTCTTATGGTTCAGAGCTTTGGAAGAATCAGTCTTTGATTTGGCCCATTACATCTCCATCAGGGGATGGAGAGCATCTGGAGCACACCTGGAGACAAACTGGGGATTTGCTTCAATATTGCACTCCTCCTCTGAACCAAAATACTCGTCTACGCACAGGCAAAAAGCTAGGCATCTAATCCAAAGCAGTTGCCAAGGCACCATTTATAGTCACGGGAGAAAGACGACTTTCACAGAGTGACATTAAGAAAGCTTACTTTTTAAAAGGGTACTTCAATGCTTCAGCAAAGCTGCCTGGACGTTTTTTGAAGATTTGATTAGAAAAATACCAATTCATCTGTTTCATCAAAAAACAACTTTTCCTGGGAAAGCATCTGTTTTGATGTTGAGTTTTTTGTTGGTTTGGTTTGTTTTTTTTTTTCTTACCTTAAAAAAAGAGACAGAAGTTATAAGCAAAAAAAGAATCCAGTTTTCTGGTTTTAAATTACTTTGAAATTTAAGCTAATTGGAGTAAAATAAATCTTTTAAAAACAAGAAACACTCAAACCCAGAATGAAACATGACCTTTCTGGGGATTCGCATCTTCAGAAGGAAAAGTGCACTTTCTGAGCTGTCATCTATACCGTGGGTAAAAAGGGGGAAAAAAAAAAAAAGGAGCTGTACTTTTTTGTTAAACTATTCTTAGTAAGACAGTAACAATCCATGGACTCCATCTGATGGCTCTTTGGCATCCCCAAGCCCCTTCAGGGGGAATACTGGGCTGTGGCTGAACCATCTGGAGCTCAGCCCCGCACGTGGCGAGCGCCCGACGGACCCCGTTATCTCGGACATCCGCGGGGGAAGCCGCCCTCCTCTTGTAACGCGGTGCCTTTGCAGAACTCGGCTCCCAGAGCTCCCAGCCACATCCCGGAGTGTCTCTGCTCGAGTTCAGATGTTCGAAATAAACAAACAGATAAAGAAACACAAAACAGCCCCACCTCATGCCGCTGCCTCCCCTTCCCTCAGCCATCCGCACACCCTCCAAATGCTGCTCCACAGAGATAAGCCCCTGGCATTTTCCCTCCCAGCCTCCAATCAGCCATTATCATAAAAAAAGTGCAAAGCATCTATCAGCCGTGCAGCCTTGTGATTTATGTTCAAAGTTAGGATTATCTATTCTGCTCAAATCCCTTCAAACAGGAAACCGGATAAAAGAGAATCGCGCTCTGCAGATAAAATTGGAATATAGGTTCGTGCAACAGAATGACAGGCAGGTTTTTATCTCAGAATGGTTCCAACCACCTCATTTTGTCAGGAATTGTTCATTATCCGCAGCCGGGGACTCGCAGCGTGACCTTAATGACATTCTTGTATCTTTCCCCTGCTGCACTGTGCGTGGGGCATGGTTTGCGGAGATCCTTACCAGGGAAGGGGTAATAACCCAGCAATAATGTGGGAGCTAAAGCATGAAACCAAGCCTCCTGGGGCATGGTGCCAGGTAGAGGAGATCCCTTTGGACCGTCTCTGCTCCCCGGCTGTGCAGCAATATGCACTTCTGCCCCTTATAATGACCCACTGATCTCGTCATTACCCTGCCTCCGCCCTAATGTCCATGGTTTTCCTCTGTTCATTAGGATGAATGAAAAAAAAAATATCTGTCGAGGCAACGCAAAAATAAATACAAACCTGAGCTGGTCAATTTATCAAAAAGAAAACCAAGTTTCCAGCGTCGGCTCTTTTTCACTACATCTTTTCCAGCATACCAGGATGCAAGACTCAGTAATTTATTACCTCTGTCTGACAAATAACTTCTCTATCCTGTAACCATTACGCTTCATCTCTCTTTATTCTGCTTAATTAGACACTATTATTGCTGGCACAGTAATGAGACTTTCGCAAGCAGGATCACAACGGGCTAAGGTAGAATGCTTTCTTAATACAGTAGAAACCTTTCTGACAAGACAGCCATTCATTACGACTGCAAAGCAAGGCACAAAGGCACTTTGTTGGGCTTTTAATTGATTGCCACTTTTTCTGCCTCACTTGGACTACCTAGTTTTATTCACAGGCAACACTGGGTGGTTTAAGAAGTAGCAGAAAGCGAGGGAAGAGCAGATGATCACTCTGAATGGAAAGGAGGGATAGGAGGCAAACTCAGCCCACTGAAAGCATCCTTTGGGGTGACTGCTGAGATACGGGGGGGCTTCTGCAGCCTGCACAACACCATGGCTGATTTACCACCACCTGCTGAGACAGGAGCAGGCAGAAGAGATGGGTTAATGCTGGGACACTTACCGGCTCAGATGGTTTTTGAGTCATGTGAGGTTACATTTTTCCTTCCTCCAGACATGGCTCAGATATTGAAAAACCATGATTCTGTCCAGAACTTTTACACCATTTGAGTGTCTATGTGGCTTTTCTCTATACTTCTGAGGATGTCCCAATTAATCACCTTCTGCCTTGTTTTCCCTTCTGGAAAACAGACTCAAGCAAGGACAAATCCTTCTGACAACAGAGAGGCAATCAGACTGTGTAGGGATATGAAGGTACCATGGCCAAAACGGGTTCTGGCAGCTGATGTGCCTCTTCTTGGAGGACTGGAGACCCGTCAGGAGAAGGGACTGAGAAAACACCAAGCTGGTGCTAATACTGTTTTCAGCAAAGAAGGGAGACTAGCTGTTGTCATCCTGGACCGGACAGACATATGAGGACACTGTGAAAACTCTAACTCTTTCAAAAGAGGTATTCAAGGAAAAGGTAGGGTGATCACCAGCCAGACATGAGGCCTGGCCCCATCCTGGAGCTGGGGGATGGACCAGCCGGTCCCCTCCGGCCCCACAGGTCACTGCCTCTGTGGCCCTCTGCAGCGCTGCCGCAAGCTGCTGCAAGGAGGAAGGGTGGTGATGAAGTAGGGATGGCTTGCAAGAGACATCAGCAGACTTGGTGAGGGTCGCACGGAGACAGTGACAGGGGTGGTACTGGAGGACCTGGATCACCAGGAGATCAGGCAGCAAAAGCCTTGTTGGCAAAGCCAGGACAGCATGCAGGGACCGGAGACCCTCTGCGAAGCCAGTGTCTGCAGACCCAGCTCAGACCCACCACAAACCTCTCAGCTAGCACACAGAGGACCGAGGTGCTGCTGGTATATGACGAGTGGGAAAATCCCAGCACCCTGGAGGTTTCTCTCGGTGCAGTGTCCCACACCTATCTGGTGTCCCCACGGATCTGTGTCACTGCATCGGTGTGCTCCTCCAGCTGATCTGAACCTACCCTTGGTCCCCTGGCTTAGACTGTAGGTATTCTGGGTGCAGAAAGGTTGTTGCACAGTATCTAAGCAGAACAGAGCCCAGGTCCATGCTTGGGTCTCCTAGTTAGGACCCCAGTAGAAATAAATCAAATAGTCGCAGTGTGGCAGATTCTAGCAGCTCTGTGTCTCCTCCCACCTGAAAACAGTTTGTGATTGTTTTTCCCAGCTGTTTCTGTCAGTCTCACGACAGATAGAAGCCTTACCTCTAGACCTCCTTAGATACCCCCAATTACAACTACAACAGCACTCTTCCTCCTCTCATACACTTTTCAAAGTTGGAACTAGAACTTAATGCCTTCAAAACCCAGGGAATCAGGAAAAAAAGCTATTTCCCCTCTTATCCTGGATAAGTGAAAGAAGTCCACATCTGTTTATATTACTTTGAATAATATTTTAAATATTAAAGGACAAGTTGAAAGGACAAGTTCAGGGCAACGCAGTGTTTTAAGTTATGTTCCACTGCTTTACACTGGGGAAGAAGTGGATCCAAAGCAGAGCTGTCTGCTGCTGGGACTGTTTCTCATTTACTCCAGGATGAGGAGCCCATCGGGATGAAAGAAAGAAAGGGCCACAAAGACCTTTCCTTACCTTTCCTCATTTACTCAGAGGCTTCATCTAAAGATTCACAAAGGGCAGGAGATTAATCGTACCAGCTGCCACCTCTGTTGTGTATAACCACAGACTTAGGACCTTTCGGCTCTTTATCTCTGGTGCCTGACACAGCTTTGGGAGGTTTATAGTCTGCCAGCCCTGGGCATCTTGAGGTTTTGTTCTCTCTGACCCTCTCTCACTGGCCTCCGCTTCATCTTGGGTCCGATTCCTACCTTAGTTAGGTACCTCTTTGTCCATTTAGTCGGAGAACTGCCCATTTCCTACCCCGACGCTCCCACAAGCTGCGCGCAGACACTGCTCACTCTGCTCCTGGCCTCTCCATCAGGACAGTGCCGGTGGGTCCCCTTGGTCCCAGAGCAAGCTCTCCAGCCTTGGGCATGTAGACAGGAGCCAGCGCTTGACCCCAGAGCTGGCGAGCACCCTCTGCCCCACAGTTTAGATACACAGGCTGTATCAGAGCAGAGTTGAATATGCAACTCAAGCCCCAGAGCTCCCTGAGCTCAGCTGGCCACGCTTGGACCTCCAGAAATTGAAGGGGAGATGAGACAGCTCAGACCACTTGGTGAGTGAGGGCATGGTCAGGGTGGCAGACTGGGTCTAAACCAGAGCAGTGCCCCTCTGACTCTCCTGCATTCCCTGGCAGCAGCTGCTGCACCACATCCTTGGGTCTCTGGAAAGACACAGTTGTCCCAAAGGTCTCTCCTATCCTAGGAAATTCCTGCTGAGCAGAGCCACATTCTCTTCAGGGCTCCCTATCCATTGCCCCAGCACTGGTCCTCCATCCCTGCTCTTCTCAAGCAGGTTGTGGACATGCCCGGCACCAGCTGCACAACCCATACAGCCTCCCAGGGGAAGGATGTGACCATTTAGTACCAGTCCCTGGCCCTGGACATCACAGGGGACTGGCCTGCCTGCCACATGCCTGGGAATGCATGAGCACAGCACAAGAAACGGCCGCCGGTGGGCTGGCAGACCTTGGTGCAGGTTCGGCCGACCCTGGCCGTCCCGGCTATGAGAAATCATTTCCCAAGGTTGAGGCAGAGACAAGTTTGCTTGCTCTTGGATTAGACAAGCAACTCACGTGAAGTCTGGTTTCAGGGCACTTAAAAAAAAGAAATAAATAAATGGAGAAAGGACAATTCCCTAATCTTCGGGGCAGGCTGTTTCCTGGTGCAAAGCACTCTTGATCCTGGGTGCTGTCAGAGAGGAAAACATCAGAGAAAGAAATCATCTAGCCTAATACATGGCTTTGTTCTGTTGTTAATCTGAGCTGCGGTGGCTTGTCTGGCCACGATCTATGAGCCTCTTGGGTAAACAACCATTGCTCTGAGAAGCAATGAGAAGCCCTGAGAAGGACCAGGAGCTCTGGTCCTGAGGTGCTACACATTGCAGCTCGTGAAGGCAGCGATGACCCTCTCCACCAAGTTCTGGTACCAGCCCTGGAGACACCACTCAACACAGAGCTGCATTCAACCCAGCGTGGGTACAGCCCCTCCAGCTGCAGCCACTGCAGTGGAGAAATACCCTCAAGGGCATTAGACAAAATGATCAAATTTCCAGCTCTCTGCTCCTTTCTCTGACTTCCCACATCACAGCTGTGCAAGAATACATCTCAGAGGTGCAGCAGAGCAGGCCAGGGGTCTGGCAGGAGCAGACTGCCAGCGCCAGCTTCAGCACCAAAGTTTGTGCACGTCAGCACGGTCAAATGCAGGTATTTCTGCAATGTCTGTGCCTCCATGGGATTTTGTTTTGAAGCTAACAGGTCTGCTATCACGCTGTGGTGCAGACGAATGGTGAACCTGTCTGCCGTAGATGTCAGATGTGAAAGCTTGCTAATGTCTGCCAGAAAGTTTTATATATTATATTAACAAAAAAATAGGGATTGTATTAAGAGCCTGACTTGAAACCAGAAGAGATAGAGGAAAATAATCAGGTGAAAAAAATCAGGACTCACATTTCTCACCCTAATTCCCGGTGCTGGCAATATCAAATGAGCCATGGGAGTGAACACCAGAGTTGTAAACTGGGATTCCTGTAGTAAATCTGAGTTTCCAGTTTACGTTATTTTTACATCCCTATCTAATCCGTCTCCATCTCACCATATAACAACTATCTCAGCAGCCCCTAATAGCTTCCCACTCTTCCAGCCATTACAGCTATCATGTATCATTTCATTTCTTTAGCATTCATTAACACCTATTCAGGCCTCCCCTGGAGCAACGCATCCGCAGTGAAATCAGTGACATTACCCTTCTGCAAACGGTGTTTCTAGAGCGTTCAGGCCAGGCTGGCCCAGCTCTGATGCAAACTTCTTCCCAACACACCTACTCAATGCCTTGATTACAGTCATTTAGGTTTTTTGACTGGGACATCACAGAAAGCAGAGTCAAAAGGAAGGTTCCCAAACCAGGATCAAATCAATCCAAACCACTCAGAAAAGATTGATCGGATCTCCTAAAAAGCTCCAGCTGCACAGACTCTTCTGCTCCCCCCGGCAATCTATCTCACTGACAGAAAAACAAAGTATAGCAATTTTTCCACGGTGGTTTAAACTCCTTGGGACAAATTCTGCCACATCACCTCCTCCATGGGTGCATATTGCTTCTCTGTAAAAACATCCCAGGGATCAGCAGGGCCAGCTGGGGAGGTGGGGGAATTCTCCCAGTATCCCAGCCCCCAGCTGCACCGTCAGTCCCAACACCTCGAACATTTCCAAATCTGGGTTTGCCTTTGCACCAGGGTTTTGCATGCCCTCCTGCCTGTGGCGTGGAGGCCAGAGCCACACAGAGACCGGGTGGGCATGCAGAAGCAGGTCCCAAGGTTTGCTGACAGCTGCGTTCCAAATGACTAGTGGATCCACGGCTTCTTTGTACTATTGTGGCACCACAAAATGGCCTTTAAAGAGGATTATGTTGTACTTCCCCGAAGCTGTCTGGCACTATAGGAGAGATGCAAATCAGTATAAAGCTGAAGCCCAGAGCATCCACAAGACTTTGATCTCGAGGGCTGAAGCAGGATGCCACCCCAGCAGCTTGAAGAACTGCCCATGGAAATCCACACTGGATAATAATGAAAACTCTCCCATTTCTGACCACTCCCTTCCAACCTCTCCCAGGCTGCTTCTCCACTGCTAGTTCATGGTCGCTCCAGCTCACAAGGCAAGCTCGGACCCCCGAAAACGTGGCAGTGCTCAGCTCTGCGGCCGAGATGGCTCTGTGCTCCTCTGGGGAATGGTACCACAGCTCTCCCCCAGGACCTTCAGGTATGGCTGAACGGCCTGGTCTGGGCACAGACCCAGTGCCTGGGCAAAATCAGCACAGTAATGTAGACAACCCTGTAGTGAGCTGCCTCTCTTTGGTACGTGCATGCCCTGCCAGCGAGTACAGGGTTTTAGCTGCTGCGCCTTGGTCCTGACAGCTTGCCTTGTGTCAGGGACAAAGCACACAGGGAGGCAGAAGCTCAAACCCTCTGGGCTCCTGTTCTTTTGCATGAAATAGGGCTTCTGAGCTACGTCAAATGGCTGAATGAATTGTTTTTGCAAGGTGCTCTGGTGTCCTGGGATGTGAAGTGTTCCAGTGGGGCAAAGCATTGCTGCTAGTAGAAACGCAGACATCAAAGTCTTTCTCTGCAATGGGCTGAAGTGCTGATTTGCAAATATTTCCAAAACATGTTTTGCATCTGGAGAAACCCAGTATTTCTAGAAATAAGTGGGAGAGCATTCCTGTGCAAAGTAACATTTGCAAATGTGCTAGCAAAATTGGTAAGAGTTCTTTGGAGACCCGAGATTGGAAAAATCTCCCTGATCTTAACTCTACAAAACCCATTTTCAGTAACGGAAAGAAAGGAAACAAACCCCGTTTTGAAACATCAAACAGAATTTTACTGTTGCATTACTCCCCATAGTCCATCCTCATCAATCCACTGACTTTTCCTACGTGCTTTTCTATACCTCAGCTGTTTATTTGATTCCCCCCCCCCCCCCAGTAAAAAATTATTTATAAATCCCTGAACCTTTATGTTTGTCCTCATAGGGGCAGAGCATATCCTTGGCGGCTAGGAGCACAGAAAGCTTTTACAGGTTTTTTGGTCAGAGTTCCTGAAACATTTTGACCACATTATAGCTCATCGACATCTTCCCCTTTATTGTACAGTCCCCAGTATATTTAGAAGCAGTTAATCATACATCTGAAATGAGAGAGAAGCATTTTACATTTATTGCCACTCTCAGGTGCTGTATCGTTTTTATCCCTTTGGCTATTATCTGATGCATTTGATCTTTCTGTTTAATGCCTGCTTCCCCCATTAACTTCTTAACTTCCGTAGGCTACTGTGCTTAACATAATAGGGAATAGCTTTGATAAAAGCACACATCAGTCAAATTCCCTTACTTGAAGCTTTCACTTGAAAGGGACACAGCTAAGGTGTTTGCCATAATGTTTAAAGTACGTTCCCCACCCCATCAATCCGTGTTTGCAATAAGCCTTTGAAAGCTAGCAACTGAGATCGCTTTCCTTAGCGAAAACTTTTCCACCGACATGCACACTACTTTGTGAAGAGGTGGCCAGAGCGTGGTTAGAGCAGGAAACAGTGAGGCAAGCGTTCTGCTTTCTATTTCCAGCCCTGCCACACAATGTGCTGAACCAGTCCTTTCAGATCTATATGACTCAATTTCCCCATCTGTAACTGATCGCTATCATATATCCCTGCAGAATTGTCAGGAGGCCGGACTAATTAATAGTTGTAGGATATTCTGAGATCCTTGAAAGGCAGGGGGAAAAAAAAAATAAAAATAAAAATCTATCTTCTTGTGGCTAATGCAATACGACTACACAGTTTCTTCCAAATGTGTTGGTATTTATTTAATTAGAAGGAATAAAACAGAGGGAAACCACTGGGGGATATTCGCTGTTATTAAGAAATCCCATATGCTGAAACAGAAGCCAGCAGGCGGGAGCCCACACACCGTACGTTTCTAGCTAAGTTTGCCCCCGAGAGCTGGGTGCTGGCCCGGTGCCTGCTCGCCAGCCGGGCAGCCCGGTCCTCAGCAGCGCCCGCTCACGGCGGGGCGTCCCGGCCGCTCCGGCACCCTCCCTCCACTCCATTTCCAAACACGCAGGGCTTGTCCTGCAGCCACCGATGGGGTGGGCAGGGTTGCGGAGATGGGTGCAGAGGGTAGAACCAGCATCCCAAGAGCATCGAGAATGAGACCGTGGCCCAAAAGCAACAACCACCCCCCCACACACACACACTCACACTCTCTGTCTGCTGGAACCCCCCCAGGTTACCCTGGCCCCTGCACTGGCACTCAGGCCCTGTACAGAGGTGGGCACGCTCATTAAAGACTTGCTAGCGGAGATGAGTTTTCTGGCTTTGGCAGTCACTCACATTTCAAGGGCTAGCTGCCTCCTTCAGTCCCCCTTGCCAGGTGTGATGCACCAACCTTGCATCCCTGTGCTTGGTCTGTTCCTTACTCACCCCTTCAGGGCAGGGCATTTTGGCCAAAATTACCTTCTTTCTGTAGCAAGAAGCCAACACAACGTGCATGGAAGGTCTCACCCCTTCCCTGAGGAATGTTGCAGCCAGGGCTGAAATTCCCAGCATCCTCCTGCCGAACCCATCTCCCTCCTTCCTGCACCATTCACCCTGCCGAGATTCCCAGTAATGGACTAGGTTTCTCCAGCCTGAGTAAAAGGAAGTTTTGCCAGCTCAGTTCAGAGCAGAAACCGCCATCTCCCTGCCACAGGAAGACCTGAGAGACGAGACTGATCACTGAGGCCACTGAATCCTCTTCAGCTGGGCAGTGCACCAGCTGCACCCCTGGGTGCTGGTAGAGGTGACCCAGATGCAGACTCCAACCCATACACCCCTCTCGCCTCCATCTCCCCTGCTCAGAGAGCCCATCAGTTGCCCATCTTACTATCTCCCTGCAAAGTGCTATTAATTTTGCTTTAGAAAGGGGAAACCAAGGCATAAGGCACCTTCAGCTAATCAAGAAGTCTCCTGTATAATGGGGAGAAGTTGAGTCTCCCACATCCCAATGGAATCACATTCCCGTTATTCCTCATGTACCCTCTGATGCTTTCTTACGAGTTTGCTTTTGCTCCCCTCTCCCTCTTTTCCCCTTGTCCTTTTTAAGACATTCCTCTAATATCTTTCTGGCTGCTTGAAGTTTATGGAGGCCTCTCAATGCTGTAAAAGCTTTGAGGAGTGGGTTGGGAACTGCTCCATGCATGTTGCCAGACAATGCAAGGAAATGCAAGGTATTTATCCAGTCTGGCCATAATATTCCACCTTGAAGAAAATACTATTTCCCCAGTAAAACCACGGCCTAGGCTCCTACTGCTGCCAGATGATATGGAGAAGAGGTTGTGTTAAGTTACCGATGTGTATTAAAGGGAGGAAAGTTTCATATCGGTGCTAGTTAAGATTCATCTGGAAGCAACAAAATAGCATGATGGAGATAAAGCTGTCCGTCATGCAAGTCACCAACAGAATTTATTAAGACTTAACACCCCTGGGTTACACTCAAACTCTGTATCTGTTTCACAAAGCAAAGAGGGTTGTTATATTCTTTCTGACCTCCCGTAAGCTGGACTAAGTAATAAATTCTTGTGTCATATAAGCTTTCCATATCTAATCTGTGGACAGCTTCCCCCTTCCCCTGGTGATTCTGCATCGGATCTGAGCCCACTGAACTTCTTTTGGCGACAGGGGGCAGGCGGCACGAGCAACTTGTCTTGACAGCTAATTATTTTCCAGCATACCGATCTTTCAGGGGATAATATCACTTGGAAACAGGCTTCTTTTTATCTTATTTGGGCACTTCTGCAGAGCAAAAGGACAAGCAGAGCTGGGGTTCCCCAGAGGGGGCATATATATAGTCCTTTTTATTAAAACCCCAGAGAAGTTGCTACGTTAACAACAAGTGACATAAGTCCATGACCTTGGCAGTTCTGCTCCTTTCTCTTCCCCCAGTGAAGCCGATTGCCAAAATCCCCTTTTGGAGGATGGTGCAAGAAGCCCTGAACCAGAACCACACGTGGCTGCTCAAGTGACCCCCAGACTGCAAAGGGGATGACCGAGGTGTGCTTGGCACATGTAGCATCCCAGGTTTCATGGGGTATTTCTCAATATTGGTAGCAAACATTCATGGACCGGCTCCAGGAGAGGCTTTGTCCATGCTGTATGAAGCACAGGCAGGGTCAAAGATGAGCTTTTGTTCCAGGATGGTTTGCAGCAAGTTACAACATGTGACCAAGGCAAGCATCAAGGGAGGAGTGGGCAAACACAATGGTTTCTCAAGAAGGGAGCACAGAAGCAGAGGCTCTGACCAAAACTTCTCTTCAAAACTTCAGTCTGAAAAAAGACCACCCTACAGAACAACATCTTGGAGAGAAGAACCAGCTCGCTTTCAGAAGTGTCATTAATTTAAAAAAAAGATAATCAGGCTAAGGATTTTCCATTTTCCAGTGTCATAACCTTTTGTGAAGGTGGGAAGAGCAATTTATTGACCCATTTTTAGTGACAGCAGTGCTCAGGGAAGCTCTGTAGCCCAGCCATGGCCAACCACGGCGTTCTCCCAGTGCCACGGCAGGCAAAAATCTCAAAGGGACTCAAGCAGAGCACTTAGAGGACCACATGAAAGAGATGACAGCGTGAAGGCACAGGGATGCTGCCTGGGAAGTGGATCAACAAATCCAGATGTAATGATTTGTGGAGCCTTAGTAAGCACAGAGGGCTTTCTGAAGATGCTGACTTCAGGATGTGGGCGAGAGAGGGATTAAGATTGGCATCACGCCATCTCCTCGTAATTGCTATTTATAAAATTCTGCACCTGCAGGACGAGGTGATTGATTAACATGCTTCATAAATCTCAGGCAGTTGAACAGCTATGACATGGTTACAATTTTCTTCATAAAGTTCTAGCCATGAAAAATAAAACGGGTTTCCAAGGGAACCCAGGAGTTTCCACAAACACAGTTGATTTGGTTGAATTCTTTTTTTAATGAAAACTTTCAAAATGAAACAAAATGATAAATGTTCACTTTGAAAGGCGTCATTTTGGTTTTGTTCTCCAAATCTGGAGGGACTCCGGCTTTCCATTCTTTTCTTTCTCCCTTCTTTTTCTTCCTCTTTAAAGTTTTCTTCTCTTTCAAAGGCTGGAAAAAATCCACAGAACTGTTTCCCCTATATTTTCCCTTCTTAACTTCTCTCAGTTTTTGCAAGTGAAAAATAAAGTTAAAAACAAACCAAGAACAAAAAGAAAGCAGCCTAAACAAAACTTCAAATAAAAGTAAGACCTGTCTTCCGTGGCATATATAATTAAACTCATCATCTTCTTTTAAGTATTTCACTTAAAATAAATGGCATTTCCCAAAGAGACCTACTTTCCCTGCTTACTGCATTGTGTGACACTGGATCTCAAAGGGAATTGAGAGGATGTGTGCGACTGTATCCACCTTAAAAAGGGAGATAATCAAGGTACAGGGCTGTGAAATTATTGCTGAGTGGGGGATTCACCTACATTCAGGTGAGAAGAGGTACACTATAGACATGACTACTAAAAACAGGGCCCCTGGTGATGGACTCTGATATAAACACTTCCATTTCAGCATATGAATCCTGGCTTTGCTGACAAGAACTCAGTGATAAGGCAGGAACATTAAACAACAGATACCATCTCCTGGTCCACTAAGAGTTTGGGGCAGTAGATAGCGCTACAACCAACAGCCCAAACGGAAAGAAAGCCCAAGGCAGTCTCCACACCATCTCCGTGCTCCAGAGACCTTTGTCCAGCAGGACTTTTGGCTGTGCCCAAATATGTCTAGAGGACTTTTTTTAATATGAAAAAACTGTTCTACAAAAAAAAAAAAAAGAATTACAAAATCCTCCCTTTTCCCCCTCCTCCGTGAAAGTGTCTCCCTGAAGACAAATATTTCAGTTGCTCACATTCATGTTTAAGGGTCCTGAAGAAGCTGTAGGATAATAATAATAAATAATGCATCTTATAACTCAGTATTGGCTTAATCCTTGCAGAAGACTTTCATCAGTGCAAAGCAACTGCTCTTGCACAGCACCTAAGGTAACACATCACACATCGGGACAGCAGAGGACCATACAGCCTGCATCCCCCTTCCCGTCCCCCCAGCACTACCCACGAGCCACCTTCAGCAATGCCTCTCCCATCTCCAGCACTTCGCCCATTTTGTTGCGTATCTCTCGCCACACAGACACTGTCATCATCATGCCATTGCAGGAATATATCAGAAAATACCAGTTGCCATATGCCACCTAATATTTCAGAGCAGATGAATGAATGCAGCTTGGCAGAGAAATTCCTAGTTTGATCAAATTGGCCCCATCTGTCTGTCCCTTATGGAAATAACGAAGCCACCAATGAAAAATTCTGTGTGCACTCTATGATTTTCCCTCTCTCCCCATTTTTATGGGTGCAATTGTGCAATCAATGCTATTTTTATGTTGCTGTACAAAGGCTTCATGTCCACATCAGAGCTTTTTCACTTCATTCCTGGTGCCCACATTCTGCCGTAGCTCAGTAAGAAAGGAAACTTTCAGGGCAGTTGATCATTTCAAGCAGTAGGGGCTAAAAGGGAGTTACTAGAGGCCAGTTCACCCAGTACCCAGAAAGGCTGCACCAAGGAAGCAAAGCCCTGGCTAGCCTCCCTGTACCCCAAGGAAGCGCATCTGTTGCTTCCAGGTCCCAGCACAGAGAGTAGTTAAGTGCCAAACGCTGACTGCGGTCATTGCTGCAGCGCAGGAAAACAACAGGGTGTTTGATGAACAGACCTTCTGCCTGGGCAGAAGATCAGCTCTTCCATGCTAACACCAGTGCCTGTGCACAGGCACGTGCATACGGAGAGAGGAAGGGCATGGTGAATGCTCTAAAGAAAAAAAAAAAATAATTTTCCCCTCTGCTTTTGGGGGGACATTGATTTTATTCCCTGCCTTGAAGTACCTCTTGCTTATTCCTTCCGCACATAAATTGGCTGAGAATTTTCAGCTAAAATGGAAACGTTATTCAGGAGTAATTTCTTTTTTTATTATTATTTGTGTCTGACTTCATAGGCTTTGCGAGGACTGCGCATTTCAGGCAGGCAAAGTTCCTTTTTCCAGCATCTGAGGCTGCAACCTTTCCCTGACCTCTTGCTCTGAAGGTTAACATGAGGTTAACACTGGAAAAGCAAATCAAAGCCAAAATGACACCAGTTACCTGTTCCGGTTTGTGTTGCTTTATGACTCCTGGGACCACATGCCTGACCGCCTGCCATCTCCCCTGGGGGGCTATGAAGTAATAATGTCTCTATTTCCTGCCTGGGAGCACATTTCAACTCGTGCCTTTAAAAACACCCAAATAAATTTCTCTCTTTCAAGCTTTCATTGTGAACAGAGAAAATGAGAAGTGGAGATGATGATAACCTAATCACTGGACTCTTTTAATAAGTGGAATTTCCTCTGAAGTAACTGGTTTGAATATCTGCCAAACAACAAAGCCCCCAACATTTCTAACACCCAGCCAGCGTATCATGAAAGCAAATACGATGAATCGCTCTGGATCTGGTTCTTGCATGAAATGAAAGCGCCAGTTGGTCATTAAACAGGAGGGTCGCGTTCAGATGAGAACATCTCATTCGCACTCGTGGAAATATGATGCAACTCTATGAAGATGCAGAGCTTTTGCTTGGAAGAAGTGACACCAAGTTAAAACTAGGAGCAAGCTAGCAAAAGAGGAATATCTGGTGAGGTCAGAGTCTGATCTGCACTGGCAATATTTCCTGGTGGATGCTATTTCCAGAGAGGTTTAGGGGACTTGCCCAAGGTTACAAAGGGAGTCTGTGGAAAACAGGGTTTTACTCAGGACCTCCTGAATGCCAGCACAGTGCCTTTGGCAGCCAGACATCAGATCAAGTTACGTGTCTAAATACAGACTTAAGTGCCCTGCTTTGTGCACATTTGATGATCTGATATATAATCCCAAAAGAGAAATAATAAGAACCATAGGAAGCCGATTTCTCCGCGCAGCCAGCCTCTTGATCCATTTGCTTTCATCTCAACCAGAGGAATTTTTCATCTCCCATTTTATGATCTCTTTTCACGACAATAGGTTGGGGCTGGGCAGCAGGGCTGCTTGTTATCGTTATAATGAGAACAATCAGAGTAGAGCAGTTATTAATCACCCAGTCATATGATCCATTAAAACAAATTCTTATTAACCACAAGACATATGTTTTTCTCCTGAACTCCAGAGATAATGCTTGAAAGCAGATGGAAGAACTGCACTCACAAATTAAATTTGATGGGGCTTTTAAAAATAAATTAAGTCTGGCAGGCCTGTCCTCCTTTAATTAAGCTGCTATGTAACTTTGAGAATGTACTTGGTGCTTGTTGCAAGTGTTGCGGAGGGGTCTATTTTCTACCTGTTTCTTTGCTGCTGGTTGCTTCAAAGACCATGAGCTAAACCCTCAGCTGCTGTAAAGCAACACGACCAGGGAAGCAGGGAAACCTCTGGTGAGCCACTGCAGCTGATCTGGACTATTTGACTTCCAGCCAAATACCTCAGTGTTTTATTGCAACTAATGTCTATCGACTCAATTCTGACATATTTGCTAGCTCCAAGACTCACCATATTTCTCCATGGAGTAATTATGGGTGACTATTGTGCAGTGGTACACTCTTGCCCCTGCTCAGGAGCATCTCCATGTGCATGCCCCTGTGACTACAGCAGTACAACTTGAAGGAATAACAACCTGCCAGGAGGATTAAGTTGTTCTCAGCCAACATCAACGTGAGCACAGGATACAATTGATTCTGGAAATATCTTGTGGGTATACATATACCAGAGCCCTGGGACCGAAGGGACCAGCCCTACCTCATCCCCAGTATCACTGGGGAGCATCAGGACATCAGAAGTGACATAAGGCTTCGATGAAAATAGCTAAACAAAAAGTCCTGTGGGCAAATCCAGCTGTCCACAGAAGGTCATGTCCATGGAAGTTGCCTCCCCAAAGCCCTGCAAACTCCATGAGCTCTTTTTAAACAGCAGTAGGAAAGGACTGGATTTCACCCGTGTCACTCCAGCTCCTAAGGTTATGAAAGCCAGTAAAACAGTCAGCGGTACACCTCACCAAATTTGAGGTTTCTAAGCATTAGGCATGGGATTTACGTGCCTAAACAAGTACCTAGCTAGGTACATTTTAAATTTCCCAAAGTATCCCTCTCAAAGTGGCCAGAAGGGAGGTGTGCATCTCCTCTGTAAAGGCACGGATTTCCCAGAGTAATTGCATCTCCCAGCTCATTACATACACCTTGCATATGATAGTGTCTAAAATGGCACTGGACACCTATCAGTCCTAATCAGTCCTTAGGTGTCTAATCTCATTAATCGTTTAGACTCCTGGTCAATGGAAAGAGTCAGGCACCTTCAGGGGCTGACTGATTCCTACAACAGAGACGAACTGACCTCGGAGGTGCTCCTTTGGCAGCATCGACCACAGAAGCCTAAACAAGTGGCTTACTACTAGATGCCTAATTTTTGGTAGCTAAATTTAGATGAAATGAATTGCTTTGCCTGTGTATTGTTCCCTAGATGAACACAGCAGGGGCCCAAAGTAGCCCAAATGGTTTCTATAAAGATTCAAATCAATACCCTTAGATTGATTTTTTTTTTTATATATAGCATTTTTCCCATTTCTGCCAAGCACAACTCAGGAGGAAAGTATATTTTCACATAGAAAGGCGAGGTAAAATATTTTCTAAGAGTGTAAATTAAGGAGGTAGATTTGCTTGCATACTACAGGGGAAATTTAAAGTCAAGACAAGGAGAAGAAAATGCCTCAGGAACACCGAGTGATACATCAAAGGATATCTATGCTACCTTCATATCCTCTTTTCATCCACTGCCTTCACTAATGACCACTATTTCCTTTACTTAAGAAGTCTTTTCTGCCTTTAGAAAGTAGAACATGAATTGTCCAAGCATTTGGGAGGGTTACGTATAGAACATACTAAACTTAGGGCAGGTTTAAAGACAAGGAATCCACCCCTCCTTTAACCCTAGCAGAGTACACATACGCGGAGTTAACCTAGAATAATGACATGTTTAATCAGGGGAGTTATTTGAACACATTTGTTCAATACGCCTGGAAATATTTAAGGTGTGTACACAAGCATTTCTCAAGGGTGCTAAAACGTAGCTGGAATGAACACCGATTGGAGTGGATATCTGTTTTCCCTTGCTCCCAGAAGCTATGGAGGCATTCCCTCTGTCAACCCAGGCAGCAGCCACACAGTAAAATGGGATTGACAAGTCTTCCCCTCTGTTCCTCCATTTATAAGAATCATCTTTATTATTTGGATACAGTAGTGTTTCTTCAGTGTAATGGCAACGGTGCAACATTGTGAAGAGGAGGGCTAACTCTCACTATGGCTTATTTTGCATTAACTATCTGTATGCCAGCTAGGCCCCCCTAACGTACAAGCATTTCTGAGTGCTGGGGGGAGAAGACGGCGTGAGGTCCCACAGACAAACAGAGGACTTTGGTCTCCAGCAGTCAGCACCAAATCCTCCACCAAGGATTTGTGGACACAAAGAGACAGCAGATTTATTAGAAGTTCCTCAGCTTTGTAAAGAGCCTCCTAATTTATATTTTAAGCCTTCAATGTGTATACAGTTCAAGACTGCCTGGAAGCAGGTGACCTTGTCTCAAACAGCACTCCACAAAATATTTCACCAAACCACCATCCAGGCAATCAGTAGCTGGCCTGAACGCAAGGCAGCACATAAATACAGTGGAAAACCACAGCACCCTGGCAGGAATCTACCCAGGTGACAGGGTAATGCTCCACGAGTTCCTCTTGTCCTGGAAGGAGGCTCTAGCAGCGAGGAACCATCACATCGCTATAAATAGCGCGCAAATGGCCCCAAATGGTTATTGGCATTCTGAGCAGGGACTTAATTTATCACTGAAGCACCCTTTCAATATCAAACCAGAAAGGCACTAACCACTCTCCAAGTACCTTACGCCTATTTAACAAGCAGCCTTCATGCCCTGCTTTATGGCGATTCTTGTATTTCTTTTTTCCTCCTACATTTTGAATAACAAGGCCTTTCCAAACCAGAGTTCCAGTCAAGCACCAAAATGAAATCTGCCCAATCAAAGGGCAAGTAAATTATCATGAGACAGTAAAGATCAAGAAGAGTTTAATTATCCATTGTTTATTATACTTACTTATTTAAAACAGAGAAGACAACTTAGCACTTGGCAGACAGATTCCTCCCTTAAATATTACAGTGTCAAGACAAAGTATCTGTTGGCTTGCTTACTACTGTAATGGGTAACGAAGAACGTTTCTGATCTATTAATCAGCCTGAATCTCCTCTAGAGTATATAGGAAATGGATGGTATCATTTAAATACAATCAACCATACAATAGACCCCATGGGACCTCGGAAGCTACACTGTCCTATGTAGCTAGGTAAACTTCTGTTTCTATTTATTACACTCAACAGTTCCAACACTTCATCATGAAGTTCTGTTGATTTTTCATTGGGACTGGAATAGCAAAAGCATGGCTGTTTTCCATGTTTCTTACATCAAACTCCAGATCTCCAGGTCTGCTCTGGCTTACAGCACACGCTGGTAAGTGGAAACCATGGCAGGATCCAGGCTGTTATATTCCAGGACAGGAGAATTTTGCAGTGGATGCAGATGTAATTTCCCAGAGATAGGTAGCTAGCTCAAAAATTCACTGCACCTCCATGTCCTCTTCTTAAGACAAAACCTGGGGGAGGAATGGGACCCACACAATTTTCCTCAGTTCTTAAGACACCAAGAATTTCCAGACTCAGTTACTAACAGGGCATGAAAAAGAAACGGGGATTTCTGCAGCCACGCCTGAGAGTATGATGTCAGATGCTATAAAAAGCCTGCCTGTTATGTCATCACCTCTTGGCCCACTACAACCACAGCTTAACTACATCAATGACCATTGCATCACTAGAAACACGTGTTTGTCATGTTGCTACAGGTCTGCACAACATAGAAATCCGGCTCTAGGACCTGACAGCGTGGGGTTTCTCCTGTTTCTTGAAATGTCAGCAGACAGCCAGACTTGCTGCTGCAAAAAAACCTGCACATGTGGTAGCAGCCATGGGGGAAATATAGGAGAAATAGTCTTGTGATCAAAGCAGGGTGGAGAAACCGTGACTGCAGCAAGTGTCTGTGCCTTGAGCTGCCGAACTGCTCCTCCTCCGCCGTGGGGAGGCGCGTAGCCAGGGCAGACCATGGGCACGCAACTGGCCAACTGCACAGATTTCCAGAGGAGAGAAGGCAGCTGCCAGCTTGAGAAAGAGGCAAGCATGACAAGTGCAATGTGTGCAAGGCAGCTTTCACGCTTCAGAAGAGTCTCCAGCACTTGGGTCGTTACTATTGGGGAAGGTATTGCGGCAAAATGACATGCACTCAAGCACGAGGTGCGCCGATGAACTCCAAGGCTGAGCCGGTTGCTGCAGAAGCCACCGAGAAGTCTGCTCTTGGTTTAAAAGGGACCTGAGCCGGAACGCAATGGTGTAAACCTCCAAAAGGGCTCCGATCTTTCTGAAGGGAATGAAAAAACAGCCTTGGGGATCAAGGCTGGTCTGGGGGAACAGCCAGGGCATGACAAGGTCCCAAAGCACTGGGACCTCGTCAGGTGAGAGCAGCTCTTTAAGCTGGTTTGGACTGAAGGAGACAAAGGCCCGTGCCTCCACCACGCAGCCCCCAGATCAGCACCAGCCCTAAGCCATGAACTGCCCAAAGCAGAAGGTGCTGCCCCTCAGCCCAGCAACGGTTTTGACCCACTGCACAACACTGGTGCCTAAAACTCCCATCAGGAGGAGGTGAGGTGTTCAGCACTGCCAGGACATTAAGTTTGTAGCTTGAAAAACAGCAAGTTTGAGAATATGACAGATACCAATGAGTTATGGCTAAACTACACCAGGGATCTCTATGTTCCATGCACTGCAGCAATCCCTACATCTCTACCTCCCACAATCTTCCGTGGGAGTCAAGAAAACATGAAATTTATGCTCTCTTTATGAGATGGGATGACCTTGTCACACACACAACTCCAAACAAGCAACGTAATGGCATCTATTAGATACAGTCCAGATCCTCTGTAAACTTACCACACACTTGATTTACCATCCACAAGCAGAGGTCTGCAACGAAATGCAAAGCCACGGTAAACTTGCCCAGGCACAGGTCCTGCTGCCAAGCTAAAACCAAGGCCAGGCCCTGCAAAGGTTTGATTAATCCACAGGCAAAGTGCCAAGCAAGCCTAGTGCAAATTGTAATGCAGATCAAGGTTTCACACTCAAGCTAAGCAGACCTTGGAAGTTTGGCTTGAATTTCCACAGCCAAAACCTCTCTGTCAGGAATGCCTTGAACGCTACCATGAGCTTCTGCGGCCCCGTGGCTGTGCTACCGGGGATATCTGCTCCCGCCTCAGTTGCTTCTTGCTTACCTTCCTCCCCTCTCCCTCCAGGCTCTCCTGCCTCTGGAGAGCCTTCCAGCAGCATGTTCACGTGGCACACACTTCTGATATATGTCCAACAGAAAAAAGCCACTATATGAAGAGCAGCAGACAGCTCCCTTTTCATCAACTGAAGCATTTGCGCCGAGGGACCACACAGCCACTGCTGCTGGGACTCCCAAAGGCCGGAGGGGAAATGCCATAAGACGCATCTTGTAATGTCACCTTCTCCTCACTCGCTTGCCAGAAGGAGCCTGTATCTGACAAACACCGAGACACAACCTCTCTGCCATTCGCTCAGATACAGCCTTCCGTACCAAGTGCCTGCCTGCCTGCTTTTCACGCAGCAATCCCAGAAAATAAAACCCAGCAGCCACTACGTGACTTCTCCGCCCAGAAGAAGCTGCTTTACCCCCAGCTCAGAGAGAAGGTTCACCGGGTGAAATCCCAGCTTCCCCAGGCCTCGGGGAATTTTCCTTTAGCTCACAGAGGAACAGAAGGACACTTGCAGATTTTAAGGACAGAAAGGAGCACTGTGCTCCCATAGTCTGTCATCCCACCTCCCCAAGCCCGAGAGCACTACTGAGTAACTCCTGCACCAGTGCTATTCCCACCGCGCAAACGGATGCTACCAAGCTGGCAGCCAGGCTGATAAAATGAGATCAGGAAAGAAATGCACTATGCAGGAATATTTTCCTTCAGATTTCACAGCAGAGGCAGGATCAGCCACTGCTGCAGTGCAAATCCAGCCTTCTCCGGCCTGTTAAAGCAGGCAAAACCAGCCCCCAGGAGCACACGTTTCTCCCCTGGTGCTGTGAGCACGTGTAAATGAGAGGCTTCGGTGGGCAGGGGCTGGCAGAGCCCTGGGAACGCTGCACGAGGGGCCACTGCAACTAACGGGAGAAAGACGAGATCTTGGCAATTCATCTTCAAGTCTGCTTCTGAAGCATCTCTCGTTTGTACCAATTAGCCACATTGCTGCATTTGGGAGCATTAGAGATCTTTTTTTTAATCCATCTTTTCATCTTTGTCTATTGCTCCTTTTAAGTTTTCAGCTGGTGTGATCTTTACTGCCCCATTCTTTGTTCAGATTACAATAATTTGTCATTTGTGTGCAGACAGTTTCTTAACTACTCCTGTGTTAGAAATAACCTTCGAAGCAATATTGGTTCTTTTATCTCCAGGGTCCTGCAAAGCACAGAGCTATTGAATGGCAAGGCATTAAGGATGCAAAGAAACCCCCATAAGGCAACACATTAAATGTGAGCTCTCTTGCTATGGAAATGGAAGGACTGTACAGTACAATTGCTCAAATCCAGCTTGGGTTAGGAATAAAGCCCTGCTTGGAAAAGGTTCATGGCACCAAAGCTGTTTTATTGTCTGTAGCCTTAATTTTGGAGGCTGGAAAAGTACCGTAATAGTTTTATTTTATTGACAATTCAGGCATATTCACTCATTCTTTCGCATTTTCTTTCTCTCAGCATAGTCATTCACAGAGTCCAGCACTTCAAGGCCAGACAGGAGTACAGTTGGGACGATCTAGTTTTAGTTGCTGTATAACAGAGGAGAATGAGAGAGAACACCATGAAACCACATCAAATCTACTGGCACTATGTAGTTACTCGCAAGAGCCTCAAAAGACCTGACTGGGGAACCCTGGACCTGTGATTTTTATTTCTAGCTTTTCAAGACTTCAAGAAGGCCCAAGGGATTAGATTGCGGTAACATAATTCCAACACTTAAAAGAGCAAAATGAGCAACCTGCAGAACTATAGCGCAATTAGCCCTGGTGCCAACGCAGAAGAATAGTACATTTAAGACTACCAGGGAATTACAGGCTAGCACACAAAGAGTGCAAGGCACCATAAACCCTGCTTTTGGTGAAGTTGTCAAATCAAGCTATCTTTTTTTGACAAGATTATAAGCTCGCTGGATAAGCCAGCTCTGCTGAGAGTGCGCGCTTGGATTTCTCAAAGGCATTCAGTTTAGCATCATGTGATGGCTTTATTTAAAAATATGCATCATAGGCAGTAAGTAGAGCACATGTTACATTACAGGCTGCCTGGCACATTTTAAATGTATCTGTTACAGGAAGATATTTGGGGTCAAGGGGACGTTATAACTAACAGGTTCCCCTGGGGATCTGCTGTTCGGACCAAATCGCCGCCGTCACCGCCCCCCCCTTTTTGGAGATGCAGACATGGAAAATAAGTTATTCACAAAGAGAAATCCCTTCTTCCTCATTAGCACATCACTTAAATGTATTAGTCACAGCTTCTTTTTCCATTGCAGGCGCAAGTTTTCCTAGGAGGGCAGGGGCATCTCCCAAGCAACACCCAGCACTGGCTACAGGCAGACGCTGCAGCCCTCAGCCATACGGATCTCCCCAGTCACAGAGCAGGTAATTTCCCAGCCAGCTGGGATCCTGCTCCCATTTACCCAGGAGAGTAAGTCAGGGTGTTCAATTAAACCGGTTATCGATGGAGGCTTGAAACTCCCATCACTGAAACCCTGTAAGAATAAGTTACACAAAAATCTCTCAGGATGACAAAGGTGGAGCTGATCCCACACGGATTAGGGGCTGGGCTAGATAACCTCTAGGAAGCCCTTTAAACTCCACTTTCTACAGTTCCTTTGACATGGAAATCTTAGGTCCCGTTTTCAGAAAAATAGCTCTTAATTTTTTACACGTGCACAGCAAATAGAAGTGCAGTTACATATATAAATGCTACTCTGCAGGCATTGAATGTCCTCTTTTAGGGATGCAAAGGGACTGGTAGATCTTAAGCATTATCACACATGCAGGCATCTGACTTTATCTACAGCTGACAGAAGGCACTACAGTCTGAGCCCTAGCTAAGGTCATCTTGCCCAGATCTCTTCAGTGCACCATGAATTTAACTCTTTAACCTGTCCGAAGTTTCTTGGATTACCTTAACCAGCTTTCTGCCCACAACACAGCTCCACATCTATAAACAGGAGACACCACCATCCTCCTCAGACCAGCTGACGGACACTTTACAGCACAGCAGGGAGTTGTAGTTTACCTTATTTTGTACTTCAGTGCATGGCACGCTCTGCTGCCTCATTGCCGATCTCTGGACTTCTTCCTTAGATTACACACAGTGTGAAAAGCACCCATGGAGAGCAACAGGTTCGCCTCAGGACCTAAATACCATCATTTACCACCTGGGTTCGGCTTGACGCACACAAGCAGGCTCAGCTGGAACTTCTCCCATACTGATGGGGCATGCCCTGACCCCACCCTTCTTTTCTCAAGGGAAACGACAAACCCTCTCAGAGGTGCAGCTCCACTTGCCACAGCTACCGAAAGCCACAGATACCAAGGGGAACGGAAGTGGAGGAAAGCAAAAGACACGTCTATGCCACCATGATGCTCGTTGAGGGTTAGTGCCAAGACTCAATGATATTGGTAACACTGTATGCCCACTTCTTCCAAAACATCCCAGCACAGGATGAGGAAAAATCTCCCCTCTGGGTACAGCGTGCTTGTTCTCCACTCTGTCTAACCCAGGGGAAGATGGATGGCACTTATAAGTCACTGGTCAGAGAAGGAAGAGGGTCAGAGCACAAAGGCCATCTGTTGCCATTGGACGACATCAGCTGGACAAAGAGGGAGTGAGCACCAGGACCGTGCTGGAAACCCCTGTAGAGCTGTAACCTTCACCCATCAAACAGGGCAGAGCAGGGGCCACGGCAGCATCTGTCAGGCTCCAGCAAGAGCAGCAGGTCCCTGAATATGTGCAACCCACCACAGCAAAGCGATTTTTCTCAAGTTGTGCTCTTGGAGCTGTACTACCTACCACTCCTTAGAGATGCATGTCTATGTGCAGCAGATTGCAAAGAGCCTTTCGTTACAGGCTCATAGGAGCGATTGCTAAGCCTTGCTGGCTGCTTCAGCTTTTTGGGCAGCCCACATGGATTATGCAACTCAAATCCCGGGCAATGCAGAAGAGATTTTGTGGTATAAATACAGACAGCCGTAGTCATCCCAGGCTTCAGCGGCATTATATATAACCAAGGAGGAATGCAGGCAGCTCTGTCCATGCATGCCTAAGGAATTATTTTAAACATGTTCAGGGGATTTAGAGCCAGCGTTTATGAAATAGTTGAGGCATGTGGTAAGAAGTGTAACAATTAAAATATTGATGAATAACAGGTTAGGTCCATGATATTCGCTGGAGGCTTGCCAGCACCGGGCCAGTAAAGGTGCAGATCGGTCGCCTTGGTGCAATGTGCAGCAGGGAGAGTGGTGAGGAAGGAGCAGATGCCATGAGGCCCCGGTGATGGGTCCTTGCGTCTCCCTGCGCTCAGCCTCACTACTGCAGTTATTCTCCAGCCACCTGCACCGGCATTGGGTGAGTTTACTAGCGAGACCCTCTCTTCTGTGCCCTTCTAGAAAAGCTACAGCCCAGATGTTATTGGGCTCCTTCAGGGTGCACGCACACCCCAGGGCTAAATCGGAGGCACTTCACCAGCAGAATTAGCAGGAAGCTAACGATTTCCATCAGGACTTCCCCTACCTACTTCAAATTGGCAGTAGGAGAGCAACCCACTGCTGGTATCCCTTTGCCCTCTCCCCATCTTCCTGTGGTCTCCATCTCACCTCCCTCCCTCCCCCAATGAACCCCAATTTCCAGCAGATCTGCCAGCAATGCCTACTGCTCTGTACGGAGTCCTCAGGGCAATTAATCAGCCCATTTGTCAGAACTCTTCCAAGCCATAGCACAGCCAGCCTGCTGCACAAGGACAGGGCTGTCCTGCATCTCCTTCCTCAGCACAGAAGGGCTGGAGGAACAGATGTCTAGGCCATGCGGGAAGAACACAACCTAGAAATGGGGGCACCCCATGGCGACAAAACCCCAAGCAGAAGAAGTACCTAATATGCCCCAGCTTCTAGTGGGGACCAATCCATAAGATCAGACTAGACAGATCCCGACATAAAAAGCCCTAAAAGGTATGCAATATGAAACTTAGCACCTTCGCACCAGGAGTTTATCCCCACGGGTTGCTCCTATTGCACCATGCTGCTCACTAGCGTAGAGAGCCCTTGATTGGCAGGATGCAGCCACAGGACAGGAGGAAGGAGAAATCGGCTCACCTTTGCAGGAGCATCCGCCGGCCTGGGACCAAGCGCCTGAACCTGGAGTCTCTCCAGAAGAGTCTGCTGCTGCCCTCCACAGTCTTTCATTACCAAGGCTGGATAAACTTTGCCAGCATGTAAGCTCCTGATGAAATAAAGTGTTTCTAATCAATAACCAGTTTGGGAGACACTTGGATTTTCCCCAGGATGAAGCCCTGCTACAAAAAGGCAATGGGGGTGTTTTCCCTTGGCAACTCGTGGTTCAGTTTGTCAGTACAACATGCTAACTTGTAGCTGCGGGGGGAAGCTGCTAGGGATTTCTGTTATCCCCACCAACTTTTCATACATTAGAGCTCCCCAGCACCCTTCATTATCACAGCCTGGGTTGCAAATAATAGCTCTGGATCCCTGCCTTACCCTGCCTCCATTTAATGTGGGGTTTAATCCACACACTTTTTTTTTTTTACAGTATTTGCCACAACAGCATTCCCATCCACAAATGGAAGCTGACACCTCACTCTTATTCCAGTTCATGCTGAAGATTTACTTAAGTTTTAAAATAAAACTTACTGATGCTTAAGGACATTTTGATTGCCTACCCAGTCACAGGGGCATTATGAACCACAGCTTTCTTCAGCAAACAGAAGCTAATAAATGGAATTACAATCACAGGAAAGGAGGGAATTTAAAATCTGGTGGTATGGATTTTTCTTTCAGCTAGAGAAACCTTCTTACACAGCCTAGTATTAAAGAGCAAGCACCAAACCCGTGCAACTTTATGCCACGTTTCCCTGTAAGCAGCACTTAACCAGCCAGGTGTTCAGCTTAATGGGAAAGTAGTACCTGGGGACACTACCACCATCTCCAAACTCTCCCAGCACTCAAGCAAGGGGAAGACTTCAGAATAAAATAACCAGCCAGAAAAGCCCTTTAGAACCAGCTGCCTCTCTAAGCTTATGGATTTCCACCCCCTTCCCAGGGAAACCCCACCACATACACACCTCCTGATGCTCCTGGAAAGATGGGAATTCCGTGCTGCTTTAGGCAGGACAGGCAGCGTTACAGAACTTCTTGCCATGCAGACTGCATTTTGCATTACTGTTTTCTCTTGCTTTATCTGCTACCTAAAGATTCAGCATGCCACAAGCAGCTTTGCATGTCTTTCTGCCTCTTGAAGGAAAGGATAGTTTTGTTTTTATGTATACATTCTGGCTTTTTAGCCCTAGAACCTTCTAGCTGAGTCCACAGCGTGGCCAACATGTTACCCCCTCCTCGAAGTCAGGGATGCTGGATCCTACCCCATCTCCATAGCCGACTGCTCTGACCTGCTGGGGAAACAGACCTAACACTAGAATAGACTTCTAGAATTCTTCTTGATAGAGAGAAACTCCAGGGATTTCTGTCCACAGGTTCATTTCAGGCCGCATATAGCCCTTAATGATGTTCCCTGGAGAAGTCCATGCACGTAAAGAAATGCAGGAGCAAAATTACATAATCAGCATCTGCCTTCAGTACAAAGAGAAGCAGCCAGTACATTTCAGCGTTGCTATTTTCCCCCTCGTTATGAAGACGGAGTTGTGAAGAGCAAGGCTGGTGCTCTTGAACCCAGCGGGTCTGCTTTGCAGGGCTTTTTTCAACCTCCGCACTCCCCGATTCCTGCCTGGCAGAGCGGCATTACAATCAAAATGAAGTAATCCTTTGATAAAGTGCAGTCATTTATTTGAAAAGTGTAGTCTCGCCATTAAAATGCAAATGAAATGAGTGCTAATATATTAACTTGGGATGCGAGTTGAAATGGCTTACGACAAGTGTGCTTTCATGTGGAATATAGTTAAGTGATAACAGTGGGTGTGTAAAAGAAAGTAATATTGAGATGTACATGTTTGTTTATTGAAGATATTAATGAAGAGCAATGCTTAAAGTGTGTTATTATTTCCTCACCACATCTTTCTTTCGTCCCTCCCTGGTTCAAGTCTACTACTGAGAGGTCCCTCCCAAGGGGAGTCCGATCAAAAGTCATCTGTGATGAGTGATCTGAGTCCACGCACAAGTCGACACGAAAGCTGAAATGTATTTAATGATGTCCTTTGAAGAGGAGCAGAAGGTTCCCCCCAACAGATATCCCATGTGCTGCAGTTGGCGTGAGATCTGATTCAGAAAAAAAATGGAAAACCTTGAGCTCTTGCACTCATTTCCCAGACATATCCGTTGGGAACATGGCCAGCGTCAGGCTGGCTTTGGGTCTTTTCTCCGGAGAGAAACCTACCCTGGGATGTAGGGACGACGCCAGGGGATTGGATGGAACAGAGCAGCCTTACTGCCACTCTTCATGAGAATAACCTTCTGCACGGAGGATAAACTCAACGGCCCTGAAGGAGACAACGCCACACCTCTGACACAGGCCAGAGAAGCTCAGGCTTTCAATGCTGTGAGGTGGAGACCCATGGACGGACTCCGGTGTAGCCTGGCAGCAGGGCCTGTTTGTCCTTTTTCACAGGACATGGGCTGGGTAACGGCCTGTGAGGGCTCCACATTTCCAAAACTAAATGAGACCTAAACGAGGTGCTGCAAGTGTGGTAACCACATGCAAACACATCCACCTCCCCTCAGCTCTTCCCTTCTGCATCCACTGCTGCTCCTTTGCAGGTCGATAACCTCAGGATCATCCCTCGCACCAACCCCAACCCCTTTCATCCTGACTGAGGTCCTCACAAACAAAAGCCACTCAGACAGACAGGACATGTTCCTTGAATTACCTTTTTCCAGACTGGGTGCCTTTACTTTTTACAGCAATTCCTTGGCTCTCCTCCGTGCCACAGACCTTCGGTACCTGACTAACCGTCTAACTTCAGGCTTTTGAGTGAGACACCCATAGTAAGGGTCTTGGCTCCCACCATGGTCAATGGAGGGAGACGGGTGCCTTAAGAGGGCAAGAGACCCCCTTTAGGGTCTGTATCACCTATAGGAGGGGTCTATCTACAGGGGAGCCCAAAACAATTAGGGGCCCCGCTTGGGCACCTAAACCTCCTAAAACCATGGGCACAACCTCAGCCCCAGCTCAGACTCTTTCCCAGCACTTTTCAGCTCAGGGTGCGGTGGCAGAGCCGGAGCCATCCGGAAGGTGCTACAGCCAGAGCCCCTCTTCACTAGCTTGGAGGGGAACCACCGTGATGGCGCTGGGAAGAAACGCAGCCATTTCTGTGCCTCGGGCTGGCACCAGCAGCATGTAAAGCCACTTCCAAACTGCTTCAGCTTAGCTTCTCATCCATATGCAAAGCACTGCTAATCACACAGGACACTCGCTTTTCAGATTTGCTTATTTTTGCACATTCTTGGCAGCTGTCAGCAGATAACATACTGCTTGCCGTATTCTCCCCCCTGTGCCCCCTCCTGCACGCTCTCCGGCTGCGCCGACCTCCCTGGCATGGTGGGCACGTTGCACATGGGCATTCACAGGCAGCAGCAGAGCACTGGGAGAAGCAGCTGTGAGAAAACACCAATGCTGCAGAAAGAGTTGCAGCACCAGGGCTATGAGATGTTCAGTCCAAAGGATGCTTCTTGCTCTATCCCTGTATAAAGCCCAGAGTCTGCATCCAGGGAGAGCTCTGGTCAGTACTGGAACATAAATATCAAACCTCAGCCTCACCCAGATCTTATCAAGCACCAGGACTTATACTTCATCCAAACAAGACTGATTTTTATCAGCCTGGACCTCATTATGGTGCAAAATCAAGAGCCGGAGTTGTACTGAACAGTCAATGCCTTATGCCGTTTTCCTCCTCTTTCTTGCACAAAGGAAAAGGAAAACAAAGATGTTTCTGGAGCATTGGTTTTCTTTGCTAGGTGCTATTTGCACTCAACAGAAGTCACATTTCCATCACAGTGGGGCTGTGAAAACACAACTGTCCAACCTGTTGGATTACGTAGCCTGCCTCCGTCTGACATCAGTTATTGACTATCACATAACATCCTCAGTGTTTCAGTGCCAGGGGCATCCATGGATAACCTCTAGAGGGTCTGTAGCAGGCAGCTGGGGAAGGCAGCTATGCCAGCAAATTTGCACCCTGCACAGAAACAGGCTAAAAGTCCAGATTTTTTTTTTTTTTTTTTTTTAAAGAGGATAAAGCGTGCTTGACTGTAGCATTTCATGGCCCATGATCACAGGAAGGGCAGAGGTTTGGGCCTCTCGTTGCCTTGCAAGGATGCCAGGGGTGACCTAAACCTTTTCGTCTCCCCAACAGCACTTTACTACCGCAGCCCCTGAGAGCTCTTTAAACACACGGCTACGTGGCTTTTTCATTCACCTCTTCCTATTGCCCTGCTTAGCACTTTCCAAAGGTGCGATGAGCAGGGCTCACACAGAGAAATACTGCCTGTCCTCTCTTCCTCTCCACACAGGCTGTGGGTAGAGAGGTGCAAATTTTGCCTTTGACCCTGTTATAAAGGCAGGTGCTTGCCAGCATCTGAAATAACTGCTTGACACTTTGAAATTAAATCCTCTTGCTATTGCCACCCCCTTCCCTATCTGCTATGTTTAGGCACATACAAGTTTGTTATTGTAGGGTTGCTCATAAGTGCTCTGGCTTTGTCTCCATTACACAAAAGGTTTTTCCATCAAAACAGCTAATTAAAGTTCATTCTCTTGTTGTGAGATCATTGTCTAGACAAAGAATTATAGATTTTGCCTCGATACACCTAGTCAAGATAAAGCCAGCCAGTCACATCTAGGTAAGACTATCTTATCGCTGTTTGCAATGTACACCAAGGAAGATATCTCCAGTTAATTATCTCCGTGTAAAAACACCTCTCCTTTTGTTCCGAAGACATAACATGTGATACACATGCTTGATCTGCCTGGATTTGGTTGTTATTATAAAGTTGTCATCGACTTCACCTACGTTCTGTTGTTACTTTACTGCTGTGAGCCAGGACAAGACTGCCAAAAATTATTTGGAGTCCTCGATTTGCATAAAGAAATGCAAACATATTCCAGCAGCATCGGGAACCATTCGGTTCATTTTCACAGACGTTCACAGGAAGGAAATGTTGTTTGCAGGGACATTTTTGGAAATGAGAGACTCACCATGAGTGCTCGTGAAGAGATATATTTGTAGGTGGCTCCGTATTTGAACGGGTGCTGGGGACAGCACAGTGGCAGGGTGGTTAAAGCCACTGCCCAAGAGAGGGGTGGGAAACCCACAAAGAAGGGCTGCTTCCAATTACCCCGTCCGTAAGTAAACACCTTGCTAGTCAGGCTCAGGACGTGCTTTCCACGCTGGGGCAGGCTGCAGTAACTCTGCAATCAGAATTGAACTTGTTCCTCCCACAGACCACCCCAGCATTTCCCAGTGCATGGTGCAATACCGGGATTAAGTTCCCATTTTGTTCTAGGCGTTGTATTTACACGCCTTTGAGCAGTTTCTGCTGGACAGACATTTGCGTGTTCTCAGGAAGCGTGACGTGGCAAATACCTCTGGAAAGATGACCAAAATTTTTATGATGCAAACTGTGCCTTAGTTTAGGAAGAGGATTTTTACTTCCTTTACACTCATCCATCTGCACTGAAGCCCTTGACATTGCCAGACCCATCCAGGGAGTGAAGGAGCTTTGAACTGTAAGACCTTTGCCACTGATCAACTAGACGATCCCAGGCACATCATTTAACTGCTTGCTGACTCAGGTTCACAAACACAGACATCAATTATATAGAGACACAACTCTCCGGAGTATTCCAAGGCATTTTTTTTGTGAAGTACTTTATCATCTTTGAACAAAAGGAGCTACAAGCTAGTAATATATTTGTTATGATTACAGTGACAGCAAAGATCCCACAATTGCAGGTTAGCACATCCCCATACACCAGCTGGTTACTGCACTTATATTTATTTCTGCCTGCTTTTGTTTTCAAATCCATGCAAGTGCGTGACAACTGATCCATGCTAAAATTAATCCTATATCCTCTTTGGAGAAGATCATTTTCACAAAGCCTCTACATATCCTTGCATGGCCAAAAAAATATCTCTGTGAAACTTCAATTAGTGTGCGCATTGCGAGGTGCAGAAAGCAGAGAAAGCCCGAAAAAGCGGGATAGAAAAGGTCAGACCAGCACAGGGCAATTCTCACATAGCACATTCACACCGCAGCAGTCAGCCCTGTAGAAACGCTAAGGAGTTAAAACTCTTTGCTCCATTTAACCTCTACCCAGAAATACTCAGAGACCATGTGAATGTTTTCTCTGGAAAGTACATACTGCTTTTGCTGTCTGCCACCCTGAACGAGGGCATCTTGCTGTCAGACCGGGCTGGGCCACCAGATGATTTTCTGTTCGGTGTGTGCTCCAGCAGCCACAGAGCTGTGACCGTCACCAGTAACTGCACTGGTGTGCCCTGTCCCGACAGTGCCGTGGGAGCAGCGGTGCCCGTCTGAAGTAAAGGGGCATTGCCCGCAGCATCCCGCATGCCGTGGCATTAGGTGCTGTGAGAGACTGCGAAGGGTCGTGCTGTATGGCATTTCCATGCATAGATGTGGAGTTTTCTGAAGCCCAGTAAACCCCATCTCTTCTCTCAGGAAAACAATAATTGAAAATTTCTAACATGACAGTGCCTGTGTGGGAAGCAGCGAAAGGCAGAGAGGGAGGAAAATAGCAAAAGTGTGCATTTCCCCATGGAAAATTTTGATTTTGCAAACAGGACACTTTCCTTTAGTTAATTATTCCAGTGAAAAAATCTCCAGCTAGCTCTAGTACTTACCACAATCCTGGCACTTAATGATATGGCTTATGGCAGCAATCACTTGTAACACCATGGCATGCTGTCGGAGGGGATTTTTATTGCAGTTTGTTGTAGCATGAATTACAGTGGAATAATATAATGTACTTTGAGCTAGTGCCCATTGCAGAAAATGAGATCTCCCATTTGGGATCAAGGTACAACGATATAAAACCAGAATAGCTCACATTTTGCAAAAGCATAAAGCTCCAGCAAGGCAGCAGAGATTTCTCCTGGTGTAAGACACACCAGAGTCTTACCCCTGCTTGAAAGAAACCCTGCTATGCATTTCACAGAATACGCTTTTCCTACCTTCCCCACCTGTTTGAAAACATTCCTTTTGGGCTTCTCTAAATGAAAACTATACATGTGCAATATCCAATATATACAAATAACCCTGCTTAACATTGACCTGGCATTGAAATTTAAGTGCAGCTCCCATTGGGTTACAAGCAGCGTGGACTTTTCACGTGCTGTCTCTGGTCACGTTTAGACACTGGAGCTAAAACAGCCTGAAAACCTTGTGGGAATTCATTGCCCCCCTCGCCACTCCTTCCCCCTCCGCCGCTTTGGAAACCTCCCGGCTGGAGGCATTTCGATGGAGCACAAGCGGGACTGACAGCCCCGCGCAGTTGTTCCAGCTGCTGGAACACGCTCAGTAACCTTAGAAATGAGAGAAAACAAACCTGGGAGTCCCACAGAGCTGGTTTTAAGGTTCCCATTCATCCCCAAGCATAAGACTCACAAAACACACTTTAAAAAGCTCAGCCCCTCTTCCCTACCCCCCACTCCCCCATCTGTCCAAATGGAGCTCTCTTGGGGCCGGATCCTGCAGGGTCCTTAGCACGGCCAAGCACCAGGCTCCTCTCCGCAGCTCTGCAAGGTGCTTGGCTGTTGGGGAGGAGGTGCTGAGCCCCCCCCAGGATCAGGCCCTGCCGAAAGATGGGAGGCAGAAGCGGTAGCACTAGCAACAGGGAGACAAAAGTCAATTGTTCACCAACAGTTCGGAGGGCGGGAGCCCTGAAGTCCCTCCAAGCCACTTGATTTATGGCTTGCAATAATATGTGTTGGAGCACCACAACCCAGAGTGCTGTGCGGCATGACCTGTAAAAATAAGTCTATTAACCCTAATCAATCTCCCATTATCCACCCTCGTCCGCAATTTAGCCAGCAAAGGAGTCACCAAGGCCTCTCAACTCGGTTTGAACTAATCCCATTGTCTTTCCTAATCAGGGGCCATGAAAGAGGAGCAGCTTCTTCGCAGCGCAAAATTATCACTTGGTGTTTAAGGAAAAAAACTGAGGGGGGGAACGAAGGTTCTCCTCTTTCATCTTTTAATGAGAAAATGGAGAATTGTTTTCGTTTTGAATTGCCGGGGCTAATTGAAGCCCAGGGCTGTGGTCAGGATGCGGGGCCAGTGGGTATCGGTTCCCAGGGCCCGCGGGGAGCGCCGGGCTCAGCAGTAGGTAAACTGCTCCGACAAAACTTCCTGTTGCAATTAGTAAAAGCATGTATTCAGATTAAGTGCTTTATTAGGGAAGCTAATTATGAAGTTTATCGGAGATGGGATGCAGGTTGGCTCGGTGCTGCGGCACCCCTTCCCGTGCGAAAGGGGAGAGCTGCTCCAGCCTTCGAAGGACAAAGGGATCTGGCGTGTCGCTTGTATGGACTAATGGTAATGGATTCAGCGGAAAACGTCACTTGAATCCAGACCAGGAAAACCAGGAATACAAAGCCTCTTTCTGACTGAGGTCTTTTCATTCCTTCCCATCCCTTCCCCCAAAGCCTTTAAAAAAAAAAAAATAAAAAATTGGAGGTCCTATCAAACTGACAATGCCCAAAATAGCAGTAAATCAGGAAACCCTGCAATGTCCCCTGTCAGTCTCTCATACAGCAGGATAATACTCAGCGATCAAAATGTGCTCTGCAGTGAAACATCCACTAAATTAGCCCAGTAGCAAGTTAATTTTCTTTTGCTCTTTCACGTTAATCAAAAAGGAAAAGACAAAGTGGGGACACTATCTTGCTAGAAATGAAAACAATCCTTGCAAAATTTCCCCCTTTCGCCATGAATTAGAGCAGAAGCAAACACACCACGGGGTTCCAGCAGATCTTTCAGGATTAGTTATTATATTCACAGGATTAATTATTATATTCACTAGCAGTTCAGCATTTTCTTGTAAAATTAAATTTTTCAAAACTCTCTCCCGTGCACACGCAAGCCTGCTGCCACCTTCCAGTGTCCCCATGCGGCTGGAGGACGAGACCTCCCACGGCTTCAGGGTGTTTCTCCTTCAAGGGCATATAAAAAGCCTCAAGCAGCCTCAGAGCAGAGGGCTGAGCTTCCCAGATACCACCGCTGTCAACGGAAGGCAACTCCCTAAAACTGGTCAGCTGGAGTCAAGGCAGAAACTGAGTGTCACGGGGACACCCGCCCCGAGGAAGCCCAAAGGGGCCGAGGAAGCTCTGCTGGCCCCGAGGACCACGGCAACAGCCTTGAATCTGCCCGTGCACCAACCTCAGCTCTGAGACGGGAGCAAACTCCCTCCAAAGCCAGGATGAAACGATGCCCAGCCCGAGCATCCCCCTCACTCCAGCACGCCGGTGGGTGGGTTTCGTCACGGCTTGGGACAAGCACGAGTTATTGCGCGTTGCAAGAGGGGGAAAACCTCATCTGCACAGAAGTACCTGTGTATTTCGGTGTATAGCAGAGAGTTTGAAGTATGAAGGTTCCCAAACAGAAAGAAAGAGGGACAGGTACAGCAATACTTGGGAACGCTCTTTCTCCAAAAGGAACAAGCTTGAAGCAAGTCACCTGGACTTCACAAGGCATCAGAGGGCCAGTGTCAGTGCATGATCGACTCCAGTTTGATCTGTGCATTCAGGGACAGGCCCCCAGGCAACCCATCAACGTGAGAAATCGTACCTATTAATGGAGCTGTGGGGACAGGGCCTCTCCTGGAGTGGCAGAACGTATCAGGTCTGGCCCACATATACTCCAGCACCCTCTCCAGAGTACTGTATGTGCTTCAGATGCTTGCACACACACGCTTTGCTTTATATAGGTGGGGAGGTATGGATAATTATATCTGTGCCTATGCGATGCACTCAGTATATGCCTCAAAGGAGAGGAAAGCACTGACACCCTTTTTAGAAGGAGCATTGAAGATACTGTGTGTTATGGATTGGGAAAACTATTAGATTTATTTAATGAATTAAGATCCTGACATGTTATTTACAGGTTGTCTTTGGAGATAGAGTTGTAACTCATGGCCTGCCATGGGAAATTCTCCGCACCAAGGCCTTGAGGAGAAAGCATTCATTTTTTTATGGTGTCTGTTGGGGAGGGAAATTAATGCTAAGAAGGCAGTGATAATTTGCTGCTTTATAGGACTGAATTATCACCCTGTCAGCACTGAGACGAAAACTCTGAGCCATGAACAAATATACCTTTGCACCTGAAGCTGGCTGGATTGGTTACCGTGAGCTCACATCACTTTGTGTCGGCTTTGTTGTTCCAGTAATTAATTCTGAAGGCTCCTGGATTTCACCTTGTCCTTTCGTTTGCTGGGTATGCCTTAATTTGGCACTCCGGTATTCCATGCTCCTTCTCCAGGCTCATAAATCACACGCAAACCCTTCCTGAAAATAGAAAGGGGATCTGTTCTTCTCTCGATGCACATGCACAACTTCCTGGAGAGTTAATGCGAGTTTGGCACGTGCATGGGAGAGGTGGCTGAACCCCATGGACCAAAAAGTCATTGACATAGAAAATTAATTGCAAGAGAAACAGCTGTCCAAAAAGCAGTAGTACTGTGACTTTGGATCAAATACATTATGCCATATTATAAAATAGTTTTATTTAGCATTATCTGTTCTGCGTTTGCTGGAAGGTAGAGTCCTTACCTATGGTCTACCTTTCCTTGCTCCATTTCTTACTGTCCCTTTTCCCCACTACATTTACTGACATGGGGAAAGGTATGGATTTTTCTCTAATTGCTCCCAGATGTCGAAGAAAGGTCTTTTGTCCTCTGACTGCACTGGGGTCAAAGGGATGTGGAACGGGAGATGGGGTGGTAAAGGACTCCCATTGGTGAGGAGGTGCTAGTGGGCCTCAGTCTTCCTCTTCCTCAGGCTGAGCAGTCCCTACTGATGGGCTTGACCATTGCCCGAGGACTTCTGGACTTCTACTCTGGATTCCCGGCATGAAAACATGTGGATTTATCCTAGGGGCAAAGGACTTCCCTCTTTCCCCCAGAAAAAGCTACAGCCGCCCTTCTTTCCTCTGAAACACGTCTGGCTCCTGGGCAAGAGCTTCTTCAGCACAGGCTCTAGGCTGCCTCCGACCTGGAGGGCAGAGGCAGATGGGGACAAACAGCTCAATTTTACTAGGAGGCTGAGCTGGTAGTTCATCTAATACAGTTAAAGCACCCATGTACATGCTCTCAGCACCCTCCCAATTACATACAGAAGAGCAATCAATTTTGCTCTTCTGTCAAGAAGTGCCATGTAATTAAATAACATGCTCCCACATGGCACAGGGACCGTGCTGGACGAGGACAAGGCACTCCTACACTGGGATGCATTTACGGTTTTCTATGCCCAGGTACAAGCCTGGCAGCCCAGCTGCCTGCCAGCACACAGGATTTTCCACTTGTCTGTATCGGCCTGACGTTGCTCCCACGGCAGGTAAATGCTCAGGTCAGTGGTGTGTACTTTGGCCAGTCGCACCTTCAACAGCAAAGAGACATTTTATTTGAGTAAGCAGAGAATACAGCCCAGGATTGTTGCTCTGCTTGTTTTTCAGGGCAGGAGGAGTCCGGACATCTCTCTCTCACTTTGCCGATTTGCAAAGCCAATGGCTCTTGATAGAGCAAACTAGAGCTGATCAAACACTTCCTGATGACCTGAGTTGCACTTTTTCCCATCCCCAAAATGCTCATTTGTCAAAAGTGCAGATTCTGCTAAACTCGGCCAGCTGCAACAAGCCAGGCAATGTTTAAGAAAGGACTGTTTTGACATTTTCAAATTGCAGGGTGCTTCACTCAACACAACTTAGTCTCAAGACATCTCAGGCATTTCTACAGCAAATGGCAATGAAAAAATTAGGCTTTAAAAGTTTATTTGGATGAGTTATTTTTCTTGTTTCAGGATCTGAATTATGTGCCTATTTGGAATTGGAGTCTTTTTCAAGATCCTGCAAGTTCTTGTGCGTGTGGGGAAAAAGCCATCTCCCAACCCTAACAGCAACAAGGGGCGATTTCAAAATGACCATGGAACTGGTGGACTGGCTACCCACTGCTCGGGTATCGGGGAACAATTGCACTTCATTCACCAATATTTGCAAAACGCTCTGGTATCCCTGGATTCATGCAGCTCTAGATGGGTCATGGGTAATTATTTGTATAAAAAGAACCAGTGGGACAATGTTGTTCAGCCCTGAAGTCATTGAAAGATGTTAGCGAGTTTGGCTTTGAGGGTGGTGGAGAGAGAGTGTGAAAGCCGATTATCCAGCTTGGATTCTCCCTTGAGTAATTTCCATCGTTCCCATTTAGCTTTTATTTGTTCTCTAGGAAGCCTGATTATAAATCAGATCCAGGCGCTGCTTTCAAACACGTTTTCAGACAGCCTGCCTGCACCAAAAGGACAAAACTCAGTAAATTATTTGTGTGGCTGGTAACCATGATATCATTTGCTATGTACAATCCTGTTCTCCATACTGTACCTCTAAAAGGGTCTTGCTTTAGAAGGATTACTGTACAGAACAGGCATTTCATAGCAAAACCCCCACCTACATAAACAGGCAGTGCCCAGACCACAGGAAACAACCTCTTATATCAGTGCTAATCCACCCTCTGCCCTATCCCTATGGATAACCAAACAGCCATAGAAAACAGGGGTACATTCAACGCTAAAAAAATGAACAGTGCAAGATTACGTTACCCCTTTCTGCAGTCTTTAGTCTCACTCAGTAATTACTGCGTTGACTGAATGTAGTGCACAGAGGCAGACACAGCTATTCAGGGAGGCATTTCATTTAACATCTCGGCCCCTATGCAGTCACCGGTAAATTTTCTAAGAATTTCAACAGAGATACTATTTATCGTTATCCTTATTTCACCGCAATACAAAAGTAGTCACTTTGCTTTCATAGCTGCATCTGCGAAGCTGAAGGAAAACCCAGCTGGGTCTCAGAGATGCAAGAAGCGAGCTGGATAAAACCGTGCCACCCCTCCATCATCGCTTTTCTGCCCGTCATTTTTTCCAGCAGTCAGATCTCACTGCACCACAAGACCAAGGGATTCCTATGTGTCCTAGCAGAAACTCAAGAAAAAGGGAAAAAGCAGTTGCTGCTCCATAAGAAGGTCAAGGTCTGACTACCCTTCAGCTACACGTCCCATTCATCATCTCTCCTTGCCCAGCACAACATTCACGGTCTCTATCTGATCACCTTTCATGCTGGAAAAAATAAAGCAGCATCCAGGAGAACAAGGAAATGGTGATTGGAGAGGGTTATCCGGACAGCAAATACCGCATCCATCCATCACGAAGACAAGAACAACTCACAGGGGCTGCAGGCAGGAGGCTGCTGGGAGTTTTGGGGTTGCTCCGCAGAGGAGCAGTGGCTGGCTGCACAGCTGTGGCACCCCGAAAACACCCAAGCACGCAACAATCTGCCCTTGCAGATGTCAGCAGGGACCTGATCCTCTGGCCTGAATCTGAGCCAGGGCTTCCATATGCTTTCTGTGGACTGCCTGAACACTGATGCGTCTCTAACGCAGCAACACAATTAGTCGTTTTCACTGAAGGATTTTGAAAGCATTTGCACTACTGACTGTCACAACATTCTGCAGAGCTAATCTGCTTTTCACACATGATCAGGACGGAGAGGCCAAGGCACAGCTACAAGACAGGCCTCCAAAGCACCTCCCTGTGTGCAACCCTGCAAGGGCCCAGCACTTCTTCAAATTTCTGCCCAACTCCTTTCTCCGAGGCCCAGGGCTGCCCTTTAAATGCAGAGCTTGCTCTGTACTAGTGAAACAGTTCCCACTGAACGAGAGATTGACTGGAAAATGGTCTGGGTTCAGGGTAACAACAGCCCTGAGCAGTGCTGCAAGAGAGTAATTCATCTCAGAGACATTTTTCCCTGTCAGAGTAAATGTAATTATGTATGGGATATAAAGGAACAGCTCCCCAAGTGGAGAAACCAGTTACGCCTGACTTGTGTCCCCAAGGATGAGTTTCCCTGTGAAGTTTCTGGTGTCTACTAATTAAAGACTGAGCCTCTGCTGGTTTTCTCCTAGTAGGGCCATTGCTAGTGGCTCTCTTCTGTCTACCTGCTTGTTCTCGCATCTCTGGGCCTCCCACCTCTCTGACGTGTTACAAGGGAGATTACCATTGCCAATGGCTTCCAAAAATCCTGGGGGAAAGGGTAGTGCTTTCTGTCTGAAATCCCTGGGGTGCTGCCATGCTCCCCTCCACACCCCTGCCCCCCCCCCCCCCAAAAAAAAAAACCCAACAAGAAAAACATAGGAAAGGTATTGTAGCAGACCAGTCTGCCCGCATCTAAGACATGGGGGATACAGAAGGCTTGTATTTTGCTGTCTTTTTCAACCTAAGACCCAGGATTTGGCTGGGACACAGAAAAGCTTGCTGGAAACGAAACAGAAAGGGCTTCTATCCAACAGGACAGGCTCTAGATCAGGGCTGTCCAGCTCCCTGGGCAAGGATCCTATTAGATTTTCAGCAAAGAAGCAAAAATCAATCAGCACAAGACAAATTTTGCAGCCTTGTCCAGCTACAGCTAATGATACTTATTGAATATATGGGCACGGAATGCCCTAATTGGCAGCACTTCCCACGCTCACACAACATTCCCTCTCATTCCTTCCCATGCTTTTTTCTACTCCCATCCCCTGCAGGGCAAGACAGAGCATGGAGAAATCACTTGTCTGAGCGTGAAGTGGAGGGTTTGGGGAAGAGGGTTACAGGAGATGCCTGTTCCCAGTGGGCCATCAACAGAGGGAAGAAAGGGAAACCATGTCCAGCCTGGTATGGCAGAGCCAGAGGTACCAAAAATCACTGTGATGGGTACAAGCTCGCTCTGCAGTTTCTCCCATTCCCAGCTACTCCATATAGCCATAGGAGGACAAAAATATCTTGAATATTGGACTCCTGGTTCACACAAGGACAGCTCAGCCCTGCATGAACACCATGGGAGCTGATATACCACAGTGTCCTACCCCAGCAGAGAAGAAAATTGAATGCAGACAACCTCTAATGGAGCAGGTTTTGTGAAATTCCCAGAGAAGAAAAATAACTCTTAGAAAGTCCTCAGTGACTCATCCTTCTTATGCATTGCTAATTTTTGAAGATTTGTGCCCAGATCTTCAGCCCCAAACATCATTAGCTCTTTGCTGGACCTGGCATCCCCTGTCCCAGCACAGGACTCATCCCTCGCTGCGGTGGGGGGGGGGGGCCGATGGGAGGTGGGGGGTGGCTGGAACTGACTGCAAGATCCAAGCCCGAGTGAGAGAGCACTCCGTGGTATGAGGCTGTCTAGCCAGCTGATGCTAACCACATGTGTAAATCCCAGAAAAAATGCCTATGACAATAACCTATTTGCTATAACTTGCTTCTCTGAACTTTGAATTCTCCTTTGTTCCTTTGTTTTGGTTTTGTAGCTCGGCCTGACAGCTTGGGTGACTGGCTCAAAGCCTGCCTTTGGGCTGCATTTTCTTTCACTAAAATCCCACCTACCTTGTCTCATGTGTTCCTCCCTCCCACTTTGCCCCCCTTTAGAAGTGCTAATTCTTTGTGGGTTAAGGGATTCACTAGGGCGTGCTTGTTCAAAATGCAACCCAAGAATTACGAGAATTGCATTTCTTACATTACACTCTATAATGTTAATTTGATCCTAAAGCTTGGCCAGGTTGGTTACAGCTTTTTTGTACTTGGCTCTTGATTTTCCCCAATGGACCAAATTACCTGAAAGGGGGGAAGGCAGAGTGAGTCCCTGTCCAGCACCTCTCAGTCAGAGCTTGGGCTCTGCAGAGTCCCCAAGGTAGCCACATGCTCCCTGCCAGAGCTGCTGATGTCCCTGTCTGCCACGAGCAGCCCGAGGTGGGGCAGCAGCCAGGAACGCTCTCCCCAAAGCTCTCCCCAGCCTCCTGTGGCTCGAGTCTAAGAAAATAATGATGTTCTAGCCATAAACTACAAATGATAATCATTACCTCCCAGCACAACACAACTTTCACATGGAGAACTGGAGATACCAAGGCACCTTACTGCTGCGTGCAGGTTACCAGCCTTCCTGGTACCAAACCACAGAAGATCTGAGCTGTAACAGCACGTTTTCCCAACATCTTTAATTTCTGCTTTTAGCTTTCATGTGCACAATGCCACTCAAGAGGGGACAACAACCACAGTGATACTGAGGATACCAACAGGAACAACGCTGCCCTTCCAAAGAGCACAGCCTTGTGAGGTTTGCACCTGGTGTTACATATTTTTGGGAACGGTCAAACATCTCCAGTGACATTATAGTTTGAAGGATACAGCACTTGATATCTAACCTTCTCCCACATAGGCAGTGACATCACCTTTCTGCATGACCCACGGCAACACTTCTAGCTCTAGACACAACCCTGCTCACAGCCAGGACCAGCCAGGCTGCCTCATTGCACCAGTGTCATGATGGCCAAGTTAGGAAGTCAAGTGTTTCTTTCTCCAGTCACTCCTGGGTATTTGCAACATTTATGAGTCCAAGAAAACCCAAACTGGGCTCAACCTTCGGCTGGTGTAAGTCGATGCGTACAGTATAAATCACTACAGAGCAACACTACATACTTATCTGATATCCTTAATTACCAGAGTGGGATTTCATTAGCAGAAATGAAAGGCATTTACCATTAGTTCTTTCTGGCTTCTGAATCCGTCAACATCATCGTGCATACATCGATTTTAGGCATAGATAAAGAGGCCAAAATTTCTCCACCAGATGTCTGATGGGCATTCTTTTTTGATTAAATAATGATATGTTGTAGGGACGGACCCACTGTGCAGCATTACCACGTCCAGATCCTTCGGGATGTAGGGACTCAGCAGAGATTCAATTACAGCACCTCTGTGGGTCTGGGAATACTTACTGCTGATCTGCCACAGACTAGTCTAATGGTCTTGTTCGTGCCAAAAAAATTCACCAGTTCTGCTCGTTAACACAGCAACTGCACCTTTTGCCTTCCTAAGGGAGAAAAGCACAGGGGACAGAGACATCCTAACCAATTGCATTCACCCTGGAGCATTGGAGTTAGGCAGCTCCTCTGGGTGGGTCAGCGAGCACCTGATCCCGAGCACGTCGAAGGAAATGAGAATTTTTCTGGAGACCTCAAGGGATTGACACAAGGTCCCAAGGCAACAGTCCACAGTAACCTGGTTTTGCATGAACTGTCTGTGGCTCGAAGCTGGAAAGACTAAGTCTGGCCCTTCCTTTTCCCGCATCTTTGCGCTCTTTCCTTTCCAAAGAGAGCTTGCGTTGACTGAACTATCCAGGGGCTCTACAAGTTCTCCTGACAGCCATAAAGCTCAGGGTACCTGCACAGACCCCTGAGGACCTGGAATACAGTCCATATTCTTCAGAAGTGCCTGGTAGGATCAAAGCTAAACCTGCAATACTGTTCCTGCTAAAAAAGTGGTCAACAAACAGGATCTACCAAGAAAAGCCAAAATTAATTGCAATTTAATGATAATGAAGAAGCTGGATCGGTTTTCCACAATTGCCCTGTGTTAGCTTCACTGTGCCATCCATCTGCAGAGCTCTCACGCACGTGTCCCACTGGACAGCACTGCTACTTAGAGCTGGCAGGAACAGAGACATCCTTCAGAGTTAAAAGATCTGACCTATCACAAAAGATGCGTTTTCATTTTTGACAGTCAAAAAAAGACAAAAACATTGGCCCAAATTTACTGAAAACTAGGTCTAAAATATTTCAGGCTAATATTTATTTTGCTTATTAGCTGTCCTGCTTCCAGTCACCTTTTACAAGGCAGGGGCGGGGGGGGGGGGGGGAGCCAAAATCCTAAACCCCACTCCATTTCCAGGAAAAAAAAAAAATCTTAGTTTCTTGATCAGAACTTTCAGTGACGAAAAAAGTTTCAGGCACTTTACAACCAACACATGAATCAGGGCATAACCTCTCACATCACCCAAACAGCTTCCCTAAACACATCTGATTCATGCTGCTTCTACTCTTAAACTCCATCCACTGCTCTGAGACGGGCCGCTTTCTTCCATGGGCAGCAAATGAGGGCATCACCTTGCTTGTAACTTCTGTGCTGTGGTGGAGGGGTCAGAGGATAGTAACGGCTCAGGGCACCACTCAGTTACCACAGCCAGCGGAAGGGACGGCCTCAAAACACAATGGGCTCTTCTTAAGGGAAAAGAATAAATTCTGTCATGGAGAAGAGTCGACGTCTCCTCCAGGACACCAAACCTTTGACCGTCCAGGTCACCTTTCAAAGCCTTCGGCCAGGAGCTCCTGAATGTCATTACCAGGAGCCGTCCCCATGCATGGGGCGAATGGTGACCCCTCTCTAGCTCATAGCTGCACTGGTGGCCATGTCTGAGGATGACTCTGGCGGTGGAGACAAGCCCATTCTCACCAAATGCTGCGATGTTAGCAAACAGGCCCTGCCACTGGGGACCTGGAGAATGGCTGTGTCCAGGTGCTACCTTCATGGGCCTTGAACACAAAAGGACAAAGGGGTATTTTACTTCCTTCTTTCCTAAAAATACCTCTGTGTACACCCATGCACAAATGAATTCAGGGTCTGTCAGGACTGTTGACAAATACTGATCCCACTCCGATTTAGGTCCTTGTTAGTTTTAAGGAAGCTCCTTGGGCAACTTTAGGTTCCTGAATGTCATTTCAAAACAAAGACAACTGGAAGGAGGTTTCCAGAGGCAACTGTGCCATGTAGACAACTGATCGCTACCGAAAGACTATAGGAGTTGGGCACATTGCCATCTCTAGTGTCCATGAATGCTTCCTGCTTAGCAGCCGGCAGAGACCTGCTCTAAAACACATGGCTTTTCTGTCATCTCAGGCTTCACTGAAAAACCAACAGGAGTTTGGTACCTTTTTGCTTCAAGCTCTCTGAACATCAACAACGCTTGGTCCCTTCATAGTCAGCTTTGGTGAGACAGCTCTTGAAGGCTGAGAACATAGGAAGAGGTTCTTCCTTTCTTCTCTGCTGCGGTCCGAGGGCATTTCTTTCCCATCAGCTCTGTTGGGATAGACAGGGTTTGTCCTCCCACCCTGCAAACTGAGAACCAGCAACTATCACATTATATTTCTGAAACCGTTGCTTACTACTGCCACCATGGGCTGAAACACGGAGGAGGAAACTCAGAAGAGGCCCAAAAGCAATGAATAATTTAGAATATTATGGAGAGGGAAAAAAAAACCCAATTGGTTTAAAACCAGATGAGCTGCAAAGGGGAAATATTAACTGACTAAACAGGGAGTATGTGAGGGCTGGGAGGAGGGGGAAGATGTCCCTGCTTAATATTGGAGGTGCTCTGAATGAAACAAGAAAGCAGCAGAGGCTGGGAGATAAAAACTTCTCACTGAGTCGGGCCCTTTAAGAACAGTTGCAATTGAAGTGGAAGAATTAAGAGCACAGCAGCTGAAGGCTGGAATAAGATTGATTTAAGACTAGATACAATTTAAAGGCAAGATAGAGGTGGAAGCAGAAGCTGGAATGAAATCAATTTACACCGAGATGTGATTTAAACTGATGAACTCGGGACGCAAGAACTGGAGCTGGGGGAGGTGGGGGAAGGAGCAGGGGGGTCAGCAACTTCAGGAGACATGTGGTATGAACCTGCTGCTAAGGTGCTGGTGGGTCCGGGTGCTGCTTTCGCTGGAGGACAAAGGGCTGGCCCTGAAAACCTGCAGAGCACCAAAATTTGGTACGTAGGAGACCAGGAGAGAGCCAGCAAGGGCTATCTGCCCTCACGAACTTGAATAGGTACAAAAGGATGGTATGTAACTAATCCCAGCTGGCCTGGTGTTCCTTATCCTAAACTATGATTAATAGTGATACAGGACCCTAAACACGTTGATGTGTGTGAGATGGGTGAACTTGGGCAAGCAACCAAAACGGCTCCGGCTCAAGGAGCTCAGCACCTAACAGGGCAGGTCACAGCTTTCCCTAAGGTCTTTTCTAGAATCAGAGGGTTTGATAGGACCTTGCTCAGTTGTTCTTAAATTAGGACTCAGCCGAACATGTTTGCAAAGACCTAATTTCGGGGTTCCTTTAAAAACAAAGAAGCATGCATCCCCTATGAAGGGACTAGGTTTTGCCACTTATTTCTGCTCTTTGTTGCCATTCCTATGCCAAAGTTTGTCCACATAGAGGCAAGTGCTAGAAGGACTGAATTCAACCAAGATTTAGTGGCTTTCCAGGCAAGCTGAAAAAAACCAGCAATTCAACAAGAGGATCAATGACGTGTTTTCCAGGCTGCGGAGAGATGGCTTCTGCAGGTACCCGGCTGCATTCTTGCTTCAAGGTTCCCAGCTGCTTTTCAGGAGTGGTGGGGCATCCAGCCCTCTCTGCAGCAGCAAGTCCCACCTCTGGACCATTCTCACCCTCACCACCCCAATGTCGCGGGGTGGGATACACACTGGGTGGCTGGTCTTGGTGCTTTTCTGGGCCCCTGCAACAGGTTTGGCAGAGAAGAGCACCACAGGTAGAAACTCAGGGAGTGGGTCTGGATGCAGCACTGGAGCACGTCCACACTACTGCTTCACCTGCTTGATCCCAGGCGGGAGCACTGGCTGGGGTTTTCCTTGGGTGATGGAGGCTGGGTGCAGTGGACTCATAACTGAGAAGAAGGTCTCCCAGTTCCTGGGATGGGTAGGAAGCCATCAAGCAAGGGGCAGCGTGTGTCTGCAACAGCCTGAACCTCTAGAGGCTTTTGCATTATCTGAACCAAAATACATTCAGAAATATCAGTGGATTTGCAAGGGAATATGGGAGGCATGATTAAGGCCACAGTTGCACCATATTAAATGGTTTTGCTTAAAAATTCAAGCCAGCCTCTTGCACCACCGTACATCAGGAAAGTGCCATTAGAATCTGCATTGGTGCAGAGATGCAAAAGGGGCCTGGCTAGGCACAGGTACTGGATATGGAACAGCAAAAGGCAGCCTGGGATGAGATGAGTATAGATCCAGTGGGTATGACAAGGACAGACCCTTGTTCTGCCCTTCCCATGGCACCTCCCGGGGCTGAAAATAATAGCCAAAAGGCCTGATGCTCCTCTTACTTACACAAGGGTAAATCAGGAGCATCTTCACCTTCAAGTCAGTGAAGGAGGAGACTTAAAAAATAGATTGTGCCTACCCTCCCTTGCCAGGATGCTTCTGGATTAGTCCTTTCCTCTCCTGCTCCCATTAACAGAGGAGGAAAAGGAGGACTATGTGTTTCCACATTTATCTCCCACAGTGTTTTTTCTCTTTTTATATATACACTCCAGACTTCTCCTTTCTAGTTACTACTGATTTTGTTGGGGGTTCTTTGTTTTGTTTTTGTTGGGGCTGTAACAGCTACAGGGTGGCAAAAGGGGAGCTATGCCTGACATAATAATTGCGGTGCTTTAGAAGGTCCCTCTGTAGAGCGTGTCTGCAAGCAGGAAGCAGCGTGGGTGTGTAATGTACAGGAGATGCCCTGCAAATAAAGCGGGGGATTGCCTGGAGGAAGAACAAGGAACAACAAAGGCTGCGCAGAACAAAGCGGCTGCAGAACATAACATGCTAAACCTGAAACTCAGCAGAGAAGGGACTGGATGTGGAAAAAGAAAATAAAGACAAAGAAATCCTAATACCTTAGGGAGGGGAGATGCTTACATTGCCAAGTCATTTATGGAAACAGAAATTTATTTTAAGTCAAGGCAGGAATAATTACTGGTCCATCAAAATGCTCGCTGGGCAATCTGGATGTAGCTCAGGAAGAGCAGTGGATACTGTGTGTTATTCTTGTCAAGTTGTAAATTTATTCCCTTTGTGTACAATTCAACCAACAATGCTGTGATTAAGTGAATGGGTTGGTGGCAGTGTGTGGGGGGACGCATGGGCCTTTCCACAGAGAGGCAAACTCTCAAGTAAGTACTGTATGTTATGAACTTTATCCCCCAGGTCACTGGAAGTTTTTGGACCCTGTTAATAAGGGACTTTATCTCTTACCTCCATGTTATTCATTGTGACTTGATTCTGGCAAACAGACCAGACAGCTTCTAGGCCAACACAAAATATGGTGGTGAGCATCCATCTCATCGCCATAGAGGGACGGCAGTGTCACGCCGATGGCACCATGACTAGCTCCAAGGGCCGATGTTGATGTACAACCCTGAGCAAGGCATCATGGATCCCGGGGGACGAAGTACACATCACGACTGACGTGTGGGACTTGGGCACTGGTGCGTGAGAAAGGGAAGGTCGGTCTCATGCAGGAAAGCCCAGCTATGGTCAAGGCCAACTTGTGTGCAAGGTGCCAAGCGAGGGGCAAGGAAAACCATTAGGGAGAGAAAATCTGAGTAGCTCAGAAGAGCTACAAGAGTGATGTTCAGGTTGGAGTTCCCATATCACCTCGATATTTAGGCACCTCCTTGAGATGCCTCAATCAGAGCCTGATGCCCAAGGTTGCTTTTTTAGTCAGCTGAAAGTTATCTAATATTACCTACCCTGGAACTTTCTGCTGCAGAAAGAGAACACAGCCGGATATGCCCCATTTGTCCATGGGCTCTTAAGTGTCTTAGCAGGTGACATGGATGGAAACAAAAAACAAGATAGTGCAGGTGCCATTTCTTTGGCATTGCAGTGTGTCAGGTGAGAAATAGAGCCTCTCCCTACCCAGACCCCACGACTCAGGTATTCAAGGAGCAGTAAACATTTCCTGGAGAAGGCAGAAAGACAGGCAAATTAGCAGTGGAAGGGACTAGCTGGTGACCTTGGCCTCTCCAAGTCCACTGCTGCACAGCCCAGGGGCCACGGAAAGGACACCCAGAAAGCTTCTCCCACTTCTCACCAGCTCCCAAAGGGTAGAGAACGGATTTGTTCTAAAAAGGTCCCGCAACTCAGGCTCCCAAAAAAGCCATTTCGTGTCTTCACAGGGAGAGGGGCAATAAAGGTAAGACAGCAGTTTGCACAGGGCTCGGCAGCCATGCCTGAAATACGCTCACTGGGGGCCCTGGGTGCGTCAGCACACGTGCATAAATACCCACTGTTTGCCATATCCCAACTCCAGTAAATCTATCACCAATCCATGAAGTCGCCGCGCCACTAAGTCTAATAGTCTAGACTAAACAGAAAAAAACACGGAGGAGTTTAGCCCTACACGCTTCCCAAAGGATTAACTGACTCTACAGCGGGTAGGTTTGAGCTAGTGCAGATATATGGAGTGTAGCTCAAACAACTGGTGTCGGCCAGCAAAGCGTCGATGTGGAGAGAGAGCACTGCCAGCTTCCCAGCCCAGACACTCCCTGTGGGATGGTGTTTGAGCATATTCCCGAGATTACAGGCTTGCTTTCATGGAGGCTGCGAACATCCCTGTACACGGGGGTGCACCCTCATCCCGTCACCAGGCAGGGAAAGGCAGTCACCATTGCACAGCACGTGGGGCAACTGCATATAAACCTGGATGACAGAGTCTTTTGCATCAAGTTTTTTCAATACTGCCCCCACCCCGCCCCCAGCATCCCATAAATAAAAAAAGAACCTTTTTTCAGCACTTTCAGAATAAAACGCTTTGATTTTTTTAGTCCATCAGCTTTTTGTTGCCACATCTACTCTTCTTGCCTTTAAAAAGGCATTTAGTAAATTCAACGGTGACAGACAAATCTATCTCTGTATTTCATAACCAGCTCCCTAGCCAGGTAGATTCATGGACCAAGCACTTGTTGCTAAAGATGAATCCTTCAAATTCTTGTAAAAAAAGATGAAAGCAAAGGAGTTACCTTACTCAGTAGGAAACAAGGATCTGTTCTCTCCTCTCTAGCAGATTTGACCAACTGCTGCCCCCGTCTCATCAGCCAAACCACAACACCCCCTAGGACTCCCTAAAGTAGGACCTCCTCACTGAGCTTTCCATGGTCCACAGGTGACCACACGCCGTGGTAGATAGCCTGCAGCTGCTCCCCAGCAGCCGACCCCCATCCGGGTGTTTTCACTTAGTATCATGATGAAGAGAGTGCAAAGTTGTCTGCAAGAAATGCTGGCAGCCGACAATATTAGGAGATTTCAGGTGTTCCCCACCTTTGCTGGCAATTAGCAGATCAAACATTTAATACCAGACTACAGAGGGGGGCCAAAAAGCCCCAGGAACATCTGGAAATGGTGGAGCTCCAGTTTTGGGCTGCCCCTGCCTGGCTTTGTGTTTGCTGAGTGCCTTGGGGGAGCTGGCACTTGTTAGCACCTGGCTGGTTTTAGGTCCTTACCGTTAACCATGTCTGGGGTCACTGTATTTCCTCAAGCCCATCTCAGTCTCTTTTCAGGACTTGCCTCAAGCGTCCACTCAGCTTTCAATGCATTTTAAACTTGCCCTAAAATGATCACGCTTGTGGAGACCAATGACAAAACATAGGTCTAACGTAAAGAAGCCACCTCTGTCCCTCCACAGCGATCCAACACAGTTGCTCAGAAATTCCTGTCCACAAGCGAGCATCAGCACCGTGCTAAGGAATCCCTCTCCCTCATGTCCCTTTTCTCAGCTTGTGAATGCAAAGCACCTTTCTTGTCCTTTGTCGTTAGCTTGATTTTGAACAGGCTGAGAATGAAAGAAAACCAGACATTTCTAGTTCTTTTAAGCCCCATTTGGTCTGATTAAAGAAGTCTTTAAAAAAAGAGAAAGGGGCGGGGGGGGAAGCAATAACTTTTTAAAACTTGTCCTGAATGCAAAGGAAAATGGAGTCCACTGTATGAGTAATTCAGGATTAATTGTAGAATTACGTTATTCATGCAATGCTGGTTGAGGGAAAGAATAAGCACTCTTGAAGTCATTAAAGAAAATCCCAGTAAAATATTACTTAGCTGATGTGTGTAGTCTTATTGGCCCTTAAGGGAATGTGTGCGGCAGAAATGTCCAATTTATAGCTTAGAGTCTGTCTATAAATATGTAGTCCAAAGCTACCTCTCTTTGTAGATCCAAGGAGAGGGGAAAATGTTTATCTGCAGGATATTATGGCTGACCTAAGACCGTGTTTCAGGAAAGCATCGCTATTCAGGAAAGCATGGGGCACGTAATTAATTTAAAGTCATCGAGATTGAACTGAGGCTTCAGACCACAAGCAGTTTCTTTCTTCTCTAGCAATTGCTTATTTGCCTGTGTGATATTTTTTTACACAAAAGTGACGTAAAGATGTCTGAAAGTCACCCTGCTACGAGCACGACTATGGGGGCAGTGTCACTGCACTGCCACAATTTCCCTCCTGGACCTTCTGCCTGCAGCAACAGTGGGGTTTTCTCAGTCAGGTCACGTCATTTCAGGCATGGGGAAGGGAATTCTGATCTGCAGTGAAACTGGGAAGCAGTTTTGACTGTGCACAGGGCAGATTTCATCACAAGCAAGAAGGGTCTGGGGAGGTGGAAGAAGGGAGACGTGCCCAGCCATGCTGCTGGTGGGGTCCCTGGGGGGCCGGGCTGCTGCTGAGGAGGGCAAGGGCTGCGTGATGCTTCTGCTGGGCTGGAGCCTGCTGCAAGGGCAGAAATTGCAGCCTCTGCTTCAGTAGGAACAGCAGTCCCCATCCTGCAGCCTTAGCTACACCCTCCACCTCCCTCTTCATGTGGCAGTGGCTCCTTGTCCAGCTTTGTGGGGAAAAGGTCTAGTTTTGGCTACTCTCCTCCTCCTGCTATTTCTCTTTACATTTGTCATCTGTGATTTTTCCTCCTGATAGTTGCAAGACAGAGTTGTCGCCATATAAATAAATAGAAAAAGAAAATAGGAAATAGAAAAAGACAGCGCTTGCAGTACTATCAAGCAGAAATGACATTTAATCCTAACACTGGGATGAAATCAAAAGCATTTATCCCAACACGACCCAGTGTCAGCAATTGCGCAAACAAGAGCCCGAAATCAGATGGCTGCAGCAGCCGCAGACCCAGCTTCATGTGTTTTGGCAGAGATGGGTGATGGCTGGAGGACCTCCCTGAGCTGTGGCTCTGGACCGATGGGCACTGGCAGAGCGTGCAGGAGACCAGCCAGACCTGCAGCCCCAGGACACATGCGGGGATGTGGGGTGGGGGCACAGCATCCCTCTGACCACAAGTGAAAATTCCCATGCCATTGGCCAGTCTCTTTTCAGTCCCAATATATCTTAACAAATTTGAGCATACTGAAAATATATTATGTCACGGTATGGAATGGATTTTAAACGCAGCAATTGGTTCACTCTGTAACATTTTAAATACCTGTTAGAGTGCTGCCACATGGCCCGGCAGGGTGTAACTGTGGGTAACGAGATGAAATTGAGCAAAGGAAAATTAAGGCCAAATAACAGGAGCAAATTCCTCGAGAATGAGATCTCCCATTCCCAGACCACATCCAGGCTGGAAAGCCAGACTGGGACAGCTGAAACGCAGCGAGGGCATTTCAGTGCACCCCGGGGCAGAGCACGCCCGCCCCAGCACAGCAGCCGCAGCCCCACGTGCATTGCGGGGTCCTAATGCAGAAAGTCAGCAGGGCCCCTGCACGAGCCCGGAGCTGGCTGAGCACAGCGCTGCGTGCAGCACCCCAGCACAAGCTGTATCACTGGGACCCCGTTATTTTACTGGCAGCTCCCTTGAGTCCCTGTTCCTGCCTGCAAACCAGAGGCCGGGAGAAGTCGGTGCTTTTTCAAGAAAGCCCTTCAACAGAGCATTTTGCAGCTAATGGTGGTGCTGTGTGAGGGCTGGGGAAGATCAGCGGTCTGTCTGAATGGAAAGTAACGCAAAAGGAGACGCAGTAATGCTAGCAGACCCGTTATGGGGCCTCGCTTCCCTTTGCTGGTGCTTCTAGGACCATCTGACTGTGAGGAGCCACCCACATCCTGCAGTCTGGACCTGCATCCTCAGCCATGGAGAAGATGTTTAGACCTGATTGTTGGGGAATGGCTACGTGGTCAAGGAAACAGGTCCTTGGACCAGCTGCTTGAGCAGTCTCGTGCGTAGGA
>JAVKLA010000002.1:27116094-27143787 GCA_034782735.1 Sagittarius serpentarius | reverse complement strand
AAGGTGTCCCTGCCCACGGCAGGGGGGCTGGAACTAGATGATCTTTAAGGTCCCTTCCAACCCAAACCGTTCTATGAAAGTCAGCACCTGGTCTGTCAGCTGGAGCTAGTCAAAACTTTCAATTCAAGGCATTTTTAAACCAGACTCCTTTGACCCAATGGAAATGCTCATCCTGATGATATTCTGAGGGTTTTCAATCAAAGCACAAATCTTTCAGGACTTCAACAGCTGAAAAATGAAATATGCCTATCAATCAAAGGAAAAACTCAGTAAAAACCATCTATTTTGACCATGCAGATAATCCTTTTCTATTTGAATTGCCAAAGAGCTGCTTGAAATGTTTAACTTGTCAGCTGCCAAAACCCAGGAATATTTGGTCTCTAGTGTTTAGACAAAACGTAACTAATTTTATTTACAATTGATGAACTTTTTCCCCCCCCAGAAACTGTCTTAATCTCATCCATTCTGAATTGAGCTGGGGTGACTGCATCTGCTGGAGACTGCAAAGGCTTTAATATTTATTATTTGCAGAGGACAGCAGCTAGCACGGAGCAGATCCTTCCCACACGACCTGGGACTCCCGAGTAGACAGAAATGTCTGTGCAACGTGACCTTGATCATAGCAAAAAGCAGGATAAAAGCAAGTCTTTCAGGTGGATGGCATTGACAGGACATCAGCCATGGACATGTGCTTAGTGGGGTTGTGTCCAGGAAATGGGGAGCAAGGACCCCCTCTCTTGGAAACCTGGCTTGGGTGGCTGAACATATGAGGGTGGTTTGCTGATTTTCAGCACAAAGGTGAAACTGCTGACCCTGCTGCTCTCTGGCCGGAATAAAATCAAATTATCAACATCACATGAAACCACCAAAAAGTAGGAAACAGGGGCAAGCGTTTGCAGCACCAACTCGGTGTTGAGACACCCAGGATCAAGCCTAGAGATCAAACCAAACAAAGGAGAGAGCTGAGTTTACCCCTCAGGTCCCACAAGGTGCCCCATGTGTTCAGCCCTAGGGAGGTCACTTCTGCTCTTCAAGTAAAAGAGCTTGAAAAATCTTTTCAAGTTTTTCAAGACCAGCTAAATTCCCATTACTGTTCCTGCTTCAGTTAAAAAGCAAGCTTGCAATCTCCATCCTGGGCCTCTTTAACAAAACACTGTCCACGCTCTTGCCCCCAGGTCTTTTGGAGTCAGCAGGAGCCTTCACCTGCCTAAGGACAGGACCACGTTGGGCTGATGGAGGTCATCCAGGCCAGATTGCTCACCATGGAGGCTCTTGGGGTGGTCTGCTGCAAAAAGGCAGACGATTACTCCTTGCCTCCTCCAAACAAGCTCTGCAAGTGCCAGCCAGCCATGGTGCTTTAACATTGGCTGAACCAGCTTTCCAAAATTCGGCCATGCGAGCATCTTGTCTCAGCAGCAAGCCCCTCTCCTGCATCTGAAGCTGCCCTGCTCTTTCACTCTGGTCTTCTCCTCCTCCAGAAGGAGGGGGGACGGCTCAGCCTAACGAGGCAGCTGCTGCTTGGCCGATGCGAGCTCGTTCCCGGGGAGGGGAGCGACTCGGAGCTCACCCGAGCTCCCTGCGCAGAGCTTGCAGAGGAATGTGGTTGAAAGCCAAAGAGTTGTCAGGCTCTCTCCCACTGCAGATTTGCCAGGAGGTCTATAAAAATGTCATTGTCTCTCAGCTGCTGGTGATTATATTCCCCTTTACTATGGCTGCTGGTAATATGCATGTGTATATATAAGGGGGAATATCATTTCTGCACAGTGCTGGCCTCCCCCTGGCCTTTTTCAAACAATAATAGACTAAATATAAGGAGACAGAAGCCGTTACTCGGCTCTTTAACTGGTGCCAAGGAAAATGAATAATTAAGAGCGTATTACTTGCAATGAATTTATACTGATGCTTTAAGTTAGGACCCACTAAGATCCTTTTTAAAATACATCATTCCCCCTTCATCTTTCATACAGAGTTCATATTCCAACCTAATACTTTATAGCAGCTACTGTTTAGATCTGAGTTAAAAGAAAGGCAGGCTTTAGGTTTCCATTACAAGCCAGAAAAGAGCTTGGGCATAAAGGAATGAGGCAGTTAATCTGTTTTGTCTGTATTTTACCTGCCTGCAACTTCACATCTCATCAGCCAGAAAAGATCACTTTGGGATCTTCACTGCAAGTTGCCAGAAATGTGGTCCTAAAGAGAGAAAGAATTGAAGCCCCCATTAGCGAAACTCACTTGCATTGATGCTGGTCCCAAATACAAAGGTACTGGGGAGTAGCTGGTCCCAGAGGAGCACACAGAGACTATGAGCTCAACTGATGTCTTCCACCCCCCCACACACCTTTTTTTGGGGGGGGGGAGTGGCTCAGTGTGAATTCAGCAGATACCCAATTCAGTGAGTTTTTTTTAAAGAACAGGTACATCACTCTCCTCTTCTGATGCCCAGTCAAGGTTAGTACAGGCAGCAAACCTGCCAGGGAGTAGCCTGGCCACAGAGAGTGACTGTCCCTGTGCCTTTTCTGCTGTAAGCCCAAGGCTGCAGCACGCCGGTCAAGCAGCCTGGAAAAGGGTTTAATGGCTGAGGAACCCCAGGGGACCTTGTTTAGTGGAGGGTTGCAGTCTTTGGGGCCACCCATTTGGAACCAACACAGAATTAATTTCTCAAGGGGAGAAATCGGTACTATGTATTAAGGAAAAAAATAACACCCTCTGCCACCTTCCACTAATTGCATGGCCAGATGAGGATTTGGTACGCAGCTGTCCGGTGTGGGAAGCTTTGTGATGTGAAGCAGAGATGACAGCAAAGGACCAACAGTGAGAGGTTTACGACGCTCTATTTACTGAGCTTATTCAAGAAAAGACCAGAGAAGTGACTTGATCACAATACCTCCAGAGAAGGCTCTGAAACTGAGGCAAAGATGCAGCAAGGTTTAGTGACTGTCAACTAAAAGTTAAACAAAACTGTCTAGAAACAAGTGCGAATTCAGAAATCTTGGCTGTCTTTACACATGTTCAGTGCCACATGAGCACCTTAACACAGAAATAATTTGTGGGAATCTCGGACCTGAATTATGCAGAAAGGCAAACTGGATCATTCCTGGCGTCTGTTCTGGCCTCGCACGGTGGGTTTTTGCAAAGGCGCTCGATTAGGTTTATTCCAAATGTGAGAACCCAGCTGTAAGGTCTCCAATCAGTGACAAAACCACAAGGCAAATATGTAGAAGTCAGTGGCAATATAAAGCCATGGCCTACACCTCCGTTCAATTGACTACTCGGCATGAGTGATATGCCAGTAAGAACATCTGACCATTTTGAAAGGAAGCGTCTTTCAGCTGGCTGCACGCCTTCTCAGACTCACATGTTTGCCCAGGCCATTGAAGGTATGGAAAAAGTCTGCAGGAAGTGCGAAAAGGACGGAAAAGTCCCTTTTTCAGTCAGTTCAGCAGCAGCCCCTTGTGATCGGTGCGTGGTGGTGCAGTTGTAAACCTGTAACTGCCATTAATTACGAGGCCTTTGTGGTATTTCTCTGGGTAACTCCCTTGCTATGCTCTGAGAAGGTACATGTAAATAGCCATCGTCAGAGAAAGCCGCAGAAAGCGGTAAAGTTACAGTGGATTTGTACTGACAATCCGCAAGATCTGAGATAATACGTTTTCACGGGATCCAAAAATCCTTCCAAAGTTTTCCCTTTGAAGTCTACCACAAGGCTAATAAAGAGACCACTCTGCTACTGAGATTTGTACTTTCAAATGCGTGGTGACTTAGCTTACATAAATAATGAAGAAAATACAAATTACGGCAGCCCGTCCAGAACAGCAATAAAATTGTTCCAAATTACGTTTGTTTTCATTTGAAGAAACATTTGTGGAGCATTGTAGGTGACCACCAGAGATCTCCCACTCACAGCTGCTTTTTGGCAGCTCTGTTACAGCAGCCAGCACGTCCGTACATTTAATGGATCTATGAGTCCAGCAGGTCTCATGAACCAAAGGCTTCTCATGAATCAGTCTCTTGTTGGAAAACACAAGTTCATTAAGCCCCCAAATGTTTTGTCTAAAACATCTCCCCTTTGACAGAGCTCTCGTTGAGGTTTCTCTCCTTCCATTCAGCTCCATCCTTCTTTCATCTCCATTCAGCCCTGGGAAGTGCCTGAACCAGAGTGATGCTTCCCAGGCTACTGAGTGGGTAGGTCTAACCTAAATCGTTATTATTTTTTGCCGTCATCCCAAGGAGAACCTGTCGTGCAAGAGGCTGGACAAACAGGGGTGTCCCACTCATGTGGGATACCGGTAAGAGCAGGGGACTGAAAGGGACACATCTGGGTTTGGTACTAACTTTGTGCTGTTTAAAAATGTTGGTCTCCCTGTGGCTGTTTTCCCTGGTGAAAATAAAGTTGAAAACAGGAAAAACTTCACCCAAGTTCTCCTGCAGCCTAAACTGTACTGAAGATCTTTGCTCTTCAGGTCCTGCAAACATCTGAGGTATCCTCTGCGCCCAGGAGGGATGTGGAGACTGGCTCAGCCTCCCAATAAAGTGGTGCTTAGCATGAAGAATTAACCCTCTCCTGATCCCCAAGACAGGCGATCTTGTGGATCTTGACCTCCCCCCTGCATCAGCAGATTAGCAGGGTAACGCAGGGAAAGCAAACCCTTTGCTGCTCAGAGCGCCCCAAATCTACCGAGGGGAAAGCATGCCCAGGGTGTAAACACCACACTGCTGAACTCCAACAGTTGCAAATTTTATTTATTTTTTTTCCCCAGAGCAACTTCATAATAAACGAGGTCTTAAACTGAAATTGGTCTTTAGAGAAAGGAATTTCCACTGGGCGAGTTCGACACACAGGAGCAGTATTTGCAGGCACTCGATGGCTCTGATCCCAGAGGCGTTAACCACACGACCAGTACCCAGGCAATTTTAAATTTCTGTTTGAATATTCCTACAAGTGCCACTCCTGAGTTGATTTAACACCATGGCTGTGGTGTCTAATAGCTCTCCAGTGATTAATAACAGCCATTTGTTCAAAGCTAACAGCCCCAGTGTGACAGTAACAGATAAATTAGCAACATTAAAAATATGCTAAAGAAAACATTTATGTACTGGATCAGTGTAGTATGTGATAGTAATACATATCAGTTGTGCCAATAACAAGCTATTAATGATGAGTGCTATGTGTTTAAGCATTTTTTGCCCAGTTCTCCTGTAATCGTTCTGACATTGTTCATATTTAGCTTGATGAGATGGGCCAGTTCTTACGGACATTAATGTTTTTTATGTGCTCAGGCATGAATATTGCAAGCAGATGGTGGGAGGAGCAAGAAGAAGGTATGGCATTGTATCCCTATCAGTCTCGTTCGTCACGGAGGAGCCAATGTGCCAAGTAATATTTGGGCATAAATTACAAGGCTGTTTACCAAATTACATCGCCAGCGTTAGATGTCATGCAAAACATTTTAATAATGAAAATTAAAACTCTTCGGTTCAACAGATCCCAAGATGCTACATTTGCCTACCAGAAATCACTGCAACACCCCGCTGTCCCCGGGGACGACCAGCAGCTGGCTGAGGGGAGCCAAGCCCACACCCTGCACCGCAGCCCTACTCCCAGCCATATTCCAGCCAGAGAAAAGCTATTTAACCTAAGGTTTGGTGGAGCCATGTCCTCAGGGCAGGCTGAGACGAGCAATCTCCACTTGATCGCCTGGAGCCTGCAGAAATAATCCCAGGGCATCATAGCACCCATCGTGTAAAGAAACTGCCAACCCAGCTGGGTGCACCCTTGCATTTTGCCCTTATTGTCTGCTCATGACACTAAAGGAAAACATGAGACTATCATGTTTTCTTCAGCTGTTGAGGCAAGAAAGGGAGGTCCTGTTGTTGAAGTTACACATTGTAGTACCAAGCCCCTGTAGAAATTTGTGTATTACTAGGATGGATTGGCTTTTATTTCTTTTGTTTCCACCACTGATACTCAGGTGTGTGCCATGGGACAGTACAATCTACAGTTTTCCCTGCACATATAATTCACAGCATGCAATAGATGCTGCCAGTTGCCTCGGTTTTGGTGCAAACAAAAATGAGTGCTGTTCGGGTGACAATATTCCTGAGGAAATCTTGCAAGGCAAGCATAAACCCTGAAATTTAGGGCTAAGCAGTAGAAAACCTTGAAAACAGTCCAGACTCTGTTCCCGTATCTGTACATACAGGCTCCAACCATGCGAGCAATGACTGCTCGTGTAGTCTGAGGGCAAAGTATACCTGTAATGTGCAATTCTGCATGGTCTCTCAGGAGACGTGTCTCCACACGGCTCCAAGTACGGGACCGCGCTGTCAGCGTGCACACATGCGTGTGGAAGTTGGACACGGAGACCGTGCTGACAGATACATGATCTCATTGTTTTGAGGAAGTTGTTATAGAGTTCGGCCTCCACTCAACAGGCCCGTTGCAACTGAGATGCTCAGGAACTATTTATCTCTCTTGTCAAAAAATAATGGACCACTGTGATTATGCTTGTTTAATTTCATCTAAACACTGCTTCCAAGTTATGTCTTGCTTTTAGGTGTTTGTTTAAACACTCCCATTTTCCATTTTGAATTTTTTCTGGAAAAAAACTCAAACCATTTTCAATCACAAGCTTCCCAGTTAGCTGATAATTGATTTCTTATTTTAAGAAAAAAATATTGCTTTAGTGAAAAATTTCCAACTACCTTCTACCTGGGATGTTCTCCTCCTTGGGTCTCTGGTGTCTTTTGCAAGGGAAGGATTCAGCTGGGGCTGGGGAGGAGCACAGCCTGCAGCCCATCCCCATCACCGCTGTCAAACGGAGCCACCTGCTCCCCGTGAGCCTCGCCAACCCGGCTGAGAGTGAGCTCATGGGACAACCATCCCCTTTCGAGCATGACCTCATGGCTTAACAGCTCCTTGGCTTCAGCATGTGGGAAAATGTGAGAGTTTCCCTCTGCTCCTCATTTTTAAAGTCACGGCTCTCAGTCTTCCCCAGGAGCCAAAACCACCCCTGATGACTACCAAGGAAGTAGCATGGTCTGGTGAACAGAGACACAGACCTTCGCCCAGGTTTGCTGTGATTTATAGCAAGAAGCTTCCTAACCCGAGCCCTAATTTTTCCCCCTGGTCGCAGAAGAAGCTTCTCCACAAAGACTTTGCAGCCTTGCCCTGCATAATGCCTCAATACTGTTATTTATAGATGCAACTGGTTGTCACTGCTTGTTCCAAGGCTGTTTCTGCAGAGACATGGACATATCACCTGAATCTCATGCTTGAGTTAGTATAAAATCTGGGATCTGCTGCCCCATAAACACCAGCTTGCAGCCCTGGAGCAGCAGAGGAATATTAATGAGTCACTTCAGGGTCAATGCTTGCATCCTTTTTATCATATATCATATTTGAGAAGATCTGATTTGAGGCAGAAAAAGGCAAGGAAATACATTTACCTAAGGAGAGAGCATGGGAACAATAGGCCAAACAATGGCTGGGTAAACAAACACTTACAAATTACTGTGCTATACAGTATTAGTCTTGCAAACATGGTCGGACAGTGTTTCTTCTCAATTACATGACTCCAAGCCTCTTCGAAACCAGTGGTTCTGCAGCTTTGGTTTCCATCTAGGGTTTCTGCCCAGACACAATCCAGCATGTTGAGACTTTGCCGTGTGCCGATAGTTTGCCATCTCCCCAGCAAAACCTCTGCAATTCCCCACCCCTCCCCAGCACTGAAAGGGGATGCCCTGTGATTCAGCATCTCTGTTTGCTGTCGTGCAAAGTTGCCTTCTGCTCCCATATTTCACCCCACCCCAGGCTGTTTGTGTGCAGTAGAAATGTGTCGAGCTTTTTTTTGCTTGAAAGATACTCTCTTGGCCATGCATCCCTGCAAGTCCTGAGCTGCAGGGAGCTTTCTGACACATCTCACAAAATGCCTTTTACGGATTAATGTGGGGCACACGTTTTGGCTGAGGTCATTTGTTTGCTGTGGCAGACTTGTGGGAAGGGCAGCTGTGATCAAAAGGATTTGGAGGGGGTATAGCAGCAGTCACAGAACCTTCTCCAGATTTAATGGACGTGAGGAACTGCACTGAAACTTGGCAGTTTGGTTTTGCTTTGAAGGCATGAGTTACGGCTTATTCCCGAACAAACAGGGGCAGATGTATCTCTAGATGCAGATGGTGCCAGAACTCAAGCCTAAATAACTCAGTGCTGTTGCTGACCATGGCTTTAGCTGACCGACGTTGGGAAGGGAAGGGCCAGCAGTCCCCGGAGGCCACTGCTGTGCAAGCGAGACAGGCACCGACTCAGATGGCAGATGTCTACCTGGCTCTCACAGGCCTGGTCCTGCTATGCCTTTATTTTGTCTCTGCTATCAACCCAGCCAGAAGCTGTAGTTGGCCACGCTGCCACTCAGAAGAGAATTCCAGGTTTCATTCATTCAAGCCAAATCTCAACCCGGCTAAGAAAACATAGAGCAATGCAGATCGGGCCTATCAGTCACTTGGATTGGCTTTCACATTTCATGCAGGCAGCAAAAGCTTTAATATATATCAACTGCTGCAGATTTCTGACATTGCTGGAGGAGTTTTCCAGGTTGCCGGTGGAGCAGAAGTTAACCAGAACCCAGTGCGTATGCCGGAGCCCCAAGGCTGACGAATGGAGAGGACCACAGGGAACTGAGTTGCAGCCAAGTGTGCATAAACCACCCAGAGACTCGTGGTGTGCAGGAAGGGAGGGGAAAGTGAATAGCTAAAAAAGCTGGAAAAAGCAGCCCAAGGAATTGCATGGTGGCATTGGAGGACAATAAAACTCAAAATGTGCTGTTCAGAGTCAAGTTAACTCTTCATTGCAAAGGAGATGGAGTCAAGCTTCTCCTGCCTTCAAGAGGAGTCTGTCCTTTAACCCTGAGCCCCTGAACGGTGAATTTAAGCTTCTGCAAGTAGAGAACTTTAGTGACCCTACAAGCAGCTCACTGGACGCAAGCACAGACTCAAAGCACATACCTGTGCACCTGGCCAGAACGGATTTTATGCCAAGACTCTTCAAGCTGAAGCACGCTGACTAAAAAACAAGGGAGACCTAAGGTACACCTGTAGTGTTGCCAAAGCTCAAATGCATGCATGGGCAAGAGCTGTGCCTGGAAAACCTGGGCTGGAGGAGCTTTTGCTGAAGCAGCCCCTTGCCACCCCTGGCAGCCCAGCCTCCCTCCTCTTGGTTCACACGCAGACGTTGTAACACGGCTGATCAGCAAGCGCCCAGATACTTCCTTTAGCGTTAGTAGGCAGGAAATCTGCCTGTGTTAGTGATGCAAGCTCATGTTGCAGACCTTTGCCCTGATGGTGTGAACATTGCATTTTCCCTCTTTCCCCGTCACTAGCTCCACTCTGTATGTGAGTTGGTGCAAGATGCTTATTCTTTTCTGGCTTATTTCAGACCAAGACTCATTTGCAAGAGCCCAACTGTCACCACATTTATTTTTCTTCCTCATGCTTTTCTTGGCCTGGCGTGCTGGGCAGTGATGGTATGTGGACCCAAGGGACCCCAGATGTGCTATGAAATGACGCAGAAGCATCAATATTTTCACTTTGAACGGATGGGGTTTTCTGCCGAACGCCAACTCATTGCAGTCAAGGTTGTTTAAGGGCTTGGATGAGAAGAAAAGCACTGATGGAAACAAAGGAGGGAAGAAATGCTTCAGTGCAATGGTCTAGGGGAGATGACTTGGTTTTAGCAGGGCTGATTACGATGCAGAAATGGAGTTGCTGAAAACCGTCTCCCCTGACTTCACTGCTGATAAATCTCTGTGCTTCACTATGAACGACGCAGGCAGCAAATCTGACAGAGGCACGTTCCTTATAGCCTTATTTTAAAGGCTTCTTCTACAAAGTGCGCTCTGAAGGCTGTGCAAAGATGGGGCTTGATCCTGCCAAAACAGATTCCTGCGCCGAGCTGTGAGCCTGCGACTACCCCCACAGGGGATGCAGATGTTTTCTGGTCTAAAGCCAGAGGTGGTATATTGAAGTGAAAAGGAGAGGAGGGTGGGAGGCTCAGGGGCAGGTCTGGAGCTCAGGTAGCCCAGTGGCCTGAAGACCAATGGCAGCAGTTGCTCAAACACTATAAAGGAGATAAAATCATTCCCTCTCAGAGTACTGATGGATTGACCGGAATAAAAGCAGAGTAAGCAAGTCCTGAAAAACCCTTGGGGTCACAGTCACACTAACCGCCTTGTTTATGATGAGACCTGTTTGGTTCAGCTAAGGTAAGGCGTAGCTGTGCTGGGTCCTGTGCAGACACACCGGAACACATTCCCCCCCCCAGCTACTTTATGCCATCAAGACAGAAACGAGGTGGGAGAGGAGCGCGCTTACCCTCCGAGGCGACTCAGAGGCATGCAAAGTCTTTCCCATGCCTCAGCTTCCCGTTTAGAAAATGAGGAGAGCGATAACCCACCGATTTTTAGCAGATACCAAAAAGAACTGTGTCATACTCATGTGTTTTTATCGTTAGCACCATATTGGAGTATGCTGGTTCAAACTGCAGGAAAACAGCTATGCTGTAATTAATTAAAGCAAAACCTTGTGATCAAGTATATCTTTGATATAGCTATAGAAGATATAGGCATTCTCTCTTGAAAGAGGAATTGATGTTCATGTAATATAGCTCTGCTAACCTTCCAGGAGCTCTCAACTGTGCGGGGGACCTTAGTGAGCCGTGTGATGCTTTCCATCTCCAGCGCTCCTCAGATTTTAAACCAAGCACCCTTAGTGTGATTTCTTTTGATTTACTTATTATAGAAGTTTTTTTAAAAACCTCTGATCGTCTGGTTTTCGTACACTGTGTGACACCGGGGAAGACAAATTGGGGCTGTGCAGTGTACTTCTAGTGCGGTTCCAGGACGCATGAACACCAAAGGTGGGAAAGGATTCCTAAGTAGTAATAATCACTAAATAAAAAGAAGAGAAATGCCAGCCAGAAAAATGGAGAAACAGAAGTCTATCAAAAATATCATTAATAAAGGAGAACAAATACACTGAACAGACTCTTTCAAATGGAAACCCACAGACACTGCAGGGCACTTTGCCTGCTTGCAATAAATGGAAGGTGTCATGAAATGCTACATGCTGTCAAGGGGAGCAGGGCAGCGTGAAACCCCCGGGGCACACTGAAAGAAGGCTTATGCCCAGAGCCAGGTGCTTTCGACAAATGTTTATAATTTCTCATTCATTGTTAAATTTTGCCATTTCTCCCTGCGCTGGCAGACTCAGACTTCTATGGGAATGGACCAAACTTCACCCACTTTGCAGACGGTCTCTGAAAGAAACTTCCCCTTCCCAATCAGGGGCTTTTTTAAAAAAAAAATCAAATAAGAAAGAAATACAGCATTCTTGTTGAGAACCAAAAGGTATTTTGCGCTCCTACCCGTAGACAGGAGACCGGCAGTCCTGTGAACAGCAGAGCGAACGTACTCTGTTTTCCTATGGATGCGTGTTTCTTCCTCGACTGATTTCATAACTGAATTAGGCTAAGATTTCTGTCATCTCTGCCCGTGCCTATAAAATGCCTCTCTTGTTCCTTTTACAAGTCCCCTCGCAGGACGAGTTGGCTGTGACACATCAGCTGCCATGCTCGGCTGCGGGAATCAGGCCAAAGCGATTAGAGCAAAATTGAGGCTGTCCAAACCTCAGCAGGGTTTGGGTTTTTCCCCCCGCCTCAGCAGCCGATTTCCCATATAGGTACACAGATGTGTTATTTAGATATTTACCTTCCTGTCAAATTCAGTTGAAATCAGGCAGCGCTTTCAAGCGTGAGAAGGAGCACGAGGACAGAGAGAAATACATGTCCCTTGACCAACTGACCGCCTGGGTGCCCTTTCCCTTTCCCCAGGCAGTCTCGAAACATGATTTTCTCCTGATACAGGGAGAAGTTTTTGCAGGAAGGTCTTTGGTCTCACAAACAAAACTCCGACAGTCGTAGCATCTGTCCTAGAGCTGCAAGGGGTGCTCCCTTTGTTCCCAATGTCAGCAACATCTTCAAGCATTGCGGTAAAATGCTCTTTATCTGCAAACAGCATTTCCCAGAGAAGAGACAGTTTCAAAGACCTTATTTTTTCCCAAATGATGAGAATATAGCGTGCAGGGCAGACAAGACACCTCATGTGCACCCGGACCCATCCTGCCCTATACGTGGTGTCCATCAGTGCCCAATGCCTACACTTAGGAAGGGTTGATAGGAAGCAAGCCAGGAATAAAGCCCTGCCTCTCCTGAACAGCCCTGGGCTCCCAGTTGTCACCAGGATGGGAATCTGCCGAGCTGGAGGCTGTCTCTCAGCCTCAGCCCCTGCATAGGAAGAACCCTAGGAACTGGGTTGCTCCCCTTGCTACAGGAAAAGGCGAACAGCTCTTATTTCGCTTGCTAACGTGACCAGGGAGATGGGGGTGGGAAGGACCCTTTCCAAAGCCAGATTTGATGTCTGGTTTCAGCAAGCATCCAAACAACGCTCCCAACCGCACTGCTCACCCACAGTCACTCACAATATGAGATTTTTAATCGACAATGTATTTTTTTCTCTGCAACATCGTTTTGCTTAACTCTAGCTTAATCTTCTTGACCAACGAAATGGCAGTGGGAAAAGAAAAGCTTCCCCTTTGAATGAGTGGCTCATGCCTGGCTTACCAAAAAACGTACTGAAATCCAGTAATAGTCATCATAAAACTGCAGGGAAGGAAGTGGGAAGGAACTAGGGGATATCGTTCCTCAAGCGTTTTAAACCAAAGGTTCATGTCACTTCCATGGGTATATATAAGAAGCTACTGACCATTTGATGGCTCCCCTTTATAATCAATTCAGAATTAAGCTTTGATTATTCGTTTGTTATTTCTGCTCCCCACATTTCGCTTGTTTGAATGGAAATGCATAGAGAGGACTTCTGTGTTGATTTGCTGTCCCTTCACAAAGCACCTTCTGAAACCCTACGACCAGGAGGTAGCCAGGGACCACCAGACTGAAAATACCTGAATCAGTCTGTTCTTCCTTGTCCTAGCCCAGGATTGACTTAGTATAACCCGTTCCCGGCAAAAATAAATAAATACATAAGTAAATAAATAAATAAAAATCCCCCAATGCCGGTGGCTGGTGGGTGCGTGCAACTTCTTTTTTCCCAGCTGTTCATCCAAACAGCCCTTTCCATAGTCTCAGGCTGGAACATGTCCTGAGCAGGCAGTTTCTTTTTTGTGTGGCAAGAAGAAACATCATTTTTTAAATCATGCAAATGAGGAACAAGATCCATGTATAAAATAAACAGACAACCCATTTTTCACCTATAATTGTTTCTTTGCCACATTAATAAAAATATGGTGTGTATTATGGTTAATGAATATGTAAATGAGAGATGATTAATAACTCATTTGGAGAGAAATGGAAAGATTCATTTACCTTCTTTAATTCCTCTGTGCTTCCCATCCTCTCTTTGATGTCCTTCCAGCTCCTGTCTTTTAATGCCTGAACTGGGTCCCTTTGACACCACAAAATAGTAGAAACAATATTGCCCATATTAAACCCAAGACCATGCCCAAAGCATTTGTTTTTTTCATCTCTTTGAGGGCATCTATACCGTGCATGGAATAAAACTCCAGTCACCCAAAAACACTTGAGCCTGGACGTAGAGGTTTAGGATCTGCATCTCAGCTGGGTAAATAAACCCCCTTGACAATGTGTCCTCCCGTGGGAGAACCATGGGCTGCGAGCACGGGCTGGGCGAAGGCTTTTCACTGAAAAGCTCCTTTAATAGGTGCCTTTTTCCATCCTTTATGAGATCTGTGTCTATGAGCAATACCCCTTTCTCTGACAATATTATGGGATTTTGGTTTTAACCTGGAAGTTTTCTCTAGAAAATGTCTGATGATGAAACATTTCCCTCTCTCCCGCCCCATTTCTGTACAAAGTACCTCCTGTCTGTGCTGCCTGTCCTGCACAGACCCCTTTCAGCCTTGTTCCGTGCTCTCCGGCGCTGCAGCCGCCGTATGGACCCCACCAAAACCCTCAGCCTTTGCCCTGAAAACGCTGATTTCCTGAGAGCTGGGGGCGAGATCTGTCTGAGCCCCTGGCGTGAAGATTGCTTCCCTGGAGCACCAGTTCGCATTTACTGGGCAGCTGAAAGCCCAAAGGGGTGTCCAGCTTGGGAGGGACTCCCCTCCTGCTCATTATCATCTCATGTACGAGGCCGCTTGGGCTGGAGTCCATTCGCAGAGTCTCCCACACCCTCCCAGCATCACTTTTTTACCTTTCTCTCGTAGAGGAGTGAGAGTCCATTTGCCTGCTACTGTAAGAATAAACAAGGCAACTTGGGAGGGAAATTGGGCTACTGAGTCTGCAGGAGGCACCGCTCGTCAGCTCGTGATCAGGAACGCAGCACGGTTGTGTCTGCTCCCAGACATCTTCAAGCCGGCGAGGCTGGGCAGGAGGAGGCCCTTGGAGTCTGCGTAACGGAAAAAAAACGCAAACCACTTTTCAGGGGAAACGCTGTGAATTTTTTAAAAGCCAAATGCTTCTTTTCTTTCTTCTTCCTACATTTCCCTTGCTTTCCAGGCTGTGTTTTAAAGGAAAAGTTGAACGATCAGGAAAAAGTGCCGCTTGCTGCTCAGAAGAGCACTTGCAGCTTGTGACCATTGTGCGACTGCACACAGGGCATCTTCCAGGAGAGCAGCAGCCCGCCCATTGCGGGAAAGGTCCCTCCTCTCTACAGTTAAGCAGAGCTATTATGAGAAGCCAATTAGTTCTCCTTGTCACCTGAATGACTAAGTTTTCACCTGAACTGTAGATTATCCCCCAGCTTTCACCAGCCTGCAAAATTCAGGGTCAGCACATGCTGGGACCATTGCAGCACACCCAGGGCTTGACTCGGGAGTCACCAGAGCGAGCAGGGATCACGCAAACTGGTGCCTCCTCCGCGGCACGGGGCTGCTAGAACCAACAAAGACTATTTTTCGGGCCACAGCGTTGAGCTGGGAGGTAGCAGAAGCGGGCACAGGGCTGTTTGCAAAGTCCTTTAGCAATGCCCAAGGTCTACACAGAGAAGCCAAACTCCTCTGAGCACCAGCACACGCTGCGAGTTTGCTGTGCTTGGGCGGTCTCACATCCCGCTTCACCCACCGCACAGCTACGCGGGACAGAGAGAACAGCCCCTCCAGGCTGCGGCAGGACTTTCTGCTCCAGCATTCCTGTTTATTCAATGTTTGCATCATTTAGCAGCAGGTGCCTGTCACCCCATTAACACGTGCTTTTCGGTTGGAATAAAATAGCCGCACTGAGACCCCCCTGAACCGCTCCGTACAAACCACTCAAGTACAGGCACTGGAGTCAAAGGATTTTTCCTTTGTTTCCCTGCAGTTTGGTGGGTCCAACTGGGCTGAAACTGGTGCTTGGTAGTGATCCCCCCCCCATTAACTGGCTGACTCTCAGCAGAGTGCTAAGAGGCAGCTGAGCTGGTTGGGGTCGTTCATCTCCTCCCAGCTCCTCAGGACACACAGACCCTGGCTGCGCAGCATTTCCGAGGACCTTGCGCTAACTCCTTGGAGCGCTCTTTATGCGCCCTGCGAGCTCAACTATACGGACACACACCCCCTCTCCTGGCAGCGGTTTAATCTTCAAAGAGTCCAGGCTCTGCCTTTGCACAGGCTTCGGTGCCTCCTTGATGCTACACGTGCAAATGAGGAAAGGCACCAGCGTGGGACAGACCTGCTTCATCTGTCATGCCCATCCTCCCCGGTGTCCCCACAGCCCTGAGACCCTTTGCAAAATTAGGAAAGTCTCCCTGCAGCTGCTGGGAACAGCTCCTTTGGGCTGCGTGGTCTTTTGGGGGAGTTGCTGAACTGGGTGTACGTTACCTGAAGGACCAGGGGTGCTTCATTTCTGTAGAATTCAGGGTTTGATTCTGGTTTGGAAGGAAGCTTTCCAGTGCATATCCACATCTACCCCTTTGCTCCTAATCCCAGGGTGGCCTGGGCTCCCTGCGGAGCTTTCAGCCCTTTCCCAGCCTTCTCCCACTTCTGTATCCAACACCATGAGCTTGTCACAGGCCTCATAAGTGCTTTATTCAGCTTCCAGAAACAGGTAACTCTGAGAACCTCAGCTTCCCAGAAACACACAAAACTCATTTTTAGCCCTCCTAGTTATTGGAAACCACAACCCAAAAGGCAGCTCCCAAACTTTGCTTGGGTAACTGCTGTTTGCCTGAGCAGAGGTGACGGAGCCAGCCCTCCCTGCAGCTCCCGGGCTTGCTGCAGTGTCCCCAGCTCAGGGACAGCAGGACATGCCCAGGGTCACAGGGGGAGAGCAGCGGGACGACTCCAAATGTCAGCTCTGAAGCCCTCCACCTGATTCCCTGCAAGGCACTTCTTCCTCTGTCCCACCGCCCTTCCCTGCTGATACATCCCCCTTTTGCCCCGGCGAAGGCAGGGGGAGGGACTGTCACCCCACTATTTCTGAGGGTTTCTGCCCAGCAGCAATCAAAAGGTCCCACACAATCACTGGAGATAAAAAGGCATAAGCAGATGCAATGGGAAGGTTTCTCCTGAAACTTGATTTAAGGTTCTCAGAGATACACACAAATACAGACCCACACCAGGGCTTATTAACAGCTCGTGGGGGTCAGCCCTTCCCACCCGGCTCCATCCATAATGGACGAGGCTTCAAAAGCCCGCGAGGAGCCCAGGAGAAGTCAGCTGCTGCGAGTCCCTGCTCCTGTGCCGCTGGCAAAGGAAGCAAATAATCCAAGCACAGGAAGGAAACAGGTCTTTTGTCCATCTCCTTTCAAGGGGGATTCCCTTTGAAGGGGAAAAAAAGTAATTATAATACAGGGATTTCTGAACTGCAGCCTGGGTCAGTATTGAGCCACGCTTACTCGTCCACGTGTGTTTTCCCTGGCGAGCCGTGCTCCTGCACGCTCGGCTTGAGCACGCTGCGCTGTACGGCCAGATATTTCTAATTGGAGCAAGCAGGCGCAGGCTCTCCCTTGCATAGTTGCTTGCACCCTGCTGAGCCAAGCAACCTGCAGTGTCTCGGGTCGAACCCAGACATTGCCTAATTTCCTGGGTGAGCCCAGGCAGGCAGAAACTCAGCGACAGAGCTGGCTGTGCAGTCACCATCAAAATGGAAATTTGGCTCAAGACTTGTCACTGGAAATTAAAATTTTTGCAGGGAAAAAAAAAAAAGAAAAACTATGACTAATCATTTGTTCCAATTTTTCATTAAAAGCAAGAATTTTCCTTAAAGTAAATGTTGGTTGCAGAGAAGCAGCTGTTTGTTTTGTTTTCTGTAACCAAACCCAGAAGATTGGTCTTGAAAAAGTTTTTGAAAACCAGCTGCTTTGGTCAGCAAAGCAAAAACAAAAGGAAACTGTTGCAACGACTAAAATAAATGTTTTGCTCTGAACTTCCAAGAATATAAAGAAAAGACATGATTCAATTGATGGTAGTCAGTATTTGAGTCGCTGGGCACTGCCGCAGATGACGAGTATTTGCTGCCTGCAGCATCGCAGCCCCCGCAGCCCCTTCCTGCTCCGGGTGTGCCACAGTCTCAGCAGGGCGGGATAGCAGATCCCCGTTCACAAAAAAAAAAAAAGTAGTAATTCCTGTGCCCAGGCTTTCAAGGACCAAACCCACATCGGGACAGCAATTGGCTGGTGCAGGTATCACACCTGAAGCCCTTCCAGGCAGTCACCCAGCGCTATGTGCACGGGCAGCGTTTGCATTGCTGCTGGGTGCAGAAGGGACCCTCGGAGCCCCAAGCCCGGCTGTGGTTGGGCACAGCTAGTGGGGACACGTTGGGGAAGAGGCTATGCAATAGCCGTTTGCAATTGCTTTGTGTTTTCTCAGCTACCTGGGCCAGTGTTTCCATCTCCCCCACCTTGAGCACGGCTCTGTCTTTCCAAGGCCGATAAGAGTTAAGCAGATCACTCTGATAGACTTGTCTCTGGCTTACTTGGAGCTTTTCAGCCACTAGGAAAAGAAAAAAGAAAAAAAAATAAATCAAGATGTCTCTCTGGATCTTAGGTTATTTATTGATTTTTCAATTTGGATAAACAAAGTGTCATTCAAAAACCCAACTCTTCCTCATTAATGCACCTTTGCTGAATCAAGTTCTATAGCAATCAGTTAACACATAAATAATTAAAACAACATTTTAGATTAAAACGCTCTGTTCATAAGAAGGCCTGCGACATGTGAATTACAGGGCATTAATTCATACCTAGTTTTCTTAATGGACCTCGACCTTCGGCCTCATGTCTAGCAACAATGAAGTGTGAATTAATCCACCGTATTTCACGCGCTGTCAACTCATCCCATCTAAATGGAGTGCAGCCCCCCGAAAGGTCACCCGAATCTGTGGGGAGAGCAGATGTGGATGGCGTCAGCTTTACTGCAGCCCTTGAAAAGGTTTGGGGTCCACTGCATGGGGTGCCCCATGGCTCCAGTGGCACCAGGCAATGCCTGGGATCATCTCCCCTGCACAGCCCTGGGCTTTATTTAACTGAATACCAGGGCATACGGGCTTGGGATCCCCTTGCAGGGTAAAAATGTCATCAGCCCTCCTATTGCTTAGGCAGAAGCTTGCCTAATGCCTTAGCCTGGCCTCTCCGAAGCCCTGTAGGATCCAGGCATGGGCCGCTCCTCGGGGGTCTCGCACCCCACGCCAGCCCCACCACCCAGGGCTCCACTTCCCCTGAGGGCTGGGAAAGCAGCAGCAACCCCTTTGCTCTGCGCCCATGCACTGGGTCCATGGCCACCACGGGAGGAGCAGAGGTCCAGAGCTCAGAGCTCCAGTCCCTAGAAGCCCGCATCTTGGAGGACACTGGCCCCGTGGTCCTCTCTGGGCAGCAGGTTCACTCAGCCTCATTGGAGGGATGCTTCGAAGGAAAGGATGCAAATTCTATTAGCCATCCCTCAAGGTTTCCTCTGTTAAAAATCAGATCTGGGCTGGGAACATGTCTGTGCTCCTGCACTTTGAGATGAGCTTTAATTAAGAGGTAAAATTATTAAAGCTGCAAGTTATTATAGCCTCAGGACCCCAGCCCAGTGATATGAAGCAGATGGTCCAGGGGCAAGCAAACGCCCTTTAATAAAGAAGCGTTTGCAATTCATGAGCATTAATTATGTCCACTTCTCTCATTTTAAAATGTTATGCTTGTCAGCCCTGGTATTGTGTGGAAAGCAAGCATGATGAATTAAGCAAACCCCTTCTGGTTCAGGACATATTCTTTGTGTGACAAAAATCAGAAGTATTATCTTCCAGAAGATAGAGCGATTAGAATATTTAAGTGCTCGGGGTTCCCCACCCTTCTTCCCCACTGCCTCTGCTTCTCTTTTTGGGTTTTGGAGGGCTCTGCTAGGATCCAGCCGTCCCAAGGAGGCAGCGGGGGACGTGTCACCCCGGTCCCTGGGATGCTGACTGAGGGCACTGGGGTGCTCCAAACAGCTGTTTAACAGGGAACCGGTGCCACCCTGGGCAAGCCACTTATCCTCTTGCTTCACCCCCTGCCCACCCCGTCTATTTTTTTATAATAAGACTGTAGCCTGTAAAACAAAGGACGGAGGAAAGGGTCAGTGCCTCTGATTTCCCTGCTCTGTTGCAGTTTGCCATCATCACCAACATGCTTCTCCACCTGATTTCCACGGGTGTGAAGTACCACACCGTGGCACCTGCTTGCCAGATGCTCTGTCCTGCCACCAAATCCCTGGCTGGAGCTGCAGCGTTTCAGTGGGACCGTGCAGAGCCCGAGACAGCCCTCCCTGCCCAGGCAGGGCTGGGCTGGGGAAACCAAGGTGACACACAAAGTGCAGCAGAGAGGAGGCTAAGATCCCAGCCTGGACCTCCCAAATCCCCACCCACAATCGCAGTACCCACCTGCCCTGCTCACCTGGGTGGTACAACAGCTCCAGGGCTAAAGGCAAAGCACCTGGGGGCTGTTAGGAGAGGGCAGCATCCAGGATCCAAACACACGGAGAGCCTTGGGTAAGAGCAGCTCTGCAGCAATTGCTGTCACTCTGCTTTTTGCAAGGAGAGCCATATCTTAAGCTTTTGCTGGTCCAGGGGCAGGGCATGCTCTGACATCCCTGCAACAGTGCCCGAGTCTCCACGTCCCAGCACAGCTGGGAGAGGAGGGCAGAGGTTCATGCAGTGCTGCCCTCAGGCCAGTCCAACTTCATTTGCGGCTAGCACGGCCCCCAGCAGTTGCGTAATCCCAGATTTTGGCCTCTCAGAAAGGGGGGAAATGCTCAATCTGTGCTACTCTTTTCAGAGAACAGCCATGGCTGTGTGAATTCAGGTAAATGCATCCCCATTTGGGATGCACACCGAGACAGGAATCTTACTATCCTGGTGGGATGAAGCTCTGGCTGAGTGCCTGGACCCGTACTAGGTGGGCTCTGGTTGCTCACCACAGTTATTGACAGACTGAGAGTGTTTAATCTATTTGTCTTGGTGGTAAGAGGCAGACTTGAGACTGGTTTTGGCTGGAAGAGGTGGATCGAGGAGGTGGGGGATGTGCAGGGAACGCTTTGGAAAAACAAGCAGAATGCTCAACCACCAACAGCACTGCCCATCCGCACGTGAAGCTCAGGTACGTGGCATGAACAACTGTTCACCCTGGCACATCAGGAAACCCTGCAAAGCCACATGAAAATGCCAGTCTTTCTTATTGTTGTCTTTGCTTTCTCCCCTCATCTTTTTCCTCCAAGCACTTGAAGCATTCAGTAAGACCACTTAAAACATAACAGCAAATAATTCCTCCTACCACCCTCAGCAACAAGAATTCCTTTTCATTTTCACAGCTAAAAAGCCTCTCGTTGCATTTTCCTAGGTACAAACTCAGGTTTTCCATGCAGGGGAAGTCTCGCACCATGCCTGGTGTTACAAGGCTGGTGGAAAAGGGCAAGGGATATTAACTTGCTCAGACTGCTCCCCAGTGCCGGAGGGCATCGGATAACCCAGTCTGACCTTACAGCGTGAAGCTGCCTGCCCTCCCCGTAACAGCTTCACCCACTACACAGCCTCCTTTAAGGATGACATCGTTTACATTCATAGAGATTTATTGGCTCTTCCTTTTGCCCTGAATTAAACCCCATTGTGGGACCGTTTGATTTTTCCAGGCTTTTGTCACAGAAGCCCAGGACTGGAGGAAATCGTCTGTGCAAGTCCCCCACAGAGTCCAGGCAAGGGCTGAGCACCAGGCTGCAGGAGGGTGCGAATCTGAAAATGGGCCAATTCATCCGAAAAAGCGATACCACACACTGTGCTGACCGCTGCTAAGCACCAGTCTGAGCTGGTCTGCGTTGAAACGAATCCGCAGCCTAGAGCCAGAAAGCTGATGCTTTAAAGTAAAATTGGTCCTGCCTGTGAATCCTTACACATAATAAGCAAAACCAAATGCTTGGGTTTGGCTTTATTCAGCCAGCCCAGAGGAGGAGGATGCTATGGGTGCTAGTTCAGTGCAGCGATGGCTCATTGCAATGGGTGGCTCGTACCTTGGTGCCGGAGCCTGGGTCAGCATCGTGCCGCCTTTTGCCTCCCCCGTGCAGGGATCCTGGGGGACAAGCCCAGGCTCCCACCGTGCAACGCAGGCTGGCAGGTACACCCGGCTCCTACCTGTGCTTTGCAAGTGAGGAAACAGAGGCAGCGCTGACTTGCCCGCAGAAATGCATTGCAGAGCCCTGCTTTTAGGCTGACATTTGCACATGGATCCACAAGACCCTGTGGATGCTCAGCTCCACTCCAAGATGAGCTCTCTCAGCACAGGAGCTCCCTAGGACCCTGAACCCAGCAGCCTGCTGCGAGTGCTGTAGGAACCTACCGCCCTCTCCTGCACGTTCCCAAGGATCAGGGACTTTGTTTGTTCGCCCGTCAGCTTCATGGGGTTTTATTTTTGCTTCATGATTTAATTTGGCCGTGATTTATTTATAGCCATGCTTATAAAATATGCAGCCCCTCCTCTGTCCACATGAATGTTCGCAGGGACCGAAATAATTGCCATGTACGTTGCCAGGCAAGAACAGCCCCAGTGGTAATGCTCCCTGGCTGCTGCAAGACTGCAGAGCATCCTCTCCTAGAGCAGGACATTCAGTCATGCAGCCCTTTGGTGTTAATAGAGAACGTCATGCTTGTGCTCCCGTCCCTTCACTGGCCATGTCCAGACACTTTTGGTCACTCCCTGCCAGAATAAACACAGCTGGTGCCACCATCTGAGCTCAAAGCTCTTTCGAGATTATTGCCGCTGCATGAAGACATCTCAGCACAATGACAGTTGTCCCACGGAGGTCCCCAAGGTTTGCTCTGAGACCTCTCAGGAAAAAGGGGTGGGTGACCCTGCTGCAGGTTTCTCTAGTGAACCCCAAAATGTTGTCAGAGGCTCAGGGGCATCCAAACAGGCCTTAGGGGCAGGCGTGGGAAGCATCTAACGCAAACTCCTCTCTCGCACACATCCTGCCCAACGGGCCGTGAGCCGAACCAGCTAGGAGCACCCAGGCAGAGCTCAGCCCCGGCGTTCGCCCCCCGCTCGCCCCGGCGAGGGACCAGCCCTGCAGCCATCCTTCAAAAGGCGCTGGATGTCCCTGGAGAAGCGGCTAACAGACCATGCCCAGCAGACACCCGGGGCTCGGCACAGACGCGAGGCTCATCCCGGTGCCCCCCCGGCCAGGGCTGGGGGATGGGGCTCAGCACCTCCAGGAGGGCAGTGCGTTTTTGAAGCAGCACCTGGACGCCAGGTAGGGCTCCCCACGGTGACTGGAGCCAGCCCACAGCAAAACAATCCCAGGTCAAGCACCAAAGCATGGGCCTCCAGCTGCTGGAGGATAAACCAAATACACAGTTACCTCCTGCCACAAGTGGGTTATTTGCATATGCAATGCTGTCCTTGCATGTGCATGCATATAATTTGCACATGCAGCTCTCCTTCGACCCGGGGATCTCTCAATTGCCTCGCTGTGAGCCTGCCCAGCTTGCAGCCTGCAAGGCCATGTGCTGCTTTCCTGGCAGGACACAGGGGCCAAAGGAGGCTCAAATCCCCACAACACCCCAAATCTCCCCCTCACACACACACTCACCAAAAAACCTACCACCTTTTTTGACCGAGTTAAACACCAGCATACCTCATCCCAGTTCACGGCCAAATTCAGCTGGTTCCTCGAGTCCCAGGTCAAGCACACAGAGGGCTGTGCAGAGCGTTGGGAAAGCGCACCCCGCAGAGATTTAACAACTGTCGGGGCTCAGGAACCTCCTGCTCCACCTGCTCCTCGGCTGCAAAGGGTCAGGTGCAGCTCCAGCTCCACCTCCACCAGCACAGCCAGGGGCGCCGGGGCAATGCTGGGGTGCCTCTGGGCTCAGGGGGTCTCTCATTAAGGGGGAATAAGAAAGAAGGGGGAAAAAAAAAGAAAATTAGATACTGAACACAAGGAAAGGGAGGTGGAAAGTAATTCATTATCCCAGCTTACTCCCAGGCCTATTAAATACCCCCCATCCCCTTGGTGTGGGCAGTAGGAAATCCTGCCCTGCCCGAGGGCAGATGGGATCGCCTCCCAATCCCCCCCAGGTGCTTCACGGTCAATTAGAGGCGAGCGTGGAGCAAGGGAGAGGGGTTAAAGATTACGCAAAGGGCCAGGCCAGTGACACAGCGGGGAGCTCCTCTCCTCATCTATATCATAGACACTAATTTGGTTTAATTTACTTCAAAGACTTTCCTGTAGGCTGTCATATACGCAGGGTTGGGATCTATTTTTCTCAAAAGAGGTTTGAAAGGGGGCAGGGGCCTTTCTCTTGAAAGCATCCCAGGGAGAGTGCTTTGGGGTTTGATTTTTTTTTTTTTTTTACAAGCACTGTCTCCAAAGGCAGATAAGAGGGAGCCCTGGGAAATGAAAGCCAAAAAAGTATATATGAAAGGAAACACAACCGACAAAGACTGAAATGAAGCAGTTAAAGCACTTTAAAATAAAGTCTCTCCCCACCCAGTGCCTGCAGAGAGGCAATAAAACCATCCTGCAAAGTGCTAGCCAAAGATTCCCCCAAGGAAAGCACACCCTTTGGGGAAAGTTAAAGATGTTGAATTATCCCCCAGGAAGCGAATAAACCAGGGACAACTCGATGCTTTTATCCTTTCATCAGTCCAGGAAGAAGTGGCCTGTTAATGCTGGGAGGCTTAAGGAGAATGTAAACCCAAGCCAGCAGCCATGGGGCTGCGGGGCCCAGAGCAGGATGGCCCCTTGGCAGGCAGGGAGGAAAGCGGGAGGACCGGGTGCCGGGCTGCAGCCACCGACCTGCTCCCTCCCACGTTGTGGACGAGGCAGAGGTGAGAGCCCAGGAGCTCCGCCGGCTCCCAGCCCAGCTCTGAGCATCTTCCTGCAGCTCTGGGCAATCGCAGCCGCCCTTTCTCCATTCCACTCCAGGGAAGGGGCAGCAGCCCCTTGGGTGGAGGCAATGCCAGACACAGTGAGAGCTAAGGGGTGCGAAACCGCACCGGGGGCAGACCCTGCGGGAGCGTCCCCAGGGCTGTACGCTTTCAGCCCCAGCATAGATCATCCTTGGCTGAGATTAGGGTTAGTCCCCCTAAACGCTCCTGAGTGTCTCTGCAGCATCTCAGGCACCTTGTAACTTCAAGGCAGGGGACTTCAGCGCTTGCGCACACTGACTGGGTGCACAGCACGTGGGCTAAAGCAGCACCTCCCGGCTGCAGCCCCTGACGGGCCTGTCCCTGCCAGGGGAGAGCGGAGCTGTGGCAGAGGAAGCGCTCCATAAATCACCGCAAAAAGAGGTTGTGTTCAAGGAAGCATGAATAATCATGTTAAATAATTACGGGGGAAAAAGTTGACCAAGTGAGAATAGGAGGGCTGTGGGGTCAGCGCAGGAGGGCAGAGATGGGAGGGAGAGGTCTGAGGGCAGGTGGGAGGATGAGGACAGCGGAGGGACAGCGGGGCTCAGGGGTTGGTAATGGGATGCAAAGAAAAAGCATTGCTAGACTTTGAAAGCAGGTTGAGACTACTCCAGTCAAGTCCTGAATGGATATAATACACATTCACTAACCATACCCCAGCTCTAACCCATCTAGGGAAAATCCAGCCCTCAGCACCCTTGTACTTGGGAGAGTTGGCAGGGGAGGTCTGGAGAGGATGGTTTTATTTAAAGCCCAGTGGTAGTGGTGGTGGTGTTACAACGTTTGTTTTTATTAACCTGATCACAAAGTAGCGACAAAACATGCTCAAATCAAGTGTGAGTTGAGTCTCTGCTGCTGCTGCTCTTGAACAGGGCTGAAGCGGGCAGCTGCGGAGCCCGCCCATCCAGGACAGGTTATCTGACATCATTTGTGTCACCTGAAAACAATGGGAAAAAAATTGCCACCCAGCTCAGTTCTTGCTGAATGGCAGCAATAAAATGAACGTGGGTGTGGTTCATCTTATTTAGTTAATAAAAACAGACTAAGCAGCCAAAGAAAATGAAAACAATGATTTGTACCACGGCTCTTCGATTTACAGTGGCAGGGTCGCTTGCCCGCACTGCTTCCTCCATGCAGATTGCGTGGGATAATTGATTGCGTGTTGCTAACAAACTTTGCCACTTTGCTAATTGACTTGAGTTTGTCATGAGGATGTCTGATGCCCTCTGCAAGGTATTGGCCCTTGACATGGACTTACAGTCACAAATGCTGGATTTGATTCAGGTGTCTTCCTTGGTCATTAACAGATTCCAGCCAAGAGGATGAGAAGGGACTGGGACACCTTTAGCTGGCTTTGGTGAGCTCCCAAGAGCCTGGGTCTCTGCAAAGCGCCGTGCTCGCTACCACTTGGTTCGTCTTTGTGCACGTACAGCTGAGCACTCCCTGGTTCAGTCACTGTGGAATGAGCTGACTTGTTCATTTTGACAGACTAAAGCCTCTTGCTCCTCGTCAGCCACTATGGTCTGAAGGAAACCTTCCCAGCGTGAATTAATGCAACATTGACCAAAGAAGTCAAACCAGAATTAACTAATTAGCTGGCACTTAGTGATGGCTGTAGCAGCTGGATTTCCCAGGTGTGGTCAGCATGCTAGCTCCTGCCTTATCTATACTTGCAAAGGCCGTGTTGTGCCAGAAGACAGAGGGCTTCCCAGTGACAGGCAGCCAAAAAGCAGCAATGGCCAACGTGCCCTGGAGGGGTGCCCGGGAGGGGAGCAGTGCTGCAAGCTTTGTAAGGAGACCTGGCTGACACCCTGGTCAAGGGCTGACACCCTGGTCAAGGAGACCTGGTGGGCACCCTGGCCATTCCCACCTGGATCTGCGGCGTGGCCGAGCCCAGTCCAAACGCCCTCGGTCTGCTCAGGGCTGCAGGGAAGCCCAGCTGCTCTGCAAACCGCTCTCTCCCAGGCTTAGCTGCTCCTGCCTGCACCCCTTTTACCGCTAGGTCCTGCACGGGGACCACCTCCCCCTGCACCTCCGAGGGGCACACGTCCCTCGGAGCAGGGTCGGTGGCCCCAGCAGGGCCGGGGACCCCCCCGATCTCCCCCCCTCCCAAGCCCGGGAGGGCTCCGGGAAACGCGGCCCCCAGCTGCCCCCGCCCGGCGGCGGCCGGGAGCCACAACGGGCTGAGCGGGCAAAGGGGGCTGCAAACACCACAGCTGCTCCCAGGCACCGAGGGCTTTTTCTTTATTCCTACCGTAATTTTTCAATTTACAAGGCAGTAAATGAAAGAGGAAGATGAGATTTGCTCAGCGCGTTTTCCAGAAGTATTTACTGCTGAGAGCACTAGAAAAGCCATTTAAACAATTGCTTTTATGATACAACACACATTAAAGAAACTTCTCTAATATTTTTTTCACCCCTCTGCCACTTCACACCGCACTGCTGCTGTTTTGTTCAGCTAGCTGTTTTATGGGCTGCCTTGATTTTAATTGGGCTGTAGCCCCAGGGCGCACTGAAATTTTTGAGTCTCATTTAGCTCCAAGTGTGCTTACTGCTGATCCGGCAGAAATGCTGAGTCCGGCCTTAATGTCTTCTGTCATCTTGTGAGCTGGAAGAGCCGTGTGTGGGGAACGGAGCACCCGATGTGGGTGATGTGCCGCCAGCCCAAGTGCTGGTGGTCCCCACATCCCTCATGGAGCTGGGTTCCTTGGCTGGGGTTTAGGGGACGGTCACTGTAGCCATTTGATGTAACGAGGGGCAGATTAAGGGGCTGGGACGGTTGGGCTGGTGTTTAGGACAGGCTTTTTCACTAAGAAGGGAGTGCTGGAGACTCTCTACACCTGGAGGTTTTCGAAGCGTGGCTAAACAAAGCCCAGCCCAGTCTAGCGTTGGTGATGGTCCCACCCCAAGCAGGAGACAGGACGAGAGACCTCTGGAGCTCCCTGCGTTTTTATTCTTAATTATTTGCACTTTAACCCAGCCGTTCCCGCTGGGCAGCGAGAGATGCCGGGGTGGGGGCATCTCCGTGCCGCTAAGGCAGGGGCTGGCACCGGCGCCCCGGCGCCCACCGGCTGCTGCTCCCACCCCGGGGAAACGACATCACTTCAGCCTTCAGCCCTGTCCCCATCGTCACCCAGTGGGACACCCTGCCCGTGCTGCCGGGGTGCACGGGGCGGGGGGGCCCCCGCAGGGCTGCCGGCCGAGGCCCGCCCTGCCGCCTGCAGCCACCGGGCGGCGGCCGCGCACCGCGAGCGGGGCCGGTGCCGCCGGGGCCGTGTGTGCG
>JAVKLA010000002.1:27095627-27108703 GCA_034782735.1 Sagittarius serpentarius | reverse complement strand
CTGTTAAACTGTTCTTATCTCAACCCACGAGCTTTACTTTATTTTCTGCTTCTCTCCCCCATCCCACTGGGTGGGGGGGCAGTGAGTGAGCGGCTGCGTGGGGCTGAGTTGCTGGCTGGGGTTAAACCCCGACACAAGGGCAGAAGAGCTTGGATGCGTAACACCCTGCCAGACAGACCCCATCCCAGGGCATGCAAGACCTCAACAGACCCAAATTATCCACCCCTTCCTCCCTTCACTGAGCCACGCAGGAGCCAGCTCCGTGGCCCTCCTGCCTCGGTACCCAAGAGCGGGCTCATTTCCACCATTACCCTCCTTGCTGCTTGAAAGCCCTTTCCCAACGGTGACAGTCCCATCAATCAGCCCCCACTTACCAGCAAGAATTTGGAAGATTCCAGTAATGTAAAACCGCCCACCCTTGGTGAGCGTGAACAGCTGGCAAAAGAACAGGAACAGGGACAAGACGCTGAAGATGATGGAGAGGATCATCATCGCTTGGACAGACTGCAGCCATTCTGGGGAAAGAAAGACAGACAGAAACCTCAGTGCGGGCCCCACAGAAAGCGAGCCCCCACCACAGCCCGTGGCCTCGGCATCGTGCCCCGTGCCACCATCCCACCCCCAGTCCCCATTAAGTTTCTTAACAGCCGGGGGATGTGGCCACATCCAGGGCTGCACCAGCCGGTGAGGTCCTCAGCATGGGCACGATGCTGCCTGGGGTTTAGGCTGATGTGTGCAGGGACCGGCGTGCTGGGGTAAAATGAATTGCAGGGCCACGTGCTTTCTCAGGGGACATTTATAACAAAACAGGAGCAGAGAGATTAGCCCTGATCTGAAGCCTGCAGAAACCAAGGCAAAGCCTCTCCCCCAGCTTCATGTCAGGCCCTGGGAGTTCAGCTGTACTAGATACACAAAAGCCACGTGCAACAAGCTGTAAGACCCCGAGCTGGCCAAGCTCGGAGGTAAAATAGACACACGGCGGGTGAGAACGCCCTCTGCCCTTGTGGAGCCAAACCTTTTGGAAAGAGCCTTCCCCAGCTGCCAAACACAGCTGCCGCCCGGAGCACACCAGTTAAAACAGCCCCTGCGTGAGTCACTGCCCAGCTATTTCCAGGCTTCGTGGGTGTGTGTAACTCCCCGCGTAAAAAAAAAAAAAACCAAACAAACAAACAAAAAAACCAAAACAAGCAAAATGCCGCTCCATTGCATGAGCTGCTGCAGCTTGACAGAAAGAGGCAGCGCCTCACAGCCGCGGGGCCACGCTCACAAATACCTCTGCCTTTCCCTTTCCTTATGACGTCTGAGGTCAAAAGGAGTATTCGCAGCTTTCCTTGAGAGGTCTTTAAGGATGCAACATCGATTAATTCACCACGAAAGCCAGGGAGGACTCGGCAGAGGTAAACTGAGGCACAAACCACCCAGTGAAAGGCAGAAAAATCATGCTTTGGGCTGGATCTTCAGACAGGCAAGAATTAGGCAGCACTGAAGTGTCAGTCCCAGTCCCATGTTCCTGCCACAGTTTTACTGCCATCACCTTCACTCCCCCAGCTGCACACTGCGAGGAAAAAGCTTTCTGCAGCAAATAGCTGAAACACAGCAGAACTTCCAAATAAAGCTACGCTTCGGCTTAGCAACCTTCAATACCTGGTGCAGCAAATGAGGCCATTTGGGACTGCCCAGAGCAGCATCTGCTCCCAGAGCAGCTATCACGCTTCCCCACAAAATCCTCGCAAGCTGCGCTCATGGAGGCGAGAGCAGAATTTGAACGGGAGAGCGAGGTACAGCCTTCAACTGGGACGCCAGTGACGATCCACGCCTGAGCCCTTCCAGCAAATCCACGCCTGCGGGGAACATCCTGTGCAATTTAGTAACGTTTGGCGTGTTTGACTTCGGACCATCAATTCTACCTCTTGTCTTTGCATCTTGCCTCCAGACGTTCACGCAAGGGAGCAAATTCAAGCCCCGCTCGCCAAAGCTGACTGAAACCACCCAGAGCGGCCTCTGCTCCTTGCAGACAGCTTTTTCCTTCCCCTCCTGTTCACGCCTCCCGCGCCAAACTGCTCTGCAGCATTAACGCGCCCTGCTAAAGAGCTGCTGCGCTTCACTCCTGTCAGCGCCGCCGGGTTTGCACCCGCGTGCAGCAGTTGCTGCCGTTCCTTAGGAAGGAGCGGCTATCACTGCTGTCACTTCCAGGAAACCCCAGTGTGGTTTTCACACTGATGCGCACACAAATGTCACATCTGTATTTCACCTATCTCAGCTAGCCAGGCAGGGAAACCCCCCTCTGCCTCGGCCACACCTGACCCTTCAGCTCTGGCCATGCTCAACCAGTGGGCAGAGGGGACAAGGCAGCTCAAGCGCTGCTAAAAATCAAGTCATAAATCATTGCTCAGATAAGGTCGGAGAAGTACGGTTAGAGGATGTCCAGCTGCGGAATTGCGAGCCCCTTCCACACTTCAGCACGCAAAGGACTCCCGCCTCGGGTCTGGGAAGTGGAACTTTCAGCTCACCCCTTCCCAAGCCCTAAAGCCGTGTCCAGCTCCGGCTGAGCCAAAGCCTGCCCAGCCCCAAGCCCTGCAGTTTGGTCCAGGACCCAGGAAGCCAAGCCTTTTGTGATTTCAAAGGCCATGGGATCCGGCCCGGAGAGGAGCCCTTTCTGCTCGGAGGTGGGTGCTCCAACTGCCGGTTATTTTAAGAGAAGGCTGTCTAGACGGAAAGCTGAGCTGAGCTGCCCTTTTAATTGCATCCGCCTCCCCGTGCCTCTTTTTTGGTTCTGAATGCAAATGATTTATACGGGCTTTGCAAAATCCCATTGTAATAAAGAGCCGTGTCAGAGGAATATAAAGGCAGGCACTGGGCGAGAGGGGAAAGCCCACCGTGGCCGGAGGGTTTCGGCAGCCAGCCGCACCACCCTGCTGCGGCCAGAGAGCAGCAGTCGCACGAGCGTGTGAGCAGGAAACTCAAGAGATGATCCGACAGACCAGAGCTCTGGGCCTGCTCACATCCAGCCCTTTGCTGACTTTTATCGGCCTCCTTTGTGAAAACGAGGGGCAGGATCCCCAGCTCATGACTCAGAGACCCCCAAGTGCAAGCTGCTATACTCCCGTTAAGCCCAAGCCCAGCTGCCCACAGACTCCTGCTGTATTAGGACAGCTAATTGCCTTTAATTCGTTTGAAAACACCGCTGTAACTGCAGGTAGGACTGCTGCCTCCTCAGCCCCATATGCTTTTAACTCCGTTGCTATTAGTGCTGTGTCCTACCTATAGGCTTTTAAAAATAAAGCGCGTTTCCCATAGGGAGGTCTGTCAGCACTGTTTACTCCCAGACTGTCATTTGTGGTTTCCCCTGGGCAGCGAGTCAGTTATTCCATTTTTCTGCTGCATCTTTTCAGCTCTGTGTTTATATCTTTGCTCTTCAGGAGGAGGAAGAAAAGGAAATAGAGTGGAAAGGACAGATAACACCCTGCACGCCGCTTCCGGAGAGGACCCATTGGGAGCATTTTTAGAGCCCTTTCAGGCAGTCAGAAACAAAGAAAGAATTTTTTACAAAACAAATTTGAAAATTTCCCTAAGCTCTGCAAGTCCTGATGTGCTCACGCCACCACTTAGAACAGCAGGGAAACGACTTTGTCCCTGGGATGCTGAAGGCCACATTTCTCTGCCCTGAAGTCTAACATGAAAGAAAGAAACCCAGCGCAGAAACTGAAACTCAGAGCAGAAATTGAAACCTAGAGCAGAAATTGCAGCTGAACCCCCCAGAAAGACAGTAGCTAACTCAACCCCTTCCAGCAAAGCCCCGGCCCTGCTTGCAGGGAGGTTTTATGCCCGGACAAGGGGTGCAGCTGAGCAGGATTGATGGGGCAGGCAGAAACCTGCCTCTGGCCAGGAGCAGAGGGCCTTAAAGGACAGCTATTGACTCCCCAGGGTTTGATTCACTGCTCTGTTGTAGACACCCTATCCTCTTTTGATCCAGCCAAGGAGAAAGAATAAAGTGTAAACTGAAGAGAAACTTATTTGAGCAATCAGCTTATACGCTCGCTGGAAGAGATCACGAAACTAATGGCGTGTGTTAAAAATACCTGTGTGCTGTGACCTGCAGCTGATGGTGACACGTTCCACACATAGCTCTCCCTTTGCAAACTGCATATGCACTGTACGCTTAAAAAGCAACCACTTCTGGGGAAGAAAGCATCCACTTAGGAGGTAACTGGAGCATATAACATATACAAAACCAAAGGGAGGGGAAATTAATGACCACATCTGCATGGTAAAACCTGCTCCTTCAATGCTGCAAACTAAATATCAGCAGGGTCAGGAACAGCACATGCATCTACTGGCAGAAAGGCACTAGTCCAGGTCTGCCAGGAAAAGACGTGCTTTCTGAGCAGAGATTTTCCAAAGCAGACTCACAGGCTTCAAGGTCTGACCAAGAACCTGAACCCAACTTGCATCCACACCTATGAACCCGACAGGTCACGTCACGAGCGCTGGGGCTTGCAAAGGTTTTAAACCTTGATATTCAAACACCCCTTAAGAGGGTTGAAAAAGCGTGAACTGAAGATGCAGACCTATTAGCTTAATTGCATCATTCTTCTGGGGCTGAACTTCAGACCGCTGCCCCTTGGCAACTCGCTGTAGCAACCCAGAAAGGCAGAAAAGCTCAGCTGCCTGCAGTGCTCCTCCTGAGCCGCACAGACCCCCCCGCCACCACCCACAGCCCCACCGCTCGAAGCGACCATCTCTCCTGTTGAAGAGAACAGCATCACGGTTCGTCAGCCACATCCAGCAGAGCCAGTAAGCTCTCCTAGGGAAAAAAGAGCTCCGTGACATTGCAACTTCTTCTGCTTCGGTCCCAGACCTCCCACCAGCACAAAGTCAAACCTTCCCCAGCCACGCTCTGGGCTGCTGGATGCTCAAGCTGGGTAAAGCAGGTTTTTTTAGCCGGCAGTTGCTCCTCTCCTGTCCTCCTATGTCCGCTCCCTAGAGAGGACCGTAGGGCGCTGGACCAAGGTATTCCTGGAAATCCCACCAGAAAAGGGGGGTTTTAAATTGTTGACAAGGTATTTGTAAGGGCCAGGGGACGAGCAGGCGGGAAACACGCAGGCTGTGGGGAGGCAGTGAATGACCGCGGTGCTGCTGTTCCTGCCCAAGGCTTCCTCTTGGCAGTCCTCTTCTGTAGCTCCCTTCAGGAGGAGATGAAACCCTCAAGGCCTCCTTTTCGCCTCTTGTTCTCTTTTCCTCCCTTTTGCCTTCTCCTCGAAGCTCTGTCCAAGAAGTCCCTGAGGCCAGTAGCTCTCCAGAGCTGCCACGTTCAGACGTCCCGTCAGATCGTCAAAGCTCACGTCGCACAGAGGCAACTGCCGCTGCCGCTGAGGCAGCAGAAAGCTGCTGGCACCATGAAAAACACCTTCCAACAGCTCCACAATGCCCAAGCCAGCTCCTCTGCAAGACCCTCGGCGTGGTGGCTCTGAGCTCCTTTTGGCTTGTGTGTGGGCGCGAGCTAAGGTGGTAGATACACCATTTCAGGCTCGGGCCCTCCAAAGGGCTTAGGTACCAACTTCCTCTGATTTCAAGTGCAGGCACCAGGAGCAGGGATGGGGAGCAATGGTGCCCTGACCCGCAGGCATGCTGCAGGGCTGCGCTCCGCCTGTGGCCACAGGGACACCCAAGAGTCTCATCACGGCCAAAAAAACCGTTGGATTAAGAGTTTTCCAGCACTGCACTCTACAGTGGACTCTCCCACCCAGCCTTCTGGTTTTGCAGTCATAGTTTGCCCACAGGTTTGCATTCTTCCTCCCTTTTGCTCCTCTCCTGTGGGCCAAAGCCCCCCACCCAGCAGGGAAGGTTGGCTGACACCCCCCCTTACGCAGAAATAGGGGAGCCAAAAAGCTCCGGAGCAGCCAAGAGGAGGGAAAACAGCCCTGGTTCCCTACCTCTCCTTATCAAATGCTCTTTGTAAGAAGAACAAGAAACAACAAAAACCTGGTTTTAAGCAGAGGAAATCCCTTGCGTATCGCAGGGAACATGGTTATGGCAGAAACTGATCTGAAATACAAAATCTTCTCCTGGAATACCCCACAGCTTATTTTAGACAACTAAGGGGCAAGCTGCAGTCACCCACAACCTGGCAGAGAGGGGTTCAACGCTGCCGGAGCTAAGCCGATGTTACCTGTCATTAATGACAAAGCGGGTGCCGCGGACCCACAGACTGCGGCGGTTAAAAGCTGTCTCTTTGCCACTCTGCTGCAAACCGCAAAGACCAGAGAAGTCCCCAAATCGGGGTATCTGTACACATGGTCCATAAGCGGAATGGGGCCGGCTGACGGCTAGAACCTCAAGTACAAAGGCTACTCGCTATCACACAAACAAGCTATACGTTATTTACTGCATGGCTTCATTCTAACAGATTCAGCATCTGTAAACATGGGTAATTTCTTGGTAGTTTGGAGCTGCCCAGCAGAAATAAAGCAAGCGGCTGCAACAGCTCTGCGCCCACAGCCTTGGCAAGACACACAGCGTAAGGGCAGAAGGTAACTTTAGCGTTCAATAAAAGGCTGACACCAGGTTCTAAATCTTTGAATCTTTAAATCTTTGAACTTCTAATTTGCAGGGGTGACTGGACTATCTCCTCCATCTCACTCTCCTGCGCTAGGAAGTGTCCCCTCACCAGTGACAATTCTCCACCTCTTGACCTAGTTGGTGCAGTCTCGGTTCTTCCAATGGGCCGGAGGGCAATTTGCCCCCATCTTTTTTTGTTCAGATACTTCACACTCACTACCAATAATGGAATTAGACACTGAGAAATAATTTCCCTCAGTGCAAGGCTTCAATGCAGCCTTGCGACATCGTTTTCAGCCACAAAAAGGATTACAGCAAGTGAAATGGCACCTCCATCTCTCCATACCTTTTCTGTGTCATGCGAGTCCAGCATTGCTGGAAGAAAGAGTTCGAGAGAGTAAGGGCAGCAAAGCCACGCGGGGGGTGGCTGACAGAGGAAAAGCAATAGGTTCAGATGTTTCAGTTGTATATTTTAAAGTGAAGAAGCAGCAGCCCAGCTCCTCCTGGGAACAGCCGATGGGTCAGGGCACAGACGCCCCTGCCTTGTGCCAGGGACGAAGCTTTTTCCTGCCTCCTCCAGCACAAAGGAAATGCATTTCAAGCACCAAGAGTGCTGCTGAGGGTCCTGTCTGCCAGAGCAAAGGGGCTCTAGAAGAGGGAAGGTCGGCGTGCAGAAGAGCAGGGCAATCCCCCGGTGCGTGGCAGTGCCTGCCCCGTTGATGGGAGGTCCGTCCCTGCCCACCTGGGTGGTCCAGGGCAGATCTCTGCTCTGGATGACCCACCTGGGCTTTGCTTGTGGCCACTGCATCAGCAAATCACCAGCATCATACAGCTCACGGCACTTAGTCATCATGCGGATTAGCAGCCTGCGCATTTCCCAGGGCCTGGGGTTTTCTCTTCCCTTTAAAAAAAGCCAAGAACCATCAGCCTGCCTGTGAACAAGCCAGTCATGCAAAAGCAACAGAGCAGTGACAGGAGAAACGGTAAGAAGACAACAGGAAAAATGTCTCCTGACGTTACAGAAGGATGTAGGGATCTCCATGGAGGTCCCCACTGCCTCCCCGCATTCAGCATTCCCACCAAAATCAGAGGAAGAGCAGTAGAAAGTAGCAGAAAAAAATCTCCTCGCCTGCATAAAAAAAAAAAATCAGTTGTGGAGAGAAAAAGCCATTTTTGGAGGAAAAAAATATTGCTGTCTGGAAATTCGAGGTGGCATCTACTCAAGAGCACTAGAGCAGCTCAGGTCCGGCCGCGCGCCCCGTGTCTGCAGTGGGATCGCACAGCTGGGGGCTGGCGCGCAGCCGTGCCGACGCGCAGTTCTGGGCTTCAGAGCTGAATTCTTGAGATAAGTCTTTTCCAGGAATGTCTGACAGCGCAAACGAAGCAAAGATTGCAACATTTTTTCCATAGTTCTCGGCCTCTTGAAAAAAAAAAAGTCATTATCTAACAAGCAAACACAGAAAGCAAAGCAACAAGCAGGCAGTTGTAAAAGGCGAAGAAGTGGGCATCTGTCCCTGACCTGGCGTTTCCTCCTCCCTCCCTGCGCTTGCTCCCATCAGGACCACTCAGCCCTCCCATACACAGGGGGTTCAAGCCGTGCCAAGAGGAATTTGGGAGGTGTGAGTTCAGCCTCCACGAGGTCAACTCCATCCTGTGCCCAAGGTCTGCTGATGTCCCAGGGAGCCACGGCCAGACAGTCCTCCTGCGGTCAACCCTTGAGCTGTTTTGCTGTTTGCTCCATCCCCATGGGATAACCTAGAAGGTTAGGAGCACGGTCCCAAACCTGCCCCAGCGTTAAACGCAAGCAAATCTTACTGGCACCTGGTTTTAGCCAGTTCAGCTTCTCGTTGGGCACCCACATAACGGTCACCTAAACAAAAGGGTCCCTGTACAGCAGGCGAGAGGAGGCTCATCCATCCTCACCGTGCTGCGATCAAGGGGAGCGTCTCAGCATAACAAACCCACCGCTCTGGGGCGATGGCAAACCCCCCCAAAACCCCCACCCGTGTTGAGAACGCAAGACCCAGCCCTACCTAATTCCACATATTCCGAGTACTGAGTACCACTCCTTTTCAAAAAGAGAGGAAGAAATAAATAACTGTACTACAGCGGCTGCTGCGATGGCCGGAAGAGAAACGGCCTCGACGTAAAGACCAAGTTCTGCCAAAATTCCCGAACGAGGATTTCTTGCTCTTAGCCCAAAGCAGACCTTGGCACTCTGCGATTAACCGTTAAGCACCATCCTTGGCACAGGCACAGGGAAACAAATTCTTAAGGCTTTCCACAACCCAGCGTAGCATGCACAGCCTGTGTTTTGAAAGAGATTTAAATGAGAACGGTTTGTGGTATTTGGTATAGGACCTTTCATATTTTTGAAAGTAAGCATATTCCTAGCAAAGAGAGTTTGAGGAGCGTAACAAGGACCAGGCAGGGGATGAGCGTGAGCCTTAGAGCTGGCCCTGCCGCAGCATCCTCTCCCCGTGTCCCCGCTATCGCTCTCCACAGTGGCCGACCGCAGCTCCCCTGGCAGCGCAGGGGCAGCGGGACCACGGGGCTCGGAGACGGGCAGCAGGGAGGGACGGTGGGTGCAGGGATCCACTGGAAAGGATGCTGCGTGTATTTTTATTGTGTTTTTACAAACGGGTTTTGAAAGCCTCGCGTAAGCCTAGGAAATATCTTTCGATTTAGTGGTCCTACAGCGCCAGTGAGCTCTGGATCCTGCACCCAGGATCCCACCAGATGAAGACTGGTCCTCAGCAGCACTGCTCCCACACCCCTGCCACGGGGTGGATGGGGCAGAAGCTTTTGCCCAAGCAAAACCCCCTTCTCCTGATGCCAGAGCAGAGCCTTCAGATAAATAAGAGGTGGCAGAGAGCTCTTTAAGACTTGAGCACAACGCACCTCTGCTCAAAGAGCAGCCCACTGGGACACCTTATCAACCAAACTCAGCTGCTCGACTGCATTTGTAGCAGGGCCACCTTGACTATAGCCCCTTTAATGTCAAAAAATTCATCGCTGGGAAGGATCCAGAGGGAAGCCCCTCTTTGAGCAGTTTCTGGGAACAGGGCAGTATAGACTCACGACATCCAGCAGGACAGTCAGACATGGAGGAAACCATCCCAAGGGCATTTTGGACAAGGCCCTCTCAACACCGACACCTCCCCGACACACAGCATCCTGCAAACACCCAGAAAAAGCGGTGCAGGTTTGAAAAGCAAAAGATTTGGGGAGGCTTTACAGCCCTCAGCTCTGGGACTCTGCCGGGGGGGGGCAATCGCTGCCTTTTATTTCAAAGCGCAAGGTCAGCAGTTTTGGAGAACGCATGAATGGCCGTGAAGCAGCCTGCCTACGCTGCAGATAGCCAGCACCGGCCAACTGCTGATGAAGGACATGGCTCCAGAAGGCTCCTCAGCTGGGATGGGATCCAACCGCTTCCCGGCCGGCCCGGACACCACCAGGCGTCAGCAGAGACCCGCAGCGGCGGCTTCGCTCCCACCGAAACCAGAGCCTGGGCCCATGCAGGGAAACACGGCGCTGCTTTCAGCCCGGGGAAGATAAGAGTTTGGCAGCCAGCAGGCTGGGGACTAGGGTGACCTGAATCTCCAAAAACCTCTGAGAGTCCCCCATCACCACAAGACCCTTTGAAAGCATTTAGTGCTCTCCACTGCAACCGTTCCTGCTTTGCCAAGACCACGTGGCATCGGTTTGCTCCTACTCCAGGACCATGTTTCCAGCGCAGTGTGACTGTGCTCCCAGTGACATCGGTACGATTCACAACTGGTTTCACTGGGGGTTACACCGGGAGAATCTGTTTCCACGGGAAAGCAAAAACCAGGCTAACTGAAAACAAACGCGGGACACAGCACCACTGGCATTAGCCCTATCTTCTGGGGAAACTGAGGCACAGGCTTGCCTGACCCCCGGAGCACAGATTTTGTGTTCCTGGTACCACTAGGTGCCATGGAAGCTCTGTGTCACGGCATCTTAGCAAGCACTCCTCCCTGCTGACCTCAGCAAACATGACATCACCCGGCGTGACATCAGCTTCCACCCAGCTGAGTCCAGAGGCGGCTGTTCAGCCACCCCAGATGTGCAGGTGCCGCAGGGGCTGTTTCAGGCGCGGGACGAAGAAGGGCCCAAGCACTCAGCACGCCCCACACGCAGTGCTCGGCAGCAAACCACAGGGCGAGGAGTGTGCCCAAAAAACTCAGGCTGCCACAGCAGCAAAAAGCAAGGCAGCCCTCTAGACAGGGGACAGGGTGTCCTCCGGAGACACGCCGTCCTCGGGCCACCACGTGCAGCTTTACAACGCTCTCACAACCGCAGCGAGAGGGAGGCATGCCAAAAATGGCCTTTCCACTCCCAGCACTGCAACAGCCGCCCAGCAAACCCCACTCCAAGGGCTGCCCCACATTTGTACGCCCAAGCGTCATCAAAATGGGCCAATAACAGGAGAACTCCAAAAAGCGCTCGAGCCAGCCACCTCCCCTGCGGCTGACTGTGCCGAACCCCCTGCCCCGCTGGCACTGGGAGCTGCCCCGCAGCTCGAGGGCAGCAGGGCAGAGCGATGGGCACTGGGCCTGGCACCCATGCGAAGCTCCATCGCAACTTCAGGGACTGCCAAGGCCGGGGGGGAAGCAATCCCCTCGCTGCTGGGCCAGCCCTGTGTCCCCCCAACCAGGACGCTGGGAATGCGGTGGAGCGCTGCCCCTCCATCTGGGGACGGAGCAGAGGAGGCAAGGGGAAGGGGTGGGAGGGGACAACTTGGAGGGCGTGCAGGGAAAAGCAAGAGGGAACCAGAAATAACCTCTCCAAGCAAATCCCCCTTGATTTCATAAGTCTGGGGAGGAGAATAAAAGCGAGGTGGGGGCAGCAGCCCTGATTGCCAGGGAGCACTCACCGTTTGTGGACGACGTCAGGCAGTGGAAGACGCTACCGGAGGTGCAGTTCTGCCAGAGATCCGCCGTGTGCCCGCCGTTCACCAGCCATTGCTGCAAAGAGACGCAGCCCCGTGAGCAGGGCCCTGGCAGGAGACGGCAGGCAGCTGCGTGCTTCCCCCCTCCCCGCCCCAAAGATTCGGCACCAAGCAGCCCCAGTGTGTACCGGCACGCACGTGCCGGCCAGGCGCTCCCAGGCACGCGCTTTTCTTTAGAAAGGGGTTTGGAAAGTAAATACTGACATTTGGGTTTAGCTGCTTTCACCTCAACAGCAGGAAAAACAGAAGCTCTTTATTCTCTTTAAACACGGACCAAGTCCCACGGGGGACGCGCACTTCCCTCCCCTCTGCCGTCCTCGCCTGGTGCCTGGCCGGGCTATTTGAATGCTTCCACGTGATTTCTAACGACTCAGAAGATTTTTGTAACGTCTTCTACTATTACCACCCCCCAAAAAAAGGGAAAAATATACGGGAAAGAAGAACCTGGTGAAGCCAGCCTGGAACTCACCAGCTCCACAAGGCTGCTGCCTTGAAACCAAGTCAAACCTCTTCCTAAGCAGATGACGTGTTAACTGGGCTCTAGACCGAGAACAGTGCTGGGAACCCTCTGTGCAGCATCCAGCCTTCCATCTTCCCACTGCTTGCAAAGCTTAAGCCTTGAAAACCGCTCATCCACGTTAGGAGACAGAGGCTGTGCCCGATTCAGTGCCCCAAAGGAGCAGAGCTGGAGAGCAAAACTGCTGGTGCTGAGGAGCCAGTGCCCAAACCAGCCCCATTTCAAGGGGTTTGCTCAGACTGGCTGTACTGGTCCTGCGGGCTGAAGCCTCTTAGCAGGTGGAGCTCCTTTATGAAAGGGGAGTGCAACGTCACCCCCGCGGAGGGTATTTTGGGTGCTCTGAGGCTGTTTCCTGATGTGAACCAGCGTGGGGACGGTGAGGAGACGGGCTTCAACAGCACTCTCCTCTGTGCTAACGGGGATGCCCTGAGCGCCCGCTGCAGCACACGACCAGGCCACCCACCACTTACACCCGACAGCACAAACACGGGGCGAGCTTTCTGTACAGAATGCTCCGAAACCCCACTGTTAGTAACACCAGCAAACGGCAAGTCAAGGTTTGCTGCTAAGAGCTAGGCTGGAAAATAAAACACACATAAAAACAACACCTTCTGGTCTTGTCACGCCACGCCACGCCACGCCACGCCGCCAGCCGCTCCCTGCCTTGCCGGTACCCCGGTGCCAGAGGCAAGTCCGTACTTACGCTAACGATGGTGGAGACGAAGAGGAGCACCAGCACGGTGACGTGGAGCACGATGATCCCCAGCAGCAAAAGCAGCATCTTGGCGGTGGTGAAGGGCAGAACTGGAGGGGGAGAGGGATGCTGCTGAGTGTGTCCGTGGGGCGGGCGGGTGCGGAGCCCGACCCCGAGGGCAGCAGGAGGCGCTCGGCCGGCGGCAGGAGCCCGCCCGGCTCCGGGGAGGGTTGGTTGGGCAGCGCCCGGCTCCCGGGCTTCTTCCCTCGGAGCCCCGCCGACGGAGCGGGGGGGGGGGTCCGAGCCTTCTGACTGGACCCACTCCCGGACAC
>JAVKLA010000002.1:27066162-27095497 GCA_034782735.1 Sagittarius serpentarius | reverse complement strand
GGGGGGGGGGGGGGGGGGGGGGCTCCGATCCCTCTCCGCAGGGGGAGTGTGCGCTCCTCGGCGCCCCCGCGGGAGGGGGGGGTCCATCTCGGCGCATCTCACCCAAGGGGCTACCCCGGCCCCTCTCCGCCGGGAGGAGAGGGGGGTTCCCCTGCCCTTCCACCCATGGGACCACCGGGGATGACTCTGTGGGCCCCTCTCCCCAGGGGAGGCTCTCCCCCGCCCATCTCCCCTGGCGACCCCCGGGGTGGGGGTTTCGTCTAACTCGGCCGAGCTCCCCCGACGGAGCTACCGCGGCCCCTCTTTCTCCGGTGGTCTACTCGGCCCGTCTCCCCTCGGCACCCCCCCGCAGAGGCTCTCCTGGACCCTCTCCCCCCGGGGACGGAGGGGCGCTTTCCCCAGCCCATCTCCCCTCGGGCCTCTCGGAGAAGGAGGGAGGGGTTACCCTGACCCCCTCTCCCTAGAGAACCCCCAGAGCGGGGAAGGAGGGGGGGGGGGATGCTCCCCCAGTCCCTCTCCCCTGTGGACCCCCGAAGGATCTCCCCGGCCCCTCTCCCCCTCGGGGTGGCTGGTCCCTTCCCCGGGGCAGCGCGCCGCGGCGAACCCCCCCCCCGCCGCCATCAGCCGCCCCCCTCCCCGGCCCGGGCCCGTACTCACGCCGCGGCGGAGCCGAGGGGCGCGGGGCGGCGGGAGCGGAGCGGAGCGGAGCGGAGCGGGCGGCGGCGCTGTCAAGTTTCCCCTTTAACCGGGGCCACCGCCCCGCTTGCGTCTGCGGGACGGGGAGGGCCCGGCCCCGGCGCCCGGCTGCTCCTCCTATAAAGGCGGCAGCGGGCCGGCCCCGGCCCGGCCTGCCTCCCCCCGAGCCGGGACTCCCTGCCTGCCCCCCCCCCGTGCTTTCCTAAGCAGCTATGTAACTGCGGGGGAGGGCTGGTAGGGAGCTTCCCTCTTCCAGGGCTGCATGGGGGGGCATCGTCAGCAAGGAGGGGACAGGGAGAGGCCAGAGAAGCTCCGCTGCGTCGGGTGGCTGCCCTCGCCCCGGGGGAGGCGGTTTGTGTAGCCCCGGAGAGCGCTGCGGGGGACAGGATTTGGGGAACGAGGGTCCGGCTGTGCCGAAGCCGAGGGGAACATCATCTCTGACGTACGCCGCGTGGCTGCGTCCGGGGAAGCGACACCTGCGCCGCCGCTTGCTCCTGCGATGGCAGCAGCGTCGTGCTGGCTCATGGGCTGGAGTTTTTTAGCACTTGCTGAAAAGCTCAGCCAAACTGAGCAACTTTTCACTAAAAGGAGGGTGAGATTTTCCAAAATGCCGGAGGACTTAGGTGCTCGGGCGGGGGGGCTGCGCTCCGGTCCGGCAGCCTTCACTCATTCCTCGACCACAGCTAAGCTGTTGAAATAAACCTCTCCCCTCCCCGATAGTCCCCACAGGAGACCGGCGCACTCCTGGGAGTCCTGAGCAGTACCACCAGCCTCCCCGTCACCTCTCCCCTCTGCACGCACCAGCTCCAAACTAGTCCTGCTTTGTTGCAGAGAGGAGGGAATTCGGCATCCAGCCACCGAAACCGTAAACCTTGGGAGAAAAGAGGGAGAGAAGCGTGCTTGGCTCCTTCCTCCTGGCAAGCACAGGCATGTTCCTTGCAGCACGGGCTTTGGCTCCTCCGCACTCGCGTAAGTGGTCCCATCACACACGTTGGCCAGCAAGTGGGAGTTCAGAGCACTCTGTGGGGGTGGGAGGGAGATGGGCCAGCGGCTGAAACGAGGCCCCCAGCCTCGCGCCATGCTCAAGCCCCTGTTTCAGTACATGCCAGCACCCCCTGCCGCCATGCTGCCGAGCCGAACACCGCGCCAGCAGCCCCGGCTCTGCCTTGCGCAGGTTTGCCCAGCCTGGTTTCAGAGGATGAAATTTGCCCTCCCCTCCGAAAAATACCCACCCATTTCTCTGCTGCTGCCACCCCCCTGCGCCGTGTGACGCTGCTGCCTGCCGTAGGAGGCTGCTGCACATGCCGTCGGGAGCCAGTGCCATCCGTGACTGCAAGCCCCAGAGGACTAAAACATCTGGACCGCCATCAGTACATTCCTCGCTAATGAGGCTATTTCGGGCTGTCTTGCCTCTGTGGGTTGAGCGCCTGTGCTGCTTTCAGAGCAGAAGGAGCCACCGTGCTCGGGGCTGCACAAACCCAGAGCGAGAAGCGTCTTGTCCCCAAGGACTGCGATCTAGCCTGCCGTTAGAGACGATCTTCTGATTCAGGTTTGTAGGTCTGAGATCTCGGCTGCTGTGTCTCTGGATAAATTATCTGACTCGTTCCCCCAAAACAGAGCAGGGACGTGCACAGTGGGGAAAGGCAGCCGGGAGGTGCGGGGGTTGCATACTGCACCCAAGCTCCTCTGCGAATGTGAGAGAGCAAAACCACCTCGGCTCCAGTTCTGAAAACGGTGCCAAAAGCAGCTTTTTAAGCAGGGGAGAAATATCTGAAACTGAAATCAGGGGAAAGGGTAGCCTGTGGGTAATGAAGCCTGTTTTGGCTGAGAGTTGTGGATTAGAAATGGTGGCAGAAGCCCGGAGAGAAGAGCACATCACTCCCGTGCTCCTCAGACGCTTCTCTTCTTGGAAAGGTGCATCGTCCAAACGGAGCAGGGCTTTGGAAAAACATCTGCTGAGCACGTGCTGTCACGGCAGCTCTGGCCATGGGGGACCGTGCTGCTCCAGAGGTGCACGGTGAGTTCACGTGGAAGCGCTGGAGGCAAAGCTCCTCTCTGCGCCTTCCATCCGCCGGAGGTGCCGGATGGCGGCTGTGCGGGCCAGGAGAAGAGGAGATGAGAAAGTGAAGACGTTCACAGCAGAGCCCTTGAGGTTTTGCTGGAGAGACAGCATCGCCACCCGAGCCGGCGCAGGCCGGAGAATTGCACAGTGCTCCCCATCGAGGGGCTTGAAAGCTGCCCGGCTGCCCCAGCTCAGTCTCCATACGAGTGTGGCTAGCAGTGGTTGTCATGGCCCAAATAAAAAGCAGGCGCCACAACAAATTTGAAAAATGTTTTGTGTACAAACAAGATTCGCCACAGGCTGTGCTGGGAATACTGTAAGATTGATGGGTTGTATAAACACGGGGTAAAAAAACGTGGATTTCTCCCTTTGATTCTGTTCCATGGGATCACTTAAAACTCTTACGATGCTTCAGCTTGAACTTCTAGAATAAAATAATCAGAATTCAGGGGGGAAGGTGGGTTTTATATCACTTTAAGGGGCTCAGATGCTAATCTGACAAGGCAGTGATGGACTTTGAGGACTTTGCTGAAAAAGGTCTAAGCCTCATTTAACTGTGTCTGTGGCATCACCCGAGCCAGCACGTCATGGGCTCTGCCGCCATCGGTCCAGCGTACATGTACACCATCCCCTTCCTGGTGTCAGCCCCAGGCCAGTGAATGAAACCACTCTTAAAACAAGCATTTTCAAGCTGCACAAAAAGACAAGATTTTCTCTGTATGTCTTGTTGTGGATGAACTTGGGTAACCCTAAGATTTTGCGCTGTCATCACAGTTTTAGGGACTCGCTTCCTGTTCCCTACCCTGGTGACTGAGACCATTAGCAACAGAGGATTTGAAACACAAAGGGGAAGGGGCAGAAATCTGCACTGCCATCAGCGAAACCGCAGCTCAGGTGGGGCTGGGAACAGAACAACGGGGGGAAAAATCCTGGTTTCAAACAACTGTGCAACTAGAGAAAGAAGGAGAGCAATATACGGTTTGACTCGCATCTTATGGAGAACTTACAGTGCTCCCCCAAACAACACACATGCAGATTTCTGTAAAAATACACCCACCCACAGAGAAATAACTATCTAAAGAAGTATTTCCAGCTGAAGGGTTGGGGGAAGGCTCTCCACCATGAGAGCACGTCCCCAGCCGGCAGCGAGAGCAGGGCCCAGAGGGCTGCCAGGGTCTTGCCCTTTCCCCAGCACACGGAGGGATGTGCACCGAGTGCGGCTGGGTCTCAGGCAGGCGGCTGGGGAGGAGGCGGATGCCGTGCGCCGGGAAGGGGTGCCGCTGCGGGACACCGAGCCGCACGGCTACCCCACGGCAGGGCTGCAAGAGGAACGGGCCTTTTCTCCAGTGTAAAATGCTGTTTGAATCAAAATGCCCTGAGAGCGAGCGGGTTTTTTACCTGTTCTGATAAAACTGGGGGAATGGTTATTTGAAAAGCCATTCCAAGCAGAAAAAAAACAGAAGGGGAGACGTTTAAATTCGGCAGACTTCTAAAACGAGAGGTCTAATATGTCTTGGAGACATTTACTTACTTTTCCTGACATTTGTTTTCCACCAAACCAAGAAGAATTTATAAAATATTTTAGTCCTGTCTGCATTCATGCCCAAAAAACAACTTCATCCAACTTTTTACTTTCAGCTCCAAGCCAGTTGTCATCACTGATAGAGTCAGGCTGAAATCACTGGAGAAAATCCCACTGGCTTCAATGAAACCAAAATTTCCCCAGACTCCAAAACCCAAAAAAAAAAAAAACCCAACCAAAAAACTACTGAGCTTCCCAGCTGGGACACAGCTCTGCGTCAACACATTCAATTCAGACGCTTTCAGAAACTGCAATTCGTGCTCATCTCCTGCATGCTGACAGCATACGAAAGGAGCCAACCTGCTGTGAGCTCCTGCATTGAACCTACGAGGATACAGATCTAAACCAGCTTTGAGCCACCTTTTTGCCCAAGCTACTGAGTTCTACAATTTTGGCTTCAGCAGTCCTAGGTCTGGCCCATTTTCAGTCTCCTCCAGGCTCCCAAGAGCGGCCACCGATGCTCTGAGGGTGATGATGCTCTGTCCCCTGCAGCTCCCTGCTGAGGGACGCAGCAGATGCTGCAAGTCTGCACAGGCTCAAAGAACAACTGGAACAAGACCATGTGAAACAAATCCATCGGGGGATATTAAATTCAAGGACAGCCCTGTCAGCTCAGGAAGTCCTTGAGATACTAATTGCTGGAAGCTGGGAAAGTAGACTGGGAAAGTATCACAGCGTGCTTGCCTTGTTCTGGTGCTTTTATCTAAGCATCTCCTGTTGGCTCTGTCAGAGGCTGAATCTGGGGCTTGCCGGACTTCGGTCTGAGCCAGCACAGCCATTTCTATGATCCCACACTGCCCAGATTTTCCTTAGCATTTCGCCAAAATTTTATCCTTTCTCTTTTTTTTTCTTCTTTTCATAATAGCAATGAGTTTGGGTTTTTTTCTGACTGCTGATGCTGGTTTGGGAATTCTCTCTCCCTCGAGCATAATAATCTGCATTAGTTATGCAATATACTGTTAACATGTTTTTTGGCAAGCTTTCATTTCACCCAAATTCATATCAGACTCCTCCAGGACATGCAATGATTTTTTCTTTTCTTAGACAACAAAAACACCCAAGGCTCCTTTCTGAATAGCTTCTTGATAGACTGGCCTTGACTGTTCGTCTGGATCCTGGACTGACACGAAGCCTAGCTTGCATGGAGCAATGCTGTCCTGGTTTTATTAATATGTTTTCTTTCCTCCAGTCAGTAAGCAATTAGTTTACAAACCCAGCTCTGCAGGGTTTATTGGAATGATGCAGGAGGGTGGGAATATGGCTGTGGGATGCAAAGGAATTTCCACAAACTAACTTTCTCAGCAACTTGGCTGATAAAGCCAGCAATAAACCAGCAATAAACAGCAATAAAAGCAGGCACGGCGTTCTTCAGACTGAAGGTATTTAAAGAAAGGAAACATCACATCAGTGCAGGAAGGCAGCTGAGGATACTATTTAGAAGTGATCTATGAAAGCAAATCATTTAATGGTACAAAAGCAAAGGCATCTCGCACATGAGAAGTGGGAAGGTAGGACAGTTGTTTAATGCACCTGGTATACATCAACGATAGAGGTTGTTTAGCTGCGACCTCAAAACCAACCCTGCAGTGATAGCACTGAGCAGCTTCACGTACCAGCAGCTCAGTCATGGGAGGCAAACCCATCCCTGCGCAGGAGACCCTGCCTCAAGCCACGTATCTATTGGAATTTCACCCAAACCCCTCTCCCTAGAGACCCATTTTACAGGAGTTTTGTGGCAGGGCTGGCTCCTGTCATGGGATGCACATAGGACACGCTGTGAGAGAGGAAAAAAATGACTCAAACTGAAGCACACATAGGATTAGACAATCAAAGCGCTTGGGGAGGATTTTAGAGTATCAGCTATCAGAAGAAGTAACATCAATATTGTCGACTTACGGAAAACTGGCGTGGAGAGACTGAAACCCCAAAGGGACCTGGGAATTCTCTAATGTCTGGGAAATCTGCTGCAGGAAAGCGGAAAGTATTTGTGAAAGAAATTAGAGAAGCTGCAACTGAAATTCCTCTGGTCATGGCTCAAATGGAGGAAAGAAATGCATTGCCAATATTGTGTAAAGAAGCATCGAGAGGGTAGGACAGCAAGACAAAATTTAGAGTTGGATAATTGCAACACCACGTAAATGCTGTCAATTAGGAGAAAGCCTTAAAGGAGTTGGGCTAGTGGGAAAGATGAGTGTTTGGGGTACTCTGAAAGCAGACTTTGGGTGCTGAGTGTTATCGGTGGGCCCTCGTAATAAAACAGAGCTCAGATATTCTTTTATGTGACTCAAAAATGAAGGTGGAAGCGAAATGAATGTGAAGCTGTCACTGATGCCAGGACTTTGCTCAAGTTACTTAAAAGCATGAGCCTTTCGGAAAGGGACTGCGGCTGCCTCCACTTCCCAGTGCTCAGCTGGGGACAAATTCACGGGGCCCGTTTCTCAAAAAAAGAAAACAGACAGCTCTGCCTGAAAACCAGCCATCTGGAGCAGGGCTTCAAAACAGCAGAGCAGCCAAAATCACCAGGGTTTGTGAAAGTCTTCAGTAAAGGAACATGGGGAGAGTAACAGCACAAAGCAGCACAAAGGCTAGTGAGGATGCTAATAAAAACTGGAAGTCCCTATGAGTTCAGCATGCCATCGGCTTATTTTGGGGAGGGAGATACGTAGAGAATGTGAAGGTGTGATGAGCTGGACAGTTTTTCCTGCTTACGGTTGTATCTTCTCTTTAGAAAGGGCGGCTGCTGTCTCCGACGGACTCTGGCTCCAAGATACACACAAAGTAGAGGAAATCTATTTTCAGCCTCCATAAGACAAAAGTGCTAGTGAAAAAAAAGGTTAGAAAGACAATTGCTTCCTGTTTAGGGCTGCTGCTGTGAAGAGAGATCCTGCCGAGAGGCTGAGGCCGGGCAGGACCTCGGTGCAGGTTACAGCTCTTGGGGGCTGCCCCTGGGAGAGCGGGGAGGGCAGGCAGGTCTGTCTGGACCTGTGCTGTGAGGTGGAGTCATCTGGGGGTGCAAGAGAAGAAAAGATGCTCTCGGCTCCCGAGAGCCCCCACGCTGGGCCAGGAGGTCCATGCCCTGGATTCCCGAGGGAGGAGAAGAGCTTCTGCTCTTTTGGGGTTTTTGGTGCCTACAGGCTTTAGGCTGAGCTCAACTCTGCTTAGGTTAAAAGATTCAAGAGCCTCTAACTGACACGTGAGTCTAAGGAGACAATTTGCAGTGACTTTCACACTGAACCTCAGGTTGATTAAAGACTTATCCCTCTGAAAATTCAAACATTTGGTAAAAAAGGTCTGATTTACAGCAAGAGAGCAGGCACCATGGCAGTCAGGGTGGCTAACTTAAGGACCGATTCGTTTCTTTACCTTCAAAGTGCTTTGGTTCTTCCACCCACAAACAACATGCAAGAGGTTAAATTAGGAACCAATCCATACTCACCAAAATTAAAACCACAGCATTTTCTCCAATTAGCTAATCGAAAGTACTTCCTCGTTTTAAGACCCCAGCACTGACATTTTAGATGACATTTAAAATTTTTCAAAAGCAAGAAAACTATCATTAGAAATCAGCTTAAAATGCAAGTTTTTCTATTTAAGAATAGAACATACTGCAACGCTTTACAGGACAGTTTGTGTTTCTGCTGCTGCACCATTAAAAATACATTATGGATGTCAACAGTTAATTATTCTCACAACCAGCTTTACTTCCCCTTGTGCTTTTTCCACATCAGACAGACTCAAAAGGAGGAAGAAAAGACAGTTTTTCTCCTAAAATCACAGACTGAAAGGGTAGGAATGAATCCCGGTGGGTGGATTTACTCTTAGTCGCATACAGGGTATTTTCAGCTACTTTCTGGCACACTGTGAAAGAGCAGTGGAAAGAGAAAAACCAAAGGAAAAAAGAATCCTGATAGACCATGTAACAAACAAAGTGGTCATTTAATTTCTACTCAGGCCTTTCATCAGGAAGCGAAAGTCTAATCATGTATTTTCAAAGCATCTTAGCAAAACTGGGAATGCATCTTAGCAAAACTGGGAATGCATCCTAGCAAAACTGGGAATGCATCCTAGCAAAACTGGGAATACCTCCTGCAACAGATACCATGAGTTCAGCTGAGCCCAGCCTAAACGTAACCCACCAGCCGCGCGGTGCTGGGAAAGGTCTTGCGCATCCCCATGCACTTCTCCTGGTCGATGAAGAGTGAGTTGGCTTTGATGGCCAGGTCATGCTCCAAGACCGACTTGGCATGAACCAGCATTTGCAGCGTGTCCTCAGCGTCTCTCAGCCGCTGCTGAAGGCTCTGGATCGTCTCATCGATTTCATAGACCTCGTTGACAAGGCTGGAAAACAGCAAGAAACACCCATTAACAGTCCCATCACGGGGTGGTTTTTAGCACGGTGTTGCTGACGGGCCCCTTGGGCACAGGATGTCCCCCTTCAGCGTGCTCAGACTAACTTAGGCACCCCATTTCTGGCAGATGCATGGGAAAGCCAAGGGCAGAGCTCCTCCAGACCTCAGCAGGGAGGCATAGTTAAGTTTGCTCTAAGGCTTTGGCAATGTGCAGGCGCGTCTCCCGGAGCAGCTCGTGCCACTGGGAAGAGGGATGAGCAGCTGTGGTTTCCTGTTCCTGTTTGCTTTTGCGGGTTTTTTGGTTCACCCCCCTGGATTTCCGTGTGCAGGCGTCCTCCCCACACCCCAGATGCACACACAGCAAAACAGGACAGCTGGGAGAGGCTAAAAGTGAATGTGAAACAAGTGGAGGATGGAAAAAAGAATGGCGTGCGAGATGCTGAACAGGCTCCGAGGCTGGGTTTAAATTGCTTTTAAAAGGGTTCACACGGAATCAGGCCCAGAGGGCTCCCAGGAGGGGGTGTGAGGTTCGGGGTGCCTCACAGGGAGTGCTGCTGGGCACTCAGGGCAGCCTGCTCCTCCACAGCCCCTTGGGGTGCAATCCCAAAGAGCTCACTATGTCCTTGGAAGGAGTTCCAGTGTCCCCCGGGGAAGGGAGGACAGCCCTTACTGCTTCTCCGTACGGCGCACCCTTCCCTGCCGTTACCCACGAGGAAGGAGCTCACTCCTGTCAGTACAAGCCAGTCAGAGGGTAAAGGGCTTATCTTTCAAAACTGAGCAGATCCAGCCGCCGGGAAGCAGGCAGGAGAGAAGGTGAGGTTTACCCGAGTGGGAAAAATCCAGCCCCTCATGGGGTGGCATCAGGCTGTACCCAGCCATGGTGCACAGCCTCCTTCGTGGGTGCAGAGCTCTCCCAGCACCCAAAGGCTGGCCTACCTGCTCTTTGCTTTTGATTACATCAGTGCACTTACGGAAGGACTATTCAGAAAAAAAGCAAACCGTAATTAATTTTGTCACCCAGTGATGCTCCCGAGTGCTACCACCAGTGGCCCCTCCAGGACCCTGCCGGCCCTGGGCTCCTGCCTTACCGCAGCTGGGCAGTGTCCCGGCACAGCTCCACGTTTGGTCTCCGCGTGCGCTCATCCAGCCGGGTCTGAGCCACTTTTAACGGAGGCCCTTTGTCCCTAATGGCTTTTCGGATGGCTTCTATGTTCATCTCGATCTGGAAGATTTCCTGCAGTGTCTGGCGTGAAAAAGAAACACATGCATAAATTAAAAACTATATATTCCCAAGTGACCACATCCTTTCCCTTTTCTCCTGTCCGTCTGCAGAAAAAAACCAAGTTCAATAAGCAGACCCTGGGCTCAGACCACTGTCACTCTGCCACGTATCGAGGCACAGATCCAGCAGAGATTTCTCCTCAGGGAAAAGCCTCTCTCTGCTGCTGCTGTCACATCAGAGGAGGTTTTGGAGCAGTGATGGATCTGTTGAATTACCAGCTTCTGAAAATTACTGCTTGCAGGAACTGATCATCCATCAATAGCATCTAATAGAGGGAAAGTTTTTAATGGATCCTCATTTAAGGACGTGGCATCAGCCTGCAGTGCTGCAAGCCCAGTCTCCGCTCAGTTAATCAATACTTTGTCGAGCACCTTTCAGGAAGCTTTCCATGAGACCCACCGGTCCGAGCCAGGCGCCCATCACTGATCTCCGCTTCCTCGGCTTGGCAGAGCAATGCAGGAAACACACGGATAACCATGCAGCAAGCACAGAGCGCCGAGACTGAAAGCACATCCTTGGAGGAGAAACCCCCAGCAGGCACCACCCCAGCAGAGGCCCAGCAAAGATTTTCTGCAGGGCAGCCAGCATTTCTGAAGTAACTACCAGGAGATGCAACCAGCATTTGCATTTTCTGCTGGAAATCCCTGTGCTGCCAGGCAGTCAGCCAGGATGCACTAGGAAAATACGGTATCCCTTGAGATGAAGTTACGGTGCCAACTCATCCTGCTCCAAGAAGGAATATCCAATACTTCGAGTTTCAACCAGAAAATGGTACTATAACCAGCTTCTTGTGGCGACCGTACCTCTTCTTGGGCCAGGTCTGCACGGAGGGTGGTGTCACTGGGAAGTGACGGTGTCACACCGACAGGGAGGGGTCCAAGGTACCTTGGCCAGGTGGGTCTGAATCTTGCTCTTGGCGTCGGCCGTCTCGGCGATGCGGTTGGTGAAGGCGACGTTCACCCCGTTGAACTGGCGCCACATCTCGTTGGCCGTCACCACCAGCAGGTTTTCGATGTTGTCCCGCAGCTTGGCGGAGGCTGCCCGTTCGCTCTGGGAGCGGAGGATGTTGTCATCCGTGAACTTGGCCCACGACTCCGGCACCGAGATCCTGGGAGGGGGGAAGGAGAGGCGCCCGTGAGCCCGTGCTGCTAAAGCTGGCCGTGGGCAGGCGTGGACCCTGCCAGGGAGCAGCGTGGATTAAATGTAGATTAAATCTATGCTCTTAATTTTACCACATGAAAGTGAAACATCTGGACACCATTTGTTCAGTAACGCTTATCAAATGATGACATGTTCAAGAAGACAACTGTGATACTTATGAAAGCTCAGACAAACAAAAGATTCCCCCAGAAAAACAGATTTTAATCTGACCTCATATTTAGACGTTCAAGGCATTTAAGTGCCAAGTGATTCACAGCTTCACGACAACGCGCAGATTGCAGTCAATTCATTTTGCTCATAACTTATCTCAGTTTCATACGAAACTGAATGAGCATTAGATAATATTTGATTCCCTGTCTGTGCATTCAGGATGAAGTTCACGCCTGTGCAGTAGTCCAGAACGAGGTCAACAAAAGACTTAAATACCACATAAGCTGCATTTAAAACACGCTGATCCTCAGCACGTCGTACCCCCCTCTGAATTTTAGCGTCAATCCTTTGCATTTCATTTGCCTCCCTAAATATGTCTGAGCTCTACTGTGAATAATTATTCAAACATTAGAAAAATTGAATCAATCTATGCCCCTCCATTAGCTGCATGCGTCTGTGTGAGCAGCAGATTTATTCCCTCAGCCCTTTGCCACTTCGGGCATATCTCTGCGAGTGCTGCTTTAGGTCACCATTCATTTACTGCAGAGCCAAAGCCGAATTCCTGGCACCCAAAAGCGGCTGAACTCTGTCCCAGGACCACGCTCTCTATTTCTTTATCTTCTGTGTCATTTCGGCTCCCTGCCAGGCCCTCTCCATGCAGCGGTGAACCCCCCCGACTTTACGTCAATGAAGAGCACTCAGGCAAGCACTGACACATCTTTGAAAATATGCATAAACTTAATGAGCTGTGCAGAGGTGCCGGACTGAATTCATTTTCAGGCTGATCTCTGAGCTCTGATATAATGTTTAATCAGGTGGGACTGGCTTTCGCCCGCTGGATGTTCGGCATCCAGCTAAAAGCAGAAGGTTGTTCTCCCTCTATGGTGAGCGGAGAGAACCGGCCCCTCCGAGGTGGGCGTCTCCACGCGGGGTGGATGTGCCCTGCAGAGACACGTGCCTTTACAGTGGGCTGGGGGAAACCAGCTCCCTGCCAGGGAGAGGCACCGCGCATCCCGGGGACGGCTCGGCGCCCGCGTGCTGCCCAGCGTGCACTCACGTGGCATCAACCCGCTCCACCCCTCGGTAGTAGCTGATGCCGTCGGAGGTGTTCCTCAGGTGGTGGCACTTGTCGTCAATGCGGTAGGCCGCCTGCTTGTTGGCCAGGTCCCTCTCCAGCTCGTGCTGGGCCGCCCTGCTGGACCTTCAACACACGAACAACGGCCATCGGTGGGGATGTACGGGTGGAACGGTTTCCTCCCCATCCCGCTTGCCCGCAGCTCCCACCTGGGCAGCTGTGTGCTCCCACGAGCGTCACCGCCCGCTTCCCACGGAGCCTGCGCAGGTTTTACGCCTGCGGGGTGTGGGCAGAGATAAGGGTCTGCTGGGGGCTCACACTGCAACTGCAAAAGCACATCGGCCCTGCCGCATGAGATAAGAAGCTCCTCCTTACGCGAGCTGGGCTTTCGCCTTATCCAGGTACCGCTGCATCCTCTCCTGGCAGGACCTGATGACGTCGACTTCCTGGGGAAAGGCAAAGCGTGACCCCATCAGCGTCCATACTCAGTCGTCCTGGTCACACTCATCCCCTCAGGCCTCGCCAGCTTTGCAGACGGCAAGAACCTGCCTGCTGGTCTGTCTGCCCAAAGCAAACAGGCAGGGAGCGGAGAAAGTTCCCCCCAACCCCAGCGCGCTCGCTCGTGCAGCCGAGCCTGCGCGCAGTGACCGGGAGGGGACAGGAGGGTGCTGTGGCCACAGCCGTGGCCTCTGAATTTGCTTTCAGGGTGTTTTTTCATCTTAACTTGGATGTCAAGTGCTGGTTAGTTCCACTGTAGGGAGACAGGGACAGATCCTGACCAGATACAAACAGGCATAGTGGTTCCCTGGACCAGCAGCGCTACACATCCCCGCCCCCAATCAGCATCTCCCTTTTTGCTCCCAAAATGTCTTCCTCCCCGGGAGAAATCCCATCCATATGGGACAAGAGGAGATGGACCTCGCTTTGGTGTAAATCCCCAGTCATTTCTAGGAAACATTCAGCTCCACCGGAGGAAGACGTGTTGCTCTCAGCTTACTCGACTTCAGCACAAATCTACTGCGTTTGCGAAGCCCCTGCTACTGGAGGCGGGTGAGTAGTGCTCTAAACCCAGTGATTTTTAAGCCCTTCTGTCCGGAGGAGCCAGCTGAACAGGACGGCCTAAATGCGTCCCAAACACTTAAAATCTAAAATGCCACGATGGAGATACCAGCTCTGATTATTTTCCTAAAATCTCATGACCTTTAAACTAATCTTTTAATTTTTTAGGGCCTGACTCATAAGAAAAAATCTTCCAATGGAGCAGTGGCTTCACAGTCCCCGGGGCTGCATTTTCCTTCCCAGTTTCACGATGCCTTTGCAGTGAATGTATTTCGCTGTACCCTGCATTAGGATCCCATCTTCTATGCCAACTCTCATCATGTTTGCTTTTTATTCATAATTTAAAGCAGACTATATAAAGGCAGGCAGGAGTGCACGTTTTTATGATTTCTATAAAATACATTGCCTAAGCACACATAGAGGCAGTCCTACTGCGGCCACGCTGCTCTGAGCAAAGCAAAGCTTCGGGTAGATGTAATGTCTTTTATTAGACCAACTAATATAGTTGGGAAAACCAGACAAGCTGTCGGGCACACACTGCCTTCTCCATATCTGTGTGTGCATATGTGTGTAATACAGATACAGATATGTGATAGAGATACAGAAATATATACCTATCTGACATAAAGACATGTAGATACTGTTCTGGCAGGGTTCTGAAAGGCAGGACAAACTCCTTGAAGAGGGACAGAGGACCCCGATATGCTACACAAACACACAGCTGCTTTTCAGCTTTCCTTCCTCTGTCAGGGCAAGCCTTACCTACACCGCATGGGCATGCTGCTGCGTGGGGGAACACCGTCCCCTGGCCCAGCAGGTTTTGGGGGTCTGAAGGGTTTAGCACCTCACCAGCACGAAGAAGCCAGTGAGGGAACAGGGCTGCAAAACCTGGTTAGGGTAGTTTAGGTATAAATAACTTTAGCACGTGACCTGTGTTGCCAAACTTACTGTGAAGAGCTGTTTCTCCACGTCATCATGGACTAGGTCGATGCCCATCCTCTTCTCCCGGTGAAGCAAGCACTCCTGAGCGACCTGTTGGGGACATGCCATCACTGCTGGCTGCAGGGGCAGGGCTCCCTACTGGGATGGTCCCCATGTCAGGTAACGTAAGAAAAGAAATTATGGGTGAGCACAGAGATGACAGCGTGGGAAAAAAGTGCCCAGGGTAGCTGGTTTAGCTGACAACGAGCAGCCGAGCTGCAACATCAGCATTAAATCAACATGAGGGAGCACACGTGTCCCTGGTGCAACCGCAGCTGAATGCAGGGACCCGTGTCAGCCTTGATGCTGACCCCACCTGAGCCTCGTAGTAAGACATGGGCTTTCGTCTCCCAAACCAGGATTTTGGATATACCACTTACAAAAATCTTTGGTTACGCAAATACTGTTCTGACGTGCTCAGCATGTGCTGATAGGGGATGCAGCAGATGGCAAGGGATTTGTTTATTACTAACTTAACTAATGGTCTCTTCATAAAAACTTTCTAGACGTTACAGAGCTGTAATGAAACTTAATTAGACGTCTGAATGGCTGCAGATGTTTCAGCAGCAGGCTACAGCTTGCAGCCCACTGGACAGGGTGCTTACCTGGAGAGGGGCCTCCGTCTCAGCCAAGGCTCTCTCCAGTCGTTTCTTCATGTCTGTCAGTGCGTTGGTCTCCCCGATCATCTCATCCAGCTCACGGCAGAGCTCTGACTTCCAAAATTCTATATCATTGACACGTTCTCCCAGGTTTTTGGTGCTTTCTACTTGGGTTTTCTTTGTCTGCTGATATTTATCCTGAATCATGCGGGAGGTATCGACTCTCAGACGCTCTGCATTGTGCCGGGAAGTCTCCGACTCTTTGTAGTTGGTCAGGTTGGACCTGTACCAGTCATCGGGGGTGTAGCGGGTGAAGAGGGTTGTTCTGTTGGAAACAAAAGGAAGCATCTTGCTGGGGGTTAACCCCTGGGAGCTTTCGGAAAAGGGAGCCAAAGTTGGGTTGATGGCAGCTGTTTTATAGTAGGCGCTGGGCATCCAGGGGAGGCTGAAGCTCTGAGGCAAGGGGTTGTAAGGAAAACGGTTCTTATAGCTTGAAGCCATGGTGCTGATGGCAGGCAGAAACTTGGTAGGTGTTGATCTTGGATGGGCATACGTTGCAGTTAAGGGAGAGCCAACCAGCTCCATTCTTGGATGCTGCTATTCAGGTACGTGTCCTGCACAAAGGAGACAGAAGAAGACAACCTCACTCAGTAAGCTCCTGCACTTGCGTTACTTCTTACAGCAACACATGCAACTTCTAATACAAACAGCGATGCACACAGCACCCACACATCGCCTGTGCTGGCCTAAAACTCTTGAAAGCAAATCCCTTCTGACAGCATCCCAAGCATTTGTATATATAAGGATTTGACTTTGTTGTTAGTATCTAGCGTCAGGTCTTGAAATGCGGAGAGAAACAAATCATGGCTGCTAAGGAGAATGACAGATATTAGGCCTTCATTTTCCTTAAATCTGTCAGTCCAGTGAAACTGTAGTTGCTGATTCTCTGCTGTTCTTTTGTTTCTTTTGGCTGGCGTATCTGCTGATCTTATAGTACTCCAGATACAATTTTCTCTTTAAAAGTTCCATTACCAGCCCTGATAGCTCTGGACACGCGGCCGCTGCCAACCCAGCGCAATTTGTGGGCGAGGGACTCCATCCTCATCATCTATCTTCATTTGCATTAAATGCTCAAGTGAGGAGTCTGCAGGTGAGCCTAGCTTTGCAGGACTGTGTCCAAATTTGAAAACCTCCCACCTATTTCAACCTAAAAAGAACGGCCATTTCTTGACTTGCAAAGGAAGAAAAATGTCTGTGGCTCACCCGATGTAAAATAAACGCACTTGGAAAGGAGACATCCCACAAAGTCTTTTCAGAGTGGCTCGTAAATACCAGCCTTGCAGTAACCCTAGGAGGAATGGCCCCACAGGAGGATTTTGCTACCAGTCACTGCATACGGCACTGTGGGTGCTATTGCTCATTTCAGATTGAGGTTATCAGTCAATTATTATCAGAAATATAATGCTAAATGTACCTAACACCTAATCTGAGGACAAACACTCAGGAGGGTATGTTGTACTCGGTGTGAAGTTCTTGTGTGGGGTGTCACTCACTGGCAGAGTAAGTCCCTATGGCTGCTGTAGCCAGCTGCTGCGTTGCAGGGATGTGTCCCCCTAACACCGTCCCATCCCCACTGCTCCCAGCCTGGCTCAGAGCCCCAGTGAAAGATGAGGATGCTGGTGTGCTACAGCAAGATCCCTGGATGGGAGCGGGGTTTGACATGAAACATGTGCTAAATTCCATCTGTTACGGCACGAAATCAACTTTATTCCTTTAAAAATTGGATGTCTGCAGGAAATAAACTCACTTTTATTCTAGAACAAAGCATCCACAGAAGCAATCACATGACTAGAGGTTTAATTGCTCCTCCTGGGCTACCCTGATCATTTTGCATGTGTAGGCGAGCTGGGAGAGACTGGCTTATTTTTAAAATCATAAAACCCCCTGGGAAAGAGTTTCTTTCATTTTAGTCACCTCTGCAACAAAGAATGCCTCTTTCTAGACAAGGGCAGGACCAAGGACTCACGCTTTCCTACTGGAAAGCTTAAAAGGCGATAGGTGGGAAACACACAGAGACAGGCAGGCTCTGCCTGTGAGCTGCTGTTACTGTACACCGATGGTAACCCTCTTTAATGCCAGGCGCTCGCAGCCCGTTGACTCTCTTGGAGCCACGCCCGTTTACGCCAGGTGATGAGCAGACAACATAACTCATTAAACTGCACGTTTTCCAACATCCAGCTATGGGGACACGTGACCTAAGAGACTTTTTGCTTCACCGGTGCCTGTAGTGGTTTGATGCATTCAGATGAACAGTGTCTCAAAACGCAGCTATTAAATAAATGACTGGCAAATGCAGGAGAATAACAGGTCCTTTAGCTGGGGCAAACTGGAGAAAAATAGGGGTGAGTCAGAGGGGAAAAGTGCACAGCCTGCAGCTGGGAAATCATTGAACTTTGAGGACTGTATTTTCAAGCCTTGGCCAATTTTGGCCGTGCTGGCATGGGCTGCCCCAGTACCTGACTTGAGAGCAGCACAGCTGCGGGCACCAAGTCTCGCCCCAGGATCCAGCCTGGCCGAAGAGGCTGTGGGATAGGCAGCGGGAAACTCACACCCTCAAATTTAGCAAAAAAAAATTCACAAACACGACCCTCCGAGCCAGTTTGGCAGAATGGAGGACAAAATGTCTGTGCTCAGGTCCAACGAAAACCACTGTGTGTGCTGGTTCCCACAGATCAGTCACTTCAGCCCTTCTGTCCCTGCTAGGGATAAATGACTGCGCTTTCCCCAGCTCCATGCTACTTACTTCTACCTGAGAAACAGCATTCAGAGAGTGGGAGACGGCTTCCCTGGCTCCCACCCCTGCAAATAAATTATTCCCTTTCAGATACTGACGGACACACGTTTAAGAAAGGGAGGAAAAAACCTTGGGAATGGACTGGAGTTACTTTTCCCTGCATTTCCAGCTGAAATAAATGCCCCTGCATCCTCCTTGGGATAAGCCATCCCAGGGTGACACTTGCTACCACCCCTGAACATAGACACACGCCGGGAGCCGCTGACCACCTAGTTTGGGTACATTTGGATGATGTAAAAGATATTGGAGGGGATTAGGAGAAATGCCTGCATTTTTAGTCCTCCTCTCCCAGTTAAGGCTCACGCTCACCTCACGCCGGCTAGGTGCGGGGTGCGCTCCAGGGGTTTGGGGGTGCTGGAGGGGGGGGCCCGCTCCTCACCACTGTGCTGTCAGGCTCGGTGGCAGCGCTGCCAGGCGCTGCAGCACCCCTGGTGCCATCAGTGACACAGGACCAGGGGAGCGTTGCCATGGGTGCAGGGCGCTCAGTGACCGGGTTCTGCCTGGGCAACTCCCTGCAGCCGCTACGGCAACCTGATGCAGCCGTTGGGCAACAGCCCAGTGCTCTTGACGGGCAACCTAGGGCCACTCCTGGGCAAGAAAATACCCTCACATGGCATCTTCGTTCCTGCCCTGGACAACCTACTGCCCTCGCTGGGCAACTTTGTGCAGCCCCTGGGCGACCAGGTGCAGCTGTTGGCCAACTGTTGAGCGGCTGGACGATGCACTTAGTCATATGGTTTAGTTTTAGGTAGTCCTGCAAGGAGCAGGGAGTTGGACTCGATGATCCTTATGGGTCCCTTCCAAATTCAGATATTCTATGATCCTATGAACTCAGTGCCCTCAGTGGGAAACCCAGTGCCACCCCCGGGCAACTCACTGCAGACCCTGTGCAGCCTAGTGCCTTTGCTGGGCAACTTGATCCCGTTCCTGGACAACCCCCAGTGCCATCAGTGGGCAACCCAGTACAGCCCTCGGGCAACCTAGTGCCACCCCTGGGCAACTGAGTGCCGCCCACGGGCAAACCAGTGCTCCTGATGGGCAAACCAGTGCCCTCACTGGGCAACCTGGTGCCAGCACTGGTGCTCCTGAGCCAGCCCGCGGCCGAGTGGAGGCCTTGCTGGGGCGGGCGGGTGCACCAGGCTGGGGGTGCTGGCACCCCAGGCGAGGAGATGCACGGTGGCCCCAGGAGCCCCACCACGGCACAGCCTCATGCAGCACCAGGGCATCGGGAATTTTTCCTGGGAGAGGGTCCTTCCCCAGTTATTTCAGGCTTTAGCCTGAGAAAAGGCCCTGGAGCAGGAGCAGCCCAGTAGTGCCGGCGGTGGTTGGCACAGCCGCTCCGGGTAACCCAAGGGGCTTTCTCTCCAACTTTTGAAAACACCCATCAGGTCTGCTGTGAGGACCTCTGTGTCCCACTTTATCCAGAGGAAACATTCTCGTTTGCTTCGTTTTACCGCTTTAGATGAACTGTGAGCTATGCGGATGGCTCATCAAACACTCAGGCTGATACATCTGTCTTCTCAAAGCCTTTTTCAATTTCCTCTCATTTTCCCAGCTGTCGCAGCTATGGACTCAGACTGTACCAAAAGGTTTTACAGCTTCTTGTGAGTTCAGTGACACCCTGCCCCACTGCTTTCTGTTCACACACACGCAGGGAGCTGGCCTCCATGAGAAAGCCATGCCTCTGTTGCCAAAGATCTGACATAAAAAATAACTCAAACTGTTTCGTGTATACAAAGTTTAGCACACTTTGATTTCACTTTAAACACACGTCTTGCTTTAGCCGGCTGAAGAATCAGCTTAATCAAACTGAAATAAAAAGTTGAGCACACAAGTTGTTTTTTCTATAGCTAAACCAGATAAAATAATTTCAATTAAAGCAAGCCAACCTCTGCCCCTCGGCAGGACGTGCACACAGCCTCGGACCAACCCTGCTCTCTGGTCCTTGCACGCTCCCAGCCTCCGTCTACGCCCGCTCTCACTCCCTGCCCGGAGCTAATTTTGTTCAGATGAATCACTGCACGGTGGGGGACACCACTACTTGTTGTAGGCAACCACACGGTTTTTAAAGTATTTGCTAAATTAAGCGATAATAATTAGATAATACTGTAAATGGCCCACGGGTGTTCTGCAAAGCACACAGACCAGGGCTTTCTGGGGAAGCACCCACAAGCACCACGAGGCAGCAGGACAGCAGGGAACATCAAAATGGATGAAGCTTTGGTCCCACCATAGCATTTGGAGTCGGTTTTCAATTGAAGGGCTAATGACATATCTAAAAGCTACAAAGATGAGGAGGATTAGCATGGGTAAAACAGTCAAATTCACAAGCTAAGTGACTCTCAAGCAAGAAGTTATCCACTGCAGACAGTAAGTGGCCCCCAAATCCCTCATGCTCTGGGTACCACACCAAATTAAGTAGACTATTCACATCACCTCCATTTATTCAAGTAATTAAACTGCGTTCCTTAATTGTGACTACAACGCCAACAGCAGCAAGTTCACTAAAATTACAAAACTACCACTCCCGGGTCTGGTGGGGCATATCCGGTTTTGATGGACATGTGAGAACACAGTTTGTCCCAAAGCCTCGACCATTTTAGCTGAGAATCAAAAAAACAAAAACAAGGGTGAAAACGTGAGGCTGATGTTAAGCAGGGGTGCCAATCTTCAGCACGCCAGCTCAGGTTTGCCTAGCTGACTAAACTGGAATTTCAAGGGATACATTTAGATACCTAAGTACAAAATCTACTGCCAAAAGCTGTCAATCTTTCTGTCACAGCTCTACATTCTTGCTGTCTATTAATATAGCATTACGCTGGATCATAAGCTGCCCTTCTGAAAATACCCGGATCCAGATCTTTTATAGCATCCGTCATGAGTCTACATGTACCCATAACATTGCCCAGTCGCAGTTGAACGCCACTTTTGAATATTCCTCTCTCTCCTATAAACACTGTACCTGCCTGAAAGGGATCAATTGTCTATTCAATAGCAGAATAATTTTCAAAAGTCACATTAATTAGTGGAGGATTAAAAGAAAATTAAACTGTGTGTGGTGCATCCCCTGCTGTCACACTGAAGGACAAGGATGCTCACAGGCAGCGCACGCTCCTGTCTGGCCCAGGGCTACTTTTGGGATTCAAACAGACTTCAAGATTTTATCTATTTATGAAACCAAGGCTGGCTCCTAGGGACAAGCTGCACATGCATGTCCTGCAGCAGGCTCCATCTGGCCGGGAAACACATGAGACTTTCCAGGGTTTTACTGGGTTTCCCGCATTCTGGTGAAAATTATGAATTGACTATAAAACACAGAGGGCCAAGGACTCTCGAGGTGAGGCCTGGGCTGCCTTGATCTCTGCACGTGGCCAGTGGAAAAAGATGGTTATGGCCATCGCTGAGCCCCCCGCTGCCACAGCGGAGGCTGGGACTGGCAGGGGGAGGGCTGGGGGGTTGGACACTGAACCTGGCGGAGAGGGAGAGGAGGCTGAGCAGGCTGGCAAGGAGAAAGAGCCAGCTTTGGACACGGGCAGCCACTGGAGATCATCTGGGGCTCTCCCTTCCTCTGCCAACAGCCCCTTGAAGAGCTTGTGTCCTTTCTCTGTGGTTGGAGAAGCTCAAGTGTTTGTGCCGGCTCCTCCACGGCCCCGTGCAGCATCTGGAAGTGCCACCGTCCTGCTGGTTGGACTTCTTAGAAAACCCAGCTCCCCAGGCTGCTGGCAGGCACCTCTTTGTGCTCTGCAGGCGGACAACCAAGCCCCAGCAGGGCAAATATCCAGGTATAAATAAGGGGCAATGCCAAATTCAAATTTGTGCTTAATTCCAACTCATTTGAGTCACTTCCTTGGTATCCTTAAACGGCTACAAAAATGCAGTCCATCAACAGGTTGCCCCAGCAGGACCTGACTCCTTTCCCTTGCTCTGGTTTAAGGTGGGATGACACCTGCGATGTCCATCAGCCTGTACTACAGTAAAATATAGAAACATAGAATGGTTTGGGTTGGAAGGGACCTTAAAGATCATCTAGTTCCAGCCCCCCTGCCGTGGGCAGGGACACCTTCCACCAGTCCAGGTTGCTCAAAGCCCCGTCCAACCTGGCCTTGGACACTGCCAGGGCTGGGGCAGCCACAGCCCCGCTGGGCAGCCTGTTCCCTCAGCGCCTCACCGCCCTCACAGGGAAGAACTTCGTCCTTACGTCTAATCTAACCCTACCCTCTTTCGGTTTAAAGCCATTGCCCCTCGTCCTGTCACTACACGCCCTTGTAAAAAGTCCTGGTAAATACAGTGTAAGATAGGAAGGAATCAACCCACAGTTAATGCTGCAGTGCAGCCGGGACTGTCTGCACGTGTTGGCGAAGGCTTGAGAAACCACCTCACGTTATCAGCATATCAGTATGTGCAGTCCCATCCTGCGCTCGGTTCTGACACAGGAGCTATTCATAGGAAAACTGTTAAAAATGCGTGTTGTGAAACCTCTCCTTTCTCTGAGGTGGAAGCATGCTGCATGTATCCTGTTGCCCTGAGAGAGGCATGAGTAACAGCCCAAATATCTTGCACAAATCAGTGACAGTTAACTAGGCGTATCGTTCCTTATGTACGTGTTTCACGTGCATTTAAATTTTTTTTTTACATTCTTGAGGGGATTAGTGACTGTTTTCCCGGAACCTGCATTTTCTGCCAAAGTTCACATCTCCTTTTCCGCCCTGACTTTTCTATCAGTGAGCTGGGGGGATATGTCTGAGCCAACTGCAAGTGCACAAGGGTAGGCTGCAGCGAGGGGAGGCAAAGCAAAACCTCCACCCTGTCCTGCCCAGCACCCCCTCACTGCCTGGTGCAAAGGCAGGGGTGGCCATTCCCACCCCTCTCGTACCCTCGTCCTGATGGAGTGAGCGCATCCCGCCTCCAGCCCTGCCTCAGAGCTGAGGGATCAGCTCTCATCTACAGGAAGACGTTTCACCAAATTTCTCAAAGCCACTGGGAAAACGATGGAGTTAAACCAGCAAGACCCGCTGTGTGGAGACGCAAATGCCACTTTACACTGGCATACCTCTGTCCTCGCACAAAATGGCCCCGGAGCACAGGAGCTACACACCACGTGTAATAGGAACCCACTTGCCCCAGTTTGGCCCGTGGGGAACATGCTAAATGGGAGTCACCTTGCCTAAGTTTAGATGTTGCAACCTCAATAATTTTCCTTTACAGTCAGTAGGAAGAAATAGGCCTCTCCAGAGGCCATTATCTGTATTATCTTAGACGCTTCTTTTAGGATTAGGCAAATGGTGCAAGGGAAGGTGCATTTATTCCGTGTCATACAAGAGATGCACAGAGTGATACCCAGACTTGCACGTTTAACTAACCCAGGGCAGATGAACCCGGAGTCTCTCAAAAACACCCTTAGTCCTTCAGCAAGGCCAGACCTACTGAAAATCTTCCCTTGAAGTTTTGGTTTCCAAAGACATCAAGCATGGAAAATTGCCTCTAGACTAAGATGATCTTCATCTCTGAACATGAGGCTCTTAGCGAAGAGAGAAACCAAAAAAGAGATCAGAAAGTAGACTGGCAGATGAATTATTCAGTCTAACCATAATAGCATTTGACTGAGCTTTCCAAACAATAAATGTGGCATGAATAAATCATTACAAATCTCTCCTTGAGCTCTTATGATGAGTCACAACCACCAAACCAGAGATGCTCAGGGCAGGCTGCTCTGTACATCCACACGGTTAAGATACAGATAACTCATGTAATCACAGCAATCGTGATCTCAGAAAATGTACTAATTTACTGGTGATATTCTCAGCGGTGCCCAAGGAACTATCGGAAATAAAACCAAATTATTTCGGGGAGAGTCTCCCTGTAGCCACTTCATTACACCACGGGCTTACAGGGTGGGGTCTGGATTTTGCTCTCTATATTGGCCTCACCATAAAGTCCAAGGCTGCATCCAACAAGCAACGGGGTTGCTCACACCGTAAAATTCAATCAACTACACAAAAAAATAAGCATACAAGCAAGTAGGAGACAGTCCAGATCCACTGAACCACAGTCATATGAAAGATCTAGACACTGGCATGAAAAAAGATGAAGGCATGCCCAGAGCAGAGGATGCAGAGCGTCACACCGTATCTCTGGGTCCCTGGGACCTGCCAGGAGCCTGACGGGAGTTTTGTTCTTCCAACCAAGTTCACACAAGGTCACATTTTGGGGTCACCTCCTTGGCACACAGAAAAGGCCTTATGAAACCGTCCCCAGCTAGTTTTCCTTTGTATGATGTCCCTTCTTGCTGTAGCCCTTGATTTATCAAAGGTGCAACCTTCCAACCACCCCGGGGGCTGACTTCCTTCCAAGGAGGAGGCCAGGCAAAAACTGTTCAGAGCTGACAGTGCTGTGGTCCAATAACTGATGGAGGGGAAAAAAGGGAAAATGAAACCAGTTTCTCTATATTCACCTTGAAATATCCCACCCGTGAAAGCATTTAACCATGTGCTGTTTATTAACATCACAACCAGCCCCATTATTTAAACACAAACTTAAAATTGAGCCCCAGCATCTGAGATCTGCTGAGTAGAAATAGATGGCTCGCGTGATTGATGCTACGCACATGCTTTTGTGCTTAGCTGAAGTGAGTTATTGGTGGCCTCTCCATGCTCGTATACACTCCTCATTTCTGAGCCAGATGTGAAAGCAATTAGCACAATGGGATGACTATCCTTCAGTCTGTGGGGCTTTTTATAGGTTAGTGTTTATTTTTGGACCTACTTTCTTGAGGTGAATTTTGGCAGGCTGCTCAAGGACTGGTTTATGTCATGACTGACTATTGTTTAAAGCCTTTTATTGCTTTGGCAAGAGCTTGGGTTGGAAAGGGGAGGGGAGAGTTATTGTATTTTTTTTTCTCTGTCATCATATTCAGGCTACTATTTCACAGACAGCAAAAGGATCACAAAGTCTGCAGAGGCGATAGGAACGACCTCAGCTTCTACCTCCTCAGGAAATAGCGAGGGCTGAATGCAGTCCCATTGTGGAAGTGCCCAGAAAGCTTGCCTGAAAAAAAATACCTCTCTCCTCACTTTTCAGCTCCCCTTGCAGCACTGCCAGGGTGTTCTTTCCATGGTCATATTAAGACTATTCCCCGTGGCAGTAAACTTTCGCGAAGGAGGGATGTGCCTCTGCACTGTCCCGCGGCACAAGCCCTTGGGTCGTCTTTTGCTGCCACTCAGAAGCACACGACTGGAGAGGAGCCTTTGCTGCAGAAAAGCCCCCAATTCCTGGGCTGCAGGGCTTGCCTGCATGGGGAAATAATACCAAACAATCCCAACAGACCAGCTACCCCTGAGACTGCTGGATCTCCAGAAGAGAAAGGTCCATGTAGCACTCCCGTCAGTGCAGCACGGTGCTAGCGAGGCGCTGGAGAGGTCTGCGGTACCCTTCCCCACTGCTATCGCACTTGTCCAGCTCAGAGGGAAGAAAAACATCTCCCAGCGCGCAGTCGCCTCAGTAAATACTCAGCAAATGTTCCTTGCAGGAAAGGTTGCAGCGAACCTGCTGGGCACAGCATTGGGAGCCACCTGATGTTGCATTTAAGCTCCCGGAGGGCATCCGCGCTCTTTCTGCAGCAGCAATACCCCGCAGCCGAGCCGCGAGCAAGGCTCCGCTGTTATACACGTGGTACCGCCGGGTCAGGAAAAATACAGCCAGCTCAGGGAAAAAACACTCTCAATAAACAAGGTGAGACACGGGTGTGCGGTGACCTGACTCCCCCCAGGCCTGGGGGAGAAGTTGGCCGGCGCTCGCCCCATCCGTTCTCCCGTGGCCTCCCCCTCGCTGGGCTCAGGATACAACCAGCTATTCAGGCTTGAGTACGCAGATGAGAAAAAGCGGAGGGAGCACCTGCTCTGCTCCGTCCCCATACATCTGCCCAGGGGACCTCAGAGGGCTGAAGCCAAAACACAACAATTTAGATACCAGTTGCTTTTATTTGAACTTTCCGAAATACAGGTGGCCTTGGCTGGTCTGTCCCTAACGTACACACAAAACAGACTAAATGCTTGTGACTACAATTTATTTTAAAACACCACCCAGACTGTGCTTGACTGATTTTAACACTTCTGCAAAGAGATCAGCTGCAGAGTTACTTCTGCTAAAAACGAAGCAATAATTCCACTTTTCAGTATTACTTATTATTCAGGACACTCAAGGGATTGTCTAACTCCAGACGGAGTTTCCTTTTATCAGATTTGGCCACTGAGAGCTCTGATCAGCATAAAGTGCATGTATTTAAGAGCCATTTCGATATGTGATATGAAAAACTCCAACTACATTTAATTGCTGGATAAGGACAACAAAGCAGCCTACCTCGCCTGGCCAAATATTAGGCTGGAATTGGAGCCTGAATCTGAACCATCTTTTCCTTTCAGAAAATTTGACTTTCTTACCACATTTGTGACTGGCCCTTATAGCTGTCCCAGCCCAAGCCGGGATGCCAGAGATGGATCTAGCAGCAAAGTATGGGATGAATTTGGATCCACTCCCAGCGGCAGCCTGTGACGCTCAGGGCCCTCGGTGGTTTAGGTCAGCATCGCGCTCTGGTTTCTGTACATCAGCAGGCACTGGGGTTTGAGGATTACGGAGGATGTTTACTACTTCAAAATAAAGGGAAACCATTTCCATGTAAAGCTGACAAATAATTAAGACAGCTGCGATCAGATTAGATCCCATAAATTACTTGACACCATTTGGTAGATTCTGGGTTTTGCTAGAAATGGCAGATCAAACTTCCTAATAAAATCCCCTTTTTTCCTACCCCTGCGAGTGTCGTTTGTTGTGCATCTGTCCCTCCTGTGACAAGCCAGCAAGAAGAGCGTTTCTTTTCTGCCATGCCCTGCCGCAGACCTTTAGAACTATCATTAAGATCTCATTACATAAATATTTTGCCTGATTCTTTATCTCATATTACACGTCATTTTTATCCTTGGAACACTGTGGTCCACCTAGCCAGATGGAGTACACAGTGCCTGCTACAGAAAATGGAAAAGCAGGGTTGAATCGATGGGTTTCTTCCCCTGCAAGTGGCAAATATTTTCAAGCAGTTTAAGCAAAAGGTGTTTTCTGGTTGTATCCTGAGCAGCCTTCAGAAAAACGTTAATTCTGGCATGTTTTGGAAAGATGAATGGTGCTCAGGCTAATAGGTAAGAGGATGGAAGGCACTAGGGTCTCTGCACACTGAATCCTCATAAAGGTTTGCTCCAAAAGGCACCTACGGGCCATTTTGGTTTGGGCTTTGAGTCGACAGCTGGGATTTTCACCTGCATCCCCAGAAGTGATGTGCCAGCCTCTCAGTTTTCCTCTAAATCCCATGGCTTCTTCCTGAATCTTGCCTTACACAACAGTAATACAAGGCACAAATGCTTTGCATCGGTCCTGGGACAGGGAGTGGGGTGAAGAGCAGTCGGGGAAGGAGCAGCCTCCCCAGAGACGCAGGCCACGAGCTTTACACGCAGGTACCACCAACCCGAGGACAGGACTCCTTATTGCCACAAATTCCCCAAAGCCACCTCCCTCGCGGTCTGTGGATGTGCAGTAGGATTTGTTCTGCAGCTGCCGGGAGCTCTGCAAAACCCACCCCCGGGGGTTTGCTCCGGGGTAAATCCCTTCGGACAACTGGCTGGTGCATGAAAAGATCTACAATGACCCCAAAGCCCCTTCCTCCAGGTACCTCCCCAAGGCAGACGGGGGAAGCTGTGCCAGGTATCTGAGGGTGTCCCCATGGAGACAGGCTCCAATTCTGGTGCTGGAGCCTCAGTGGTGTACCTGCTGCACAGGTCCTTCAGTCCTCACTGCTCAACTAAACAGATTTGCAAGCTGGGACTTGTACTCTACCCAACACAGACTGGCTGTATGGTAGACCTCACCCATTCTGTACTTCATTTTTTTCCTAACCTGTATTAAAAAAACGCACATAAATGCTTTCTGCCTGATGCCAGGCAGCACTAACAGAGATACAAGTCTCTCCAAGTAGCAAGACACAAATAACTGATGTTAACAAGAGCATCCTGCAGCCTCTTGCTTGCCGTCTTGCTCCCACTCCACGGCAGCTTTTCCTGTGACCTGAGAGCCAGGCTGGGCTTTCCCAGTGACACCAACAGTCCTTGGAAAGAAAGAGTTGGACAGAGATGTCCTGCACGCAGAAACTCATCACACAAATGAACCTGAGGGTGGGCAGGAGGGACCCTGGTGCTGGTGAGCCCAAGCCAGAACGTTGTCTACCTTCGCCCGTCAGTCATAGGAAGGAAAACAAAACACTCTGATTTCACCTTAGAACAATGAAAACAGATAAAACCAGATGAAGATAACGATGCAAATAATGACCAGAAGAGATATGCAATAAATGATGAAAGCCAGGAAATCTGCATTTTCCCACCCTTTGCCGAGAAATGATTTCGCGATGCGCTTGCCCTGACCGTCTGCAATCACTAACGCCTATAGGAGCTGGAGCACCTGCAGAGGTCAGTAACACTAGAGAAACCAGCAACAAAACTCAGGGCTTTCAGTGGGGCCACCACTCATCTGAGGACACCGAGACCTGCAGGAGGTTTCCCAGCGATGCTGGCTTAGAAGCAGTATCTGCTGGGGCTGGAGCTATGGGCAGCAACTCCTTAAAAAGAGATTTCCAAGCTAGAGACAAAAAAATGTGTATTCTGAGCCAAGTAGCTATAAAAACCCAGCACAGGAGTGTGGGGTGACATGCTTTGTTTGGAGGAGCCCTTTGCACCCACTGTCAGGGACAAAATAGAAGGAAGAGAGGCACAAATACTGGGAAATAATTAATTTATCTATTGCTTTGCAGGTGACAGCTCTGCCTGCAGATGGGTTTGTGTGAAGCTGGAGACCACGAGCACCGTGTTATCCCACCTTGCGGGGGTGAGGAGGGATGTTTTCAGGAAGTCAGGAGAGCAGAGAGCTTCCTGAGTACAACAGAGGCACTGGTGAATAAAACCTGGGCTCAGAGCGCAGGAAAAATAAGTGGCAGGTGGCTTGGTGACGGCAAGAGCCAGACGTATGTGCCGTGGCCACTCCTCTGCTGTACAGCTCTGCTCCCTCTGACTGCATGTGCTGGCCCTGTTTTTTTATTTTATCTCCTGGGGGATCTGCAAGGGAGAATTACGGATGTAAAACTGACTGATCTCCTGAAGATGATTCCAAAAGTAAAGAAAAGAAGAGGAAAAAAAAAATCAAAGGAGATAAGGACATGAAAGTGCCAGGTTGTTTTCCCAAACAGACTTCAGCAGCTGGGTCTGAAAACAAGGGCAGGAGCATCTTGTGGATCAAAAACCTTTAGCTGCTTCCATCAGAGAATCATAGAATGGTTTGGGTTGGAAGGGACCTTAAAGATCATCTACACTATATGCCCCTGTTAAAGAGTCCCTTCCCATCTTTCCTGTACGCCCCCTTTGGGTACCAGAAGGCTGCTATAAGGTCTCCCCGG
>JAVKLA010000002.1:27053496-27065155 GCA_034782735.1 Sagittarius serpentarius | reverse complement strand
ATGTCGTTTGCTCTTCCCTTATCCACCAAGGCTGTAACCCCATTGTAGAAGGCCACCAGTTTGTCAGGCATGATTTGCCCTTAGTGAAGCCATGTTGGCTGTCACCTGTCACCTCCTTATTTTCCATGTGCCTTAGCATAGTTTCCAGGATAGCACTTATTCCTTTGGCTCAGCAAACTCCAGCTGGCATCACCCTTGCCACCAGCACCCTGAGAAAACATGCCCCAAAGGGCCATTTGTGTCACTAAAATGAGGCCTTTGCATCCGCGCGGAGCAGAGAGCTGCAGCCCCAGGACCCAGCGCTGAAGGAGGACCTCCTCCGCTGACAGGCACACAGCGTGGACTCACGGAGGCGTGTTTGAAGCCATATCTCGGCGGAAGGGTTTTTTCCTCTCTCATCTCTGCAGAAGGTTTATTCCTCGGTGTGTGCGAGTAGCAGGAAGGAGGCAGCTCGGGCTGGACCAGCCCTTCCCGCAGCAGAAATTTTGGCAGGAGCTCAGCTCCTTGGCTTGATTTTTCGCAAACAAGCACCAAAGGGTTTCAGGTTTGCAGCCTGGTGGAGCTCACATTTTTCCACCTTATTATTTTTCCCTCTTTCCGGACCATGAGATTCAGCTCCTGCAGGCTTTTCAGGGTTTCGTGCAAACTATCTTTCAGATTTGGGTTTTTGTGGTTTCGTTACACCCACCTTGAGTTTTATTTGAGAAAGGCCCAAAATACAAAGCAAGTAATTGGCCAAACCCAGCGGGTTTTGCCTGGTTTTAGGCCAACATTCTTCAAACCCACCTGAATACATAAATCATCTCAGTTGTAAAACTGGGCTACAAAAGTAGAGGCAGTTCATTCGCCGCCTTATACCTTTAATACCATCGTGGCAGGGAGTGATTCTGCCCCCAAACCACCTTTTTCTGTCCACTGAGTGCCAAGGGCATCTGCACAACCAGCTTGCACGGAGACACTTGCCCTAGACATGAACTAGGACAAATGACACCCTCCACCAGGCACACTGCAGCCCCCAAAATATTGTTTTTTAAACTAAAGGTGCAATTCTGTAAAGCTGATACCATGACATTTAAGGTCTGACACATACTCCTGAAAAACTTAGGATTATGCTCTTCAATGTTCAGTATCACCTGAGTCCAGTTACTGACTTCTGGGGAAAAGCTCAATTCAAATGCGACACCGGTGTTGCACGAGAAAAGCTTCAAACACAGCTCCTGGAGGGGTGCACCAGGAACAGGTATGATATATGGGAACTGGGAAGATGCAGCTTGCACCTCCAGGAGATGTTAAGCTGTCAGCATCTGAGGATGTTTACAACTTGTGAGATTTAAATTCCACTGCCAGCATTGAAAGAAAGGAAATGAGGGCAGAAGGACCTGCCCATGCTGTCGGTTTTTATTGTTTCATTAGGACTTACATGGAAATCAGTATTTTCCTTAAAGCCACAATTCCTGGTGTCGTAAGGCTATATGAGAAACTCATCTCTTGCTCCGAGATTCCTCTCTAAACCTCATGTTCGCATAAAAAATGTGATACCAAAAAGTGAATATTAAAGTCAAATCTGTTCAAATGATGCAAACCTACATTGCCTAGGGAAAAGGGGGTGGGACTACAGACTCCATCCATCCAATCTCTTTTGCACTTCATGGGACTTGGGGTACTCCAGCATTATTGTACTTTTTAAACCCAAAGAGACAGGAACAAAAGTCCTCCCTACCCCAGACACGCACAGCCGCCCACAAAAGCCTTCCAGCTTGGTAGCACTTGATCATAGGATAACTCACAGTGGAAGAGACTTCAGTAGGTCACGCCACCCAACCTCCTTTTTTCCATGGGACACCTTCGCTTCTCTCTGCCAGGACGCACCGAGCACGGCTGGGGCGTCCTCTCCTTGCTCCGGCATGCAGCGCTGCGGGTGTGCACCTTCCCCGGCCACGCAACGGGCTCCGACGGCAGCGGGGTGGAGGATGCCAATGCATGTCCACTGCAGGGCGGCCGGCAGGTCTCTAAGGAACGGCTCCATCAACCCGAGGAGCCAGTGAGCCGCTCTGGTCCCCGTCCAAGGGGCCGTCGGCAGCTCCAAGCCACCTCAATGGGCTCGGATGCTGCGGGGGCAATCACCCGCAGTCAGAGTTGAAACCCATCACTTTGCAATTACAGTCTGGCTATTTAGGGAAAACGCTTCGCGTTTCCCCCGACCCTTTCTCCTCCTGACGGCATCCTGCCCCGCGATGGGGAAGGGCTATTCTTAGAGACGTCTATTTTGGGTTGGAATGCTGGAATTAAGATCCTTCCTTCCTTTAAAGAAAACACGCCAAACGATATTTAGAAAGCTTCACCCCAGTTTGAAGGCTATATTCTGGCTGCTGAGTAAAGCAGATTTATTTGTTAGCTTAACATTTACTGGGGGCTGCGATGTGCCCGGCCCCACTGCCCCAGCACCAGGACCACCCAACCACCCTCCTGAGGCTCTGGGAAGTCGGGTGATATTTTCTTTAATGTGCCGAGTAGCTGCCACGGGGTTTATTCGTTCCCTCTTTCTTGGCAACGCTTTGTATCGGCTTCAAACAGGTTTAGTAAAATATTTTCCATCAAAACCTTTTTTTTGACAGAAAACAGCTTTTGGACACAATGGAAACTTTTGTGGAGAAGACAAATTAAAATACAACCTGCTCAGCTGACGTTGGAGACCTTTATTAGAAACCCAAAACTGTTTTCCTCCTTGAAACATTTTTGGGAAAGTACTGCTGATGCAAAAGAGGCTGTTTTTTCAAGGTGAATACAAGTTTGTTGTGGAATTATCAGAAAAGTTCTCATGCAATTATCACTCCTGGACCAGGAATCTCTTGCGAGTGGGTGAATCTGACAGCAGCAGCTCCCAGGCAGAGCTGGGAGTGGATCCTAGGGACACCTCCTGGCTTTATGGCAGTGTCTGCTGCCCCAGCACGGGTCCCCTGCCCCCTGCACAGACCAGGCAGGAGGCTGGAGGAAAGCGTCCCACTGACTGCTTTTGCCTCCAGGCTGGACCATGCTGTCCCAGGCAGGCGCAGGCACTGCAGCCTCCGGGCTCTCCTACCCCATCCTGGGGCAATAAGGCACGTTCCTTCTACATACCAACACTCAAAGCTTAAACTGAGGGTGAAATGCACATTTCCTCCCTAACGCAGGTTTCCTCCAGGGCTACAGGTTGCCACAGGGCTGCATCGTAGATGTTCAAAGGTGTCTCGAATGCCAAAACAAACGTGGCTTTTCACAGACAACAATGCAGTAAGATTTCTGGAAAAGCGTATAAAATAACATGTATTCACCTTGCCTTTCAAGTCTGTTATCCCGAGGACCTGGAAAGGTCGCTGGTTTTATACAGCAGCTGAGATGCTGACATAGAGACAGGACTCCACGATCCGGGGACGTGAAAGGAACAAACCCAAACATTTCAGCGCTCACCATAAAATCAAATTAGCTGGTAGTGAAACCTTCCTTTGAAACAGCTAGACGAAATTACATGGCAGAAGCTTAGAGGCGGCAAGTTTGGGACCAAGGAAGCAGCTCTGTTTGCACGGGGACTGTATCAAAGTGCCGCGTTTCCTCCACAGAACCTCCTCCGGTCCCCGGGCAGCTGGCTCAGCACCGACCCTGTAACGTGGCAGCCGGGGCTTGCCTGGCCCCAGCAAAGCCCTGGCACTGTGCAGTACCAGGGGGGCCCTGGGCTCTCACTCCTACCCTCCTCCACATTGTCCCTTTCCAACAGCAATGCCACTGCAGCAATTTCTCTGGAAAATAAAATCTGGAAATTTATTTTCTTGAAAATAAATTCTGGCTACTGCCTCTTTCTCACCGGGTGCTGGAGAGACCCTGTGCAGGACAAGCACGCTGAGGCTGCGGGTGCCTCCTGCGCGCTCCCCGTCACTGGACGGTGCTCGGCCGAGGCGGGTAACCACCACGCACGTCTTCTCGGGGGTCCCCCGTGCAAACCAGCACGGACTGCCGCTACCTCGCTCGTACGCACACACGCTCTACAGGGATTTCAGCATTTTGCTAAACGAAGCAAACAAAAGCTGATTCTGGCTTCTGGCAGCGGCAGCCCCGTTATTGCTTTAGCAGCCGCAGGCTGAACATTTGCAAGGCAGAGCCAAGAGCCACGACGAGCTGTTGGGCTCTCCAGCCCACGTCAGGGTTTTGCAGCATTCAAACAGGGTCTCTGTGGAGACGCAGAGCTACGGCATCCTCCAGCCCGGCGGGGTCGGGGAGACCCACCGCCCCCTCCACCAGCAGACCATGACCGTCCGTCAGAGGAGCCTGCCCATCGCCGGGCACGGCGAGCCGGGCATCCTGCCTTGCTCCGTGTCCCCGGCCAGCCTGGGGATGTGACAAGATGTTAAAGCAGTGGTGTTATCCCAGGTTTCCCCTAAGTTATCTCCTATTATATCTGACTCCGATGAATAATTAACGCAGACTACATCCTGAGCAGAGCTGGCTGGGAGCTGCAGTTTCCATTACTTGGGAAATCCTGACATTAAGGGAGAGATTGATTCTGATTCTGCGTAAAAAGCTAGAATTCTTGTGTTTGCCAAGAAACAACATTTCCTCCCAGCGATCAATTTAGGGCCATTACAGTGTTTCACTTCAGTGACTCTTTTCATTATTCCTTTTGTTCCTATGCATTTCTTAAATTATGCACTACATGCATGTGGAATTATTCAATCCATAAAGACAATATAATATTAATATTTATGGCCTACATTACATGAAATTAATTTAAGTGACAGAAGAGAAACATTCTGCTTTTGCTGGAGTTTTGATACTGTCCAAACAAAATATTTCAACTTCTTTTTTGCTGCTGGAAAATGTTGTTGGAATCAGCACATTTCTACTACATGGCTCAAGTTCAATTAACCTGCTTTTTCATATGGAAAGTTATACTGAGAAGAATTTTTCAGTGGCTTTAATAACTGAGATACTTCCATCTTACTCATCCCCCAAACACCCTCACCCATCTTTTATTTGCTGATGTAAGAATGCTGTGCCAACAGATAAGCAACAAAGACAGAAACCGAGACCACATTTTTCCAACGTCATACTCCAATCCTGAAAGTTGGCACAAAAAGGCTACTGAGAGGCTCAGAGCAATTTCATCCCCATTCACTTCTCCATGGGCTACTCTAGATTAAATAACTAACTTCTGCTAGGTTTGACGGGCAAAATCTCTACTTCTCTACACCAACAAAACATGCAATAGGCCTTTTATGTGACTTGACCATGCTGGATGCGATGTGATGAGGAATACGTATATAACGACATAGAGATACACACACCCACAAGGTCCTTTGAATACTTTGATTTCACAAGGAGGCATGGAAAAAAAGGGAGCGCAGAAAGAGCAGAGTCAGTGAGGGGGATTTGCTGCACGTTGGGATCCTGAGGATACAAAAGATGATGAAAGCCAGCTCTGAACAGAGCGGGACTGCGGACTAATTCATTGCAGTGGCTGAAAATGCCCCTTTTGTTTGCTCTGCAGCACCCTGCTCTCTCTGCCTTCAAAGGGGTTTCAGTAGCAAACGTCACTTTGTTGGAAACACCCCAAGGACAAGAGGGAAAGGCAGATCTCTTGAGGGCACCAGGAGGTATCTCGGGGTCTCCTTCAGGGCTCAGGTGGGCCCTTGGGGCTTGCTTCTGCAGGGCAGCACAGGTTTTCCTGCCCGTGCCCTCTCCCGTAAGGGCCCTAACGTCACGCACTCACCTATGCATTACAGGCCATTCTGCAACAACAAAAATGCTTTTTTTGTTCCAGCAACTATTGATATTTGGCACTCAGAGAGCTACCTTTTTTCACCACCTCCAAAACAAGCTGCCTTTCAAGTGTATTTTACCCCTGGCAGCCCATTCCCCATGACCACAACATGGGCCTCATCTGCAACGAGAAGACCAGCTTCCCATAAAAACCAAGGGTGACGTTTCCAAAAGCACTTGTACAACAGGCGGTGCGCGGGATGGGGTAAGTCACAAGGCAGCTCCGGACCCTCCCTCCCATGAGCTACGCCAGGGCAGATGGGATTTTGCCGGAGGATGCCAGACCCTGGAGCCCTGCGCCGAACATCACCGAACCAGCCAGGCACCAATGGTGCAGAGTTAAGCAGAGACACGGCACCGGGACCCTCTCACCAGCTGACGTGCTACATGCTCTCCCCAGGCTTGGTGGCTCAATAGTGACCTGTGTGTCTGTCTGTCAGCCTCGGCCATTTGTAACGCTCCCTAATAGCGAGATCCAGACGTTGCACTTAAAAAAAATTACATCAGGCTGCATCTGTCAGGGTCAGGTTGAGCGAAGCCAGGCCAGGCTGGTGCCTTCCAGGAACAGCCCTGCCGCACAATCCATCCATCCATCCCACCGACGTGTCTGCTCTGCCCCTTCCCTGGCCATGGGAGATCTTCCTTCTCAGCCTGCACCTAAATCTTTATCTTTTGCAGGAACTAAGCATGGGATTGGTTTTCTGCGACTTATTCCAGCTGCTGACAGATATTCCTACATTAATCTTAGGGAAAGGAGAACCGTGAGCCACTCTCCGAGGCTGGGTTGGTTTGGGTGCAGCCCAGACGCAGCAGTGCTATGCTAGCTTATAGGGATGCACTGCCCGCATAGGTTGGCTTGGTGACCAGCCAGCCCAAAAACGGAGACAAGGACGGAGTACAAGGCAGGGCCCAATCCTGCACTGCCTCTAGGAAAATCACATTTTGCAGCAAAGGCAGGGTAAAAGCAGCCTCTGCCTTTCTGCACGCAGAAAGTTGCCTGCATCCCCCAAAGCACCCAACAGCCCAGCCCCAGGGGGGCTGCGCGGCAAACCCAGGCACGGCTCTTAACCAGGTGAGGAGTGTGATGTCCAAGGGGTTTTATAAGCAGCCTATGAAAACAGAAATATTGGCACCGAACTTCACTCGGACACAGTCAGGGCCACACACTGCGGTGCCAGGGAGCTTGCTAAAAGGCGACGTGGTCGGATGTACGAGGGGCAGTGCCCCAGCCCTGCTCTTCCCAACAGCTAAGCCCTTCCCTGGAAAGCTTCCAAAAAGAGAAAAGGGAGCTGACACACAGCACGAAAAATGTAAAAGCTAATGGCCACACTTTGGCAAGATTATAATCAAATAAAAACACGATGGACATTGTTAGGCAAACACAGCCAGAGACGTTGCTATGAGCCCCACCTGCAATAAACCCTAATCTTGGGGCTGGAGACAGCTTATTTTGAGGGCTCATAAAGTGCCAGCATACATACAAAACACGCTGTAAGGGCTTGGGAGCAACGCCAGAGCCAACGTCCCTTTTGCTTTTTGTGCAGAGAGGAGTTTTGCCCCAGCTGAGCTCCTCGCTGCCTGCTCAGCATGCTCTTCAGGAACGACAGATAAACACTTCCAGCAGAGCACTCCCCACACCACGGCTGCCTGGCCCTTGCCTCGGCTCGACGGACTTTTAAACATAGAAACGAAAGAGCGCATCACCCCGTCCCTCCCTCCTCCCTGCCGAGAGGACACACGTCCTGCCGAAGGGGCCCGCAGCGCGAGGTTTACGCAGGACTCCCGCACTGAGATCTCCGCAGCCCATCTCTGCGCAGAGGTGGTTTTTAATAACTGAAGTAGCATCTGGGGGGTCCGAGAGCCCCAGGATGGTGGGTCTGGCACAGAGAGAGCTCATCCATATCGAGAAGTTTCCTCCTGTTGCCTGAGCCCAGCCACCTCCCCAGAGACCCCTCTGCCTGCACAACGCAGCCACCCCTTTCCCGTCCCCTCGCAGAAGCCCTGCAGGCATGGGTGCACCCGGCCGAGCCACCAGCCCACGGGCTGGCTCTCTGGTTCCTGCACACACTCACTTTATCTCCATAGATGTGGCTTTCTGCAACCAATGCCTTCTGCTTTTTGAACCACAATGCAAAAATCTGAGCGCTTGGGAAGGGAGACGCATCCAACGTGCTTGGCAGGAACTTCCCAGGGTGACTTAAACTGTCCTTCTTGCCACAACCTGCACACGACTTTGCCCCTTTTCCCCAGGAAAAGCCGCTGCATTGCCCTAACTTCTCTTCGCATCCTTTAATTTCCAGAAATCTGCCACTAAACTGTTCCCTGCTGCCCCAAGCAGTGGCGTTGGGGGATTAAAACAGGCCGCTGAAGTGCTCCAGGGTCCTGGGGAAGTCACAGCACAGGGTTTTGGGATGCTTGTGCCATTGCTCAGGGCATCCGTCCACAGCTGCATCCCGCTGCGTTTGATCTCCACCGGGCCACGGAGCAGCGGGGAGAGACGCAGCAACCTGCCCAAACGCGCTGGCAGTTTGGGATAAGGGAAATAACACTGCTTCAGCAAAAACTGCAGGTAAAAAAAAAAATTTAAAAAAAAATGAAAAAAAAATAGATATATCAAAAAGCAAGGAGCGCTGCTGAATCATCAGACACCAGGGAGCCTGGTAAACGTGACAGCAGTAAATAGCTGGGGAGCCTGGGGTACTTTTTCTTAAGAAGACCCCTTGAAATTTCAGGTGGCATTGTTCAAGGTAGACTTGAGGGAACGGCCCTCTGTATTTGAGGAGGAGGAAGAAATGCTTTTTCCAGGCAAGCTCTTGGCATGCCCCAAATATGCCTTTTAAGTAGAACTGCACGAGAAAAGATAAATCTAAGTCCTTTGCAAATATGCTAGGAGTGTCTGCAGAGCACATGGCAGGAACGGCTGGGAGCGTGTGCACGGGGCCTGGGAAGGATCAGCACAGCCGTGCACAGCACCGCACAGAAGCAGCTTTTGTTCCAGCAGCAATTAGCGCATTGCTGCAGAGCCCCGGGGCCCAAAAGAAGAGGCATCCCTTGTCCCAGCCTCCAGCCCCACGCTCCCGTCGAGACACCCAGGCCAGTGGGGGGGATGATGGACGACATCCCGACAGCGGGCTCGGGATGACGGACAGCATCCCGAAAGCAGGCTCGGGATGCTGCCTCTGCCAGGGAAACAAGTCTGGGAATGTAAGGAGGGCACAGCGGCAAAGCGTGGGGGAGCATCCACAGCCGTGCCGGGAAGGGAGGGATGGCATGGGGCTCCGCAGGGACAGGGCCCTGCCTAGCCAGCCCTTGATGGAGAAGTGGGGCTCCTCTCTCCTACCTTGGGCCACCTGCAGTGAGGCCTCCTGTGTCAGCTGGTGGCCCGGTCCCCAACCTCTCCCATCCTGGTAGCGTCCACCAGGAGACAGCTGGTAGGTGTCTGAGAAATGCATAGAGGTACCGGTCTCCTTCCAGTGACTATGAAGTGAGTCCAGAAGGGTAGTGTGGATGAGACATCCAGCTCCGAGGTAGCTAAATTAGAAATACTTCTTCCCTCTGTGCATTTAATGTCATCATATAAGGCAGCATCTTCCCACGAGCACAGCGCGTTGCCTTATCTGATGGGTGCAGGAGGTCCCAATCCTGCCACGCACGCAACACGCCTGTTTGACGACAAACACAGCGGGACTCCCGCTGGGCCCAGCAGAACCGGTCTCTGGTGCAAGCGGAGCTGCTCGCAGAGATGAGATCAGGCAAAGGGCCGGGGGGTTTCTGAGCTGCTGCCACAGCGCCCTGCCCCAAGAGTCTGGAGAGGGATCGTCTGCAGACCGTTTAGGAATCCCCAGTGGAAAGCATGTAGCAGTGCACTTCAGAGCGGAAAATATTATAAAGCCCAAACTCCTAAATATAACTGAAGAGGCCCTAGTTAAAAAGACACATATTTGGCTTCTACGTACCTACAGTGTTAGTGAAGAAAGGGGTTTTTCTTCCCCTGGGAGGTGCAAGCCCTGTGCCGCTCTCCCCTCTGACGTGCACACAGCCAAGTGCCAAGCATGCACCCACCCACTTGACCCACCCAAAACCACAGACACCAGCAAACTCCGTGTCGCTCCTTGCCTGTGCCTCTCGGCAGCAGACCTCCAGCAGATCAGCAGCACGATTCCCGCTTTATGTGGGGAGAGGTCTCTGCCTCCAGAGCAAAAGCAGACATGTTTTGCATTGAAACAGCTTCTTCAAGCTACTCAGGTGTACGATGTCAGCAGGGCCAGGGCACAGGGAGCAGGGCTCGCAGCTGCACCCCAGGACTCCCACTCCGTGGGTCACCTCGGCTTCCGGCCGCGACCTTCTCCAGGGATGACCGTGGTGCGTAACAGGCAAAATAAAAGCAAGCCAGAGGGCATCAGCGAGCGCTGGGCCCTCAGTAATGCTCACGGAGACGCACCCTGGCTGTCCCCGCATGATCCACGTGTCCCTCCACGGCACGGAGGTAGGCTGAAAGGTCTCTGCCAACCCAAGGTGGCACTGAGGTCAACCCGGATATCACCTGGGCTGTGCCAAGCGGTTCCCAACGCTGGTCTTTCATAGGAAGAGTGAAAGCAGCCCCTGCATGCCGCCCAGCACGCATCTGCCACAGGGAAAGCCTTCTCCTGCAGGCACGGGCCAGCCCTGACACGGCACCTGCATTTCGACCAGCTACATGGGAGCATCGCTTCCACACCGTTGTCTCTAACCTGCCTTTAAAGCCTTCACTGCCCCAAAGCTTGGCAACCACCGTCACCGCCAGGAAGCTGAAGGCTGTTTCAAAGGGGTTTGGACCTTCCCAAGCTTTGGGACCTTTACAGGTCCTCTGTAGCCACTGCTGCCTGGGGTCACGGCCATCACTCAGGACCGAATCCCGTGTGTGGCATAAGCAACACACTGACCTTAAAACGGCTGTCAGGGAGGGAAGTTTGTCCGATACTGCTGTACGGGAAAGGGAAGAACAACGCTGTCCCCAGAGGCACGTCTCAGGGTTGGCAGAGTGGGTGACATCTAAAGGTAAGGTTGGGGATCCACGCATGGAGCTACTCAGTCGTGTAACAACAGGATTTCCCTGTTTAGGGGGAAAAAAATCAAACTACCTTTACAAGAAAGTGCTCTGTGATGGCCATAGCACACACATGCACACCCCTTTTTGCAGCCTGGATTTTCAGGTAGGCTCTTGCGTACTCACAAAAAGGGGCTCAGCACCCAAAGCACAGCCTCGGGATGCAGGCTGGCATCCCGAACTCCATTCACACAGATCGGATCTAATTGTGCCATCAATTTTATTTAATTATGTTCTTGCTTCCCCTAATTCACTTACACTCTGCTTTGCCATCCATCACAGGGCTGCAGTTGCAGCAGGCAGCGTGCTGGCAGGCAGCAGGCTGCCTGCAATTAGTATCTGAATCGGGGCTATTCGAAGCTGCCTGTGGGCGTTGTACTGCCAGCAAGCAGATTTTTGTGCAAGCCCTTTCCAGCTGACCGAAGTGCAACCGGGGGCAGAGACAAGTCCAGAAGTAAGAGGAACCCAGTCCCAAAAGCTGCTGCAGATTCAGAAGCAGCGTGCTGAACTCTGCGTATTTTGCACCAATGGTGTCTGTCAAAATGGTGTTTAGCTCCAAGGTTGTCAGTGAGCATCAGTCTGGGTCTCACACCGGGGAAAAGGCTCTAATAAAAATTGGCAGAGTTGCCTTAGGCCCAGCCTCGCACCATCAGAGTCAATACTAGCGTTTTTCAGCTAACTGTACCAGGGCTTTCTGGAGCGGCCTTTATGCAACACAGTGAAAACGCCTTTAAAAAACCTCCACAGATAAATAAGAGGGGGGGGGGGGGGGTCAGAATTTGT